>OY740798.1:15634954-16834954 GCA_963514005.1 Raja brachyura | reverse complement strand
TGGCCCCTTAAGGTTCGTGGACCTATAAAAGGTCTCCCCATTTTGGGCCGGTGTCGATCTTCTGGAAGGGCGCGTGGGACTGCGTGACCTTTTGGGCAGTGTCTGCTTGCACAAGGCTGAAGGGCTTGGTCAGGCAGAGACAAGGATCAAACCCATGGTGGTTTAGGTATTGTATAGGGGAATTTGCCGTTCATTCTAAAAATAAAGATTAGTTGGTCCAGTGCTTGAGTCAGTTTTTTTTACTGAACTAGACTAGGGGGGTAAGCTTTAGGAGCATATTTACACCTTCTCCTATCCCCAACATTCCTCCTCCTCACAGACTTCCCTTGCCAGCCTTTCTTCATTCTCTGCACTTTTATATTTCCATGTGGTATGAGCGGTACAGTGGCGCAGCGGTAGAGCTGCTGCCTTGCAGTTCCAGAGACCCGGGTTCGATCCTGACTATTGGTGCTTGTCTGTACGGAGTTTGTACGGTCTCCCCCTGACCTGCATGGGTTTTCTCCACGATCTTGGGTTCCCTCCCACACTTCAAAGACATACAGGTTTGTAGGTTAGTTGGCTTGGCATAAATGTAAATTGTCCCTAGTGTGTGTACGATAGTGTTAGTGTGTGCAATTGCTGGTCTGGGCGGACTCAGCTGGCTGAAGAGCCTGTTTCCGTACTGTACCTCTAAACTAAACTAAACTGTTCACACAATATCAACTGGCTTGACTTCTCCACTCCCCTTACTCTCTCCAATCTCACCCTCACTCAGTAACACTTTCAATATTGTTATCAAATCTACTGATAAGGAAGGTGCCATTGTGGTCTGGCAGGCTGTCTTGCACCATACTTAGGGCAGGTGCCAGCTCTTGGACACCTTCTCATACCTACCCCTTGACGATGACTGCTCAAACAAACACCAAGCCATAATTTCCCAAACCATCATCAATCTGGTGATCTTCCCTCTATGGCCTCCAGGCTTATACTTCCCCAGCCCTGCACTGTCTATTTCTATCTCCTACCCACAACCCACAAGCAGGGTTATGCTAGCAGATCCATTGTTACTGGGTGCTCCTGTTACACCAAACTCATCTCCAAATACCTTAATTTTATCTTGTTCATCCTTGTCCATTCCCTTCATCTTCTCTCTCACCTCCATCCAGGAACTCTAACAGACCTTCCAGATGAAACAGATGTTAACTTGCATCTCTTCTCACCTCATTTACTGCATTTGGTGCTCCCAATGTGGCGTCCTTTAATGTGGAGACCAAGCATAAACTAGGAAACTGCTTCACCACACATTTGCACACAATCTAGGCCCACTGGATATCCCAGTCGCTAACCATTTTAACTCCCCCTCTAATTCCCCTACCGACCTTTCTGGGCCTCCTCCATTGTCAGTGGTGAGTCCACAAGCAAACTGGAGGAACTATATTCATATTTTGCTTGGATAACATAGAAACATAGAAACATAGAAAATAGGTGCAGGAGTAGACCATTCGGCCCTTCGAGCCTGCACCGCCATTCAATATGATCATGGCTGATCATCCAACTCAGTATCCCATACCTGCCTTCTCTCCATACCCCCTGAACCCTCTAGGGTAGCTTACCAAATAATAATATGAACATTGAATTGTCCAATTTTCGGTAACACCCCACTGTTGTTTATTCTCTTTTTTTCTTCTTTCACGCCCCCACCCACCCCCACCCTTCTTTACTGATCCGATGGTGGGAGAATCCCTTGACAACATCTCAATTAGCTCGAGCTACGTTGAGTTTTAATACTCTTCAGAATATAAATATCAGCAGGTGATTGTATCATTTCATAGTTGCAGTTGCATTGCTAACTTAAACATTTTGCAGATCTTTGTTGGAACAAATTATTTTATATGGATTGCCTAAAAGCCTCTGAAGACAGATACCCATAACCAGTTTGTTTCTAACCCTCTTATGACGTGCAAAGTGATAAATTAGCCTGTCCAGAACCTTGCTTAATCTCACCATGAGGATTGAACCAATACATTGAATAAAGTCTTATGGTAGACAAAAATACTAGATAAACTCAACGGGTGAGGCAGCATCTATGGAGAGAAGGAATATTCCTTCGCTCCATAGGTGCTGCCTCACCCGCTGAGATTCTCCAGCATTTTTGTCTACCTTCGATTTTTCCAGCATCTGCAGTTCTTTCTTGAACAATGTCTTCTGATCCTTCCAGTTTCCAAAATATATCTCCATTGCCTATTACTGTAAATAGACATATAAAAATCTTAATTTAGAATTAAAGGACAGAAGTTTAGGGGCAACATGAGGGGGAACTTCTTTACTCAGAGAGTGGTAGCGGTGTGGAATGAGCTTCCAGTGGAAGTGGTGGCGGCAGGTTCGTTGGTATCATTTAAAAATAAATTGGATAGGCATATGGATGAGAAGGGTATGGAGGGTTATGGTATGAGTGCAGGCAGGTGGGACTAAGGGAAAAAAGTTGTTCGGCACGGACTTGAAGGGCCGAGATGGCCTGTTTCCGTGCTGTAATTGTTATATGGTTATATGATCCAGAAATGCTGCCTGCCCCACTGAGTTATTCCAACACTTTGTGTCTATCTTCGGTGAGAACCAGCATATGCAGTTCCGTCCTACACATTTCGCCTCCTACTGTAAGCTGGTAGTCAGTTCCCTTTAGACAGTGATGTTTATTTATGCAGTTGTTCTTTTAATTTCAAAATTGGATTACTGTTTACGTTACATTTGAAAAAGAAACCAGCTTTCATATGTGTTCACAGCAAGTAAATCTTACAGTTTGTGCTTTCTGACTATGCTTCAACCGAGAGATACTGCAAAACAAAAACAAAAACAGCAAACGCTAGAAACACTTAGCAGGGCAGGCAACACCAGTGGAAAAATAAATTGTGTTAACGTTTTAGGCCAAAAACCCTCCATCGTGTTCTTAGTATTATTTTTTATCAGAAAACGATTTTTCATTGTAAAATATTGCATGGCCTTTATGGTGCTTCAATCCAAATGACTTACTGTATTTCCAACACATTCCTTTTTTATTCCTCGTTATTCTGTACATATCTGTGTCTTTAGTCTTTAGAGATACAGTGTGGAAACAGGACCTTCGGCCCACCGATTCCGCGCCAACCAGTGATCACCCTGTCCACTAGTACTATCCTGCACACTAGGGAACACTTTACAATTTTTACCGAAGCCAATTAACCTACAAACCTGTACTTCTTTGGTGTGTGGAAGGAAACCGAAGCGCCCAGAAAAAACCCATGTGCTTTCAAGGAGAATGTACAAACTCCATACAGACAGCACCCATAGTCAGGATCGAATCTGGGTCTCTAACGCTGTAAGGCAGCAACTCTACCGCTGAGTCACCGTGCAGCACTGCGTCATTTGGTTCTCATTCTCAGATGATACTAAAATGGCCTCCAGGATATTGTTGTAGATAAGAGGATGCATGAACAGATTTAAATCTCTGAATAATTGATATTCAGCCATTCCTTTTGGAAGGAGACGGACACAAAATGGCAGAATCAAATTGTGCTTTGATATCCCATGGATAAGTAGCCTCTTGACACATGCCAAGAGTTGTCATGTAAAAACCTGCTGGAGTGTGATATGGATCTGCATCCCAGCGGAGTCATTGCTTTTGCAAAAGGTCAGAAAATGTCCAAAGGAAAGAATGATTTCGGTGAAATTATAAATAATTCTGTTAACTTGAACAATTTTGCAACATTCAAAAAACTTTACTACAATATTTTTCTAATACCTTCAAAGAAGTCGGCACCTTCTCCATTGTGACCAGACATCAAGCAAAGAAGTATGATCCTGCACAAAAAAATGTGTGAATTTGTTGGTTTTAGTAAGTCTGAAAAGCCAATAGTAATTAGTCACACGAGAGTGTGATTTATAACAGCTTAAAATCTTGTCTGGCAGCCAACATGAAATATGTGTGAGCTTGCCTCTAGTAAAACTTGGGACATGGATCAATGACTTTAAAGTAAAATTTGCACTTTATAAGTATGTAACTCAGACAAGATATTTAATAGAGTTTCTATTACCTAAAATAAATCTGTCAAGTCTGTCAAATCTGCTCCATACAGGGATTTTTTTAATATCTTTAGAATTTGTTTGAAATGCCATGTCTACTTGTACCGCCTGGTATTAAGTGAAATAATTACCATTTCTATTCATCTTTCAATTCTCACTCTAAGTAGTTACACTGTTCAAATCGATGTCAAGTTTCAGAAAAATAATCAAAATATCAGTATTGCCTGTCTCCATCAATGGTGAGGATGTACAGTTTATCAGGGGGTACAAATAACTTGGAGTGTACCTGGACAGTAAACTGGACTGGTCCAGGAATGCTGGGGCCCGGTACAAGAAGGGACAGAGACGCCTGTACTTTTTGAGAAGGCTCCATTCAGGGCGGGCCTTAGGAGGTGCGGGGCCCAATTTGGGGGGGGGGGGCAGGGGTGAGTGTGTGTGTGTGTGTGTGTGTGTGTGTGTGTGTGTGTGTGTGTGTGTGTGTGTGTGTGTGTGTGTGTGTGTGTGTGTGTGTGTGTGTGTGTGTGTGTGTGTGTGTGTGTGTGTGTGTGTGTGTGTGTATGTGTGTGTATATTAGTTGTCTGTGCGTGATGTGTGTGTGTTAGTTGTCTGTGCATTATGTGTGTATATGTGTGGGAGGGAAGGAAGGAGAGAAGGGAGGGAGGGCGAGAAAGGAGGAAGGAACGAATGGGGGAAGGGAAGAAGAGAAAGAAAGAAGGGAGGGAGGGTAGGAGAGAAGGGAAAAGAGAGAGAGGAAAAAGGGAGGGAGGGAAGGAGAGAAGGGAGGGAGGGAAGAAGGAAAAGGAGGGAGGGAAGGGAAGATGAGAAGGGACGGAGAGGGCCAGCAGCGGGAGCGGATGCCGGAGTCTGGGTGAACGCGTGTGAGCTGAGGCCGAGGTTAGTAAACGTTGCTCCAAACCCCGGCCCGGCCCTCCCTGTATTGTTCACCGCATCTCCCCGGGGAGAGAAATGGGTGGAGCCGGGGCTGTGTGCGTGGAGCACAGCGACTGGAGGGGCGGGCGCACTGACCTGGGACCATGAGGATATCCCCCTCTCCCCTTCTCCATTCCCCCTCATACCCCCCTCCCCGTCTACCCCTTTCTTCCCCCTCCACCTCTCAACTCTCTCTCCACCCCTCTCTCCCCCCTCCACCCGGGGTAGATCTACCCAAGCTGAGAGTAGATTACTCCTAAGATCCTAGAGCAGAGCTTTGGATTGCTCTAGTGCGGGGCCCCCCTTAGGCATGGGGCCCA
This sequence comes from Raja brachyura, assembly GCA_963514005.1. Next base: position 16,829,669 of record OY740798.1, on the reverse strand, counting down.
ATTGGGAACAATCGGTCCAATCGGTTTAAAGACAGCTCTGGCTCCATTCCTTCAATGTCTGCAGTAAGTTGCTGCAGATTTTCTACCAATCAGTGGTAGCCAGTGCCAATTTGTTAGCTGCCATGTGCTGGGACAGCAGGGCATAGGCTGTGGACGCCAATAGGGTCAACAAACTCATCAGGAAGGCTGGCTCTGTCCTGCGAGCGGAGTTGGATTCATGGGAGGTGATCTTGGAGGGGAGGATGCTCCTCAAACAGCAGAGCATCCTGGTCAATACAGCTCACCCCCTCCATGACACACTGGTGAACCTGAGGAGTACCTTCAGCAACAGGCTGGTTCCACCAAGATACAGGACAGAACGCCACAGCAGATTCTTCTTCCCTGTGGCTATCAAACTTTACAACTCCTCCCCCTTCTGTCATGGGGTAGACTGAGACTGACTCCCCTCCACCCCCCTCCTCCGTCCCTTCACCCCCCACCCCACTCCTCCCCAATCTTTGCACATCCCCCAATCCTTTCCACTCGCATTTTAATTTCATGTTTCATTTATTTTTTGTTTTTATGACTGTTGACAGATCAATTACCCACCTGTGATAAATAAAGTTCTATCGTATCGTATCGTATTGTTCCATATTGATCAATCACATTTTTTATGTGGATGTACATCTAGGATCATATAAATTATTATAATTCTTAACTTTATTAATATTGATATTACCGGGTACTATTTTGGTCTATTCGTTAACATTTGATACTGATGTTATTTTCCATGTATTCATTATAGAAATGCATGAAGATAAAGATATATTTTTTAAGAAATTGTATTATTTTGATCCTCAGAGACATAGAAACATAGAAACATAGAAAATAAGTTCAGGAGTAGGCCATTCGCCCCTTCAAGCTTGCACCGCCATTCAATATGATTAGGGCTGATCATTCAAAATCAGTACCCCATTCCTGCTTTCTCCCCATGTCTTGATTCCATTAGCCTTCAGAGCTATATCTATCTCTCTCTTGAAAATATCCAGTGAATTGGCCTACACTGCCTCCAGTGGCAGAGCCTTCTTCTGACCAAGAGTCAAGGGAGACGTAGAAACAAAGATAAGGAAGGATATGATGTGAAAATGAGACATCAAAGGGGATGTGGATTGAGGTTGGTATCTTGTTAAATCTCTAAAATGCCTAATTGACCTTTTAGTTCAAAGGCCAATAGAAATGACTAATCGAATGGCTTGTTGACAATGTCCAAATTCTGTGATTGGGTGTAAAAATTTCACAAAATATATAGGTAAAATAACAAGGCAATTTTGCAAGCAAAGTGTTTTGTTGAAGAACCTTCTCTTAATTCTAATTATATGTTTGTGGATTATAGGTTCTGAAACTAGTAGAGATGCCAATATGTTAAAGAAGGAACATATTGCAGATGCTGGAAAATCGAGGGTACACAAAAGGCTGGAGAAACTCAGCGGGTGCAGCAGCATCTTAAGAGTGAAGGAGATAGGCAACGTTTCAGGCCAAAACCCTTCTTCAGACTCTGAAGAAGGGGTTCGGCCCGAAACGTTGCCTATCTCCTTCGTTCTTTAGATGCTGCTGCACCCGCTGAGTTTCTCCAGCCTTTTGTGTACCCCAGAGATACCAATATGTTGGTCACAAAGACAAAAGCAGAACATTTAAAAACATGGAAGAAACAAACTAAAATAAATTAAAGGTTTAATTGACAACAGAATTATGTATCCCCTGAATAGGATCAATAATTGTTTTCAAACTATCCCATTATCTCTTTTTTGTCTCGGAGCTTTCTTTTAAAGGTTTTTTTGTCTCAAATCGAGCTTTCTTTCAGTATATCCTGTAAGAATAACTGTATCTGTTAGACGTTGTTGGCATCTCTGTGAATACACTAATGAGTGTCTGACAATAGGTGCAGGAGTAGGCCATTCGGCCCTTTGAGCCAGTACTGCCATTCAATGTAATCATGGCTGATCATCCCCAATCAGTACCCCGTTCCTGCCTTCTCCCCATATCCCCTGACTCCGCTATCTTTAAGAGCCCTATCTAGCTCTCTCTTGAAAGTATCCAGAGAACCTGCCTCCACCGCTCTCTGAGGCAGATAATTCCACAGACTCACAACTCTCTGTGAGAAAAAGTGTTTCCTCGTCTCCGTTCTAAATGGCTAACCCCTTATACTTAATCTGTGGCCCCTGGTTCTGGACTCCTCCAACATCGGGAACATGTTTCCTACCTCTAGTGTGTCCAAACCCTTAACAATCTTATATGTTTCAATAAGATCCCCTCTCATCCTTCTAAACTCCAGAGTGTACAAGCCCAGCTGCTCCATTCTCTTAGCATATGACAGTCCCGTCATCCTGGGAATTAACCTTGTAAACCTACACTGCACTCCCTCAATAGCAAGAATGTCCTTCCTCAAATTAGGGGACCAAAACTGCACACAATACTCCAGGTGTGGTCTCACTAGGGCTCTGTACAACTGTAGAAGGATCTCTTTGCTCCTATACTCGACTGCTCTTGTTATAAAGGCCAACATGCCATTCACTTTCTTCACTGCCTGCTGTACCTGCTTTCTGCCTAGTAATCTGCCTTCCTGTTTTTGTTACCAAAGTGGATAACCTCACATTTATCCACATTAAACTTCATCTGTCATGCATATGCCCGCTCCCCCAACCTGTCCAAGTCACCCTGCATTCTCATAGCCTCCTCCTCACAGTTCACACCGCCACCCAGCTTTGTGTCATCTCCAAATTTGCTAATGTTCCTTCATCCAAATCATTGATGTATATTGTAAATAGCTGCACTCCCAGCACCGAGCCTTGCTGTACCCCACTAGTCACTGCCTGCCATTCTGAAAGGGACCCATTAATCCCTACTCTTCATTTCCTGTCTGCCAACCAATTTTCTATCCATGTTAGCACTCTTCCCTTAATACCATGTACCCTAATTTTGCCCACTAATCTTCTATGTGGGACCTTGTCAAATGCTTTCTGAAAGTCCAGGTACACTACATCCACTGGCTCTCCCTTGTCCATTTTCCTAGTTACATCCTCAAAAAATTCCAGAAGATTAGTCAAGCATGATTTCCCCTTCGTAAATCCATGCTGACTCAGACCGACCCTGTTACTGCTATTCAGATGTCCAGCATCTTCCCCACCACCAATGTCAGGCTAACTGATCTAAATGACTGAGAAGAGCTCCTTTCCCACAGCATAAAGGTAAATAACGAAGGACATTTGAGATCTACAAAACATAAATTAGAGAGAAAATATTTGACTCACAAAGCCGGGAGTCAGGCATTGCCAACATTTTGTTTTAAAGGTAAATGTGTGGTGGAAGGTTAGTATCTGTTAGATGAAGAGAGGGTGGGAGGAGAGGGGGTGACGCTCTGAAATATCAGGCTAACAGCACTAGCTTGGGTCTTGACATTTGTAGGTTGACTGTCTGGCTGAGGAAAAGTATAAAGGAGAAAGGACATTCCATCCATAAAGCACAAGAAACAGGAATGGGCCATTCAGCCACTCGTTCCAGCTTTCCTGTAATAACACCAGGCAGCAATGGGTTTCCACCAGAATGGTATAAGGCCTTTAAGAAAGAGCTAACACCTCTGCTCCTGTCTTGCTTTAAAGGGACCCTTAAAGAGGGCAGGGCTCCCCCATCATGGAAGGAAGCAATTATTACCATTTTACCCAAGGAAGGCAAAGACAAAGAGCAATGTAAACATTTCAGGCCAATCTCAATTTTAAATTTAGACTACAAACTATTTACCTCAATCATTTGCAAAAGACTCGAGACTTTTGTACCAGATCTGATTAATGAAGACCAAACTGGATTTATTCGGGGGCGTCAAACACGGGATAATATTAGAAGAACCCTCCACATTGTGGATAATGCTCAAAAAAAGGATACAAATATGGTCCTGGTCAATTTAGATGCAGAAAAAGCATTTGATAGTATTAGTTGGGTATTCTTATATGAAGTACTGAGGAGATTTGGTTTCAATGAAGATGCAATTCGGTGTATTAAAACAATATAGCAGGAGCCTACAGCTAGGATTAAGGTAAATGGAAACATATCAAAAAGGATCCAGTTAGAGAGGAACACAAGGCAAGGATACTATCTTTCTCCTACTCTCTTCGTTTTGTATATTGAACCCTTAGCACAAGCAATAAGGCAGAGAAAAGACCTGCAGGGGGTCAGAATAGGGGGGATAGAACATATAATTGGTCTTTTCGCTGATGATATCATTATTTTTCTTGAACGACCAGATATATGTTTCCCAAATCTAATGAACCTATTTGAAACATATGGATACTACTCAGAGTATAAATTGAATATAACAAAAACACAAATTCTTTCATTCAATTATTCTCCATCCCAACAAATCAGAGATGCATATAATTTGAAATGGAACTCTAAAACGATGCAGTATCTTGGTGTAACTATAACCAAAACACTTTCCAACTTGTTTGAAACTAATTATAACAAAATTGAAGAAAATATCAAAAAGAATGTTGAGAGGTGGTCAACCCTTCCTCTAGACTTCAGTGCCAGAATACAAATGGTAAAAATGAATATCTTACCTAAACTACTATATTTATTCCAATCTCTCCCAATTAATGTTCCCCGAGATAAATTCATAGCCTGGGATAAAATGATCTCTAGATTCATTTGGAATAGCAAAAAACCAAGAATAAAACTAACAACACATCAACAGCTGAAAAGCAAGGGTGGAATGGCTTTACCAAATCTGAAGAAATACTTTTATGCAGCTCACCTCAGACCTCTGGCTTGTTGGTGTAGACCTGATTATGAATCTCGATGGAAAGAAATAGAAAGGGAGATACAGGGTTACCAGACCCAGATTTTGGTGGGAGACAAATATCTGAGAGGGGCTTTGAGACATGCTATGGATCCAATAGTAGCATTTACGTTAGAAACATGGACATTATAGTGGAAATATACAAATTAAAAAGAGGGGTTCACGCATTGAAGTGGTTCACATATTACTCAAAGTTTAAGCCAGGGGTGTATGATTAAAAATTCAAAGAATGGCACAAAAAGGCATAACAGCAATGTAGACAGTTTCAGAAAATGGCGGGTTTATGAGCTTCCAAGATTTAAACTCAAAGTATGGTCTCGAAAACAAAGATTTTTTTAGATACTTGCAATTAAGAGAATACTTTATAAAAGAGATAAGGCCAGAACTAGATGAAACTTCAAATAATGTGATCAAGGTGATTGTGGATGCATACAAACAGAAGGGGTTTCGGGTCATCTCTGCCTTCTACCAAGCTCTGGTGGAAAGCGGGGGAGAATCAACGCTCTACATGAAAACAAAATGGGAAGCAGAAGAAGATAACAGAAGAAGAATGGTATCAAATGTGTGAAACACAATGTTCATCCACAAGCTCACTAGTATGGAGAGAATTTTGCTGCAAGAAACTATCTCGCTTTTTTATAACACCCAAAATAAAAAGCAGCCAACTTGCTGTCCAACAACACTGTTGGAGGCTGTGTGGGAGTATGGAGGCAGACCACTCGCATATTTTCTGGAACTGTGCAAAGATAAGGCCATACTGGGGAAATATTAATGCAGCTGTAAATAATATCTTGGGTTATAAAATCCCAAATACCTGCCCTGTGATGTATCTGGGGCATATTAAAGATAGTGCAAAAATAGAAGACACATATTTGATTAAAGCTTTGCTTGCAGCAAGTAAGAAGGCCATTACCAGGCAGTGGCTTAATGAAAAAAGTCCAAAACAGGAACAGTGGTTAGAAATTTTGCGAGACATCTTTAATATGGAGAAATTGACATATTCCTTGAGAGTCAAGGAGAATTTATTTGAGAAGATCTGGGAAAAATTGACTGTTTATTTGAACCATGACACCAATTAGATAAATGCCAAGCTAGATATGGGAAGATTGCGTTATATAGAACTAGATGGTATGTTTGTATGAAGGTTGAATTATCTCCAGATAACTAATCAATGTAATGTTTTTTTCTTTTTTTAATTTGGTAAGTGAACCACACGGTCTTATTCCCATTTTTTTATTTATTTACTTTTTTTTGTTTTACTTTTTTTTTCCCCCCATCTACTTAATTTCTTATTTTGATTGCTATTTTTCTTACTTTGTTTTATTTATGGTGATGGTGTTGCACTGTTTTGAAAATATCTCTTAAAAATCAATTTAAAAAAAGTCTCACCAAGTGCAGGCTCGGCGATCGTTTTGCTGAACACTTCCGCTTAGTCCGCCTAAACCTACCCGATCTCCCGGTTGCTAAACACTTTAACTCCCACTCCCATTTCCACACTGACCTTTCTGTCCTGGACCTCCTCCGTTGCCAGATTGAGGTCCAGTGCAAATTGGAGGAACAGCATCTCATATTTTGCTTGGCCAGCTTACATCCCAGCGGTATGAACTAACGGCAAGTAATCCTTGCTTTCCATCTCTCTCTATCCCTCCCCTTCTCAGTTGTCCAACCAGTCTTACTGCCTATGACTACATTTTATCTCTGTTTGCTTTGTTGTTAGCTTCTCCCAGCTAACAATGATCTACTTTACATTTTCCTTGACCTGCATTCCTTATTTTCTATTTTCACACCTCACACTTCCTTATCTCAGTATCTCCCTCTCTATTGACATCAGTCTGAAGAAGGGGTGGTGGATTGCAACCTTCACGTGGTGCGCCTTGTTTCAACAAATGCAATCAACCTGGCGTGCACAAATAAGATCAAATAGAACAAGTTGTCCTACAACTTTAGGCTGTGCACGTCATATGCAAGAAGAAGAAATCTGAAGAAGGGTCTCGACATGAAATGTCACCCATTCCTTCTCTCCAGAGATGCTGCTGTTCCGCTGAGTTACTCCAGCATTTTGTGTCTATCTTTGGTTTAAACCAGCATCTGCAGTTCCTAACTACACAATATATCTCTAAGTTGACCTTCCACACTTTCAAAAACTCCACTAATCTCCAAGTCATCGAAGAACTTATTGACCTTGCCTCCCACATCCACTTTCAAGTAATTCTTTAATTAGGCCCTATGTTTCCAAGTAATCTTTAATCTTCTCCCTTGAAAATACTTCCTGTGCCTTCCCTATTACTGTTGTTAGTCTCTCAGATCAATAACAGGCATTTCCCTGCTGCCCTTCTTGAGAGGAAAGACTGCTACCTCATTTGTGTCCAGCAAATTTCTTCCTTGGTCACCCAAAGCACCTGGGATAATTCCCAGTCAGTATTCAATATTGAATTTCTAGACTAGAATTTCAGCTTCCACTGAATTCTCCAACTACAAAGTTTGTTTCTTTGCTGAACAAAAATGAAAAGTATTAATTTTGGACTTTTCCTATACCGTCTGTCTCCACGGATAGATTGCCCATGTTTCCCACTGATAGTTCCTACTTTTTCCCTAGCAGTACTTTTTACCTTTAATACACTATGGTGCAGCAGTAGAGGCAGTAGAGCTGTTGCCTTACAGTGCCAGAGACCCGGTTCGATCCCTACAGTGGGTATGTAAAGAGTCACTACCCATAGGATGCTGACAAAGTCGCAAAGTATTCCATTTAGTCCCCAATGGTCCCTCTTCATTCTCGGTCGTCCACCCTTTGTTCTCGGGGCCCCTCCCCTCCCCCCCACCCATGCCAGATCCCTCTTAGTTCATGGCAGCCTCCCCGCACTGGGTTCCTCCTTATTCTCAGCAATGCGTCCTCGTCCAACCTCCGGTACCCACTGCGGGCCCGTCGTCGACCACCGCCGGGTCCTCTCTCAGTTCCCATTTCCCCAGAAACTGAACCAGTGAGCCATGAACTCATCTTCATGCACCATCCTTTCAGCCGCACACTTATCTGACTTATACTTCTAGCCAGTCTGCCTAATATCTGGTCCTGAATCTGTATCACAATGAGGTGATGATATGCAGGGTTAGCCGATTTGCAATGTTTGCACGGAATGGCCTGAACAATGTTGGAGTGTTAGCAGGATTAAAAACATTGCAGATAGACTGAAAAGGCTGGAGTAATTCAGCGGGTCAGGCAGCATCTCTGGAGAAAAGGAATAGGCGACGTTTCAAGTCAAAATCCTTCATCGGACCTTTCAGCAGAAACACATTGTGCCTGAAACAGGAAGGGAGGTAGAAGCTTTCATTGTTTTTGAGTGAGCTCTTGCAGTGGTTTAACCCACAAGGACAGACACACACACACATCCCTGAAATGGAGGAACAGCTAATTAGCTCTTTATTTTTAGCAGGAATTGACATGCTGGGTGATCTGTTTGGTGATCTTTCACTGTGCCAGGTATTTCCTTGTTACAGTGGTGCTGTTACATTTCTTGCTTGTGATTCTTTTTGAATTTGACCTTTCAACAAGCTTCTGAACTTAGCAGAAAATCCAACACGCATTCCAAATTGTTTTGCTCTCGGTGAGGTTGCAAACTAAAAGTCTAATGTGGACCATCCAAATGCCACCGGGGAATCCATCTCCTATTCCCAGCCGACATGTCGGTAAGTGAGGAGAGAATTGAGAACAAGTGCGCATCTCAAGAGTAAAAAACCCACCAAAAGAAATACTTGATTTGCTAATGGGGAACAAAATAAATAGATAAAAATACCTCCAACTGCTGGTAGGAGTAAACATTTTGCTTCCAGCTCTATCGCCTTGCTCTGTTCTATTCCCACAGAATCAAGGGATATGGGGAGAAAGCAGGAACGGGGTACTGATTTAGGATGATCAGCCATAATCATATTGAATGACGGTGCTGGCTCGAAGGGCCGAATGGCCTACTCCTGCACCTATTTCCTATGTTCTACATTCTATGTTTCTATTACTCTAGGTAAGAACCTGAGTTTGACCTTCAAAGTTTGAACATTTAAAATTAATTTCCTCATCAGCACCAACATTCGTGAATCTAATGACTGCTTACTGTCACAAAGAAATCTACATTCAGCCACATCGAACACAGAGGAACCATCAGGGTGTGGATTTCTCTGGAGTTACAATGAGAAATGGGTTGTATTCTTTGTTGTTATTTACTAGGTTCAATCCAGAGGCCCAGCCTGAAGTACGACAGATGCTGTCCCTGCACAAAAGAAGCTAAAAATCCATGGGGCTAATGATATTAAGTTTACATTGAAAGCCAACCCGTTGCATATTACTTATCATATTCACAGCTTTGCTCTGCACATGGCTGGTAATAAAAGACTGTCCCTTCCTTGCACAGAGTTTTATCCGGAATGATGGAGGTTGCGGGGAGACCTGATAGAAGTATTTCAAATTCTGAGGAACATAAGGTGGGTAGACAGTCTGAATCTATTTCCTAGGAGAGAAATATCAAATGCTAGAGGGCATAACTTTAAGGTGAGAAGGTTTAAGAGAGATGTGTGGGGCAAGATTTTTAAACAGAGGGTGGTGAGTGCCTGAACGAGCTGCCAGGGATGGTGGTTGAGGAGAACATGATGGAGACTCTTCGAAAGGCACAAGGCTTACAGGAATGTGGGGGATGCAAGAGAGGGATATGGATTACAGTGCAGACATATACTGTAAGGGTTGGTCTGAGCATCATGTTCGACACAGACATGAAGGGTCTGTTCCTGTGCTGCACTGTTCTATATTCTGTGTTCTATGAAACAGAGAGCACAGTGTGAATACAGGCGGTCAACAGCAAAATATTATTGTTTTCACTCTAAGCACCTTGACCAATGTTGTGAGGTCAGGATATATTTTACAGCAGTGGTCAGCCATGCAGTAATGTTACTCCAAAATAATGTAACTCCTCTCGCATTGTCCAGCCATTCACCCACAGATAGCCGTGGAAGCTCTAAGCCCCTTCCACTCACTTGAAAGAGGACCTCCTCACAGGGCAGGAGAGGGGCTGTGTCATTTGACCTACCTCCCTCTTCAGGTCCCTTTCATTAAATTTGTGACGATGCTCCCTGCTGTTGGAGGTTAATGCTGATACCAAGTGGAAGTAAAGAACACTCTGCAGTAGCTCGTGGTGTTTTGTGTCTTTTAAGGGTTAATTGAAGTCTCGGTTGCATGCACGCTGTGAGAAATTGAACCAGAATTTTTCAGCAAGGGCTGCTGTTTACGAAGAACAATGTGTTACAAAAGGGAGCTTAGCAATTTTGCTCTTTGGTGATGGGCAAGATTGTGATCTTCTCTGAGCTTTATAAACTTTAGAAAAGGGGAAATGCAAGTTGTTTGAACAATGAAACATCACAAAATGTGTCTGATCATGAATGTGGTATAAATATTGGTTTCTCTCATGTTAAGTAATTCTCTCTCTCTCTCTCCCCTCCCCCCCCCCCCCCCCCCCCCCCCCAGTTACTCCAGCATTTTGTGTCTGCTGTCCATGATGTACCATTTCCTCATGTCCTTCAGTTTTCAAGGTTTGTAGACAGAATGAGGAGATGGAGGGCGAGATGGTGATTAGCCTGTCGTGTGGTGATTTAGATACATGAGAAGAAATCAATATTATAAATTTTAGGCAGGTTTAAAAAGCATATCAATCTGCTGGAAGCCATAGACAGAGAAGTATGTGAAAAGAACAAGTTTAATGGAACAACTTGAACCAATGGTTCAAAGTCTTCTAGGGATGCAGCCTATACCAAACCAATTCTTCATGTTCACCAATACTGTTGCTTATTCGCAGAAGAACAACTTAAATGCTCACTTCTGAAATATGCCGATTCCCAGTAGGACCAATTATGAGTGGTTACATAAATGGCAGAATATATTCAGAAACTCATAAGACATAAGAGCAGAATTAGACCATTCTGCCCATCGAGTCTGCTCCACCATTTATTCATGGCTGATCTATTTTCCCCCTCCACCCCATTCTCTTGTCTTCTCTCAGTAACCTTTGATACCTTTACTAATCAAGAACATATCAATCTCCGCTTTAGAAATACCAAATAACTTGGCCTTCACCACCATACTGTATGTGGAAATTAATTCCACAATTTCACCATCTTCAGGCTAAAGAAATCGATCATCATCTCCATTCTAAAGTTATGCCCTTTTATTCTGAGACTGTGCCCTCTTTTCTTAGATTTCCCGCTGCTGGAAACATCCTCTCCTATTTACGCCTTTCATTATTTGGTAAGTTTCAATGAGATGCCCTCTCATCCTTCTAAACTCCTACGAGTACAGGCCCAGAGCCATCAAACACTCTGCATACGTTAACCCAAACATCCCCGGATAATTCTTGTAAACCTCCTCTGGACACTCTCCAATGCTAGCGTATCCTTCCTCAGATATGAGGCACAAAACTGTTTACACTATACTAAATGTGGTCTGACCAGCACCTAACAGTTACCGCACCTATTCCCGGGTAAAAATGCAAGCGTTGCTCCTCTACTGCTGGGACCTGCAGGTAAGTAAAACACTAACCTGCGGTCTTTTTTCTTCTAGGTGGCCCTGTCGCAGGGTCTCGCGGCCGCCTCGGATCTGACTGCTGCGGCAGTCAGCGGCGGCTCCTATAGTTGGAGTCGGGAAGCCCGTTGGCCCAGGAGGGTCCGGGCTCACACACTCGCCGGCGGAGGATGGCAGAGGCAGCCCGACTCCACACCGCAGCCCGCGGGGGACGCGGGGGACGCCGCGGGCTGGCGGCACGAAAAGGAATGGGGCTTGCCGTCAAAAGTTCGTGACGGCAGAGCGGCAGCCCCGACTCTACACCACAGCCCGCGGGGGACACCGCGGGCTGGCGGTGTACATGTAGGAGTGGGGTTTGCAGGCTCGCCGTTCAAAGTTGGGAACGGTAGAGCGGCAGCCCCGACTCTACACCGCAGGCTGCGGGGGACACCGCGGGCTGGCGCTGTACATGCAGGAGTGGGGCTTGCAGGCTCGCCGTTCAAAGTTAGGAACGGCAGAGCGGCAGCCCCGACTCTACACCACAGCCCGCGGGGGTGATACTGCTGGCTGGCGGTGTGCATGTGGAGTAGGGCTTGCAGTGCTTGCCATGGGCAGCAGCCCGACTCTACACCGCAGCCCACAGGGGTTTCTGCGGGTTGCTGGCATTCAGGAAGATGCAGGCTTGCAAGCAAAGGCAGCCTGACTCCACACTACAGCTGCAGGGATTCTGTGGCCTGTCTACATTAAAGTGCCCTGCTACTCCAGGGAATGCATTGTCTTCAAGAAGTTCAGACTGCCAGCATATAAAAGTTATTAAAGCATGAGAGGCTGGTCACCATACTTCTTAAAGACCCTCAGGTAAGATACTAACTTTGAATAGCTAAGCGTCTGTATTAGAGTTTGCTTACAGATGGGTGGAGACCAGAATGAAGACAGCGAAGCAGGTGTCCAAGGGCCGTGCGACTTCAGATGGGAATCAGCGGCCACCATTCCAGAAGAACGCGGAGGTCGGGGAGCCCTGCGCAGCCAGGACCCGTCTCTCCACCACGGCTGACCATGGGGCCGCAAAATGGTGGAGCACCGTGTGGGAGCAGGGTAGGCAAGACCTGGACTCCCTACCACTCTCACCTAAGCATAGTGACTGTGGGGCAAAGGTGCGTAAACATGTGACCCGCTCGGCGGCTCGTTTTTTCTCTCCTACTATGCAGGTATCAGAGATGGGGGAGAGCTGCGCACAGGTCATGCCCCGCTGCAGCGGGAGGCATCGACATACCGCCGGGGGTAACCTGCTAGACTGCGGGCCGCTGATGGACCTGCTGGAAGTCGGGGAGCCCTGCAGGAGCAGGAGGTACCGGTGTCCACCGGAACAGGCTGCAGGAGCGCAGACCGGTGGCAGCAGTTTACGGCTAGGCAATCCCGTTGCTACGGGTAAAGCCGGCTATGCGCCCTCACGGACCCGTGTGGTTAAGGGTGACGGCAAGCCTGCACGGACAGCGGAGCCAGTATTGGGGACCGGTACCGATCCTTCCCTCTGCCTTCCCACCAGGCAGAGGTGCCGCTTAGGTCTGAACGACGGCGGACTAGCGGTATGTCCGTGCAGGAGTCGTAGAGACTGCAGGAGGTACCAGCACTGCACCGGAACAGGCTGCCGGAGCGCAGACCGGTGGCAGCAGAATATGGTTAGGCAATCCCGTTGCTGCGGGTAAAGCCAGCCAAGTGCCGTCACAGACCCCTGGGGGTGAGGGTGACGGTGTGCCTGCACGGACTACGGAGCCGATATTGGGGACCGGTTCCGACTCCTTTCCTCTGCCTGCTCATCAGGTAGAGAGGCCGCTAAGGTCCGAGGGATGCCGGGCTAGCGGGTTGTCCGTGCGGAAGTCATTCAGTCTCGCAGGAGCGGGTGCTGACGAGTACCTGTCAGCCACTTCGTTGAGGTGTGACCTACTGGCAGAAGCCCCAGCGACTCATCAGGGCCTGGGGAAGTCGACCTGTTGTCCGTGTGTAGCGGCAGCGGTCGCATGGCTAGGATAGAGCTAATGGTGGAGCAACTATATCAGCAGGACCTGGATCAGCAAGAGCAGGAGTCTCAGCGGTCTGGGAGTCGGATCATGACCGCCACCTTCAATCTCACCTTCGTCCATCGGGAGTGCTAGGAGTCAACAGATGGCCGATTTGACGAAGAAGTGGCAGCAGAAGAGCCCACTGCTCTCGATCCAGAAGAAGAAATTGGAGGTAGTGCCTGTGTTGGAGATTGGAAAATCCAAAACCTGTATTCAGGGGAACCGCTGCACTCTACATTGGCAGTAAGTATTAATTTCTTGACGACACACCAGTTCCAAGACCAGGTGCTTTCAGAAACCATGGCGAAGTACTAGGATCCTGGAAACTGTGTTACCCTGAACGTCCCGAGGGTCGACTCAGCCATCTGAGGGAACATTAGTTCCAATGCGAGGGCACAAGAGATGAAGAGGCAGGAAATTCTGAAGGTATTGGCGTCGGGCATCACGGTGCTCATCAGGACCCTCGATGGGGCAGGTGCATCCGCAGAGCAGCAGGATGCTCTAGCCCTCCTGTGTAGCACACTTCGGGAAACTTTTAGTCAGAGCTCCATCCGGCCCGACATTAACCCTGAATTCGCTGGGTTGGGTCGTACCTCCACCACACCACCAAGACAGCTGTTTGGGGAGGACCTGCACAAGCAGGTCAAAGACGAGGCCATCAAGAACACATCTGCACCAGCTCCCCAACAGCAGAAGCCTTGTTAGGGCAGAGCCAGCATAGACTACCTCACCACACACCAGCTGCAGGAACAAGGATTTACCGAGGCGATCGAGCAGCACCCAGCAAAGACGGAATACTAGAAACCAGAAGTTCAGGCCCGCCGGTAACCATGGAGGTAAGGGGGCCTGGTTCTCTTGGAAGTGCTGCATGCATAACCTCACAAATAGGAGGGAGGTACATACATTCTGGGGCTCTGTTTGTCACAATCCAGGGAACAGAGCTATAGACATAATAGATGCATGTAACAGCCTTGCTTGCGCCAGGGAACCGACTTTCGACATGCTGCTAAGCTATGGGTAAATTGGAGCTACATTCCAGCCACATAATTGGGTCGTTACACTATCAAAGCTTGGGTGAATAAGCAAAATCTCGGCATGTATAGCGAATGCTGGACAATTACGAGCTTATGCAGCTGCCAATCAAAGCATAATTGAGGTACAATGGTGGATTAGCAATGGTTGTGATTGTTAAATCCCATCATTACATCAAACCTAGTAGTCACGTTACAAACCGACGCAAGCGCCAAGGGCTGGGGAACTACTGACACCTTTCCAGTTGGGGCGGTAAATGGGATTGCATGAGTCTACTTCTTCAATCACAAGGTATAAACTGTTTAGAAATGCTGGGAGCATGTCAAGGGCTGCGCGTTAATGCACTAATCTGCAGCATACGTATGTTCGTCTTCGAAATAATACCACTGAGGTGGCATATTAAACCTTATGGGTGGTGTCAAGTTAATATCTTGGGATGAATTGGAAACATTATTTTGGCTCTGGTGGATTGAAAGAATTGGGTTCAGCTATGTACCTTCTGGATAAGCTCAATATAGTGGCGGACACCAGGTCACAAGTATTAATAACGACATCAAGTAGATTGAACCTCCAAATATCTGCTAAAATTATAGCCTAATATGGAATACCAGATTTCGACCTCTTTGCGTCCAGGTTGAGCCATTGGATACCAACATATGTCTTGAGAACTAGATCCTGGGGCAGTGGCGATGGACGCGTTTTCACTACATTCGGGGGAAATGCGGGGTTTCTACGCTTTCTCCATTCTGCTTCATCAGACAGGTGCTGCAGGATACACAACCAGGCTCTGCAACATAAAGGACCATGGATGTCAAACAGCATCGTGCAGAGAGAGTCCAGTAGGAAGCAGTACCTCGCCTACGTAAGGATATGGGAGGTTTCTGTAGTCGGACCTAGACCATCTACATATCTGCTATACTCTCCAAGGTGCTGGTATACTCATGGGTCATCATTATGATGTGTCCCTCAGTTACAGTGCTGTATACAGTGCCAGGAGTGCATTGTCGTTCTATCGCTAGATTGGACTGGGATGAGGTAGTGTTGTCCCTCCTCAGGAGCTGGTCGCCCATGATGGACTTGCTCACCTTCAAAGTGGTTATGGTAATGGCACTGAACACAGCTCAACAGGTCATGACTTTACAGGAATTAAACCTGGATAGAATGACCGGACCATAATAAGGTAACTTCTTTATAGAAGAATTACTTACACTACACAGACCTGGGACTACACGTCTGCAAATGGGCTACAGATATATGGAGACGGGTCTGTTTCAGCCATGGAAACCCACGTCACCCCTGCTTTGAAGAATGTCGCGCATGCGTGCCTGGCGGGGTCTTCACGAAATCCCTCATCGCAACTCCTCATAAAATAAGATCAAACTTCTAGTACTGGTAAGTTCTTGTTTAATCTTACTAATATTTGTCACTCCACTCCAAGTAAAAGGGTCTCGACCCAAAACGTCACCTACTCATTTCTCCATAGATGCTGCCTCACCCGCTGAGTTTCTCCAGCAATTTTTGTCTACTTTCGATTTTTCCAGCATCTGCAGTTCCTTCTTAAAAATCTCATACCATGATTGGTTTCAACTAATTCCATGCAAATTGGCACAGCATTATCAAGAACCTACAAGAATTCAGGAACAATCTCAATAATTTAATGTTACATACTTTTTCAAAGGAAAGGTATTTGAAGAAATAAAAAAATGTAAATCCCCGAGGCATTTTAGCAAAACAAAACTTAAATTATAATGAAATATATTTTTTAATGCCTCTGTTTTCCACTGCACCTATAAATTTAGGTCATAATTCAAAAATGATCTCCAAGCAAGCATGCTGGTATAAAACCTGTTTATGATGCGTAGTAACTTGAAAATGTGTGGTTTTATGAGCAGAGATGCATGTGATGAAGGAATTGATGGATGACCATAAAATATTGAGTTCTGTGTATACAATAGTTGTTTATATATATATAACTATACACACACACATATATATATCTATATACTGTAAATATACACGCACACACACACACACAATATATATATATATAGTTTTATATGGTAAAACTGGTCATATGGTTTTATATGGTAATAGTGTCATAAGATACACCCAACATTAAGTGGGTACAAATACTAAAAGATTTTACGCATCAGGAAAATTGGTTTAATTTTTGGAATCCTGTACTGGGCTCTTATATTGTTAAAATTAATTCCTAACTCCCTTCGGTAGAAATTTGCTATGAGTGAAAATTATTCTTGACGGATATGGAATAAAACTCTTCTCTAGTCTGGTGTGATCCAAGTTAATTATTAATGGAGTGCAATGGAGCCTAAGCTTAAAATGTTCATGTTTATGCATCCATCTGAAGAATCACAGATTAATTTCCGCCTTGACTCTTGGCATAAATCCTGACAAGTTCACAGATTTCTTTGCAATCTACCGAACAATACAATCTTAAGCATTTAATTTAGTTTAGAGATGCAGCGCGGAAACAGGCCCTTCGGCCCACCGGGTCCACTTCGACCAGCAACCCCGCAGATTAATACTATCCTACACTTACTAGGGACTTTTTTTTTTACACCTATGTCAAGCCAATTAACCTACATACCTGTACGTCTTTGGCATGTGGGACGAAACCGAAGATCTCGGAGAAAACCCATGCGGTCATGGGGAGAATGTACAAACTCCATACAGACAGCATCCGTGGTCAGGATTGTACTCGTGTCTCTGGTGCTGCAAGCACAGTAAGGCAGCAACTCTACCGCTGTGCCACCGTGCCGCCCCTTTTTTGTTTTCTGTGCAAATGGTAAAGATGTCTACTTCAAGAAGTTGCATTTGAAGAAGATTTCAGTGCTTGTCGACAACCAGTAAATGGTTGGTTGTCACAAAATCAATGAGCATTTTATTCCCATGGATGAGCTCCACGGTTAGGTAGTATGTCCTGATTCATGAATGTCCTGGAGCCATTTTAAGCACATCTGATTTTTTTTCCCACCTCTCACTGATTTTAGTCTTGCATTTCTTTCCTCTCCTGTTACTACCTAAATCATAAATCAATGGTTTGTTTTAAAATGATCTGAATCCAGATTGTTTATGCATGTTATAAATACCATTAAAAAGGAGTGCCAACTGATGTGATCTCTATCTTTAATGATTGGAGATCCTGGTGTTCTGAATTGAAATAATAAACCCTTACACCCAAACAAAGAGCATTGCTGTGATTTATTTACTGCTTCAAAAATATTATATTTCGAACCACTAACTCCATGCGTGGAAGATGTTACAGGTTACTCAGAGAGTTTCCCAAAAAATATACATTTAAGGGAGTAGCATATAAATCACCTCAGCGTTGTTCTATTTGTCCACTCCTGTTGGGAATAACGTTGTGAATTCAGCATTTTGCTCTTGGATCACTGGCAATTTGAGATTGTGGGTTAAATCTACAGGCTGCTACATGGAAAAGGAACAGCATGCTATCGAGTTTTGCATCCATACAATCCCTCACCTTGAACTACTGCTGCCCCGTAATACTAATTCTGGCGAGAGATTCTCAAAGGTCTCTTGGGAGAGTCTTACTTATGTGTGCAAGATATAAACTCCCCTGTACCCGTTAACCTCGGTGGAATCGGTGATCCTATTGTTTTATGCAATGCACTTGTGTGAAAACAAAACATCTTTGTAAGAGTTCCCCTGAAATCTTGGCAACACAATCGATTAGGATGCGCCTGCAAAATAAATATTTGGGTTTCAATCATATTGCAAAGTAAATTCGTCTGAGAAGCAATTTATGAAGCAACGTATTTTTGCAGATTGCTTAAACTAAATGGTACTTTCTGCAGCAGCAGGCAACCTATGGCCTGTTCCATGATATATCGTTTGAAGGAAGCCAGGATTCATCTAAAATAAAATATATCGTTTGGCAGACTTAGCATGTGGAGCTGATTTCCCTTCCATTTTTTACTTCTAATGTGAAAGCACTTGGCTGCTGGTTGGTGCGGGTTCTGACAAAGATTGCTGCAAATCCTGAAAATTAGCCAAGAGCAGTTTAACTGGTATTGAGTAGAGAAGAAGTTGTTGAAAATGCAGTACATTTTCTAAGTAGAGAAAACCATTGGTAACAGCAGTAAAATATGTACTGCCTCAAATATGTATGCCTCAAATCTGAGGCACTCTCACCCTTGGTCTTGAGAGCCAGCTGTGTCCTCATTAAAAATAATGAGAACAAGTGCAACATCTGGATGGGAAATCATTTCAATAACAGTGCTACAGACTTGATTTCTAGTTTTGGATTCAATGTGGGACTGTAGGGCAGAAGAGACAGATGACGTGAGTGTGGGATTGCTCACATTTTATATATTTAAAGTATTTGTTGTTGATGTTACAAGTAACTGACTGTGCTATGAAATGTAGCATCTGATCAAATGATGGATGTAGTTAGCTGAGATGCTTGCTTAACATTGTATTAATAATGTAACTGATTCCCAGAGAGAATCAAGTGTTTAAGGTAATTATTTCTTCACATTATTACTGGCAATCAACATGGCACATTAATGACTGAGAACCAAATGATAGTCCTGCAATCTTAGGATTGATGCAAAATGAACTCCTCTTCAGAAACGTGTTTACTGAGATTCAAAACATTTGATATTAAAAAAAAATAGTGCATTACTAATTTACAAAGGTAATGGAGAATATATTCCCTAATAAAATACTTGCTAAATACCTTCCTCAAGTTTAAGTCTCGCCTTGTGCACAGTCACCAAACAAACCTAATATTGCAACTATGTAAAGAGATATTCATTTATTCCTGTTAAGCAATTGCTGTCAAAAAGCTGTCACTGTTCACAATGGCTTAAAGAAGTATATGTCTATGCAAACGTTTTTAAATTGTGAAGGGAATATATTGACCCATAGACGTTTTTCTGTTCTGCTTTCCATTTTGATGAAACCGTGCTACAAAATTAAAAAAATACTTGCCACAGCAATTTAAGAAATTTGTCATTGAAGCCCCCGTTTCACACTTTGAACCTAATCATCAGTGTACACTGAAAGTTAAAATCCAAAACTATTGATCTTCTTGGTATCAAAAATTGTTTTAGGAAAAGTGGACAGATATCATTAGGTTGACTATCTTTGCATTTATTCAGAAGAAAGAGAAGGGACTTAATTGAAAATCATAAAGTTGTGGCATGACTAGACAGACTGAATGTGGAGGATATCTATCTTAAATGAGGAATCAAGAATAAGGAGGCAGAATTTCAGTTTACACGATAAAAGATGTTAGACTGCATTGGGCAGAGTTTTTTCCTTCAAAAGGTGGTGAATTTGTGGAGTTTGCTATGATGGAGGATTGTAGAGGCAAGGTCCCGAAATATACTTAAGACAAAGGTGAATATGTTTCCAGAAACAATAGGCGTTAGGGTCATTTCACCAGAACTCAGTACACATGACAATAAACTAAACTTAAGCATGGAGACTGTGGAAAAAATACTTCTGAGACAAAGGATTAGCCATGATACTATTGAATGTTGGAATGGCTCAAGGGGAAGACTATCCTGCAGATGCTCGTTTCCATCAAAGATGGATGCAAAAAGCTGGAGTAACTCAGTAGGTAAGGCAGCATCTCTGGAGGAAAGGAATAGGTGATGTTTCAGGTTGAGACCCTTCTTCAGACTGAGAGTCAGGGGAGATGGAAACTAGTTTGAAAATGTTCAGAAGAAATCAGAGCTGGCACCCACAAGGTGGACCCTGCAATGGTTCATTGTTGGCTGTAGAAAAGGTGCCTTCGCTTGGGCAGCGGTATGAATATTGATTTCAATAATTTCAAACAAACCTTGAATTCCCTCTCTCTCCGTCTTCCCCCACCCTAGTCGTTGCGCTAGTTCCACTGTTTGTATCTATATATCTCTTTGTTATCACCTCTTCCACAGCCAACAATGGATGCTGAGTATCCATTGGAGCATTTTGTGTCTATCTTGTTGTAAACCAACATCTGCAATTCCTTCCCACACAGGAGGTTATTGAACCTATTGAGTTTATATTGGTTCCCAGAACATTCGCATCAATCCCATTTCCTCATTTATTCTATGTTACATATGTCTCCTTATACTATCATCATGTCTATTTGCTTCTCCTAACACTCATCTACACTAGGGAGTCATTTACAGAAGCCAATTAATCCATCAATTAGCATTTCCTTTACACCATCGGAAATAGAGAGATAGGCACACAGAAGTACAAAGGGTCAGGATCAAACTCTACTACTTGTTGCACTGTGCTGCCCAAGAACCAACCTTTGGGAGTTTCCACACATATCTGGATCCAATGTTTTGCAGAAAGGACAGTGTCCCCTCAGCAGATAGACACAAAATGCCAGAGTAACTCAGCGAGACAAGCAGCATCTCTGGAACGAAGGAATGGGTGGTGTTTGGGTCGACATCCTTCCACAGACCCCCTCAGCAGGCTTAGTATATCAGACTCATAGATTCATAGAGCTGTATAGCATAGAAACATGCCTTCTGTCCACCTTGTTGATCCCAACAAAGTTAGGATTAATCACAATCACAACCATAATCACAATAATACTTTATTAGCCAAGTATGTTTTGCAACATACAAGGAATTTCATTTGTGAAGTCAGTTGTACAATTAAAAAGAAACAGAACACACAAAATACATTTTAACATAAACATCCATCACAGAGACCCTCCACATTCCTCACTGTGATGGAAGGCGAAAAATAATTCAAATCTCTTCCTTTTGCTCTCTCGTGGTCGGAGGCCTCAAGCCCTCTGTTGACGGGATGATCTTGACTCCCGTAGCCGTCGGTGGGCCCTCCATGTCGGGGTGATCAGCTCCTGCATCAGGGGGATGTCAGCTCCCTGCACTGGCGATCAGACCCCGTGTCGGGGCTGGTCGAACCTTCCGCAACGTTGGAGCTCCCGACTTCCTCCCGGCCCCTCCCGAGACTGCGAACTCTTGGTGGTAAGTTTGCTGGCCGCTTTTGGAGCGATCCCAGGCAAGGGATCAATACTCCGATGTAAGTCCGTGTCCCGAGGTGGGGCCCAAGGTCAGTCCAAGGAGGCCTCCAGCTCCATCGATGGTAGGCCGCAGAGCGACCGCAACATGCGATCCGAAAATTAATCACATCCCCGACAAGGGAAAAAACTGAAAAAAAAAGTTTCCCTCTCCCCCTCCACCAACACAAAACAATCCTGAGAACATTTACACAAACTTTTAACACATGCTAAAAATTTAAAAATTAAAAAATTAAATGAAAAATTAAATAAAGACGAAAAAACAAAAAGCGGGGCTGGCAATCGTGCGGCGCCCCTGGTGGCTAGCCCCATTTGCCTGACCATAGCCCTTTAAACCTGACCTATCCATTTATCTGTCCAAATGTCTTTAAAAGCATAATTGTATCCACATCTATAGCTTCTTCTGTCACCTCAGGCCCGATACATGCTATCTTCTGAGTGAAATGTTGCCTCTAGTTTAAGAGTACGTTTACCCTGGGAAAAAAATTGTGCGCGGTTCACTTTATCCATGCCGCCCGTGATCTTGTACACCTCAGTAAGGTCACCTCTCAGCCTCCTACACTCCAATGGAAAAACGCCCCAGCCTATTTAACTTCTCTCTTTCTCAAGCTTGCTAGCCTGGGTGACATCCTGGTGAATTATCTCTGTACGCTTTGCAACTTCTTCTGACTGCAATTTGCTGATGTTGTTGTTTTTGATGTTGTCATTGCAACTTCTTCAAGGTTAATTTGGGAAGAAGAACTTTAAATCATGCTAAACGAAATCAAACAAACAAATTATGATGGTTAAAGTATTAACTTATCATTCCAAGTCCAAGAGAACGTTTATGATTTGCTATTAATCATGATAACTGCAGTTCAGGAGAAACTAAACTTGACATTGCATCAAATGATTTAGTGTTGAAAGCTCAATCTCACAAACAGAAATTTTGCAGTTAGCTGGCGAAAGGAACCGCAGATGCTGGTTTACACCGAAGGTAGACACAAAATACTGGAGTAACCCGATGGGTCAAGCAGCATCTCTAGAGAAAAGGATTAGATGACGTTTCGGTTCACAATACTTCTTCAGTATGAATCCGCTGAGTTACTCCAGCATTTTGTAATTAGCTGTTGTGACATTAAACTCCCATGTGTTTGTCTGGAAATACACAGAAGTGTCAATGCAAATACTCGATGGGCAGCTCGGCAACTAATCTTCATTTGCAGGTCAACACAAAAAGCTGGAGTAACTCAGCGAGACAGGCAGCATCGCTGGAGAGAAGGAATGGGTGACGTTTCGGGTCAAGATCCTTCTTCAGAGAGTTGACAATAGCAGACAGTTTTTGGTAATGTAAAGAGCACAGATGTGGTCTGATGTTGTGAAGGATTCTCCTGAAGTTAAAACTGGAACTGAATGTCAGGTTGATAATGACAGAAGAGTTAAAATGATTGTCGTGTTAAGCCTTCTTCCATCGGTAGCAGGGTATATCAGCATTGTCAAATCCTCATACAAATGTATCGGCAGAAAAGCACCGTTTGATCTAATGGTAAGAATCCTTATTTGAAAGATGCTTTGCTGACTATGATAATAATGATTCCCGTAGGTTTTGTCTGCATCAAGTAATACATGTACAGACGTTTGGTGATAAATTATTTTGATTGAGGAAACAAATCTGACAAGCAATTACTTTGTGAGCGTTTTGGAAAGGAGGTATTGCTAAAATGGTTTGTGCAGTCTTTTCAAGATGTGTCAAAAAGCAAATTGCTAATAAAGGGGCACTGGAGGGCCCATGCTGTCCAACACAGAATTTGCCAACACAGATTATCCTGCTGAGTTACCCCAGCATTTTGTGTCCATCTTTGATTTAAACCAGCATCTGCAGTTCTTTCCTACACATATGTTAATCACATGCTTACTATTTCTTCATGGCCACACATCAACTTCAAAAGTTTAAAAAAATTGAGATGCTGTAGGAAAATTGTACATTGCTATAATGTAGAGCACCTATTCATTTGAAGAAAATGTGTAGGAAGGAACTGCAGATGCTGGTTTACACCGAAGATAGACGCAAAATGTTGGATCAACTAAGCTGGTCAGGCAGCATCTCTGGAGAAAAGGAATAGTTGACATTTCGGGTCGAGACCCTTCTTCAGACTGAGAGTCAGGGGAAAGGGAAACTAGAGGTATGAAAAAGTACAGAACAAATCAGAGCCACCAACAATGACCAAGGAAAGGTGGAGCCCACAATGGTCCATTGTTGGCTGTGGAAGAGTTGATAACGCTTTTGTAAATTCTAGCAACCAAACTCTATTTTTGGATGAAATTTCTGATGTACTGCAAGAAAGATAAGACAGAGAAAAGTGGCAATGTGCATCTTGAATGCCTTTCATAAAAGCAGCCAGAAATAGAATAAGATCACGTGGGCATCACCCCCTGCAAACGTCATTCAGTAAGATTGGCAACAAAATCGCTTTAGCAAGCAAGGTGGTGAGTCATTTACCAACAACGTAGATTTATCATGTATGCAATAACAACATTCCTGCCTTATCATAACAGTTTTCCTAACACAATCATGAATGCCCATCAGAAGCCTCAACCAAATACAATATTGTCATTGTACACACCCTGAGCTGAAAACAGTGTAAATAATACTTCATATCTGAGTATTACTGCATGGCATCATGACACAAACATTTCTCACTCCTCAAATAGGCACAAAATGCTGGAGTAACTCAGTGGGACAGGCAGCATCTCTGAAGAGAAGGATTGGATGGCATTTCAGGTCGAGACCCTTCTTCAGTCCCACTGCAGCATGACCCGCTGAGTTACTCCAGCATTTTGTGTCTATCTTCGGTTTAGACCAGCATCTGCAGTTCCTCCCTACACATTTCTCAATTCTTATCCGGTCATAGGAATGGACAGCCTTCACAGCAATGAGACTGAACACGAATGGGAAGACTTCTCTCTCCTTTACTGTCAATCCTGAGTTTTGATCTCTGATTCAATAAGGTGGTGAAACCTTAGAATTCCTCAGAGCCAGTTTCAGAGACACAAGGACAAGAAGTCCTTGTCCAGGGTCTGTGAGCATCTCCGCTACTGTTATTTCATGTCACACTCTCATTCAGGTTTATCAACAAAGAGTACACTGAAACTCTTTACCATGTCACCACTTCAACTGAAAGCTATTACATGAGAGCTGCCAAGAATATCAATGTAGCTGTTTGTTGTGTCTGTCTTTAAAAGCACTGTTTTCATTCATCTAGTTAAAAACAGTGTCAGTTGTTGCAGGTTATGCCTTCTTGTGACAACTGAACATTTATAGATCTTTCTTTAGGGTTCACATGAGTACCTGAGGAGACCTATATTTTGTTTTCAAGTCACCCCTTTTTCAGGCTGATTTTATGATCTTGGAATGCGGGAGACTTATTGAGATTTGAAGGTGATGTTATCATCTGATCTCCAAGCTGAATCTCACATCTCACAGATGTGTTGAACAGGTAGAACATATGGATTTTCCTTTAGAAATTAGATGAGATGAGGTGGAATATCTTAGTTAAACGTGGTGAATCTTTGGAATTCATTGACACAAACGGTGGTGGAGGCCAAGTTATTGGGTTATTTTAAGGCAGAGATTGACAGGGTCTTGATTAGTAAGGGCGTCAAAGGTTACAGCGAGATGGCAGGAGCATGGGGTTAAGTGGGAAAGAATGATCAGCCATGATTGAATGGCGGCGTAGACTCAACAGGGTCCAATGGCCTAATTCTGCTCCGATGACATGAGCTTGTGGGTCTGGGTAATCTCACCCTCAAATAAATATTTTGCTATGCTTCCAATATAAATAACCGATCATTCGCCATCATATTGGCAGATTTTCTTTCAAGGTCAACTGCAGTTTTACTAAAATAGTCCACGTGTTAGTTTGCATTTATATTAACTTCCTGAAAAGAAACACATTATTGAAATGATGTGCATGGAATAACAGACTTGCCATTATGCCT
This sequence comes from Raja brachyura, assembly GCA_963514005.1. The sequence continues at coordinate 16,804,206 of OY740798.1, read as the reverse complement.
TGGGAATTACGTATCTTTTAGTTCACCAAATATGTGAAAGCCCTTAGAATATTCACCAAAGAAAACATCGCAGGTTGCTACAGTATATTAGTTCTGTGGGAGACAGATTATTGAATTTTACGTCTTCTATTGTACGTTGGCCAAATAGCAACCAGATTTCAGCATTGTGTCAAACGTCTCAGCCATGACTACATGATTGAAAGATTCAATGAACAAAAAAACTCATCAAAGACTAGACCAAATGGAGACAGGATCTGTGCACAGCAGAGCTTCACGTGTAACAATGATATCTTGCTTCATTGATAATATATATCATTCCTGAGGCCATGTTATCAGGAGAATAGTATTAACATTCAATTGGATCTAGTTTTATGGGATTTCACCGATGCACACGGACTATAATTCCACAAAGCCTTCCGCATAGATGTAAGATTATTACGCACATTCATTCCCCAGCATTATATATAAAACATTGTATAAGTAAACAAATCAACTTCCTCATCAAAAGTTTATGTATATCTTTATACATTATCATAATTTTCCCAATAGAAAGGAATGGTGTTGGTTTTAATAGGTAACTAGCCTAAGTGGGACCCGTTGGGAGGGCTGGTCCCTCAACACAATATGCCACCTCTCCACTCATTCCAATATTGGTGGCTAGTGGGGGGGGGGGGGGGGGCGGTAGAAGGGGCTTTCTGGATCACTGGTATGGGTATTGTGGGCTGAAGGGACTGGGTTCCAGAGGGCTAGGATGGACATTGTGGGCCAAATGGATTCTTGTGGTGACAGCTCAGTAACTCAAGCCTGATGTGCTGGCAGCTCACTCACGGCTGGTGGGCGAGCAGGCCACCAAATTCAATTGCAGTTTCATACCACTTCAAGCAGAGTGCAAGGCCACCAAATTCAGGTGCAGTTTCCTACCACTTCAAGCGGGTTGCAAGGCCACCAAATTCAAGTGCAGTTTCCTACCACTCCAAGCAGGGTGCAAAGCCACTGAATTCAAGTGCAGTTTCTGACCACTTCAAGCAGGTTACAAGGCCTCCAAATTCAAGTGCAGTTTTGTGCCACTTCAAGCAGGCTGCAGGGCCTCCAAACTCAAGTGCAGTTTCCTACCATTTCAAGCAGGGTGCAGAGCCACCAAACTCAAGTGCAGTTTCCTATCACTTCAAGCAGGGTGCAGGGCCACCAAACTCAATTGCAGTTTCCTACCACTTCAAGCAGGATGCAGGGCCACCAAATTCAAGTGCAGTTTCATACCATTTCATGCAGGGTGCAAGGCCACCAAATTCAAATGCAGTTTCATACCATTTCATGCAGGGTGCAAGGCCACCACATTCAAATGCAGTTTCATACCATTTCAACCAGGATGAAACCACGATAAAACCACCATAACACCACACAAAACACCACACTCACAGTTCAGTAGGCATTCAGTGTGTTCAGTTGATTCATAGCTCAGACAGAGTCGTGACCTCTCTCTCCCCCATCTTGCAGAGACTGAGCCACACCCACACTTACGGGTTTTTAATAATCCCTCCCCCTCCAACTGGAAGGGGCGTGGCCTTCATGGCATGATTGACAGGAGAGAGATTCTCAACATTTTTTTTAAACACTAATAACATTAAACACCAACAACCATTTGCAGTGCAGCATTTCAAAGCAGTTACTACCACCAACAACCATTTGCAGTGCAGCATTTCAAAGCTGCTACCACCACCAATAACCATTTGCAGTGCAGCAATTCAAAGCATTTACCACCACCAAACCATTTGCAGTGCAGCATTTCAAAGCAGTTACCATCACCAACCACCATTTGCAGTGCAGCATTTCCAAGCAATTACCATCACCAACCACCATTTGCAGTGCAGCATTTCAAAGCAGTTACCACCACCAAACAATTTGCAGTGCAGCATTTCAAAGCAGTTACCACCACCAAACCATTTCCAGTGCAGCATTTCAAAGCAACCACATTTTCATTTTCAAATCACATTAAGGGCACTCACAGTTGAGTAGTCATGTGTTCAGTGTTATTCTCAGCTCAGAGAGACGTGACCCTCTCACTTCCTCCATCTTGCAGAGTGAACACCTCAGGGTTTTATAGTCCCTCATCCCTTCCACCAGCAGGTGTCCTGAGTCCGGCTGATTGTTCTGTCACCAACGACCATCTCCTTTAGTTTAAGACTTCCATAACACTTAGTTTAAGTCTTCTATTGTACTACGATGCACCAAGAGTTCAGCCATGTTAGGTCTTCAGCCCACACCTTTTTTAATTAATTTGCAGGATGAGGATGTTACTGGCTTGGACTCCATTTACTGTCCATCTTAAATTGTCCTTGGTTAACCTTTTCGTTAACAATTAATCACATCTTCTCCAGAGTTCAGGCACGGTGGCACAGCAGTTGAGTTGCTACCTTACAGCGCTTGCAATTGGCTTGGTAAAATGTAAACTCTATAAGGCAGCAACTCTACCGCTGCACCATTCTTGTCAGGCCCTGAGTGACTCTTGCCTGGTGACTATGTCTAGCAAGTCTTCAAAGGCAAATACCTGCTATGTCCAAATTCTAGGGATGAACATCACAATTCAATCAATTGACCAAACTCAGCTACACCCTCTGGGAAATGGTCAAAAGTGCAGCATGTTGTCACAAGGAAAGAACAAATTATTAGTCACATAAATTTCAGTCAATCTTTCTTATTTCACAACATATCCGCACAAGATTGGCACTGACAAACAACGATTACATTGATGGTTAATTTTAACAAGGAGATGCTTGCACCTATTATTAAGACCGTATTAACAGGGCACATGTTAATACGGTCTTAATAAGGCACAGGGGAAATAATGACAGGATTGGGTAGACTAAACATAGGATTATGAAAGGGACATTATATTTGATGAACCTATTGCATATTCTTTAGTTTATTATGGGCCTGTCCCACATAGGCAACTTTTTAGGCGACTACAGGAGACTATGCGGTCGCCGGTGGTCGCCGGGGTGTTGCCTGTATGGTCATGAGTAGTCTCCTCAGTCACCTAAAGAGTCATAGCGTCTTTGTTGAAAAATGTTTGGCAACAGAGGTGACCTTGGGTTTAAAGCCAAATGAGTCTAATTGACGTAGGTGCTGTTGTCGGTTGTCGCTTGGTTAATGTAGGCAGTTGCCAGGAATTCGTAGTGTCGCCAGGATGTCGTCAGTTTGTCGCTAGGTGACGTAGGTTGTTGCCAGTGCTGACTTTGGTGAATTTCAATGTCATATTCGCCGGCAGTCACCTAAAAATTGCTTAAGTGGGAGAGGCCCATTACTAACAGAATAGATAAGGGCAAAGCAGTTGTTGTATTTGGAGACAACATGGGGAAAGGAAAAAGATACAGGTGAAGGAATTGGAAGGTTGAGTTGAAAGTTGTGGCAGGTTGAAGTTGACCTTTGATATGTGGCGCACAAGAGTGAGTAAATGGGATTAGTATACCTTTCTTGATATTTTTTAGTATTGGTATTACCACTGCTACACCACCATCAAGAATGCCTACCGCTCTATCCCTCGCCCTCACTTCGGTAAATCCGACCATACCGCGGTGCTGCTTCTTCCTGCCTACAGGCAGCAATTAAAGAGTGCACCCCCAGAGGTGAGGACGGTGCAGAGCTGGTCGGCGGGGGCAGAAGAACAACTACAAGACTGTTTGGAGTCTGTAGACTGGGCTATGTTCAAGGACTCGGTAACGGACTTGAATGAATACGCCACAGTCATTACAGACTTCATAAAGAAATGTGTGGAGGACTGCATCCCTACAAAAACCTTCCGAGTGTTTCCCAATCAGAAACCTTGGATGAACTGTGAGATCCGCACTCTTTTGAAGACCAGACACCGGGCATTCATGTCTGATGACACAGTGGTCTACAAGAAGTCCAGATACGACCTTGGTAAGGCCATCAAAAAGGCCAAAAGAGAGTTCTGCTCCAAGCTGGAGGATGAGACAGATGTTCGGCAGCTGTGGCGGGGACTGAATGCAATCACCTCTTACAAGGCGAAACCAGGAGGCAGCTCGGATGTCGGCGATACATCACTCCCTGATGAGCTCAATGCATTTTACGCACGCTTTGATAGGGAGAACACCGATGTGCCTTCCCGAGCCCCTATTCGCTGTGATGGTATTTCAGTCTCAGTCACAGAGGCCGACGTCAGGAAATCCTTCAGAGGGGTGAACCCTCGAAAAGCGTCTGGACCTGATGGCATACCTGGTCGTGTCCTAAAAACCTGTGCGGACCAACTGGCTGGCGTTTTTACGGACATTTTCAACCTGTCACTTCTGAGGTCTGAGGTCCCCACCTGCTTCAAAAGGGCATCAATAATACCGGTGCCCAAGAAGAGCAAGGTGACGTGCCTCAATGACTATCGACCTGTGGCACTAACGCCTGTGGTGATGAAGTGCTTCGAGAGGTTGATCATGGCGCAATTCAACTCCTACCTCGACAAAAACCTGGACCCACTGCAGTTCGCTTACCGCCACAACAGATCAACGGTGGACGCGATCTCTCTGGCCCTCCACTCCGCTCTGGACCACTTGGATAACAAAAATTCATATGTCAGGCTGCTATTTATTGACTACAGCTCGGCATTTAACACAATCATCCCCTCCAAGCTGGTTACCAAACTGGCAGAACTGGGTCTTTGCGCATCCCTCTGCAATTGGATTCTCGACTTCCTCATCCACAGACCACAGTCTGTTCGTATTTGTGGAAATGTGTCAGACTCGATATCAATCGGCACGGGAGCACCTCAGGGCTGCGTGCTCAGCCCCCTGCTGTACTCACTCTATACTCATGACTGCGTAGCCGGTCATAGCGCGAACTCCATCATCAAGTTCGCTGATGACACCAATGTTGTGGGACGTATCACTGATGGGGATGAGTCCAAGTATAGAAGAGAGATCGAGCGACTGTCCATATGGTGCCAGCACAATAACCTGGCCCTCAACACCAGCAAAACCAAAGAACTGATTGTGGACTTTGGAAGGAGTGGGATGGGGACCCACAGTCCTGTTTATATCAATGGGTCGATGGTTGAAAGGGTCAAGACCTTCAAATTCCTGGGTGTGCACATCTGTGAAGATCTTTCCTGGTCCGAGAACACAGATGCAATTATTAAGAAAGCTCATCAGCGCCTCTACTTCCTGAGAAGATTACGGAGAGTTGGTCTGTCAAGGAGGACTCTCTCTAACTTCTACAGGTGTACAGTAGAGAGCTTGCTGACTGGTTGCATCGTGGCTTGGTTCGGCAATTTGAGCGCCCTGGAGAGGAAAAGACTCCAAAAAGTAATAAACACTGCCCAGTCCATCATCGGCTCTGACCTTCCTTCCATCGAGGGGATTTATCACAGTAGCTGCCTCAAAAAGGCTGGCAGCATCATCAAAGACCCACACCACCCTGGCCACGCACTCATCTCCCTGCTACCTTTGGGTAGAAGGTACAGGAGCCTGAAGACTGCAACAACCCGGTTCAAGAATAGCTACTTCCCCACAGCCATCAGGCTATTAAACCTGGCTCGGAACTCTGAACATTAATATCCCTCCCTCTGTTATTTGCACTTTATTAATTTATTAAGTCATGGGTGTATTTATGTATAGAATTGTAGTCAATGCCTTCTATGCTCTGCAAAGAAAGATTTTCATTGTCCTGTCAGGGACACATGACAATAAACTCTTTTGACTTTGACTTGCTTGACCTTTAGAAATGAAATGAGTAGGAATTTCATTAGTCAGAGGGTGGTGAATCTATGTACAGCTGTGGAGGTCAAGATATTTTTAAGGTGCATATTGAAAGTTTCTTGATTAGTAAGAGTGTCATGAATTATGGAGAGAAGGCTGCAGAATTGGGTTGAGAAAGAAAGATAGATCAGCCATGATGGATTGGCGGAGTAGACTTGATGGACCGAATGGCCTAATTCTGCTCCTCTCTCTTATAAACCTATGAAGGATGGGTGCATGATGGTCAGCATGGACATGGTTGGCTGAAGTGCCTGTTTCTGTGTTGTATGACTTAGAAACAGGCTCTTGACCCACCGAGTCCAAGCCGACCATCAATCATCCGTTCTACATTATTCCACTTTTTCATCCACCCCCTGCACAATAGGGTCAATTATATTTTACAGTGGCCAATGAACCTACAAAGTCACATGCCTTTGGGATGTGGGAGGAAACCACAACACCTGGAGGAAACACACAGAGTCACAAGGAGAAGGTGCAACCTCCATGTAGACAACACTCAAGGTTAGGATCAAACCTGGGTATCTGTTGCATGTTATTTCCTAATCATGATCACTCCGATCTGACTCTTCTCCCCTCCCATCACTTCTCCCCCAGACCAAGAATACAACACAATCTCCCCAAGGTTCAGAAACCTTTCCCCGCATCCCATAATTTTAATTTTACCGGGTTCACTGGAAAATCTATAATGCTACAGTAATAACACTGTGGAAAAAAGGTGAACTAATAGCTGTCTTCAGAAAGGGAAGTAGGGTGACCATGTAGCACTGACCTGCTGAGTATTTCTAACATTTTCTGTTTTTATGTTAAAGTTCCAGCATCTGCAGTTTCTAATGTTTGGTTTTGGACATCCATCAATGGTTGAGTATCCCGTAATTTTATTAACTTCCTTCACTTTGTCCATTCAAGTTAGTGACCTTTCTGATAAGGAAAGCAAGTCCTTTCTGTTTACCATGTCTAGGACTATCATAATTCCACACACGTCAATCTTACCTCTGATTTCTTCATTCCAAATAAAATAATCCCAGCCCAGATAGTGTCTCACTAATACAATTTTACAGCCAGAGAAACATCCTTCTGAAACTCACCTGTATCTCCACCAAAGCCATTATTTCCTTCCTATATGTTAAATATTTTCACTGATCTTGCATACTTTGCCTTGGCTAATGAAAGCCTTCTTAATATCCCAAATGCCTTGTTAATCTACTTTATCTATTTGTTCTGCAACCTCCAGGCACTTGAGGAGGTGTTCTTCATCTCCCTATTTGTCTATATTTCTTGGTATCTTATCATTTATTGTATATTTGCTACCCTTGTTTGTCAGCCCTTAATGCATTACATTATATTTCTCCCACATTTAATTTAACTTGCACTAACCTTCAGATCCCATGAGCTTTTACTTCCATGATTAATGATTGGTCACATTACAAAGACCTATGTATATTACAATATACATTCTAGCGACATCAAATATCCTTGTTATCATCTTGAAAAATCAATTACCTTAGACACAAACTTTCCCAAACAGTCCACGTCAACATTCCTGATTAACCTGTGACTCTCCAAATGTCTCAGGATCTTTTTTTCTAACAGCAGTATTAAACCAGCGACATTCCAGTCCTTTGGCACCATGTATGTAGTCAAGAACTATGAGAAGATCATATTCACAGCCTGCTATTTCCTCGCATACTTATTCTGCGAATCTGGGATATAATTTATCTAGGCCTGTTGGAAAAATGGACATAACAAATTACTTTGAACATTTAATGGAATGACTTAAAACTTGGCTCAATCGCTGGACAAGTCTGATTAATCATCTCATCCTTTGGGCTACAGTGGACCTAATGCAAAGCAATAAATTTGACTTAAAAACAAACGTTTCCTCTGCCTTAATTTAAAAAGAGACCTTATGACTGAGCCTAAGTGAAATTTGATGTGCGTGGCTACATGTTTTATTTTTATCCACATACTTGTAGATCGTCCTGCAAAATTATAAATGGCAACTGTGGTGTATAACTATGGATTCTTAGTAGCGTGCGCTAAATGCACAGTATAGTAATCTAAAATTGTAGTACTTTCCTGCCAACGTGGGTCTTATTGTACCCAAGGTCCCAAAGGATGAACTACTTTAGTGTCTCTGACACTCAAGTAAAACATTACTTTCCGGGTATTGCACAAAATCAGCCGCTGGGTCTGATTTACGTTTTGGGTGAATCTGACCCCTGCCTGCATAATGGATTCCTAAAAGAGAAAATGTTGGAGTTATTCAAAAAGGTTAGGAAAAGGAATATCATTAGCATATCTGATTTTTCACTAAAACTGGTGAACAGTTAATGAGGTGAAATAAATCTCCCTCCACAGATCCTGCCTGACCTACTGAGTATGTTTGCTATTTTCAGATTTATTCTTAAACATTCATCATTTGAGTTTGTCATCACTAAGTATTATCTCAACATCTTACTTGAGGGATTTATCTGTGCTAAATACTGTTCTGTTACTTCAGGGTTATTTTGGTTACCCATGAGACATTACTTGGGATGCCTTGTGTGACTATTCTTGAGGATTCATGCTTGTAGCTGGAATCAAAAGATGTATTGATAACATGTTGATAAAAGTATCACTTTACTTTTTTACTTTAGTTGAGAGATACAGTGCAGGAGCACTTTGGCCCACCGGAGTCCATGCTGACCAGTGATCACACTGTGCACTGGCACCATCCACCACACTAGGGACAATGTACCATTTTTACTGAGGCCAAATAAGCTACAAAAACCCGTATGTGTTTGGAGTGCAGGAGGACCCAGAGCACCCGGAGAAACCCCATTCAAACAGCACTTGTAGGATCGAGCACAGGTTTCTGACGCTGTGAGACAGCAACTCTACTGCTGCGCCACTGTGCTGCCCACATTGTTGACATGCTGCAAAAAAGTGTCTCCCAACACTGAGATGAGCACAACAGGAGAGTACAACAGCCATTTGTCAGAGAAAGATATCGCCTAAAAATGCCAGTCCATCCTGGAATACTGGAGCACAGTGCGACAGTTTGGGATTTTGTGTTACTGGTTCAAAATTAATTTGCTCCTGAGGCCAGTGTCTCTGGAGGGGGATCAGCAATCAGTTGGCTGCATGGAGCATTGAAGGAATCATTTCTCTTAACTGGAGACAATGGGCATCAGTTACACTGGAAAGGGACGCAAATGTGATTTACTCCAGGATAAATAGTTTTTCAGAGTAAAAACCCTGAAACTAAATCACAATCCAATTTCTGAGAAAGTATGACTAAATCATAGCCTAAAACAATTTCTGATAAAGGTAAAAATGCTATGAGAATGCAGGGTGACTTGGACAGGTTGGGGAAGTGGGCAGATGCATGGCAGTTGAAGTTTAATGTGGATAAATGTGAGGTTATCCACTTTGGTATCAAAAACAGAAAGGCAGATTACTATCTAAATGCCGTCAAGTTAGGAAAAGGGGCGTCAAGTTGAAGTACAATGGGATCTGGGGGTCCTTGTTCATCAGTCTATGAAAGTAAGCATGCAGGTACAGCAGGCAGTGAAGAAAGTGAATGGCATGTTGGCCTTTATAACAAGAGGAGTTGAGTATAGGAGCAAAGAGGTCCTTCTGCAGTTGTTCAGAGCCCTTGTGAGACCACACCTGGAGTATTGTGTGCAGTTTTGGTCCCCTAATTTGAGGAAGGACATTCTTGCTATTGAGGGTGCAGCGTAGGTTTACAAGGTTAATTCCTGGGATGGCGGGACTGTCATATGCTGAGAGAATGGAGGGGCTGGGCTTGTACACTCTGGAGTTTAGAAGGATGAGAGGGGATCTTATTGAAACATATAAGATTGTTAAGGGTTTGGACACGCTAGAGGCAGGAAACTTGTTCCCGATGTTGGGGGAGTCCAGAGCCAGGGGCGACAGTTTAAGAATAAGGGGTAAGCCATTTAGAACGGAGACGAGGAAACACTTTCTCTCACAGAGAGTTGTGAGTCTGTGGAATTCTCTGCCTCAGAGGGCAGTGGAGGCCGGTTGTCTGGATACTTTCAAGAGAGAGCTAGATAGGGCTCTTAAAGATTGTGGAGTCAGGGGATATGGGGAGAAGGCAGGAATGGGGTACTGATTGGGGATGATCAGCCATGATCACATTGAATGGCGGTGCTGACTCGAAGGGACGAATGGCCTAATTCTGCACCTATTGTCTATTGTCTATTGCTGACATGCCATCAAATGGACCTACTATTTTCCAAGGCTGAATCTCCAGTACAAGCTCATTTGAATGAAGCATTATAAGAATTACCAGAAAGCAAAACTTTCTGTTAGATGCATTTGTTACAGAGACCAAGGATGCATTGTGGACCCACAAAAGGTGCGTAGACCTGAATAGACTCTCATTAGGGAACTGAGTTTCATGTATCCTATTGTGTTTTATGACTGTTGGCAGACCAATTTCCCTCCTGGGATAAATAAAGTTCTAGCGTATCATAACGTAGTTTCAATTCATTGTACTTGTTCTGGATGAGGTTAGATTGATCTTTGGCAGCACAATGAACATACCACAAATATATCTTCAAAGTTGTATAGTTTCTTTCTCAAGATTGAAGTTCTTTGAAAACATTCTGTTTTTCTTAAGTACACTTGCAGATATGTGTGCTACAATATGGTAGCCCAAATCCATTGGCATGTTCTCACCCAGCAGGGTCTTCATTCTACATCACACCTTTGAAAACCTATTTCAGTCGTGTGCATTGTTCATTATGTTGTTGCAATTATTTAAAACAAATCTTCATTCAATCAGAGCACATAATGGAAATTCAGACTTAGAGAAGTCCATTTTGCAGGCTGAATAATTTTCTAGCTTTTGACAATCAAGATCAAAAGATACTTAGTTCAAGATTCCAGAAACAATGTGGACCTTGCATTACCATACTGGCATTCATATCAATATGTTGGCAGTATTGCCTTGGACAATGTATATTTTAAGTTTCATCAAAAGTATTGGTCTTTGTCGTTTCTTCTTTTACTGGAGATTGGTGAAGCTAAGGACTGATAATTGTCAGAGTTGAATATAAATTTGGGGGGTGTAAATTTAGATTTGATTCTTTCAACTCTCATATTAAACATAACTGCAATGGCGTTGGACTTGACCATACTGGATTTAGGTTGCATCCTTCAGTGTCTGCCCAGTATTACCATCCTGACACAGTTTCAGAGGAAGGACTGAGCTGATTCTTTGTACAAAACAAAGGTCCCATAAGATGAAGTGAGCAGCAAGAGGCAACCAGGTCTCAGCAGCAAATCCCTAAGCCTTAGCCCTAGAATGGCTCAGGACATTTTGTCTTAGGCGAGTGTCCCACCTTTTTTTTGGCAACTGCCGGCGACTGTCACAGGGGTTAAAAAAGGTTCAAAGGTTCAAACGTAAATTTATTGTCATGTGTACCAATTAAGGTACAGTGAAACTCTATTTACCAATAAAAGCCATTAATTAAAACAAGCTGGCGTGTCATATGGGCTTTTCCACATTTTGGCAAACTGCTTACTGACCATTTTCTATAAGCCTTTTGAATTAAGGGCTGCACAGTAGTGCTGCTGGTAGAACTGATGCCTCAGAGTACCAGAGATCCAGGTTTGATCCTGACCTCAGTTGCAGTGCGTGTGGAGTTTGCACATTCTACCTGTGACCTTCTAGTGCTCCAGTTTCTTCTGGATGACCAGTTTCCACCCACATCCTGGGTTTGTAGGGTAATTGGCCTCCGTAAATTGCCCCGTGTGCAATTAACCAGCACCTGAAGTTATTTGTGTTTTCATAATAAATATTAAGAATGATATGATACATTAAACATTATGCCAGGTCACCATTAATATGATATACAATGAGCTCACAGAATTTGTGTCAGTATACTTGGGATTGCAATATTTTGTGCAATGTTGCCGAACATAGAACTATTCTGTTAACAAAGTTATTTCAATTGGTTTACAAGAAACATTATGATCGAGAATTCCTAGCCTTGATGATAATGATAACGGACATCATTGGTTAGGGGATGAAAGAATCTCATGGATCAAACTCTCAAGTTCATAACAAGTAAACTTACACCAGGATTTGGTGGTGAACTCATTTTAGTATATTATGCTTAGCATAGCAATGCTTTCAAGGGCCTGGCTAATGCATTGATTCCAACAATTTGGCAAACCTGCTTCAATTTTCAGCAGACCTGGCTTACTAAAATTGCAATAGATAATGGTTATAAAAATGCTTGCAAAGTGATAGCTTGTTATATTCAACCAATCAAAGTTAATTGCATAAAATGCAACAAATCTATGTTCCACTTAATTCTAAAAGGAAAACCTAATTCAAGACTTAAATCAAAGAAATAGGCTTAGACATTTGCCAGAAATGATAATAATAAGGATCGCAAATACTTTAGAACTCAGCAAAGATAAACCGAGAAAAATAAAAATGACTAAATTGATGAGAAACATTGAAATAGATTGTAAGAGTTTTCATAATTTTCAAAAAGGTAAAATACTATTGAGGGCAAACGTGAGTTCCTAATAGAGAAGACTCAATCAATTAGTTCATACGAGGTAGCATTAAATAGATTTGTGGATATTACGAAAATTAAGAGATATTGGGAGAGTGCAGGTATAAGATCAGCAGAGAAGGTTTGAAAGGCTAAATTGCCTTCTCCTGCTCTTAATCCCCTTGTTCTTAAGATCTTATCTACTTGTTGCAGTATATAGACATGCACCAATCTGATTCTTAATGGTTATTTATTGAAAAAAAGTGCATTTAAAAGCCATAAAATAGTGGCAGGCACATTTCACCACCTCGCTCCATAAAAAGACTGGACAAAATTAGCAGAATATATTAGCATTTAATAATTCCTGCTACCTTTCAGCGTTCAGTTACATTTCATTGAACCTATAATAGATTTTCTGAGAAAAACTGTGTGTTATTTCCTACAATGTGAACCTGTGTATTAGCCATTTCCTTATCTGAGACTACAGAATGCAACAATCAGAAACATTGTATTCTCATTCAAAACTATTGGCCTATAAATCATTATTAGTTAACAATGTATTAAAATGTACAATGTAAAAGAAGCAAAGGATGAAATCTAGAGGTGCAGTTTTTAATTTAGAAGCGGTATAGCACTGAACTCAATGCAAATAACAAAAGGAATTGAGTCCTCAATGCAATCTGTATTACAAAGGAAAAAATTCTGCTGCTAATTTGCTGCCAAATGGACTCATACCCTTGCAGACAGAAGTAGGAACAATAATTCCATTTATGAATGTAATCTTTTACAATTACATTTCATGAAGCATCTTGAATAAAAATGGAAATAGCTTTGTTTCCAGGTCTCCAATCTACTCAGAATAATTAGCAAAAGCATAAAAACCATAACTAAATAAGCTCATAATTATATTCTCATTGAGATTAATGCGGTGGTTGTAGATTGGTTACTCCACACTAACCATTTGTAGTTCATTATTAGTAGAAGCTCCACCTACTCTATGGTTTATATTATCCGAACTCAGCTCATGCTGGTCATTGGATAGTCGCTACACAAGCTATAACAACATGCTGTAAGTAATCTTTAATAAAACTATGTTGTACCATGTTGTACAAATGACTGGATAATTTACATGGTGTCAAGAAGTGGTTGCCTACCCATTCCACCTTTAAGAATATTGGTTTTTATTTTGTCCATCTAGTTTGTTTTTGTATACTCGCTGTCGCTACCATGGCTAGCTCGCTTTGCCATCCAGATCCTCTGATCTTTGACTCGGACATCGCTGAACGTTGGCGCATCTTTGAGCGCGACTACAACCATTAAATTTGTGCTGCTCATTGCCACGCTGCACCTGATATACTACTTAATGTTGCTGACCCTGAAGCAATGAAGCGGGAAGAACATTTTAACTACGCGCCTGCTGTTATGGATCACAACAACCAGATTGTGGTGCCTGCTGAAACTATGGATGACCCTGCAGTCCTGCTCACTAAGTTCAGACAGCTATGTGACCTTTGAGCCAATTCTATAATTGAATGTACTAAGTTTTTTGCTCGCTTCCAACAGCAAGGAGAACCTCTTGAAAACTTCCTCAGTGATTTAAAACACATGGCTGCACGCTGTCATTTTGGAGATTTGTGTGAAGACCTCATCCATGACAAACTGGTAGGAGGTTTACTCAGTGACAAGGTATGAGATGAATTGCTTCGTGATACTGAATTGACCTTGGACCGAGCCGAACATGCTTGCAAATTCGCTGAACCTACGGCTTCCCACACAAAGTCTTTGGGCTCTGGGCCACGATCCCCGTTCAATGTCAATGCCACCGACACCTCCTATCATAACTGGTGTTCATAACACACTCCACCCTGGCAGCCTCAGAGATATATCGAATGGTGCTGCAACTGTGATGGCTCCCATGCTTACAGTAAAATTTGCCTCTACTGAAAGAAATTTAACCAGCATGGAATGTTGTTGTTCTCGCATGGCTCATTCGTTCCCAAGAAAATGTACACCTGTTAAAACCTACTAATAACGAATTCCAAGAGCTGGAAGTGTCATCCCCTGCCCTCCTCCCTGTGAAGCAAGATAACAGCCTAGACATCCACTCCCTATTTGCTTCCACTAACAAGCAACTTAACCCTGAAGTCTCTCTCCTCGTTAACTGCAACATTGCACTTGCAAAGGTTGACACTGGTGCTAAATGCAATGTCATGTCTTTATCTGAATTTAAACAAATTCGTAATACCGAACATATTGCAAACACCACATCTACGTTATGAGTCTATGGAGGAGAGGTACTGCTCCCACTTGGAGAAACTGAACTGAATTGCCACGTGGAGTCACAGGCTCACAAACTGAAGTATTTCATTGTTTGGGGGGATTCTGCAACTCTGCTTGGCCTCAACACATGCCAGCATCTAGGCCTGGTTACCTTTGGGCCTGCTGGCCATCAAATCTCTCCCACTGAGGGCTCCACTCAGCAGATATTCTCACAATACAAATAACTATTTGACGACAAGCTTGGAAAGCTGCCCATCAAGTACAATAGCACCGCTGATCCAAATGTTACACCTGTGGTCTGAGCACCTCGCCGTATCCCGCATGCTATGCACGGCAGAGTATACAATGAGCTCCAGTGGATGGTGTCCCTGAGTGTCATTGCTACGGTTACTGACCCGTCCAACTGGGTTTCCACCATGGTGATTGCAACAAAGAAAAACAAGGAAGAAATCCGAAACTGCAACAACCCCAGAGACTTAAACACAGCAATCAAATGCCCACACTACCCGATGCGAAGAGTAGAGGAAGTTGCTGTTCAGATAGGCAGTGCCTATCTGTGTTCTCTGTTCTGGATGCCAAAAGTTCATTTTGGCAGATCGCGCTGGATCCTGACTAATCCAATCTCACTATGTTCCTCACCCACTTTGGCCACTACAAATTCCTGAGCATGCCCTTTAGCATCAATTCTGCTAGCGAGGTTTTCCAGCACACAATGGAACAATTATTTGCGGGGTATCCATGTGCCATAATTGTCGATGACATTCTCATTGCTGGACACAACACGGTTGAACTTGATGCCAACCTAAAAAAAGTACTAGACAGTGCCAAAGACATCCATCTCAAGCTCAACCCTCTAACATGCAGATTTTGTGTCACAGATGTCAACTGTGTCTGCCACCATTTTCACCAGTGATGGTCTCAGGCCAGACCCCTCCAAGACCACTGCCATCAATGAGATGCCCGATCCCACTGATCCCACTGATTATAAGTTTACCGAGATTCCCGGGAATGGTCAGCTACCTGGGGAAATTCATTCCCAACCTCAGCGATATATCTGCCCCCTTGCGGGAACTGACCCACAAGGACACTGCCTGGTCCTGGTATCCACAGCACCAAAAAGTTTTTCAAATCTGCAAGTTGCAACTGGGTAGTGCTCCAACCCTCACCTACTTTGCTTTAGTTAAATCAAGTCAAGTTTATTCATCACATACACATACGAGATGTGCAGTGAAATGAAAAGTGGCAGTGCTCACGGACTTTGTGCAAAAAAACAAACACACAAACAACCAAACAACCTACAAACAGAATCACATGTTCTTTTACATATTAAATATTGTGAAGTTTGCCAGTAACACTCACATGTGACCCATCCCAATATGGACTTGACGCTGCTTGACTACAGACATCCACCGACAGCGACCGCAGACCTGTTGCTCCTGTACCCTGACAGAAACTGAACAATGTTATTCCCAGATCGAAAAAGAACTGCCTGCCATGGTTTTTGCCTGCACAGAATTCAAATACTTGATTTTTGCAAATCTGTGATTGTGGGAACGGACCACCATTCTGTACAAACCCATTCACACCGCTCCGGCTCGCCTGCAATGGGTGATGATGCAGCGACAGCATTTTGACTTTACTACAGTCTAGTAAAAGGGCAAGGACATGCACATAGCTGACACGCAATCAAGAACCCCACTCAAAACCTGCGAACAACAGCCCTCAGAACAAGACCAGTTCACGGTAATGTTGGTGTCGTATGTACCTACTGAATGTCTAAGCAGCCTGGCAGAGCACACGGCTGCCAATGAAACTCTACAATTACTGTCCTCAGTCATCCGGCATGGCTGGCTGGATAAACAACACAGTACCCCACTTGCGATTCGCCCATACTACCTTGTTCGCAACGAACTGGTACTACAGGACGGGATTATAATCAAGGGTCACAAAGCAGTCATCCCAACTGTTCTTCAGGACAAGTACTTTGATGCCGTCCACAGGGGCCACCCCGGTGTGGAAGCAACGCTACAACAACACAGGGCATGTTTTACTGGCCTGATATGATCAAGAATATATGCGAAAAAGTCTGTCTGTGCTTTCTGCAACAGCCTGACACCACACCAACAGAAACAACCCTTGCTCTCACACCCTGTTCCACCTCTGCCGTGGATCACGGTCACTGCCGACATATTCAAGTGGCATAGAAAACACTACCTGGTTCTCGTTGACTCATATTCAGGCTGATTCGAAATTGACCGGTTACTTCCCCGGTCACTGACCCGGTGAAGGGGGGAGATGCAGATCTATACAACACACACACGGGACGGGTCTGCATGCCACCCATCTATTACCATCTATATGTCCCTATATGCTTTATTAGCGTTTGGGTACTGTATTATTTAGCCATCTTGTATTAGTGTGTTTCTGCTGATAGGCTTGCATTTAGTTGTGCTTCATTTCATTTCTAAAAGGAAGGTGTAGATCGGTTACTCCCCACCAACTAATTGTAGTGCATAATTAGTAGAAGCTCCGCCTACCATACGGTTTATATTATCAGCTCAGCTCATGCTGGTCATCGGATAGTCGCTACACAAGCTATAACAACATGCTGAAGTGTACTGTAAGTGTTCTTTAATAAAACTATGTTGTACCATGTTGTGCGAATGACTGTGTCATTTACAGTGGTGTTTGTGGACCTAGGTAATGGTTATTTCACAGTGTGGTGATTGTGTATGCATAACTCACATAACCTAATTACCAACTTTGTTGTTAAAATTATGCTTGGTTTCACCATTATTGATCCGTCCCATATTTTCAAGGAATGGACGCCTCACTCACAGTTATGTCATAAGGTGCAAGTTGGGAAACAATTCTAAAAATATATTGTTTTTATTCATCATTTTCAACAGAGTGGGTGAAGGAAAGTATAAATTTCTCTGACACACAGTGCAGCAGAAAAGTTGAGAATTCTCTATTCTTGGCCATTATGAGAGAAGATGACCAATCTTCTGGAATTTTTTGAAGATGTAACTAGGAAAATGGACAAGGGAGAGTCAGTGGATGTAGTGTACCTGGACTTTCAGAGAGCATTTGATAAGGTTCCACAAAGGAGATTAGTGGGCAAAATTAGGGCACATGGTATTGGGGGTAGAGAGCTGACATGGATAGAGAAGTGGTTAGCAGACAGGAAACAAAGAAGAGGGATTAACGGGTCCCTTTCAGAATGGCAGGCAGTGACTAGTGGGGTACCGCAATGCTTGGTGCTGGGACCGCAGCTATTTACAATATACATCAATGATTTGAATGAAGGGATTCAAAGCAACATTAGCAAATTTGCAGATGACACAAAGCTGGGTGGCAATGTGAACTGTGGGGAGGATGCTATGAGAATGCAGGGTGACTTTGACAGGTTGGGGGAGTGGGCAGATGCATGGCAGATGAAGTTGAATGCGGATAAATGTGAGGTTATCCACTTTGGTAGCAAAAACAGGAAGGCAGATTACTATCTAAATGGCGTCAAGTTGGGAAAAGGGGAAGCACTATAGGATCTGGGGGTCCTTGTTCATCAGTCTATGAAAGTAAGCATGCAGGTACAGCAGGCAGTGAAGAAAGTGAATGGCATGTTGGCCTTTATAACAAGAGGAATTGAAAATAGGAGCAAAGAGGTCCTTCTGCAGTTGTACAAAGCCCTAGTGAGACCACACCTGGTGTATTGTGTGCAATTTTGGTCCCCTAATTTGAGGAAGGACATTCTTGCTATTGAGGGAGTGCAGCGTAAGTTTACAAGGTTAATCCCGGGATGGCGGGACTGTCATATGCTGAGAGAATGGAGCAGCTGGGCTTGTACACTCTGGAGTTTAGAAGGATAAGAGGGGATCTCATTGAAACATATAAGATTGTTAAGGTTTGGACACGCTAGAGGCAGGAAACATGTTCCCGATGTTGGTGGAGTCCAGAACCAGAGCCCACAGTTTAAGAATAAGGAGTAAGCCATTTAGAACGGAAACGAGGAAACACTTTTTCTCACAAAGAGTGGTGTCTGTGGAATTCTCTGCCTCAGAGGGCAGGTTCTCTGGATGCTTTCAAGAGAGAGCTAGATAGGACTTTTAAAAATAGCAGAGTCAGGGGATATGGGGAGAAGGCAGGAACGGGGTACTGATTGGGGATGATCAGCCATGATCACATTAAATGGCGGTGCTGGCTCAAAGGGCCGAATGGCCTACTCCTGCACATATCGTCTATTGTCTAAGATCCAACAAAAGCAGATCAAGGCATTGACACAAGAATGAAAAGGAGAACACAAGAGTAGTGATGAAGAATTTAAAAACAGATCCCTGGATCAGTGTAACTATTAGTAAGTTGGGTAGCACAGTGGCACAGCGGTAGGGTGGCACAGTGGAGCAGTGGTCGAGTTGGTGCCTAACTGTGCCAGATACCTGGGTTGGATCCTGACTACCGGAGCTGGCTGTATGGAGTTTGTACATTCTCCCTGTGAGCACGTGGGTTTTCTCTGGGTGCTCAGGTTTCCTCCCACCCTCCAAGACATCCATGTTTGTAGGTAAATTTGCTTCGGTAAAGTTGTAAATTGCCTGTTGTTTGTAGGATAGTGCTAGTGAATGAAGAATGAATGAATGAATGACTGACTAACTGACTGACTGTCTGACTGAATTTATGAATGAATTAATTAATTAATTAATTAATTAATGGGTCAGTACGGACTCGGGGCAGGACACTTGTATGGTCTGAAGAAGTTATCCCGATTCAAAACATCACCTATTTTTTAAATTAAGAAATATTTTTCAATTATTAGAAATTGCTTTATTCATATTCTTTAAGTTATTTTTATAGAATTTTGTGAATTATTACATTTTACTGCAGCTTGAATTGTTTTGTAATGTCTTCCATAGATACAGCTTGACCTATATCTGAGTTGCTGATTTACTCCAAAAATTAGTGTTATTTTTGTAGACCTGCATCTGCAGTTCCTCATGTTCCAATAATTTAAATGTCGATAATCCTTCATCAGAGCCGCTTTGACCAATCCTCTTCAACTCGAAACATTAACTCCAATCCTCTCTCCATAGATGCTGCCTGACCTGCTGAATATTTCCAGCATTTCCTGGGGTTTTTTCAGTTTACCAACATCTGCAGTTTTTCGATAGTCACAAAAATTGTATTGGTTAAGCAGCATTAATATTTTTCCATGCAATTTTCAATCAATTCTTTTGAAGTTGTAAGTATCTTTTTTGACATCCTCCCCATTCCCTACCGTAATAATGAGTTGATAATATAAATGTTGTTCTTTTTTAGTCAGGTGATTCTGCTGAAATGCAGAAAAGATTGACAGATTGTAGATTATTAGAAAAAAAAGCAAGTTATCAATTCCATTCTTTAAAACAGTTGTGTTTTTTTGCATGTGACATGCATATATTTTATTGTAGAATTCCCATTGAGAGACCAGCATGTTACCAGTTCTATCAGAATGCAAGCAATCATTCCGATTCCCAAATGTAATAGGAAATCAGTGAAAACCAAGAATCAGCAACGTTATAATAAAGGCACGAGTGGAATTTTATATTTAGCACATGTTACAACTCAATGCTGGAAGATCTGAAAACTAAAGCATAATATTACTTTCAGTGAGTTTTTTAACTTGGATTACTACTAATAGACTTGCCATTGGATCAATAGATCAGGAGAGCACAAAAATAAAGGGAGAGGCACCTGCTTAAAAAGAAAACTGCTACAAAAAGCATGGATTGGTTTCCATGCCTTTAACTTTCCCCAGTAGCTGCAACATTTGGGAATACTGAGGAGGTATTCAGAATGCATAGCGATGCATATTTCCTGACTTTTTCCCCCAGGTAAATGGTTTCCAACTGTTCTGACAGTAAAAATCTGTGACAAGCTTATTTAGATTATCAAAGTTAAGACTAATAGGCACATACATAAAATTGCACTGTATTACTGAATGGCTATAACCCTAACCCCAATGACATATGATAAAAAGAATGGAGCGACTGGGCTTATATTCACTGGAATTTAGAAAGATGAGAGGGGATTTTATAGAAACATATAAAATTCTTAAGGGACTGGGCAGGCTGGATGCAGGAAAAATGTTCCCAATGTTGGGGGAGTCCAGAACCAAAGGTCACATTTAAGAATGAGGGATAGGCCATTTAGGACTGAGATGAGGAAACATCTTTTTACCCAGAGAGTTGTGAATCTGTGGAATCCTCTGCCACAGAAGGCAGTGGAGGCCAATTCGCTGGATGTTTTCAAGAGAGAGGTATAGCTCTTAGACCTAACGGATTCAAGGGCTATGGGGAGAAAGCAGGAACGGGGTACTGATTTTGGATGATCAGCCCGAAGGGCCGAATGGCCTACTCCTGCACTTATTTTCTATGTTTTTATGTTTCTATTACAACACAGATGCATTGCATTTGTTACAGATTCCTACTGCTTAAATTAGACAAACATAGCAACGACAGAAAAATAAATACAGGCATTGAAAATTTGAAATGCTGTTTCAGGTCAATGGCTCAATTTCTTGTGAAAGGTCATCAAACTCACAGCATACTCTGCTTCTCTAGCCACATATATTTTTCTCACCTTTTCTTTGTTATTTCAGACACGGCAGCAATCTGCTGGTCTATACTGACAAGGAACTTCTGCAAACTCTCACTACAAAGAGTATACCATTGACTGTTGCCATAGCAACACATTTCCCTGGACAGAATGAACAAGGCAGAAAACAGTTTCCATCAGCTTGTTCTGCCCTTCACCAAAACTCATCCAATCTGATTCAAAGGACTGCACAATTTTAAGCATTGTCTCCATTCACTGCAAATTTAATTTACACAACCAAGGTCTGAAGAAGGGTCTCGACCCGAAACGTCGCCTATCTCCTTCACTCCTTAGATGCTGCTGCACCCGCTGAGTTTCTCCAGCTTTTTGTGTAACCCAAGATTAAAGAAAATTGCACTTGAAACTTGCCACCTCCAGAATTTCCCAGACTATATTTATCAATGAAGTGTGTTTTTACAAACTGTAGGCCCACAGAAAGCCTCTTACAATTTAATCATTTTTTTCATTACAATATAAAAGCGTTTGAATCACCATAAAATAATTCTATGGATTAGGTTAAATACTCTGACTGATTCAAATGTTTATTTTCTGTGGATAAACCTTTTTGCAGTCTCATTAATCAAATTCCATTAATTTAGCAAAATGGAAAAACATCAAACGGAAAAAAGATATTCTGGCTCATGAGACATTTTGGCAATTAAGCTTGGACAGAACCTTTAAAAACAAAATCTTGGCAAAACCTGCAAAACTTGTGCAAGGATCACTAATTCCTCCCAAATCTAAAATGGAGCACACCTTGCTGTGAAGGATGAGTTCTGATCCAGGATTGCAATCCGAAAGATTGACGATCCCTTTGTCACCACAGATCATAAGTTCATAAGGAATAGTAGAATTAGGCCATTTGGTCCATCAAGTCTACTCCACCATTCAATCATGACTGATCGATCTCTCCCTCCTAACCCCATTCACCTGCCTTCTCCCTATACCCTCTGACACCCGTAGTAATCAATAATATATCTATCTCTGCCTTAAAAATATCCACTGACTTGACCTCCACAGCCTTCTATGGCAAATAATTCCACAGATTCACCACTCTCAAACAAACTAAATTTCTCTTCAACTCCTTCCTAAAAGAACATCCAATAATTTTGAGGTTGTGAACTCTAGTCCTAAACTTTTCCACAGATGTTGCCTGACTTGCTGTTCCTCCAGCAGCTCCTTGTTGAGGTATCTGCAACTTCTTGTGTTGCCAGGGTGTACATCATGCTATCAACAATGAGTAATGCCCAGTTCTGCTTACTCTCTGGCCATTTGGCCCATCATATCCCTGCTGGCTCCCAGAGAATCAATGCTAATTGTCCTTATTTCCCTCTATCCCTACAACAATATCTCTCTCATACATGCCTGGTAACTCAATTTTTATTTATTTTATCATTAATCAAAGTTGAGGGGTAATTAATTTACTGTACCTTTCGGATGTGGGACAACACAGAGCATCTAATGGGAGTCCACGCACTCATCAAGAGAAATCACAAGAACCCAAGACCAGGATCAAACTGGGATCCTTGACCTCCAAGTCAACAGCACTAACGTCCATACTACCATGCCACCCCATTACTTAAAAGGGAAGGTGGTACAATGACCACCTGCTTTTCCAAGTATGGATACTGGCTTGGAAAATAAATGCCAGTATATTTGCTTTACACTTCAGGCCGTCGCTCTCCCCAACCTTACTCCATATTCCTGCTTCTGATATTCACAAGGATAAAATCAGATTTGATCTCTTTTTTTACCTGTGTTTACTTGTGTTTTTATTTTTTAATCAAGAACCATCAAATATAATTAGGCATAATGACAGGAACAAGTTGTTCACCTGATTTACAGATATTTTTTCCTTAGCTTAATAGATCATTCTATGGTAGGACAGAACAGTGGTACAGCTGATGTAGAGATGTTGCCTCTCAGCACCAGAGACCCGGGTTCATTCCTGACCTTGGGTGCAGTTGGTGTGGAATCTGCACATTCTCCCTGTGACTGCATGGGTTTCCTCCAGGTGATCCATTTGCTGCCTGCACCCCAAGTCTGTGCCGCCTTGTAGGTTAATTGCCCTTTGTAAAATTGCTCCTAATGTGCAGAGAGTGGATGAGAAAATTAGATAACATAAAACTAGTGTGGACGGGTGATTGATGGACGCCGTGGACTCAGTGGGCTGAATGGCCTGCTTCCATGCTGCATCTCCAAAGTAAAATCCCTGATAATGTATTCTTTCAGAGGCTGTGTATTTTTGAGAACTATCTATCGTAATTAAAAATATAAAAACTGACAGGTGGTGAAAATCAAGGACAAATGAACAGAAGATGATGAAAGCTCTCAGTGTGCCAGAGTGCAGAGAGCACTCCTTCTACCAACTCCTTAATGACATCCTCAAAGGAGTTGGGCACCTCACTGAATCTCTATTATTGAGGAACTCAAAGCATTTATACATTTCTCCCAATTTGTAAGGACCCACACTGGATTTAACAAGTGCTACTCTGTATTAATGGGTAATGGGTTCATTTGGTGGTCCACTGTGCGTGTATGAAAACAGTTTTTGGCACAGCTCATAAAGTCAGTTCAATCAGTGTTTAACATCAGCCCTCTAAACTGTTCAAAAACTTAAGATAACATTTAATGAAGCATCATAATGTAACTTATAAGCTCTGGTGTAGCAATGGTCCACTGTAATTTGAAACATTTCAATCGGATGAATTATTCCAGAGCTGAAATGTGATTCATTCCTTTTTTTTTATAACATTCTCATTTGATTTCCACAGTGAAGAATTGCTGGACTAGACAATTCCTCAATATAATATACCTGTAAATATTTGGCAATAACCAGAAAATAAATTGCTTTTATTAAAACTTGTTCATAACAGTTGACTTTATTTGCAACAGTGGTGCAATGCAATTGAGCTAATGTTGTGGAAAAAATACATTACAGAAAGTATATCATCAGACTTATCATTGAGAACACTATAATGAGGCTTGGGTGTTCAACCTTGTTGTAGGCACTTGGTTATAAACCAGCTAATCATTTATGTACATCCTGTATAAGTAACAGTTATATAATATAAATTCAGTGACCACCGTACTCTTATTTCTTGATGACATCACATTAAAAATCCACAAAACAGTCCCACTGCGAATGTGAAATTATTAAAGTTTACAACCTGAATAATTTTGTCTCAATTTCATTTCTGAATGTTTAACTCTATGTTTGCCAGCAGGCTCAGGGAAATAATCATCTACCACAACTGGCACAGATTCTTCATGGACAGTTTCTCACCAGCTGTTATCAGGCAACTGAACTATCCTACCAACAACTCAAGAGTGGTGATTAAAACAAAATGCTGGAATAACTCGACGGGACAGGCAGCATCTCTGGAGAGAAGGAATGGGCGACGTTTCAGGTCGAAACCCTTCTTCAGACTGAAAGTCATGGGAAAGGGAAATGAGAGAGAGAGTGAGACGATGATGTAGAGAGATATAGAATAAATGAATGAAAGATATGCAAAAAAGTAACAATGATAAAGGGGACAGGTCACCATCATCAGCGGTGGCTAGGTGAAAACAAAAGTTGGCGTGACTTGGGTGGGGAGGGATGGAGAGAGAGGTAGTGCTGGGGTTACTTGAAGTTAGAGAAATCAAATTTCATACCCCCTGGATTGTAAGTTACCCAAGCAAAATATGAGATGCTACTCCTCCAAGAAAGCGGTCCTGAGCTACTATCTACCTCACTGGAGACCTTTGGACTATCTTTGATGAGACTTTACTGGACTTTATCTTGCACAAAATATTATTCACTTTATGATGTTTACACTGTGGATGGCTCAAATGTAATCATGTATTGTCTTTCCAATGACTGGTTAGCCTGCAACAAAAGCTTTTCACTGTACCTCGGTGCACGTGAAAATAAACTAAACTCAAACTTATTTGCACTCATGTCTGTGGATCTGTGGAACACTGATACCTCTGATACCCAGTAAGGCTAAGGCCTGTTCCACTTTGGCGTCATTTGCGCGTCATTTACCAGACAGGCCGGTAGTGACTGATGCGCGAAAATCGTCTAGCAGTACGACAGTCACGTGCCAAGTGCTCTTGAGGGCCCTGCTTCCTTTGGGAGCCATTTGCGATGTCATTTGAACTTAGTCCAATCTCCGTGGCAAGGATTTTCCCAGTGAAAATTTTTCAAAATTACGCGCGCTTTATACTCGGGTGGTCACCTGGTGCGATGCTCAAATGACGCGCTAATGGCACGCCGACGTCGTACCGTCGGCGCATGGTTACAGATGTTGACACACAGTGACGCATGATAAATTAGCATAGGCAATGTTCGTGCGTCACCGTGCGTAACCATGCATCACCACGCCACACGTACGTCAGCATATGCCATCAGTACATCAGCGTGCGCAAGGGATACGTCACGCAGGTGGCTCACGAGGATTTTGAGCATTCTAAAATCCTGGGGCGCCGTGCTTTACTGCGCGTCACTGCCTACGCCATCACACCTCACCATGTGCCATGCACGTGTCACGACGCGCCAACCAATTTTTAGGATGTCGCATAAATGATGCGCAAATGAGGCCCAAGTGGGACAGGCCCTTTAAGCAATACACCATTTCAAGTAATCTCCCAGCCTCCTCTCTTTCTTCTGTCCCTCTCCCTGCCTTCCCGGAAGGCATATATTTCACCCACCATCTCCCACCCCTGTCACCCTGTTTCTTTGCCCTCCTTCCCACAGTCATGTCCCAAGTGTTCACAACCCATAGTCCCCAGTTTCTCTTTTATCCCCCTTTTTTTCCTCCTCCCCCATCCCTTTCCTACCGTATCAAGCCCTCCGACTTTACATTTCACTCCCACTTTTCTCTGCTTAGGTATGAACCTATCACTTGCCAGGCTTTGTCCACCCCCAGCCTCTCTACCCAAACTTTCTCCCCCTCTACTCCAATGAATCTGAAGAATGCTCCCAAACCCAAACATCGTATGTCCATTCCCTCCCCTGATGCTGCCTGATCCATTAATGTTCCTCCAGACTTTTACATTTTGCTCTAGGTTCCAGCCACTGCAGTCTCCATGTATCCATCTGTATTTATTAGAGTCAAAAGGCTTTACCTTGCATAGTGTTGGATCGTCAGTGCTAGGGCACTTTTCATTAGCCTGAAGCAAGAGCCGAGAGCAGTAAAATATCTTTTGCTGTAAGTGGATTCTATGTTGCAAATAAATGTCCTGTTGGAAAATGTCCAGAAAACTTTTATATTGCCAGTTCCAATAAGTCCTCTGCATTGCATCAGTTGGAAAGCGAAGGTCAAACATAGCTGCATAGACAGAAAATCTCAGATATTGCTTCAACATGCAATATTTAGCTAATTTTCCTTTTATATTTTCTATCTCCTGGGCACATGAAATAAAATAATTTCACTTTATTTGTATTTTAACTGATCAGTCTTTCCTCAGCCATGAGACCTTTCTGTTTTACATCTGTCAATATGTAGGCCTTGTTAATTTATCACTAGTGAATCTGGTGCTTAATTAGGACCTAACCAAACCTCCAACATGGATCTTTTGCTGTAGAACTATCATACTGTTTGATCAGAACCAATGCATGCATATCTAACCACCCTTATAAATGCCATGTCATGTATTTAAAATATTTTTTTATTTACCAGAATGATGCATGGTTGGGCAGACTTGGATTTTCTTTTTCTCTGGAACGCCAGGCGTTGTGGGGCCACCTTAAAGAAAAATATAAATTTATGAGAGGCTTAAAAAGAGTATTTTTTCCCAGGATGGAAAAAGATCAAATACTAGAGGGCATAGCTTTAAGGCGAGTGGCGTAAAGTTTAAAGGAGATGTATGGTACGGGTTTATTTTATGGAGCGAGTGGTGAGTGCCTGGAACAGACAGCTGGGGGTGGTTGTAGCAGCCAATAGACCTCAGTTCAGTTTAGTTTATTGTCACGTGTACAGAGGTGCAGTGAACATTTTAAATTGGCATATGCTTAAGCAGGGAGTGGATGGTTATGTGCAGGCAGATAAGTGAAGGTCTTGACATCGTGCTTTATGTCCTGTGTTCCATGTTCTATTTCACAATTCAAATAACATATATCACATGGTAAACTGTGAACAATCACATAATAGGTGAAGATTAATTTATAGATTAATATCAACACATTCCTCAATTATCAAAGCCCCAAGCCTTACCTTGGAAATATATTATAACCTGTAGAATCACAGATATCAATAGCTGGTATTGTGATTTGGATGTGGAGGTCAAGTCAACAACAGCAATCTAATTTTTCCGAGAAACAATCTACAACACTTCAATATTCATGGTGCTTTGAAAACATTTATATTATGAATGCTTAAACTAACTAAATTAATGCTGCTTTTAATCCCATTAGATTGAACAGAGGATAAACAATTTTTCTTAATCTGATATCTGAAGCCAAGTATTTCAAGTTTCTTTGCTAAAATTCAATAACAAATTTACCTTCTGTAACTAAATCCTAATTAAGTTCTGTAACTCAATCCTGGCCTTGAAGGAGGAGGCATGGCTTCTCCCTACTGTTCACCTAGTGGTCTCAGGTTCATTTAAGCTCAGCTTTGGGCTTGAAGAGGCAGCACTGGCAGTCGTCGGGTTATCCTGGCGGATCAGTCTTTGGCTCTGTATGTGGGAAAAGTCCTTTGTTGTTCGTGGACAAGAAGAGCCACTGGTATCTCATGCTTGCCCTCACAACTCAGTCTTAGCCCGAAGAAAGGTTTCGACCCGAAGCATCGCCCATTCCTTCTCTCTAGAGATGCTGTCTAGCCCACTGAGTTATTCCAGCTTTTTGTGTCTAGCCTCAGTAGAGGTGCTGGCTGTCTCGGGCTTCTTCCTGACAGCCCAGTCTTGACCACACGGTGGTGCTGGTGTGTTGCGTTTGTCCCAGTGGAGCCGTCATCCTCGAACCTGTGACAGAGAAACCCAGCTAGCAGTGAGGCACACCACTTTCCCTTCCTCTATCTCCCCTATCTCCGTCCTCTCCCCTCTCCCCGCCCCCACTCTTCCCAGTCCCCATCCCTCTCCTCCCTCCCCATCTCTCCCCTCCCCCCTCCCTCCCCTCCCGTTTACCTTCTTAACTGCTTGTTATCTACATATTAAACCAGAAGTTGTGTAGATTTCTGCTAGATCTGAGAAACCTGATTTCATCTTCAAATAAACTATGAAAAAGGGCAAAGTGTTGCGGCTCTAGCTCTAGAATGTTATATCGCAGCCCTTGTAAGCACGATAAAATCATTGCACATTACATATTGAAGGTGTGACAGTCAAATCGACTCGAACAGTCGTTATATGGTTTGTTGGTTCCAGCCAGGAGTCGGCTTTGTCAAATGCAGAAGTCGACAGTTTTCATTACAAAGTCACATTGTTTTGTTTTGTGTATTTTGGAATATTAGTCACACAGCAAGGAAAGTCAACGAGCATGCGAAGATGAGGAGAGCTGATTTTTGCTCAAATAAATCACCTGTAAACATCTTTAACATTTTAAATCACTTTTTACAGTTAAAAAATTCAGTGGCGCAGTGGTAGTGCTGCCTTACAGCACCGTATATGGAGTGTGTGTGTTCTTCCTGTTGCTGTGTGGTATTCTCCGGGTACTCCGGTTTCCTCCCACACTCCAAATATGTCCAGGTTTGTAGGTTAACTGGTTTCAGTAAAAATTGTAAATTTCCCCTAGTGTACAGGGTGATCTTTGGTCAGCACAGACTCGATGGGCCAAAGGGCCTTTTTCCACGTTGTATCTCTGAAGAAAATGTCTAAAAAGAAACTATTAGAAAATGTTAAAGATGTTTGCAGGTGATTTATTTTAGCAAATGTCCGCTCTCCTAATCTTTCTTTGGCTTTTCTTGCTATGACAAATATTCTAAAATACAGAAAACAAAACAATGTGACTTTGTAATGAAAACTGTCAACTTCTGCATTTGACAAAGCCGACTCCTCCTTGCTGGAATCAATAAACCATATAACGCCAGTTCGAGTAGATTTGACTGTTCCACCTTCAAAACATAATGTGCAATGATTTTATCGTGCTTACAAGGGCTGGGATATAACATTCTAGAGCTAGAATCGCAACACTTTGTTCACGAAATTGGCAAATGACTTTCTGCCTGTACACAGAAAAGTAACATCTGTATTATAAATCATATTATAAATATATAACTATTATTTATTGGGCGGCATGGTGGCACAGCGGTAGGGTTGCTGCCTTACAGCGCCAGAGACCCAGGTTTGATCCTGACTACAGGTGCTATCTATATGGAGTTTGTATGTTCTCCCCATGACCTGGGTCGGTTTTCTCCAGGTGCTCTGGTTTCCTTCCGCACTCCAAAGACGTACAGCTTTGTAGGTTAATTTGCCTTGATAAAAAAAATTGTAGAGCCTGTTTTTGCTCTTTATCCCTAAACTAAACTAAACTAATGAGATTGGAAAATAACTTTCTGCCTGTCTGCAGAAATTTAATATCCATATCATAAATTGTTTTATCATAAATATAAAACTATTATAAATATATTGCTAACCATTTTTGCTCCCCACCCATTCCCATACTGACCTTACTGTCTTGGGCCTCATCCCTCATCAGGGAACGTCTGTAGAAGTCTGGTTTCCCTCTCCCCTGATTCGCAGTCTGAAGAAGTGTCTCGACCTGAAATGTCACCTATTCCTTTTCTCCAGAGTTACTCCAGTATTTTGTGTCTATGTCATATATATATATATATATATATATATATATATATATATATATATATATATATATATATATAGGAAGCCTGAAGTTGTCTGGTCCAGAACAATGAATGTCACTTGTTCTTTTTTTCCAGAGATACTGACTGATCCGGCTGAGTTACTCCAGCACTTTGTGCCTATCTTTAATTATAGAAGTTGAGTATAGATGTTGCTGAGCAGGTGTAACATGGTCAGCAGTTAGTTAGATGGTGAACAAAGACTAAAATCAACCACAGGCAAATCAATAACCGAAGTTCCACAAACAACTATAACTTGATCTTCAGGATTAGAACACAGGGTCAGGCTTTTGAAATCAATCATTTCCTCAATGCAATTTTTGCGTTTCTTTAGCTTCCCTTCAATGAAGGATGAGTCACACCACTAGCAATAAAACCAATTCACGCATCAAGTTTTCAAGTCAGATTGAGATTTCCAAGTAAATACATTAATTTCTAATACATTAAATGGCACAAATCAGAATTTTATAGCTAAATTGAATTATGTTACTTGAAATCTGGAAACAATGCTATTAAGCCGGAACCTGTTCCTACTCCAATAGTAAGCAGTGTTGTGCTGGAATATTATCTTGCATGAATAATTTCTGACATGGTTGTTGATCTTTGTGAAATTCTGAGTTAGATTTGTTAAAAATAACTCAATCAAATCTCCGCAGGGGACAGAAACAGTAGATAATTCTTCATTAGGTACAACCGCTAGCTAAGCTAGCAGTGGGACGTGGAGAAGCTGAGGGCAGCACGGTGCTGCAGCGGTAGAGTTGCTGCCTTACAGTGCCAGAGACCCGGGTTCAATCCTGACTATGGGTGCTGTCTGTCCCGGGTTTGTACGTACTCCCCGTGACATGCGTGGGGTTTCTTTGGGATCTCTGGTTTCCTCGCACACTCCAAAGACACACAGGTTTGTAGGTTAATTGGTTTGGTATAATTGTAAATTGTCCCTAGTCTGTGTAGGATAGTGTTAGTGTATGGGAATGGCTGGCCGGCATGAACTTGCTGGGCCGAAGGGCCTGTTTCCATGCTGTATCTCTAAACTGAACTAAACAAAGCTAAATCTGTGTACCTCGCTAGTGGGGAAGTGGAACAAGTTGCTCCAGTCTTTGGCACTTCCTTCCATTAATCTAGAGATCATCTAATTCTAGAAATACACACTAGTTCTTACATTAACTCTGATGCATTATGTAGTAATATTCAGATGTGGTACACTGCCTCTGAAATTCATTTCATTGAAGCACCAGAAAGAATATAAGAAATAGTTTACCAAACCTGACACTACTAAAATGTTCTCTTTACCTGCAGACTAATACTATCCTACACATTAGGGACATTTACAATTTTTACATCCTGTTGCGCACCTATTTCACTTTGATCTTCCACTATATGGTTCCTCTTCCACCCCCGCCCCCTCTCCCCCACCCCAGTCCATCCATTCTCTTCCACCTAGATTCCTCCTTCGGTCTTCACATTTCACTCCTCTTCTCTCCTTTTTAGACACCCTTTTGTCTCCTTTTCATTTCCAGCCTTTGTTCACCCATCCGCTAACTAAACCCATCTCACCTGTATCCACCTATCATTTGTCAGCCTTTATCATGCCTCCTCTCTTTCCAATTTACTCCCACCCATTACAATCAGTCTGAAGAAGGGTCCCAAACTTAAGAGTTGCCTATCCTTTCCCTCCACAGATGCTGCCTGAAGTGCTGAATCACTCCAGTACTCTGTGTTTTGCTCAGATGTCCAGCACCTACAGTTCCTTGTGTCTCCATGAACTAATCCATCCCCATTAACAAAGGACAAATGAAGAAAAAACAGTTGGTTGCCAGTTCTTTCATTTGCATGATGCATTGAACTTTCTATCGGGTAGCAGGTTTTATTGTTGGTGTTAAATTGTCATTTGGACTTTACAGGGCATTAATTTAAAGATTAAACAAGGAAGGTGTTATGTATATATATTTTGTTGATGAAATAGGAAGTGCATCTGAAAACAAAATAATTTCATTGATAATTACATTTTAAGAATTGAACTATTGGTATTTATTTTGTCAGTATAGTCAATATAACATGTTTTAAATTACTAAATTTCGATTCATGAGATGGTCATAATTAGATATGACCATGCAGCTAATTCTCTAGCCTTGTGACAATCAATAGTTTGGTTGTAATTTGGACTGTTTATGATATTGCAATTTGGTTATTCTTTAGACCTACTTACAATCTGGAGTTATAGTTTCCTTATTAATGCAGTAATTAGTTTTAGCTTATTTAAATTGTCTTTTTTTTTTAATTTCATTTGCAATGCAGCATGAGCAAACAATATTTAAAAAATCAATTAATATTAACTACGATGATCTATGACAACTTTGCAATAACAGACTGAATGAGTTTGTCATTAAATTTTGAACTTTCTTCCCAAGAGCTTGTTAAGTATAGATATGTGGATAGGTACTATTTTCATATAATTTCTATAATATGCACATCAAATATAGTATTGACCCATGGATAACAATTGTTCTTTCAATACAATACAAATGCTTGGCTTCTTTGTTCCTGAGTGGATGACGATGGGGACAACATTCAGTGCATCTCTGGTTGCCTTGGCTGGTGGTAAGACAACAGAGCACGCATTCAATGCTATCAGTGCAATGGACCGACTGGGCTTATATTCACTGGAATTTAGAAGGGTGAGAGGGAATCTTATAGAAACATATAAAATTCTTAAGGGATTGGACAGGCTGGATACAGGAAATTTTTTCCCAATGTTGGGGGAGTCCACAACCAGGGGTCACAGTTTAAGAATAAGGAGTAGGCAGGGTCAGCCTTCGGAGGTGCGGAGCCCAATTGGGAAACATTTTCATAGAAATATAAATAAAAAATAATAAATGAGTCACGTGTCGTGAGTAACATGACAATTCAGGGGAGAGTTCCTTTCACAGCGTGTGGAGTCTAGCCAGGGGTAAAGTTGCGGGGAGGGAAGGAGCGTGGAGAAGGAGAGGGTTGGGGTTCATGCCAGTAACTCACTCACTACCGCTGCCGCGGAGACACCACATTGTGGCCGGGGAGGGAAGCAGCTCACGTGGCTACGAGCGGCCTCCATCACCGGACAGTGGAACCGACTGCCATCTCAGCGCCTTCTGCTGGCCCGCTCACCTCTGGCAGTGCTCTCCATCTGAACAGTGAGGGGACCAGCTCAAGAGCAAAGATCATAGAGTGGAGCACGTCAGCGGGTGATGGATAACATCACAGCGGGCGGTGGAGCTTACTCCTGTGTCAGCGCGAACAAGGGATCAATTGAGGTTACTCGCACTGATATATGGAGTAAGCTCCACCGCCCGCTGTCCTGTTATCCATCGCCCACTGACCCGCTCTTGAGCTGGATGATCCCCAGCCGACCCCCTCCTACTCAACCCTCCTGCTCTCCCCGCAACTTTACCCATGGACAGACTACCCACACGCTCTGAAAGGAACTCCCCCCCCCCCCCCCCCCCCCCCCCCCCCCCCACCAGCAGCGCTGTCCGTTTACAGCCGCTTCCCACTTTACAGCCACTTCCCATCAGCTGCCAGCAATGAGGGATAGACTTGGCTATCCCTCAGTACAGCAACATCGTTCTTCATGTTGCTGTACTGAGGAATAACAAAGTCTATCTTTCATGGCTAACAACCTAACCTTCAGCCTCCAAGATGCAGGTACATTTTCTAGCAATGTTACAAAATTTTGAGATTTAAAAAATCAAGTCTGAAATTTATCCCATCAGATAAAGCATAAAAAGAACTTTAATTTGACACCTAATGCACTTTCATATCACAATCATTCAATGTGATAATGGCTGATCGTCCCCAATCAGTACCCCGTTCCTGCCTTCTCCCCATATCCCCAGACTCTGCTATTTTTAAGAGCCCTATCAAGCTCTCTCTTGAAAGCTTCCAGAGAACCTGCCTCCACCGCCCTCTGAGGCCAAGCATTCCACAGACTCACCACTCTCTGTAAGAAAAAGTGTTTCCTTGTCTCCGTTCTAAATGGCTTACTCCTTATTCTTAAACTGTGGCCCCTGGTTCTGGACTCCCCCAACATCGGGAACATGTTTCCTGCCTATAGCGTGTCCAAGCCCTTAACAATCTTATATGTTTCAATGAGATTCCCTCTCATCCTTCTAAACTCCAGAGTGTACAAGCCCAGCTGGTCCATTCTCTCAGGATATGACAGTCCCGCCATCCCGGGAATTAACCTTGTAAACCTACACTGCACTCCCTCAATAGCAAGAATGTCCTTCCTCAAATTAGGGGACCAAAACTGCACACAATACTCCAGGTCCGGTCTCACTAAAACTCCGTACAACTGCAGAAGAACCTCTTTGCTCCTATATTCGATTCCTCTTGTTATATAGGCCAACATGCCATTTCTTAGCGCTAACGGCAGTTACTTGGGAAACGTGGTAACTCGTGAAGATTTTTCAACATGTTGGAAAATGTCCACCAGTAAAATATACTCAGGATGTAAAATTTTGATACTTTTTAACACATAGTCATACCGTAGTAGCTCGTGAGTTTACCGTAGTAGGACTTGGTGTCCTATAATCACTATTGTATGTTCATGATGGAAATAAGAATACTCTGTATATTCATTGCCTTTGAATTGTAGTTTTATGTAATCCTCCCATCATATCTGAGTTCCATTTCACAATATCTATCAGACATGCAGAATGTTGCAAGGAAATATCTTGCCCAAACTCAGTTGTATCATTCTCTCAATAAATATCACAAAATATGCCATTATTTCAGCCACATTATGTAGCAATGTTACAAAATTTTGAGATTAAAAAAATCAAGTCTGCAATTTATCCCATCAGATAAAGCATAAAAAGAAGTTTAATTTGACACCTAATTTACTTTCATATCTTCAGTATTAAGAAAGTTATGACCATTTTCATATTCGGAAATTAGCATCTTGTTCCCCATTGCCTTTCAATTGACTTAACTCAAAAGCTGTGATCTGGAGTAGTCAAAAGCCCATAACTTTCTTAAAAATTA
This sequence comes from Raja brachyura, assembly GCA_963514005.1. The sequence continues at coordinate 16,769,223 of OY740798.1, read as the reverse complement.
CAAGAACTCAATGAAATTTTCAGTTTGTTATAGATTGAAGCATTCTGAAACAAACATGAAACAATCTTACTTGGATGACCTGAAATTAAAGCATATAATTAGTTAGTTATCTAATTGTAGCTAATAACAATAATCACACAATATAACATCATTTTTAAATTCATTTTCATGAATTTATAGGCCAAATGGAAGGAATTTAGTGTTTAATGCCTGTAAATTAATGGCCATTTAAATCAACTAGCGAGTGGGTTTTAGTGGAATGCGGTGGATTGGAACGTTGTGGTTTGCAGTGAAGTCGGTATGAAAAATACAGCCGGTTCATACTTTTTTTTGGTCCCCTTTTCGCAAAATGAAAATGTGATTAAAGCCTTCCTAAAAACCAAGTTTTTATGTAAAAATAAACTGTGTAGCTTCTTTTATCGCCTACCTTAGGTCCGTTCCGCTACCACCATTCAGAGCTTTATAAGATGATTTTTAAACTACTCTAGTTAATAAATAATCTAACGTAGTTTAAAAATACCTTTATGAATGAAATGTCGGAGCGATTTCTAGTTAGCGACGAAATCGCCCGACATGGATCGATTTGGACTGCCTAGAAATAATCTGCATTTTAAACCCGCCCCCCTCGGAAAGGCGCCAAATCGCGCACATGGGGAGCGGCAGAACTGCAGCGCCGCTAAAGGTGGGTATTGTAACATACCTACATTATGACAAAATATAGAATGTAGGTTATATGTTATCAGTCACCCATCCCAGAACAACAGTACTTAAAGAAGAACATTTGTTTTACTAATTTACGAGCATGTACCATACAGAGTCCGTTGATCCATATCCAACAAACTATAGTGATAATTGCATAAAAGGTATTATTGTCTAAGAAATTTGGTGTGGAATGATAATCCATCTCAGTACTCATTTAGGCAAGTCCCAAGCTATAGATACTTTCCCCGCAGCCCCAATCCCCCTCGCCCGATCTTCATTGAACTTACCATTTGGCCGATCTTTTACTCAGCTGCTGTAATGTTTCGTTCCTATCAAAATCTCTGTGTAACATCTCTGTCCCTAGCTTCCAATTCCCACTTTGAAATAAAATACAACTTTCGACTTTAAAAATTCGCAGCAGGATCGCTATATAAATGCAAATATATGGTATTTTATCCTAGCATCCCCTCTCTCTCTCTCCCTCTCCCCCCCCCCACTCCTCTACTCCCAGCCATGTTTATATCTACAGTTCGCTCCACGAGTGTGTGTGTGAGAGCCGAGCAGTGTTTCTCATTCTGACTGCTCCGTGAGCTGCTCGTATTGACAGTAATCGTGTCCAACTATTAACTGAAAACGTGGTTTGCAATTGAAATTCCCCCCTCTTTTTCTCCACGCCCCCCACCCCCCCACACACACAGACAGAGACACACATGCAGATAGATAGATAGGTCCAGATCAGTATCTCGCCCGCTCCGGCGGCAGCGATTGACATGGTTTAACGCATTTACTGAGAAATGTAGATCGATGCATTGATGACCCATTGTATAACTACTTGTTGACTACTGGCTGTTAACCGCTACAGTAGCAGTTAACACATCGTTTATTATTCACAGCGTTTGTTATCCATGTTTGTTTTTTTTAAAAAATTCGTATGGCGAATGATGTTTTAAATTTTAATCTGAAATACGGAAAATTAACGTGGGGCCCCCCTTGGGCGTGGGGCCCAATTTGGAAAAATTGGTCCAATCGGTCCAATTGGTCCCGACCCTGGGAATAGGCCATTTAGGAATAAGATGAGGAAAACCTTTTCACCCAGAGCTGTGAATCTGTAGAATTCTCTGCCACAGAAGGCAGTGGAGGCCAATTCACTGGATATTTTCAAGAGAGAGTTAGATGTAGCTCTTAGGGCTAATGGAATCAAGGGATATGGGGAGAAAGCAGGAATGGGGTACTGTTTTAGGATGACCAGCCATGATCATATTGAATGGCGGTGCTGGCTCGAAGGGTCGAACATAATTAGTGGATTTAGGACACTTTACTTTTACCTTCCGAAGGACCTGTACGTTTATGAACACAACCCACGGAAGATTATTTGAGGTAAATTAGAACTTTAAAATATTAATTATTGTGTAATTATGTTAATCTCTTTTATGTGAGGCAACGTTTTCTGATTGCAGCTTGACATTTCATTTTAATCTTTATACCCTTGGTATAATTAAGTGTAACGTCTCATTGGTATATTTACAGTGATTCAATTCATTTTGATTTGATGGTAATTTAAGAAGGAACTCTAAACTCCTCTTCATTCCAATAGGCTGTTGGCTCAGGATTGTAATTTAGTGGAAGTGTAGCTGGGGATTGCAGAAAAGGTTAAAAGCTGGACAAATAAAGGTATAATAGCAGGCCCACTCATACCTGCTGCTTGCACATGTAGCTGAAACGTGTTAAACTGCTAGCACACACTCCTTGGGGCTGTTACAGTAATTATTCAAAGGGCAATATAAACAGACACACATCGGGAGTAGTTTCCTGGGCTTCCTGAAACTCATCAATGAAAAACAAAACAAATTAACAATTGATGGGGCTGAAGAAACATAACCAGAGAATGGAAGACAGACACAAAATGCCGGAGTAACTCAGCGGGTCAGGCAGCATCTCTGGAGAAAAGGGATGGGTGACATTTTGGGTTGGGGACCCTTCTTCAGACTGAAAGTAGAAGGGAGGGAACTGGAGGTAAGAAAAGGCCAGCACAAAGCAGGACCGGCAACAGATGACCATTGTTGGGTGGAGAAGAGGTGATAATGGGAAAGATGTATAATGAAGGGATATAAGGATGCCAACTGTGGAACTAGTAGGACAACTACAGTGGGGGAGGAACGGGATGCAAGGTTGAAATTAGAGAAATCAACGTTCATGCTACTGAGTTGTAAGCTGCCCAAGTGAAATATCAGATGTTGTTCCTCCAAGTTGTGTGCGGCCTCACTCTGTTAGTGGAGGCGTCTCAGGTCAGAAAGACTGGCAACATCAATAAAGATCAACAATATTTTCTCAGTAGATTTATGAAATGTAGATGAATATGCTGATAAACACACAATATGCACTAAATTTTCTTATCAATTTGCAGGAAAGTGTCATATCGCAATATTTATGCTGAAAGATTGCCTTCTACTTTTTCCAGGTCCACTCCATTAGGAAAGTTTGCTGAGGCTGCTGGTCATTAGTAAATACAACCGAGAGCTGGGCAGTAGGGAGCAGAGGGTCAACACGCACAAAACTTGGTTGATGAGGAGGATGTCAGTTTCCCTGATGTGGCTGAAGACCGGTAATCCAGGAGCCACATAGCATTATGACAGGTCATGAAAGGCAATTGCAGGCTCCCGGATGATCTGCTAGCACTGTGTTGATGCAGCTGTGTGGAGCCTGGGCAACACAGTGCCCTCTGACACGACATGTACACTCCATCTCCACCATTACCTCTTACTCCCACACAAAGAATGAGTCACCAGATGAAAATTCATGCCCCTACTTTAGTGGATATTTTGAAATGTGAGCTTCTGACCCGGTGGATGACCTGACTGGAACCTTTGACTGCGCTTCATATGAGGACCAATCTTTATCCATTCATATTGCAAGTATTCAAACCCTTTGAGTGACAAAAGGTATAAATTGGCAATGGCAAGTTAAGAATATAGCACGTTACAATTAAGGTGATAATATGTTATTATCAGTTAGGCCATTTAGGACTGAGATAAGGAAAAACTCTTTCACCCAGAGAGTTGTGAATCTTTAGAATTATCTGCTACAGAAGGCAGTGGAGACCATTTCACTGGATGTTTTCAAGTGAGAGTTAGATTTAGCTTTTGGGGCTATCGGAATCAAGGGATATGGGGAGAAAGCAGGAATGAGGTTCTGATTTTGGATGATCAGCCATGATCATATTGAATGGTGGTGCTGGCTCAAGGGCTGAATGGCCTACTCTTGCACCTATTTTATGTTTCTATGTTTCTATGTTACTTGTTTGCTTTGAAAGCAAATAATTGTAACAGAATGCTGGAGTATATGGACAGTGGGTAGCTTTTAATTAGTTGCATCACCATGTAATGGGGAACTCCCATGTCTCCCATTCTGGACCATCCTAGATGCCAAATGTCCATTGTCGCCAGTGTATTTGTCACCTGCATGATCTGAGAAGAGTTCAACCCCAGCCCACTTTTAATTCCTCTTCTAGGCACAGTGGCACAGCTGGTAGAACTGCTGTCCACAACGTCAGAGACCCCAGTTTGATGCTGACTTAGGGTGTGGAGTTTGCATGTTCTCGTCGTGACAGTGTGGAGTCCCTCCAGATGCTCAGGTTTCCTCCATAAAAACATGTGCGTTTATAGGTTAATTGGCTACAGTAAATTGACCTTTTGTGTAGGGAGTGGATGGGAAAGTGGGATAATGTGGAACTAGTTGGAATGGCTGGCAGAAACACTGAGAGATTTCTAGGTTCTTCAACTGGCTTCAGACACAGCACCCCCATGGTTAAATCCAGCCTATGGCCGTTGTATTTACATGATTTTAACAATCCTTCAGTCATTGAACATCATGCCTGTAGCCAGAGGAGACTGCACAAAGGAAAATCAGACTCTTTGCTGTTTTCCTTCTTGGCTTTTGTTAACAGGCTAGGATGCACTTCATGTAAACCTTGTGCTTCTCTGCTTTCAAATAAACTAAACCCATTACTTTTTTTTTTCCCACAATTCATCCATTTGTCACAATGCACATTTTATTCTAGAACTGAGCTTTTAGTATCTGACCTTGGCTTCTTTTTGCCTTCACCTACTTCACCTATTTTCTCTTTGACCCATTATATCCAGATGAATCTGGCTCGGGGAGTCACATTTTTTTGAAATGGGAACACATTTACTTTGAATACAGTGCTAGGTACTCTTTGCCATTCAGAATGTTTTATTTTAGGCAGGTGTAAAAGGCTGTCTATGTCAGTAGGAAGCAATTTTCTTCAGTAATAGAGGAAAGTAAAATGAGGTGGAGTAGTGCAGCAAATGGCCATTTGAGCTTATGGATCATTCAACAAACAATACCATTTAAATCCTATTCCTTTTTCTTTCCCAATCCATTTTTCTCCTTCAATTCTTTGTCCAAAGCTTTTTTTATAGCCCTATTATGGACCAGGAATCTCTACCAAGCTCGCTATCTGACAATATATGTTCCATATCCTTAAGTTGCATTATTTTTTTTCTCTCCATGTTCCCCCATAGCGTTTACTAATTATTGATTCTTGATTAGTGCAGGTGTCAAGGGTTATGGGGAGGCTGCAGGAGAATGGGGTTAGGAGGGAGACCTAGATCAGGCATGATTGAATGGTGGAGTAGACTTGATTGGGCCGAATGGTCTAATTTTGCTTCTATCACATGACCTTATGACCTTATTATTGAACCTTTTATCTACATAAAACAATTTATCTTTATTTGGTCTAGCTAATTCCTTCATGATATGTTTATCTAATATCCTCTGGACATTCTCTGCTTTAAAGAGAAAGAGATTGGCTTATCTGGTCTACACACATAATTGTAATTGCACGTCACTGAAACCACTTAGTAAATCTGTTCCTCACCCTTTTGCAGCAATATCTCACTGGGGCCTTCAAGGAGGGCATGGTGGCACAGCAGTAGAGTTGCAGCCCAGCAGCACCAGAGATCCGGATTAGATCCTGACGACGGGCTGTCTGTACAGGGTTTCTATGTTTTCATCGTGACCGCACGGCTATTCCTTGGCTGCTCTGGTTTTGTTCCACACTCCAAAGATGTACAGGTGTTTTTGTTAATTTTGCTGATGTAAAAATTGTAAGTTGTCTGTCGTGTGTAGGATATTGTTGGTGTATGGGGATCGCTGGCCGGCACCCACCCGGTGTGCTGAAGGGCCTGTTTCCGCTCTGTATCGCTAAAATTGAAAAAACAAAAAATAGCTTTCAATGGTGTGAAAGATCAGGAGTGAAGAGTGAAGGGATGGTGGGTGTATGGAACAAGCTGCCAGGGGAGGTAGTCGAGGCAGGGACTATCCCAATGTTTAAGAAACAGTTGGACAGGTACATGGATAGGAGAGGTTTGGAGGGATATGGACCAAAAAGCGGGCAGGTGAACATAATGTTGCTGGAATATGTTGGGCAAGTTGGGCCAAAGAGCCGGTTTCCATGCTGTATCACTCTATGACTATGACTCAATGAAGAGTACTTTTCTTTGCATCAGGGTTATGATTTGCCTCTTGTGGATGATGTCCCATTTGTTTTCATTTAAGTGGCAAAGGGTATAAAGGCAGCCCTTCCAGCCATTGTCTCCAGTCTTGTGCATGTGACAACCTTTATGCAAGAAACTGGTTCTGTGTTAGAAACAGCCTTTTCGTTGTTTTGAGGATCTGTTTGACATTATGTAAAACTCTCCAGGGTGCAAGGAAATGGGAACTAAAGAGCTGCTGCAAGTGTAAGAGGGAAATTTAGGTGAGATAACATTCTAACCTTGAAACACCATAGACACATTATTGGAGCCACATCCTGGTAGCTAAGGTACTCATATTGATCTCCATAGCAACTAATTTCCTTGTGCAATGGAAGAGTTACCTGGATGACTGTCTAGCCCCAGGCAGTGCAAAAATCCATTATAATAAGCTGCCAATGCCAATTTTTGGTGGTTCTTGCACCCACATAATCAAGCAAATGCTAGCCAATTTATGATCATAATTAGATTTCTAGACCACTTTCTTTTGAATGAAACATTAATGACTTGATATTGTACATGGAGAATATTTATCCTCCATTAATACCATAATGTCACAACCAGATTGAACATGAAATACTATGGCTTAAAGAGAAGAAATCATGTACTTACTAAGAAAGTAATTGGGATTTGAATACTGAATCTCTGCATGCCTCCCTCTGACAGTAAACCGATAAAAAATTATACTAATTAGAGCCTGACCTGTCATACTTGCTATGCCTCCAGACACTTGAGACTCTTTCCACACTCCTTCCCTGAGTTATTTGGAGTTACACCTCCATTTAGAAACATAGAAAATAGGTGCAGGAGTAGGCCATTCAGCCTTTCAAGCCTGCACCGCCATTCAATATGCTCATGGCTGATCATCCAACTCAGTATCCTGTACCTGCCTTCTCTCCATATCCCTTTAGCCACAAGGGCCACATCTAACGCCCTCTTAAATATAGCCAATGAACTGGCCTCAACTACCTTCTGTGGCATTTAATCTGCTCCCCTAATCTATCACTTGGTATAAATACCTGAGATCATCACCAATAGGCTGCTGACTAATCAGTTCTGCATTCTGTGGGTTCGATAGCAGTTCTGAGTTGTGTCAGTTCCAGGTCTATAATCTTTCGGTTCTATTTGCGTTTAGATTTTGGGTTTTCTTCAGTACTTTTCGGTGAGCCTGCATTCGAGTCCTTTCCATTTCTGAGCCTTCTGACACTGACCATCTTTATCTTCAGAACTTGAGGCTTATATCCAAGGAAGCTGGTAACATTTTGAATGTGCTTTTATAAAAATTAGCAATTCACATTGAAAACCTTTATGCTTTATCTTCAATCATCAGGTTATAACCAACTTACCACAGCGGTATAAATATTGACTTCTCTAATTCAAGTATTACTTGCTTTCCCTCTCTCTCCATCCTTCCCCCTTCCCAGTTCTCCGACCAGCCCGACTGAACCCGATTACATTTTATCTGTCGGCTTATCTCTGTTTGCTTTGTTGTTACCTTCTCCTAGCTAACAATGATCTCTCCTACATTTTCTATCTCCTTTGTCTTGTTTTCACACCTTACACTTCCTTATCTCTGTATTTCCCTCACCCCTGATTCTCAGTCTGAAGAAGGGTCTTGACCCGAAATGTCACCCATTCCTTCTATCCAGAGATGCCCCGGCACGCTGAGTTACTCAAGCATTTTGTAACTATCTTCAGTTTAAACCAGCATCTGCAGTTCCTTCCTACACATCAGTTTATAACCGTTTGACCGAACTTACAGAATCATATCTAAGCTATTTCTGTCTATAAAATCTGGATGACATATTTAATCTGGGTGACATATTTACTTTGACACGGAGGATTATAAAGATAAATAAATTGCCAACCGTAAAGTGGGCTGTTTCTGCCCTTTGTAGCCTTGGTTTCTTTTTGCACCTTTTCCCTTTTCAAAATTGCAGAAGATTCCATCTGTTTGCATGTTAATGGCAGAGATACAATGTTGCCTGGTTTTGTATATTTCAAGTTAATTTATAGTTTAACATTTTCATGAGGCACAGTTAGTCAAAGCCACTGATATCTTTTCTTATTGATGAGTTGGCTACTAAGCAAAATCTTATTACAGGCACATTCCTGTCTGCAGAACATTTATCAATGACAATGTTGAATTACACTGTATTTTAGCAACCTGGGGTTTTAAAGATCAAAGGAAAGAAGCCCTGTACTTAGCTTTTCTGAGTGTATATAACGTCAATTCGGTACAGTCCTATCTTGGCTTAATGATGCCAGACTTGCATTGTTGGAAAACGAGATGAATAAGCACAAGGTATCCCACATAGAAGCAGCCATCACATTCTCATTGATAAAGCATTTAGACATTTAGGAAGAATGTTTATAATATCCATGTCGCTGCAACACCTGGTGGTATTAAGTTGAGCATCATACTTGTATGGAAGAATTGGACTGTATTGTAGGGTAAAGAATATCAAGGGCTAATAATTAGTGAATAGGGATGTGGATTTTGCTAATATGGTGACGGGGAACTGCAGAAAAAGCCTAAAAAATAGACATGGAATGCGGCAATGATGGCACTCAAGTTTCAGGAACTTCAGTGATTATGTTACAGCGTGCACCCATCAGTGTAACAGAAACTTGGATCTACTGTTAACTGAGGTTGACTTGTGGATAATTATCTCATACTGTTTGTCACTTAATTAAGTATTTCTGAGTTCTATTCTGTGCAAGACCTCATTTTGTTATTTCTCAAGTTTCTGTGCAAGAATTTGTTTTATTGTTGATCAAGTCTTATAATTAAGATCTTATTTTAATGTTAGTCAAGTTTCTGTAATTAAGACCTCATTTTACTGTGACGTATCTGAGTAATCTTGGCATCTGAGAACATAAAAACCATATCAAAGTCACACTTGGGAGATCAGCTTTGACTGGTCTCCTGGTGTGCTCCAGTTTTAATAAATCGCTTGTTACTTTGAACAGCAACACCATGTAGCCTTTCCATTTTTCTCCTACAGACTGCTTTTCCCCTCTCCGTAATTAATTAACAGTGGCAGCAATTCATTGTTGGTTCTGTATGACTCTCAATGGCTGTGTTACTGTAAAATATGATGCAGGTTCAGCTGTTTCTCTGTTGTAAGTTTGGAAGTCAATTCCACCTTGACCTTCCCAGTGCACAAGAAACAGTCAAATCAAATACAGTTGTTAGTCTTAACCCTCTATTTCTTTTGACAGATAAGTAAAAATAATCAGATTAGAATACCTCCCCAATTCCTGTCAACTTGCTTCAAAATGGCACTGACCTTTAGACCGGTTTCAAGAACATGATGTAGGAAGAATGAACTGTAAGAAAATAAATATTCTTCCACATTTATTAATTCCTATAATGATATAATTGTTGTATTAATTGACTGTCACTTTCTATTAAAGTTGGGCTATTGGATGGCACATACAAGTACTGACAATCCAGTATCATTCGCTGTGTTTCAGTTAAATTCACAGAATAAAAGGATTATTGTCATGCACTCATAAATAACAGCAAAGCTACTGATCAACTAGAAATTAACCAGAGGCAGCATGGTGGCACATCGGTAGAGTTTCTGCCTTACGGTGCCAGAGCTCCGCGTTTGATCCTGAATATGGGTGCTATCTGTATGGAGTTTGTACATTCTCCTTGTGACTGCATGGATTTTCTCCAGGTGCCACAGTTTCCTCCCACACGCCAAAGATGTGCGGGATTTAGGTTAATTAGCTTCGGTTAGATTGTCCCCAGTCTGTAGGATAGTGCTGTGTACTGGGTTATCGCTGGTCAGCGTAATCCGGTGGGCCGAAGGGCCCGTTTACACGCTAAATTTTAAAGGTTAAAAGTCTAAAGAGTTAAACACAGCTTGACAATGAGTACTTACCCAGTGATCAATATAGTGTTCCCAATAATTTTGAAAAATATATATGATCATATACTAGATTCTAAAGTTCTGTTGATGAATTGTTGCATTTAGACCAACTGCCAGCTGTAATTTCCATAAGTTTACCTGGCTGAGTTCTATCTTCAGCCTTGCCTATTTAGCACTGTCTCTCACTGTCCTAGTCCTCCCTGGTTCTCATTAAACGATTTCTCATTGTCATTTGCACAAATAGAAACAGTACAGATAATTGATGTTGCAATGACAATCATCTACTTGTATCACTTACTGCTTCAGGGACCAACTGAATGATCGTCAAGCTCTGTGTAAATATTTAATGGTGGATTTTCAGAATTTAGGGGATAGCGTGAACTTTTTAAAATAATATGACAAGCAGGATTTAGCTGAGAACAAAGATTAAATCAATGAGAACAGTATTAACTGGCTACTGCAACCTCACTGGCAAGTTAATATTGAAGTCTTCGATGAAGCCATGATGGTGTTGTTTCAGAAATAAGTTATGTATTGTTTTTGCAGCAACAGAAATGGGTCCAATTTGATCACTATTGCAAGAGCAACAAACTGGGTCATTCAGAAATATCCTTTCCTACAATCCTTGCTGGTATTATGACTGGGTGGGGGGGGGGGAGAATAAAGCACAATTGAGAACTTTAATGTTTAAGTGAAGGAAGTGCAAGGTGAATCAATTCTCATGGGTTTCAGAAGAGCAAACATAGAAGAAATGTCACTTGCTTTAAATGGAGAGCCAGAAAGGCAAGTGGAGTTTGTTGTTACACTTGACCTTGAATGTCAGCCATCACATTGGAAATATTCCTAGAGAACAAATTAGAAAGTTGTCTCTTTGCAGATCATAGTGCAAATTGTGCTCACACCTCGTGTAATAAGGACTACCTGTCCATGTGTAGATTACCATTAGATGCAGGTAACGTCATCCTTTGAGAAAACACATGAAATTGACAAACACAATTAGAAATGTTCTCCAAATAGGTGCATTGTGAGATCAATGGAAAATGTGCGTTAATCTATTTCAATATAATAGATAATGGATCATAGTGATGAATTTGGAGACTGTGGAATACAAATCTGTGCTTAAACAGAATCGTATTTAGTGCAAGAAATTAGCCTTCACATTTAGACTTTAGAGATACAACGTGGTGGGCCGAAGGTGTTTCCAAGCCCACGCCAACTAGCGATCACCCCATCAACTAACACACTAGTCCTTCACACTATGCACAATTTTACAATTTTTTTTTACCAAAGGCAAGTAACCTACAAACCTGCACATCTTTGGAGAGTACAAGGAAACTGGAGCACCAGAGGAAAACCTATTCTCCAGGCATCAGTACTTGGTTCTCACCTGCCTCTGGACAAGATCCAAAATAACCTTATTGTTTGCCAAATTGTAACAAGACCTCTCTCCATCGATAACTAAGCTGTGCCAGAGGCAGAGTTTTGCAGGCATCCAGCTGAAACACAAGCAAGTCAAGCAGTTCTCTAACAAACCATCCCCAATACATTTCACAATGTCATACCATCAATATTCATGACAATGTGCTGAGATGGGCAGAATTTAAATTATAATTGTCTAATAAAGCTGGAGGAAGATCTTAACGCTTTCCTACATTGTTTTTTTTTTCTTTGCAGCTTTCATGGTGAATAATTGTTATTATGGTGTTTTATCATGAATGTCTTATTATTATTTATATTTAGTGTTTTCTGAGTCATTCGTAACTGTCACTGTATGTCATGTTGTTACTTGTGGGCGGAGCACCAAGGCAAATTGCTTGTATGTGAATACTTGGCCGATAAACTTACTTGCTTACTTGTTTAAAATAGGTTAGGTTGAGATTGATCCAACCTTCCAGCAACACCCCCCTCTGACAAACCCCCCTCCCACAAATTCCCTTCCCACACGCCTCTCCCTCCCACACACCCCTCCCCTCACATACCCCTCGCAACCCTCCCCCTGCCCACACACACCCCTCCCCCACACACCCCTCCACTCAAACCGCCACACCCCCTGCCCACGCACCCCTCCCCCCCACACATACCCCACTACCACACACCCCTCCATCCCCACACACCCCTCTCGCCACATACCCTCCCCCTCACAACCCCACCACAACCCCCTCCACCCACACATGCCCCTGTCACAACGCTCCCCCACAACGCCACACCCCCTGCCCAAACACCCCTCTCCCCACATCCCCCCACATCCCCCCCGCCAACACACCCCTCTCCCCCACAACCTCCGCTCTCCCCCACAACCCCCCTCCCCCACAACCCAACGTTCCCCACAACCTCCTCTCCCCAACAACCCCCCTCTCCCCCACACCCCCCCTCTCCCCCACAACCTCCCCTCTCCCCCACAACCTCCCCTCTCCCCACAAAGACCGCTCTCCCCCACAAACCCCACTCTCCCCGACAACCCCCATTTCCCTCCACACACCCCTCCCTCACCCACAAACCCCTCCTCCACATCACCCCCTGCCCACAACCCCCCTCCCCCACACACCCTCCCTATCCACACAAACCCCCAGCCCGCACACACACCGTTCCCCTCCACACTCCTCCGCCCACACGCACCCCTTCCCCAAACCACCCCCTCCCCCTCCCATATCCTCTCTCCCTATAACACCCCGTCCACACACCCCTCCTCCCCACATCCCTTTTCCCCCTCCTGGCAAATGCCTCCCACCCACATACATACCTCTCCTCCCACCCCACACCCCCGCCACCACACACCTCCCACTTAGTCTAGTTCTATATACACGTACAATAGAACTTCTTCAAGAACAGCACCGGAGACAACCATGGCCTGGTGACATTTTGCAATTTCCAAATCTCTGAAATGTGTGATTTTTGCCCAAGGAGATATGCAATTTCTTATATTCTTACTTCAAGGCCCGGTATCCTGGCGGCACTAGATCAATGATATAAGGGGTTGGCCTGACCTAACGATGCGGTCGGCTCCTTCCACTGTTGCTCTACACAGCAGCCACTGCCTGTGCTCAGACCATCCGTTGCCATAGACACCCTGCGGCCATATCCGACAACACAGGGACGTGGGACCACCTCAAACGCACCATCAGCCACCCTCCTTTTCTGTGGAAGAGTCACAAAGTCGCCATGCCCCACTTCCGAGCCGATCATGGGATTTCAGGCCCCTTTCTGAGGGCTGGAGGTGAGTTCACTGTCATAGACCTTCCCCTTCACCTTTACACCACTGCCATCTTAGAATACAATGCTCCGTCAGTAACTTTGATGATAATTGTTGCGACTAGCTATCTGATCCCCTTTGAGCATTTGACAGCACGGGGCCTGTATTCGCTGGGGTTCAGAAGGCTGAGGAGGACATCATTGAAACTTACTGAATAGTGAAAGGCATGGATAGAGTGAATGTGGAGAGGATGTTTCCACTTGTGGGAGAGTCTAGGATCAGAGGGCACAGCCTCAGAATAAAAGGACGCACCTTTAGAAAGGAGATGAGATGGCATTTCATTAGTCTGAGGGTGGTGAATCTGTGGGATTAATTGCCACAGACAGCTGTGGAGGCCGTCAATTGATATTTTTAAGGTGGAAATTGACAGATTCTTGATTAGTAGGGGCATCAAGGGTTATGGGGAGAAGGCAGGAGAATGGGGTGGAGAGGGACAGTTAGATCAGTCATGATTGGCTGGCAGAGTAGACTTGATGGGCCGGATGGGCTAATTCTGCTCCTAGAACTTGAGAAAGGATATCAATGGTGCCAGGAAATAGGACGATAACACTGATGATGCATGACTGAACAGATGGTGCAGGAAATAGCACCACTTATTTGGGACAGTGAAGCTGTTTCTCAATAGGTGGAATGTGTATAAGCCAGAGTGATGGTGCTTTTACAAGGCTGTACTAATAACCTTATGAACAGTGTAAGCTATGACTCATAAGCCTTTGATATATGAGATTAATTAGGTTGCACATTGAAAAACAGTGGCTGTTTTTTTTATTACCACAGCCAAGATATCAGTCATGCCCATAAACATAAGCTGGAAATACAACAGTCTTACATAGGAATTGTACTAACTTTGTATATGCATAATAGCAATGCACCCCTCCCCATTTGGGAATTTTTAAAAATCTGATTTTCATATAGTTGCATAAATGTACACAATTTCATTACAAAATGTCTCAGTTATGTTTTCTACAGTGTTGTGGACAGTGCCTTGTGATTTCTAAATAGAAAGGGGTTAGTTGTTCAAACAAGTTTGTTCAGTTTCTCCAGCCTCAATATTGTCCATTTTGAACTCAACAGCAATGGATGGTACTTTGCGTTCCTTGAAATATGACATCTTTTTTGCTTTCCAAACCATCTAATTCAGCAATCATGGAATAATTCGTGGCAGTAATTTCCAATGGTTTTGTCTCAATGGATTTATTTGCTTGCCTCTATCGTTACTGCATTTTACAAGAACAATATTCCCATGTATATGATATACTCTTGCCTCATACAATTGTCTGTTGCAGAGCAAAATGAGCTTTAGATTCTAAATCATCAGCAGTCATTGTGATAATATGCCCTAAATATCCTTTAATTACTTACCCCTACCATGTAACTGGAGTGATTTTCTTTTGGCATTTTTTGCAATTGCAAGTGGTGTCTTTCATGGCTTTGCCCCTTCAAAGCCAACTTGCACAATAGATTGGAATGATGGTGTGGCAGTAGAATTGCTGTCTTACAGCTCCAGAAACCTGGTATCGATCCTGACCATGGGTACTGTCGGTATGGAGTTTGTATGTTCTCCCAATGACCATGTGGATTTTCTCCGGGTGCTCCGGTTTCCTCCCACATTCCAATGATGAGCAGGTTTCTCGGTTAATTAGCTTCAGTAAAATTGTATATTATCCCTCGTGTGTAGGCTGGTGTTAGTGCACGGGGGATCGCTGGTCAGCGCAGACTCGGTGGGCCAAAGGGCTTGTTTCAGCGCTATATCTCTAAAGTCTAAATCAACACTAATGCTTACTTGGACTGCAGAGCTGATTGCATGAGGATAGGCATGGCTGTTAGCATCGTCACACTACGTAAACACTGTGTTGGTACACTGAATGAATTGAATATCACGTTTATGTCAATGGTTAGTCTGCATAGTCTCTGATTCATTACATTAGACGTCAGATCCAGGATTAACTAGCAGGCTAACCCAGATACGGTGTGTAAGAAGGAACTGCTAGTTTAAACTAAAGATAGACACAAAAAGCTGAGAGACTCAGCGGGACAGGCAACATCTCTGCAGGGAAGGAATGTGTGATGTTTCGGGTTGAGACCCTTCTTCAGACTGGTTAGGGATAAGGAAAACGAGAGATATAGACGGTGATGTGGAGAGATAAAGAACAACGAATGAAAGATATGCAAAAAAGATGATAAAGGAAACAATGGAACAATGCAGGGTGAAAATGAGAAGCTAGTGGCTTGGCATGCAAAGGAGCCAGAACTCTGGGTTGAAAATGAACAGCAAAAGTATATTCAGAGTAGCACTCCCCCACACAAACTGTTCAAAATAAAAGCAATGGCACTTCCAGTTTGTTCATTCTTATCGCCAGTGTAAACTGTGATCTTTAAGCCTTTGATATGTGTAATTAATTAGGCAATCTCAAACTACATCAAGGAGTAGCAGCAGCTTTCTTTTATCCACACTAAAGAAACTGAGTCTGAAGAAGGGTCTCGACCTGAAACGTCGCCTATCTCCTTCGCTCCTTAGATGCTGCTGCACCCGCTGAGTTTCTCCAGCCTTTTGTGTACCCCCAAAGAAACTGAGTATGTTTTGGAACTATTTACAGTCTCAAAGGAGAAATAGATTCATTATTCTTAAATAGCAAATGTATCAATGTAACCTTACAACCACAACCCAGCAGGAAGGGTGTGAATACTCATATGTGTAGGAAGGAACTGCAGATGCTGGTTTACACCGAATAGAGACACAAAATCCTGGTGTAACTCAGCGGGACAGGCTTTGGATAGAAGGAATGGATGACGTTTCCGGTCAGGACTCTTCTTCAGTGTTAATGCTCATTGATGGGATTTAATGTAGCATGGGAAGCTAGGCATAATTCAAAAGTGAGAAAAGCAGAACAGGAACTGAAAGGCAAAAACATTGTGGGGGAGTTCTGAAAGTAGAGCAAACAAGGTTTAGAAATAGAGGAGAAAAAGTTATTGATACACTAAGATGAACTTCCCTGCAGGAGTTTGACGAGAGATACAAATATGGTGTTATGATAGATGTTCATCCATGAACACTTTGAGGCAGTGTGAGGAACACTGTAGGAAGGGGTCCCAATCCCATTTGGGACACACTTTCCACCTCCCCCATGAATGACTGTAGCTTCCCTTGAAAGTTGGTAACACTTTCAAGGAATTCTTATATACCCCTCCCTTCTCATCTAATGCTTTGTTTCAGAACTGGATAGTTTCCATGCTAGGTATTTGAACAATATATGGGAAAACATTGCAGATATCCGTAATATAATTCTTCAAATTCAATAAGTGATTGAGCATCTTGAAATATGCCATTGCATCAGAACAGAAACAGATTTGGATGAAGGGATTCAAAGTAACATTCGCAAATTTGCAGATGACTCAAAGCTGGGTGGCAGTGTGAACTGTGAGGAAGATGCTATGAGGATGCAGGGTGACTTGGACAGGTTGGGGGAGTGGGCAGATGCATGGCAGATGAAGTTTAATGTGGATAAATGTGAGGTTATCCACTTTGGTAGCAAAAACAGGAAGGCAGATTACTATCTAAATGATGACAAGTTGGGAAAAGGGAAAGTACAATGGGATCTGGGGGTCCTTGTTCATCAGTCTCTGAAAGTAAGCATGCAGGTTCAGCAGGCAGTGAAGAAAGTGAATGGCATGTTGGCCTTTATAACAAGAGGAGTCGAGTATAGGAGCAGAGAGGTCCTTTTGCAGTTAAACTGAGCCCTAGTGAGACCACACCTGGAGTATTGTGTGCAGTTTGGTCCCCTAATTTGAGGAAAGACATTCTTGCTATTGAGGGAGTGCAGCGTAGATTTACAAGGTTAATTCCAGGGATGGCAGGGCTGTCAAATGCTGAGAGAATGGAACGGCTGGGCTTGTACCCTCTGGAGTTCAGAAGGATGAGAGGGGATCTTGAAACTGAAACTGCATTTGGATTCTGCAACAGGTTGGCGGAATCTTTCCGCTCATTCATTTTAAAGAGCATATAGGGGCACATGAAGAAACATGACGCTGCATATTTTGAGATTATTTGTGTTTTTTTCTAATATTTTAACCATTAAAAATATTTGAACTGTTTCAATATCCATGTGATCTATGCATATGAGCTGTACTCATACTCACACATAGAATTATGTAAATCAGATCAGTGACCTTTGACTTGGAAATAAATCGTTCCTGACTGATCCCAACACGAGTGAGAAACGAGCCATCTTTCACCGTCTGATATGTGTTCGTTTTCCCTAAATCGTAAACAGACACAAAACAAAATATTTAGCTTATTTTCTTTTTTAATCAAGGATTTTAATGATCTTTGATTCTGTTGATTAATTTTGTTTTGCTGTTTTAAAATGTTGAAAGATCTTGTCAACTTTGCCACCCCATAGAGCTGCAGGCAGGGTTAGTTACACAACTCCAGTAGAATTTTGTAGCTAGTGTTTGCTCTGATCTGCCCACAATACTCTATTAAGTCATTTGAAGACTTGCTGGCACTCTAGTGTAGAAATCAGTAGTCAAGTACTGAAAATACAAGCCCAATTGGAAGGCCTTCCTGTCTAGGCCAATAATACACACAATCAACAGAACTTTAACCTGCTCATATTTTTATTTGGGATTTGATGCATTCTGCTTTTATAATTCTGTGATTCTTTTTACAGTGGATTATTCAATTTCAGCCCCTTCTCGTTTCAATCTTACAGAAAGTCCAGGCCAATAAATTTCATCATTTGAAAGACGGATAAAATCCTTGGGGGAAAAAAAAGTGATGTTAAAAACAAAAATCAATGGCTGTATATTTATCTGCCCATTTATCAGTTTTGCTGAACAGATCACTGCTTCAGCAGTCAGACCTGCTGTAATGCTGTTGTGCTCATGGACCCACATGGGACTGAAGCAAATGAAATAAAATGTTTCAAACTATTTTCTAAGCTCATGCCAGGAAATGTGAGGAGGTTGCTAACAAGGTGACTCGGACACTTAAATGCCTCAAGGAGGTATTTGCTTATACAGGCTGTCCTTATAGATCACCTGATCTGCAGAGGTATGAACGAGCTCCTATAACATTGTTAAATTTAGAAGTCCAACAGAGGTGCCTATGTTGAAGATGGACACAAAATGCTGAACTCAGCGATTAGTCAGCATCCCGAGAGAGAAGGAATGGGTGGCCTTTCGGGTCGAGACCCTTCTTTATACTGAGAGTCAGAGGAGAGGCAAACCAGACCTCTACATACCCCCACAGACTTTTACATACCTCCCCTGATGAGGGATGAGGCCCTGGACAGTTAGGTCAGTATGGGAATGGAAAGGGGAGTTAAAATGGTTAGCAATACATTTATAATATAGTTATATATTTACAATATTATTATTTATAATGCAGATAGTAAATTTCTGCAGATAGGTAGAAAGTTAATCTCATTAGTTTAGTTTAGAGATACAGTGTGCAAAACAAGCTCTTCAGCTCACCGAATACATCACCCATTTCATCTCTCCAGAGAGGCATTTAGTCCCGCTGTTACTCCAGCATTTTGTGCCCATCTTCAAAAAAAAACAACACAGTTCTCCATACCCGCTGTCTTTCTCAAGTGAGCCATCCCCTTACAATAGCACTATCCTACACACTAGGTACAATTTACAATTTTTACCAAACTAATTAACCTACAAATCTGCATGTCTTTGGAGTGCAGGAGGAAACCGGAGCGCCTAGGAAAAACCCACGCGGTTACAGGGAGAACATACAAACTCCATACAGACAGCACCCACAGTCAGGATCGAACCCGGGTCTCCGATGCTGTAGGCAGCAACTCATTCACTTTACCACCGTGTCACCCCAAACGGGGATACTTTTGCTTATCTGGCTGCGAAAAAATGTATTTCACTGTACCTGGTACACATGATAATAGAGAAGCCATTGAACCTTTGTAACAAAAGATAGACACAAAATGCTGGAGTAACTCAACGAGTCATTGCAGCATTTATGGAGAGAAGTCATTGAATATTATGTAGTCACCAGAACTTCTGCACTTTGTTCATATCAGTGTTAGTATTAATATTTTAACAATTTTACATTATAATTTGAAAATGTTACCGGTCACCTTTAGTACAAAAGCCTGTGGCTGACAGCCAGGTGACATACCATCATTACTACACCATGAAAGCATCTAAGCTATCAACTGTTAATCAAGCACACACCATAGGTGTTTACATAAGCAATCGGTTCAATTATAAGGTGATTGCATTGGAAGGTAATTGACATGAAAGTACAGAAGGCTGTAAATGAAGCATGGTAGCTTGATTGAAGAACTTGGTGCTTAAGTGGACTCATTCAATCAAGCTGCCTCCACTTATTTCCACTCTGATATTTAACTGCGTGTGTGCTTTAATCAATCAGAAAAAAAAATCACATTTGAATATTACTTTATTTGTTTTTCTCATATTTATTGGAGTTCTATGGAGTCCTTTTCTGGGGCTTGAATTTTGCAAAATATCAAAACAATAAATTTCACGGTTAGAAATCAAATCATTAAGAAATTTAAGGGGTTTTTTGTGCCTTGGTTCCATTCGCTTTCAATTGCTCACCTTTGGGGAGAATTTTACTGTTTGTGAGCACTGGATTTCTTTCATCAAATATTCCAAATTAATATCTACTGCAGTGCAAAATTCATCAAAAGCAAGCCTTTCAACTGTGTTGTCTGAAAAATGACAGGCTGCGTTCTGCAACAGGGTTGTTGATTGTTCAGAAATCAAGCAATTTCAATGGCTCCTATTCAAAGTCAGGCTTCTGCACAGCACTGCGGAGGCTGGCAACTGGATCTATATACTGCCAGGCATGTGGGGAATGGTGTTCTCAACAGACATCTCTCTGGTTACCACCTCCCTTTGTAAGAGGGAATACAAGGCTATATTTTGCAGAGTAACCATAGAAACATAGAAAATAGGTGCAGGAGTAGGCCATTCGGGCCCTTTGAGCCTAAATCAGAACTCCATTCCTGCTTTCTCCCCATATCTCTTGATTCTGTTATCGGGCTATATCTAAAAGCCCTGTACCACTGTACGAGTTCATTCAAGAGTTCTCCCGAGTTTGCTCTGATTCGAACTCGGAGATTTACTGTAATGGCCGCACGTAGGTACTCGGGGCTATCGTGGACATTTTTCAACATGTTGAAAAATCTTCACGAACCTTCCTGAGCTTACCGCGTTTCCCGAGTACCTGCCGTTAACGTTATGAGCCGCTAACAGACATCCCCGAGCTCCAACGTAACCACTGCGTTCATTCTACGTGCTTACCACAAGAGCTCGGGAGAGCTCTTGAATGAACTCGTACAGTGGGACAGGGCTTTTATTACTCTCTCTTGAAAACATCCAGTGAATTGGCCTCCACTGTGGCAGAGAATGCCACAGATTCATAACTCTCTGATGGAAAAAATTCATAACTCTCTCGATGAAAAAGTTTTTCCTCATCTCAGTCCTAAATGGCCTACCCTTTATTCTTACCCCTGTTTCTGGACTCCCCCTACATCAGGAACATTTTTTTTCTGCAACTAGCATATCCAATCCCTTAGGAATTGTACATGTTTTTATAAGATCCCCTCTCATCCTTCTAAATTCCAACAAATGCAAGCCTAGTCGATCCATTCTTTCATCATATGTCAGTCCCGCCATCCTGGGAATTAACCTGGTGAACCTATGTTGCACTCCCTCAATAGCAAGTAGGCAGTTTTTCAAATTTGGAGACCAAAACTGCACATAATACTCCAGGTGTGGTCTCACCAGGTCCCTGTACAACTGCACTTCCCTCCTGAAGGTAATGTGAGCTACCTCTCTCCAGCTCCCTTTTATAACACTTTCTCTTCAGAATCCATGACCGAAGGGCTCAAAGGGCCAAATGGCCTACTCCTGCACCTATTGTCTATAAGACATAGGCGGCACGGTGGTGCAGCAGTAGAGTTGCTGCCGTACAGTGCCAGAGACCTGGGTTTGATCCTGACTATGGGTGCTGTCTGTATAAAGTTTGTACTTTCTCCTCGTGACCACGTGGGTTTTCCCCGGGTGCTCCTTTTTCCACCACACACTAAATGTGTATACGGTTGTAGACTTCTGTAAATTGTAAATGGTCCCTAGTTTGTAGGATAGTGTTGGTGTTCGGGGATCGCTGGTCGGTGTGGACTCGATGGCCTGAAGGGCCTGTTTCCATGCTATATCTCTGAGGTAAACATAGGAGCAGAATTAGGTCATTCGTCCCATCGAGTCTACATCGCAATTTGATCATGGCTGATCTATTTTTTCCACCTCCACACCTTTCTCCTGCCTTCTCCCTGTAATCTTTGACACCCTTACTAATTAGGAACCTATCAATCTCCACTTTAAAAATACGCATTTGCCTCCTGTGTCAATGAATTCCGCAGATTCACCACCTTCTGACTAAAGACATTTCACCCCATCTTCATTCTAAAGATACATATTTTTATTCAGTGGCTGTGTCCTCATACATAAACCTAGTAACTATCGTGAACCTCCTCTGGACCCTCTCCAAAGCCACGACGTCAGAAGGTTGTACAGTAAACAGCCTGTGAGAGCGAGAGTGAGGGTGAATGTGTGGGCATGTCTTTAAATGTGAAAGATAAGGTTTCAGCTGTGTGACAAATGTAGGAGAAAGAAAGTTAGCTCAAGCTCTTCAGTATTGCTCACTGCTACTGAAAGACAGTGGCCTTATTATGCATGGAAGACATTTTAAATGGTACTTCAAAATTTGCAATTCTCGTCTGCTTTATATGAAAAGTGAAGATCGAAGATCTATTGAAGTTGCTGCCTCAAAAAGGTGGCCAACATCACCGAAGACCCACACCATCCTGACCACACACTCATTTCACCGTTGTCTTCAGGAAGAAGGTGCTGGAGCCTGAAAACTGTAACGTCCAGGTTCACGGACATTTTCTTCCATACAGCCATCAGGCTGTTAAACACAACAAATAAGCTCTGAACTACAACAGACTATTATTATTATTATTGCACTATATTTATTATTTATTGAGTATGTGTATATATACACACGGAACTTTTTTCTCCTGTTAGGTACTATGTTTACATATTCTGTTGTGCTGCAACAAGCAAGAATTTCATTGTCCTATCTGGAACATATGACAATAAAACACTCTTGACTCTTTGATCAGTTCTGATTTAATTGACAGGTTTCTTTGTTGTATGGTTTTGTTTTTGATCTGAACCAATAAGTAAGGAATAGCCTCATTAGGCTTGAATGGCTAAATGATTTCTTCATCTTGGCTGCGAGATCCATCTAATCTGTGATGTTAGGAGAATACAAATGGTCTCATGAATGTTAAGGGCCTGTCTCATGATGCGAGTTCATCCAAGAGCTCTCCCGAGTTTTTAAAAAATCAAACTCGTGGATGCCTCGTAGCGGCTCGTAATGCTGACAGCAGGTACTCAGGAAACGCGGAAACTCGTGAATTTTTTTCAACAGTGTGAAAAATTTCCAAGAGTAAAAAAAATACTCATGATGAGGTACCATGAGTTTGATTTTTTTTTTAACTCGGGAGAGCTCTTGGGTGAACTTGCATCATGGGACAGGCCCTTTAATTGGAAGATCGAAATTATTAAATGTGCCTTCGGATCACTCCGTGTTTAGCATTCTGTTAGGTTGAGATCAACTATATTTAATATAAACATCAGCAAAAGTATTGAGAATAGTCTGGCAAACTGGATGCCCAAAGTATGTAAATAGTGTAGGTCATGCCTCGGAACTACCGAATGTCTATCACTGATAATTTCAGTTCAGGATATTGTCATGTGTACCGAGGTAGAGTGAAAAGCTTTTTGATGCATGCTAACCAGTCAGCAGAAAGACAATATATGATTTGCAATCAATCCAGTTATAGTGTTGTAGATCATATTTTGAGTCATACTGTAGCTCCGCCCACAGGTTTAATAGAAAGCTTATTTTCTCTTTCTTCCCCAGTCTTGAGCCACGTATTAAGATGAAGTTACCTATGCTGTTTTGCTAATAGAGGTCTTTGGACCTTAATCAATGTTTGTGAGTTAAATCATTAGAACAACAGGTTCCATCAACATGGTGTCAGAAAACTTGGACTCACTCCTTGCCTAATTATTTTGCTTTTATTTTAGCTTTTTATTTTCTATATGTTCTACTATGGCTTCCGCTCTCAGAAAACCAGAGATCCTGGTATTTGACGAAGACCTTGCAGAATGGTGATGCATATTTGAAGAGGATTTCACCATTTACATAGACGCGGCTCATCCGATTGCTGCTCCAGGTGTTCGTGCCTCAATACTCCTTAATCTAGCAGGCACAGAAGCTGCTCGGCGTGCCAGAAGATTTCATTATGAACCAGCTAGAACCTGGCTGGTGTCCAGATTGCTCCCGCTGAATCTATCCGGGACCCCGACTGCTTGCTACACAAATTCCAACAGTTATGTGAGTTACAAACTAATTTAGTTATAGAGAGACACTTGTTCTTTTCGCGAAGCCAGAGACATGGCAAACCTGTTGAAACGTATGTTAGTGCCTTTAAGCATATTGCCAGTCGGTGCACTTTTGGAGATTTATGTGACAGCTTAGTCCATGACCGTCTGGTCTATGGTGTCCGCAATGCTAAATTACGGGACGAGTTACTGCACGATACTGAACTTACACTAGAGACTGTTGAAAACTGCTGTCGCGTTGCTGAAATGGCTGATGCCCATACAAAAATTTTGGGACAAGCCCCCTACTCTGCTCATGACATTAATGTTGCCGGCACATTTTCTCAAACCTCTCGGCGTTCTCCTAGAGTGCCCAACAGCTCTATCGCTAAACTCATAGACAATTGTTTTAACTGTGGGGGTTCGCATGTTGCAGCTCATGACCATTGCCTTGCATATTGAAAATGTTGTTATTTCTGTAAGAAAAGAAACCTCTTCTTCATATACTGCCGCTCGCATAGCAACAGAGTTCAAACTCACTCCATTCACTCGACCATGAGAACCTGCTCTCGGAACGCTCTCAAACAGCTCCCATGGATTTGCAGGCTGCTAGCAAAGATTTTGATTTGGATGGTCACTGCCTGTCTGATGTACCACATAAGCATCAAGATCCCAAGGTCGTTTTGCTCGTTAATGCCAAGAACTTTTTGTGAAAGTTGATAACGGCACCAGGTGTGATGTAATGTCTTTATCTGAATTGACAAAGATACGAAAAACAGAGACTATCACACCTACAGCTGCCTCCCTTCTCCCATTTGCAGGAGGTCCCGTGCACCCTTTCGGTCAAGTTGAGTTACGCTGCTGTCTTGACTCACATGTCCACAACCTGAGTTTCTATGTTGTTTGTGAGAATGTGCCATCCCTGCTGGGTGTTAAGTCCTGTCACGATCTGGAACTGGTCTCTTTTAGTCCTTCTGTTTGTCATTGGACTACAACCTGTGACTTTACTCAACAAATCCTGACATAATACAAACCTTTATTTGACGACAAGCTGGGCAGGCTGCCTGTTAAATGGACGGGAAGGGAATGGAGGGGTATGGTCTGAGTGCAGGTAGATGGGACTAGGGGAAAATAAATGGTCGGCACGGACTGGAAGGGCCGAGAAGGCCTGTTTCCGTGCTGTATTTGTTATATATGGTTATATGGTTATAAATACACAATTATGATTAACCCTGAGGTACTTCCAGTCGACCATGCAGCACACAGGATTCCCCATGCTATGCAAGACCGTGTTCAAAGTGAACTCAACAGAATGGTGACTCTGGGTGTAGTTGTCCCCATCGTGGACCCATCGGATTGGGTCTCGACCATGGTTGTGGCAACAAAAAAGAATAAGGACGAAATACGGATTTGCATCAATCCCAAGAACTTAAACACAGCTATTAAATGACCTCATTATCCCATGAGCACTGTGGACGAGATTGCAGCGCAGCTGTCCTAAGCGACTGTATTCATAGTACTAGATGGCAAAAGTTAATTCTGACAGATTCCGCTGGAACACAACTCCTCTAAGTTAACTACCTTCAGCACACCATTCGGGCGTTACAGATTTCTTCACATGCCTTTTGGCATAAGCTCTGCTAGTGAAGTAGTTCAACGAGCTATGGAGCAATTGTTTGCAGGTTACTCATGCTCCATTGTAGTGGATGATCTACTCGTTGCTGGACGAACTATCGAAGAACACAATGCTAATATGACAAACGTCCTGGATCGCACCAATGCCATCAACCTTAAGTTAAACCCTCAAAAATGCAAATTCAGAGTAAGCGAGGTGAAATATATAGGCCGTGTGTTCACTAAGGATGGCCTAAAAACTGAACTGGTGAAAATCAGTCACAGCACCCACAGACGTGCTCAGTCTGCAGAGATTCCTTGGTATGGTTAACTACCTGAGTAAATTTATTCCAAACTTCAGTGAAATATCAGCCCCGCTGTGCCAGTTTACCCACAAAGACACTGTTTGGGTCTGGCATGAACAACAGCAGAGAGCTTTCGGCACTCTTAAGCAGCAGATGTCTTGTGCTCCTACTCTCGCTTATTTTGATCCTAAACAAATGGTCTCACTGACTTGTAATGCTTCACAACACGGACTTGGCGCAGCATGTCCTCAAAATGACAATAGCGACAACGAGCCTGTCACTTATGCTTCGCGCACCATGACTGACACAGAACAACGCTACACCCAAATTGAAAAGGAGTTACTAGCGGTCGTTTTCGCCTGCAAGAAATTTGATGACTTTATATTCTGACACACGATCACGATTGAAACTGACCACCGACCTCTGGTCCGCATCTTTAACAATTGGATTCATGCCTCTCAAGGACCCTTGTAGCCGATGCAACTTCAAAAATATGACAATGTTCTGACCTACAAACGTGGTAAGGATATGCACCTGGCTGACACTCTCTCTCGTACACCCCGAAAGACCTGCGAGGGTCCGCCCTCACCGAATGATGACTTTATCATAATGACTTTGTCTTTTATTCCCTCATCTTGCGGGGAGGACCTGGTTGCCCACTTTGCTGCTGACTGTACCTTACGGTCGCTCGCCTCCGTCATTAAACGTGGCTGGCCAGACAAACACTACAATGTACTGCTGCCAGTTCAGCCCTTCTTTGCCATCCACAAGTAGTGCAGGATGGCATTATCGTAAAAGGCCACAAGGCTGTAGTACCTGCTTCGCTGCACAGCAAGTATTTTAACGCTGTACATGCAGGCACCGAGGTGCTGAAGCCACTACGAGCAAAAAACATATTATAACCATATAACAATTACAGCACAGAAACAGGCCATCTCGGCCCTTCAAGTCCGTGCCGAACAACTTTTTTCCCTTAGTCCCACCTGCCTGCACTCATACCATAACCCTCCATACCCTTCTCATCCATATGCCTATCCAATTTATTTTTAAATGATACCAACGAACCTGCCGCCACCACTTCCACTGGAAGCTCATTCCACACCGCTACCACTCTCTGAGTAAAGAAGTTCCCCCTCATTTTACCCCTAAACTTCTGTCCCTTAATTCTAAAGTCATGTCCTCTTGTTTGAATCTTCCCTATTCTCAAAGGGAAAAGCTTGTCCACATCAACTCTGTCTATCCCTCTCATCATTTTAAAGACCTCTATCAAGTCCCCCCTTAACCTTCTGCGCTCCAGAGAATAAAGACCTAACTTATTCAACCTATCTCTGTAACTTAGCTGTTTAAACCCAGGCAACATTCTAGTAAATCTACTCAGTACCCTCTCTATTTTGTTGACATCCTTCCTATAATTGGGCGACCAAAATTGTGCACCATACTCCAGATTTGGTCTCACCAATCCCTTGTACAATTTTAACATTACATCCCAGCTTCTATACTCAATGCTCTGATTTATAAAGGCTAGCAAAACAAAACCTTTCTTTACCACCCTATCTATATGAGATTCCACCTTCAAGGAACTATGCACAGTTATTCCCAGATCCCTCTGTTCAACTGTATTCTTCAATTCCCTACCATTCACCATGTACATTCTATTTTGATTTGTCCTGCCAAGGTGTAGCACCTCACATTTATCAGCATTAAACTCCATCTGCCATCTTTCAGCCCATTTTTCCAACTGGCCTAAATCACTCTGTAGACTTTGGAAACCCTCTTCATTATCCACAACGCCCTCTATCTTGGTATCATCTGCATACTTACTAATCCAATTTACCACCCCTTCATCCAGATTATTTATGTACATGACAAACAACAAAGGACCCAACACAGATCCCTGAGGCACCCCACTAGTCACCTGCCTCCAACCCAACAAGCAGCCATCCACCATTACCCTCCGGCTTCTCCCATTCAGCCACTGTTGAATCCATCTTGCTATTCCTGCATTTATACCCAACAGTTGAACCTTCTTAACCAACCTTCCATGAGGAACCTTATCAAAGGCCTTACTAAAGTCCATATAGACAACATCCACTGCTTTACCCTCGTCAATTTCCCTAGTAACCTCTTCAAAAAATTCAAGAAGATTAGTCAAACATGACCTTCCAGGCATAAATCCATGTTGACTGTTCCTAATTAGACCCTGTTTATCCAGATGCTTATATATATTATCTCTAAGTATCTTTTCCATTAATTTGCCCACCACTGAAGTCAAACTAGCCGGTCTATAATTGCTAGGTTTACTCTTAGAACCCTTTTTAAACAATGGAACAACATGCGCAGTACGCCAATCCTCGGGGACTATTCCCATTTCTAATGACATTTGAAATATTTCTGTCATAGCCCCGGCTATTTCTACACTAACTTCCCTCAATGTCCTAGGGAATATCCTGTCAGGACCTGGAGACTTATCCACTTTTATAGTTTTCAAAAGTGTCAGTACTTCTTTTACTTTGAACCTCATAGTATCCATAGCTACTCTACTAGTTTCCCTTACCTCACATAATTCAATATCCTTCTCCTTGGTGAATACCGAAGAAAAGAAATTGTTCAATATCTCCCCCATCTCTTTTGGCTCTGCAGATAGCTGTCCACTCGGTCTCTCCAATGGACCAATTGTATCCATTATTATCCTTTTGCTATTAATATAGCTGTAGAAACCCTTTGGATTTACTTTCACCTTACTTGCCAAAGCAACCTCATATCTTCTTTTAGCTTTTCTAATTTCTTTCTTAAGATTCTTTTTACATTCCTTATACTCCTCAAGCACCTCATTTACTTAATGCTGCCTATAATTATTGTAGATCTCCCTCTTTTTCCGAACAAGATGTCCAATTTCCCTTGAAAACCAGGGCTCTTTCCAATTTTTACTGGTTCAACCGAACAGGAACATAAAGATTCTGTACTCTTAAAATTTCCCCTTTAAATGTCCTCCATTTCTCTTCTACATCTTTCCCATAAAACAAAATGTCCCAGTTCACTCCTTTTAAATCATCTCGCATCTCGTTAAAGTTAGCCTTTCTCCAATCAAAAATCTCAACCCTAGGCCCAGTTCTGTCCTTCTCCATAATTATATTGAAACTAATGGTATTGTGATCACTGGACCCGAAGTGCTCCCCAACGCATACCTCGCCACCTGTCCCATCTCATTTCCTAACAGGAGGTCCAGCACTGCCCCTCCTCTAGTAGGCACCTCTATGTATTGCTGCAAAAAACTATCTTGCACACATTTTACAAACTCCAAACGATCCAGCCCATTTACAGAATGTGTTTCCCAGTCTATGTGTGGAAAGTTGAAATCTCCCACAATCACTACCTTGTGCTTACTACTAATATCTGCTATCTCTTTACATATTTGCTCTTCCAATTCTCGTTCCCCATTTGGCGGTCTATAATATACCCCTATAAGTGTTGCTACACCTTTCCCACTTTTCAGTTCCACCCAAATAGCCTCCCTAGATGAGCCCTCCAATCTATCCTGCCAAAGCACTGCTGTAATATCTTCCCTGACTAGCAATGCAACACCTCCACCTCTTGCCCCTCCAATTCTATCACACCTAAAGCAACAAAATCCTGGAATATTTAGTTTCCAATCACAGCCCTCCTGTAACCATGTTTCACTGATCGCCACAACATCATACTTCCAGGTGTCTATCCAGACTCTAAGCTCATCTACCTTTCTTACAATGCTCCTAGCATTTTACTGGCCTGGTATGGCTGAATACATCCTTGAGAATGTGGCATCCTGTGCAGTGTGCAACAGCTTGGCACCTCATCAACAAAAGTAACCACTTCTCTCACACCCGGCTCCTGCCCTCCCGTGGTCTACAGTGGCAGCTGACTTATTTGAATGGCATGGCACGCAGTACCTGGTACTTGTCGACTCGTATTCCAGCTGGTTTGACATCGATTTTCGTAGCAGCCCCACTTCTCACAGGGTAGTTTTAAAACTCGCTCACCATTTTGCAGACCACTGAGCTCCTTGCATACTGCTATCTGATAATGGCACACAATTTACCAGCCAACACTTCAAAGAGTTTGCTGCACGTTGGGGTTTTCGCCACATCACCAGCAGCCCTGAATATCCACAGTCAAATGGGCTGGCTGAATGGACTGTCAAGAGTGCCAAACAGCTCATGGAATGATCCCACAGAGCTAATTCCGACATGTACCTGGACCTGCTCAACCTACGCGACATCTCCCGCAACCCCATCTTGGGTTCACCTGCTCAATGTTAATTGTCAAGGCAGACCCAAGCCACAGTGCCTGTGGCAGATCAGGCATTGATCCCGCAGGTGGTCCCACCATCGGATGTCCAGCCCAGGCTGCAACAAAAGCGTGACATTCAAAACAATGGTCTGACAAAATAAGCAGGCCACTGCCACCTTTAACCAAGGGCCTGGTGGTTCATTTGCAAACCGACAAAGATCATAACCGTATCGGTGTAATTTCTGGAACTGCCTCTGAGCCCTGCTCATAGTTGGTCAGTGCTGATGGTGGCATCTACAGATGTACCAGACAACATATCCTGCCTGTGAATAAGCCGGCTCCACCTCCATATTATCCAACCGTACAAGTGTACTTCCGTCCACGTCCAGCGGCATCGGCCCACATGTACCAGCACAACAACCCACTTCTGAAACGGCTGTTCTGCCAATGGCGACGCCTCCTCCGCCTGTGCCAAATTCCCCTGTTTCATCACCGGGAATGCTGTTTCAATCTCCGCCTCCAGTCTTACCACCGACTCACTCCCCAGTGGCGAAGAATGGAGATGGCTTATATCGCACACGTGCTGGTCGTGTTTGCGAGCCCACTGTGAAGTACCCAGGTTATGTTTGATTTTCCTCCACCTTATTATCAATTGCTATGCATGCCTTATTTAGTCAATGGTTTTGTACTGACATTTAATTCTTTAAGAGGGAGGATGTAGATCAGTGTCACTCATGTTATGAGTCATACACTTGCTCCGCCCAAAGGTTTAATAAAAAGCCTGTTTTCCCTTTTTTCCCCAGTCTTGAGCCATGTGTTAAGATGAAGTTACCTGTGCTGTATTGCTAATAAAAGTCTTTGGATCTTAATCACTGTTTGTGAGTTAAGTCATTAGAACAACAGGTTCCAACAACAAGTGTATAAATACATGATAAGGGAATAACGTTTAGTGCAAGATAAAACTAGCAAAGTCTGATCAAGAATGGTGCGAGGGACATCAGAGGTAGATAGTAGTTCCGCACTGTTCTCTCTGGTTGTGGTAGGATGATTCAGTTGCCTGATAACAGCTGGGAAGAAACTGTGCCTGAATCTGGTGGTGTATAGAATATTCACACTTCTATACCTTTTGCCTGACGGGAGAGGGGAGAAGAGGAAGTGGCCAGGGTGCCACTCGTCTTTCATTATGCTGCTGACCTCGCCGAGGCAGCGAGAGATACAAATTGAATTAATAGAAGGGAGGTTGGTTTGTGTGATGGCCTGGGCTGTGTCCACAATTCGCTGCAATTTCTTACCATCCTGGACGGAGCTGTTCCCATACCAAGCTGTAATGCACCCTTGAAATCCTGTATGAAGAGACACAAAGGTGATTTTGATGGATCAGCTTAATTTATTATGTTTAGTTAAATTTTAGTGCTTCAGCTTTGCACTGAATGAAAGCTGGTAAAATTCACTTGCAGAGAATCACTCTAGGTTATATCTGATCTGATCAGAAGTCTGCACACATGGGGAAAAAGCACACAGTGCAGATTTTGTATGTAGTGGCGAAAGAGCTGTAAATGGCCGGGATTAACTGTGTTACAGTAAATCACAGGTTTGGAGTGCTTCACTTGCAATCCTTCAATTCAGGATACTGATAGAAGTCTACATATTATACACCAGAGAAAACCTAGTGTTTGGGATTCACCATGGCATAGAAATTCAATCATATGGTGCAACATTTATACAAATTTCTGCCTTTGGCTAGGAATAAGAATAAAATAAAGTTGCGTGGTTGTGTTAATAAAGGATGAAAACAATATCGTAGAGATAAATAAGCCTGTGAAGAAGATCAATGTGGAGAATAGACTCATGTCAGAAGGAACTGCAGATGCTGGTTTAAACAGAAGATAGACCCAAAATGCTGGGGTAACTGAGCGGGACAGGCAGCATCTCTGGAGAAAAGGAATGGGTGACGTTTCAGGTCAAGACCCTCCTTCAGTCTGTTTCAATGGAGATCAAAAATACTAATGGGAAGAAGTAATTGAAGTAATTGAGAAAGGCACTAAAATAATTATTGGAAGCATTATTTTTTATATGGATTGCACTTATCAGATTGACCAAGGTAAAATGTAGATGAATTCAAGGAGTGTTCAAACAATACTCCAAGGATCCAACCAGGAAACAAGCTTTTTTGTTAGATCTGGTTATGTCTAATGAGGCATCATTAATAAATAATTGCATCATGAAGGATCGTCTGGGTAGTAAGCCTTCCTATTATGATTGAATGTCATAGTTTCATAATAAAGTTTTGACGTAAGCTTCGTGTGTGAAACACAGGCATGAATCCTGACGTGGTTAAAATGCATTGGGAAATTTGACTGAAGGTTGAAGCAGTAGATAAGAATTGGTAGACATTTAAAAGATACTAGACTAAGTGGAACCCATTGGGTTCCAGAATCACACAGGAGGGCTGGTCCCCCAATGCAATATTCCATCTCTCCACCAATTCCAATATTGGTGGCCAGTGGGGGGAGGGGGGCTTTCTGGAACGCTGGTATGGGTGTTGTGCGCTGAAGGGACTGGTTTCCAGAGGGCTAGTATGGACA
This sequence comes from Raja brachyura, assembly GCA_963514005.1. Next base: position 16,736,616 of record OY740798.1, on the reverse strand, counting down.
TTGTGGGCCAAATGGATTGTTGGGCTGGCAGCTCAGTCATTCAAGCCTGTTGTGCTAGCAGCTCACTCACTCACGGCTGGTGGGCTCGCTGTTGACTCACGGCTATTCCTTGAAATTCCATTTCAAGTACGGTGCAAGGGCACCAAATTTCAAGTGCAGTTTCATACCATTCCAAGCAAGGTGCAAGGCCACTAAAGACAGCGAGTCGTGACCTCTCCTATCTTGCAGAGGCTGAGCCACGCCCATACTTCCGGGATTTATAGCCACTCACCCCCTCCCACCAGAAGGCGCATGGCCTTGATGGTGTGATTGACAGGAGAGAGAATCTCAACATTTTTAAAACACTCATTTATTTTTCATCGATGGGAAACATCCTCAGCACCTGATGAGCGGAGGGTGATTCTGAGTAAGATGGCCAATAATTACAGCCGTGTATGGTAGCATTTTTTCTAAAATCAATATAAAGCGCAAACAGGAAATGGTCAAGATTAGACTTTCAATTATATAGAAGACAAGGCAGCTCTAATTAGGCAAGGCAACTTTGATTAGGCAAGGCAGCTCTAATTATGCAAGGCAGCTTGCTTTAGCACTTTCAAAACCAGAGGCAAGGCAGCTTGCTTTAGCACTTTCAAAACCAAAGGCAACGCAACTTGCTGTAGCACAAAACCAAAGGCAAGCACTTTCAAGACCAAAGACAAGGGAGCTTGCTTTAGCACTTTCAAAACCAAAGGCAAGGCAGCTTGCTTAGCACTTTAAAAATCAAAGGCAACGCAGCTTGCTGTAGCACTTTCAAAACCACAGGCAAGGCAGCTCGCTTTAGCTCTTTCAAAACCACAGGCAAGGCAGCTCGCTTTAGCACTTTCAAAAGCAAAGGCAAGACAGCTCACTTTAGCACTTTCATAACCAAAGGCAACACAGCTTGCTTTAGCATTTTCAAAACCAAAGGCAACACAGCTTGCTTTAGCACTTTCAAAACCAAAGGCAACACAGCTTGCTTTAGCACTTTCAAGACCAAAGGCAACACAGCTTTAGCACTTTCAAACCAAAACACACTTTTGCATTTTCAAACTACATTTTCAAACCACATTAAGGGCACTGACAGGACAGTTAAACCATTCAGTTTAGTAGACATGTATTCAGTGTTATTCACAGCTCAGACTGAGAATTGCAACTTCTCGCACCCCCATCTTGCAGAGAACTGAGGCACCTCCAAACTTCTGGGTTTTATTGTCCCTCCGGAAGGGGCGTGGCCTTCAGGAGAGAGAATCTCAACATTTTGTAAACACTAATTACTCTTTTATTTTTAATCGATGGGAAAAATCCTCTTGTCCTGCACAGCGGAAGGGGACTCTGAGTAAGATGGCCAAAAATCACAGCAATAAGTGGCAGCGTTTTTTCTAAAATCAATTTACAGAATAGCAGGAAGTGGTCAAGATCAGACTTTTAGTAATATAGATTTCATTATTCTCAACAAAAATAGGGAAATAATGACTTTTGAGAGAAGGATGATTCATTCATGCCCACCGAAGGAACTAATGGATGTGTCAGTTTGAAAGCGATGACAGAATGTTGTGAACATGGATCAGAAATTTTTCGTAATTAGCAAAGAACACTAAGAAAACAATGAGAAAGGTGATAAGATTAAGCCTTAAGGATTTTTTTCTTTAAACAGTGAGAACTTCAACAAATATGTAAAAAGAGAATAGTATCGAAGTAAGTTCTTTTGAAAATGGAACCAGGGAATTAAAAATTGGAAATAAGGAAATACCAGAGACATTGAATTTGCTTTTTTTTTTAAATTGAACACATTTTATTAGCCAAGTATGTATGCTGTACATACAAGGAATATGCTTTGGTGCTTTTCTCACAAGGATGACGACACGATATACAGAAGACAATAATTTAAATATGTGAAGAATAAAATAAAATACCAGAGCAATAGTATCATTATCCACCTTCATGTTAAAATACTAGGAAATCATGGGAAAGAACTAAAAACATCAATATTCAACATTCAGGAGGGATAGACAGAAATGAAAAGGAGGTGGAGTAGAATTGTTGGTTAGAGAGGAGATTAACGCAATAGAAAAGAAGGACATTAGTTTGGAGGAAGTGGAATCGATATGGGTAGAGCTGCGAAACACTAAGGGGCAGAAAATGCGGGAATGTATGCGGGATAGTTTTCTAAACCAACATGTAGAGGAACCAAAGAGAGAACAGGCTATTCTAGACTGGGTATTGAGTAATGAGGAAGGGTTGGTTAGCAGTGTTGTTGTGCGTGGCCCCTTGGGCAAGAGTGACCATAATATGGTTGAGTTCTTCATTAGGATGGAGAGTGACATTGTTAATTCAGAAACAAGGGTTTTGAACTTAAAGAAAGGTAACTTTGCGGGTATGAGACATGAATTGGCCAGGATAGACTGACAAGTGATTCTTAAAAGGTTGACGGTGGATATGCAAAGGAAGGCATTTAAAGACTGCATGGATGAACTACAACAATTCGTCATCCCAGTTTGGCAAAAGAATAAATCAGGGAAGGTAGTGCATCCGTGCATAACAAGGGAACTCAGGGAAAGTATCAAAACAAAAGATGAAGCATACAAATTAGCCAGAAAAAGCAGCCTACCAGAGGACTGGGAGAAATTCAGAGTCCAGCAGAGGAGGACGAAGTGCTTAATTAGAAAAGGGACAATAGATTATGAAAGAAAACTGGCAGGGAACATAAAAACTGACTGAAAACGTTTTTTATAGATATGTGAAGAGAAAAAGATTAGTTAAAACAAATGTAGGTCCCTTGCAGTCAGAAACTGGTGAATTTATCATGGGGAACAAGAACATGGTAGACCAATCGAATAACTACTGTCTTCACTAAGGAAGACATAAATAATCTGCCGGAAATAGCAGGGGACCGGGGTCAAATAAATGGTGGAACTGAGTGAAATCCAGGTTAGCCGGGAAGTGGTGTTAGGTAAATTGAATGGATTAAAGGCCGATAAATCCCCAGGGCCAGATAGGCTGCATCCCAGAGTACTCAAGGAAGTAGCCACGGAAATAGTGGATGCATTAGTGATAATTTTTCAAAACTACTTAGATTCTGGAGTAGTTCCTGAGGATTGGAGGGTAGCTAATGTAACCCCACTTTTTAAAAAAAGGAGGGAGAGAGAAAACGGGGAATTACAGACCAGTTAGTCTAACATCAGTAGTGGGGAATCTGCTAGAGTCAGTTATTAAAGATTGGATAGCAGCACATTTGGAAAGTGGTGAAATGATTGGCCAAAGTCAGCATGGATTTACGAAAGGTAAATCATGTCTGACAAATCTTATAGAATTTTTCAAGGATGTAACTAGTTTGAGTGGATAAGGGAGAACCAGTGGATGTGTTATATCTAGACTTTCAGAAGGCTTTCGACAAGGTTCCACATAAGAGATTAGTATACAAACTTAAAGCACACGGTATTGGGGGTTCAGTATTGATGTGGATAGAGAACTGGCTGGCAGACAGGAAGCAAAGGGTAGGAGTAAACGGGTCCTTTTCAGAATGGCAGGCAGTGACTAGTGGGGTACCGCAAAGCTCAGTGCTGGGACCCCAGCTATTTACAATATATATTAATGATTTGGACGAGGGAATTGAATGCAACATCTCCAAGTTTGCGGATTACAGTGAGCTGGGGGGGTAGTGTTAGGTGTGAGGAGGCTGCGAGGTGATTCGGATAGGCTGGGTGAGTGGGCAAATGCATGGCAGATGCAGTATAATGTGGGTAAATGTGAGGTTAACCACTTTGGTGACTAAAACAGGAGGGTAGACTATTATCTGAATGGTGGCAGATTAGGAAAAGGGGAGATACAACGAGACCTGGGTGTCTTGGTACACCAGTCATTGAAAGTAGGCATGCAGGTGCAGCAGGCAGTGAAGAAAGCAAATGATATGTTAGCATTCATAGTGAAAGGATTTGAGTATAGGAGCAGGGAGGTTCTACTGCAGTTGTACAGGGTTTTGGTGAGACCACACCTGGAGTATTGCGTACAGTTTTGGTCTCCAAATCTGAGGAAAGGCATTCTTGCCATAGAGGGGATACAGAGAAGGTTCAACGGACTGATTCCTGGGATGTCAGGACTTTAATATGAGGAAAGACTGAATAGACTCGACTTGTACTTACTAGAATTTAGAAGATTGAGGAGGGATCTTATAGAAACTTACAAAATTCTTAAGGGGTTGGACAGGCTAGATGCAGGAAGATTGTTCCTATGTTGGGGAGGTCCAGAACAAGGGGTCACAGTCTAAGGATAAAGGGGAATTCCTTTAGGACCGAGATGATGAAAACATTTTTCACACAGAGAGGGGTGAGTCTCTGGAATTCTCTGCCACAGAAGGTAGTTGAGGCTAGTTCATTGGCTATATTTAAGAGGGAGTTAGATGTGGCCCTTGTGGCTAAAGGGATCAGGGGGTCTGGAGAGAAGGCAGGTACAGGATACTGAGTTGGATGATCAGCCATGATCATATTGAATGGCGGTGCAGGCTCGAAGGGCCGAATGGCCTACTCCTGCACCTATTTTCTATGTTTCTATGTTTCAATGTATTGGTTTGTTTGCATGCTATTAGTCAAATTATTCTGTACATGGGAACAATTATGCCATACAAAACAGGTAGTGCAAAGAAAAAAATAACAGTGCAGAATATCTTGTTTCAATATTAGAGCATAACAGCTGCAGATAACTGGTATGTCCAACGGCCTCAATGCGGTAGTTTGGGAGAAGGGGACTCCACCCTTAGTTTATGGGGCAACCATGAAGTAGCCTGACAACATTGAGGAAGAAGCTGTTCGTAAAACTAGTGGTCTATACTTTCAAACTTTTGTATCTTCTGCCCAACAGAAGAGGAGAAATGATTGGAGTGAAAATGATCCTTAATTGTGTTGGCTGAACTCCCAAAGTAGCAAGAAGCATGAATGGAGCCAAAGGGGAGGGAGGATGGTTTGTGTGATGGACTGGGTTACATCCACACCTCTCCAACTTCTTACGGCTTTGGGCAGGGCAATTTCCTAATGAAGTTGTAATGTTCTCCATTGCGATGTTGTCTATGGTGCATCAGTAGAAGTTGGTAAGAGATGTTGGAGATATATTGGGCATAGTTTAAGTATCAAAGGTCATACGTTTAAGATGGAGATGAGGATAAAATTCTTCCTGGAGAGCTGTCTGAGCAGATTTAGAGCCAATGTACAGATATTTGTTCCTTGGCAGAGCCGATGTGACATGGAGCAGGGAAGAAAGTTGGGCTGAGGCCAAGATCAGATCAGCCATGAAATTATTGAATGGTGGTGTAGGCAATTTCTTCTCTCATTACTTAGATTCTTGCAAGACAGACTTGAGCCTGGAAATTTGTGTGTTCTTTGGCGTGAAAATGTTATAGCATCTCTTCCTAATGCTGCTTTAAAAAGCTTTAAAAAATTTTGCAACATTCAACAGTACTGCTTAAAAAGCAGGTTTGTCAGGATCCCTTCCAGAGGGATCAGCTATTGTTGAGGAGCACCCATTGAATTCCCTGCTAAGCGCATCATTAAACTGATGACCCTTGCTCCACGACTGATCTCAACTCACCTCCTGCATCCAAGTACAGTTACAACTCTGGCATCTGTCTAGAAATGCTGAAAATTGCCCACGTGTATCTTGTTCACAAAAGTAGGACACATCCAATCCAGCTAATTATGACGAAGTCTATTCTCAAACATCAGCAAAGTGATGGGACCTGTCGCCGACAATGCTGTCACTTACCAATAAATCAATCATTAATGCTCAAATTGGGCTGTGGGAGAATTATTTGTCTCCAGACCTGATTACAGTCTTGGTCGTACATGGATCAAGCAGCTGACAGTAACAGCCCTTAACATTAAGACAGTGTTAGTAACGTGGAAGTCAATGGGTATGAAATATTTGAATATGTGTCTCGTACATGGAAGCTTGGTTGTGGTTGTCAGATATTAATTATTACAGCGCCAGGACATCAGAGTGCTAGATCTGGCCATTTTCAGCTGGTTTCTTTATAATAGGTTGATCCCGAGGTGAGAAATCGTGTGAGCCACAATGAAATAGTAAATTTGATACAACATGGATTGGATACAACTGGATTTGGAAAGGATGTTTCCACTAGAGGGAGAGTCTAGGGCCAGAGGCCATAGCCTCAGAATAAAGGGACTTACTTTTAGAAAGGAGTTGAGGAGGAATTTCTTTAGTCAGAGGGTGGTGAATTTGTCAAATTCATTGCACAGATGGCTGTGGAGGTCAAGTCAATGGATATTTTTAAGGTGGAGATTGGTAGGTTCTTTATTAGTAAAGGTCATGGGGAGGAGGCACAAGAATGGGGTTAAGAGGGAAAGATAGATCAGCCATGATTGAACGGCGGAGTTGACTTAATGAGCTGAATGGCCCAATTCTGTTCTTATGAATTTATGAACATTGGCAGGATACAGAGGGTGGTATTGAACAATTGCTTTTACAGATTGAAGGCACAGTGGTGCGCTGAAGGGTTTGGTGCTGGGTCCTCCTTTGTATTGCGTACAGTTTTGTTCTCTTAATCTAAGGAAAGACATTCTTGTCATAGAGGGAGTACAGGGAAGGTTCAGCAGACTGATTCCTGGGACGGCAGGACTTCCATATGAAGAAAGACTGGATAGACTCGGCTTGTACTCGCTGGAATTTAGAAGATTGAGGGGGGATCTTATAGAGACTTACAAAATTCTTAAGGGGTTGGACAGGCTAGATGCAGGAAGATTGTTCCCGATGTTGGGGAAGTCCAGAACAAGGGGTCACAGTTTAAGGATAAGGGGGAAGTCTTTTAGGACCGAGATGATAAAAACATTTTTCACAGAGAGAGTGGTGAATCTGTGGAATTCTCTGCCACAGAAGGTAGTTGAGGCCAGTTCATTGGTTATATTTAAGAGGGAGTTAGATGTTGCCCTTGTGGCTAAAGGGATCAGGGGGTATGGAGAGAAGGCAGGTACAGGATACTGAGTTGGATGATCAGCCATGATCATATTGAATGGCGGTGCAGGCTCGAAGGGCCGAATGGCCTACTCCTGCACCTATTTTCTATGTTTCTATGTTTCTATGTATGCCATATGTATTTATGATCTGGATAAAAATGTAGGTAGCGTGATTCGTAACTTGGTAGATGGCACCATAATTGGTGGTATGGTAGAAGGTTGTCCAGGGTTGTAACACGATCTAGATCAACTGAGGAAAGTGGGCAAGAGAATGGCTGGTGGCATTTTGGGAAGTTAAACCAGGCCAGGACATACACGGTGAATGCTAGGGCCCTGAGGAGCGTTACTGAACAGTGAGACCGTGGGGTACAAGTTCCCTGAAATTGGCAACAGTAGTAGACAGATAAGGGAAGAAAACATATGGTATTGTTGCCTTCATCAATCAAGGCATTGAGCTGAGGAATCAGGACGTCATATTACAGTTGTACAAATAGCTGGTTAGGCCGCACTTGGAGTATTGTGTGCAGTTCTGGTTGCCACACTGTAGGGAGGGTGTGATTAAGCTAGACGGGATTCAGAAATAATTCACAAGCATATTGCCTTGATGGCTTGATTTATAAGAAGAGATTGATTTGTCTGAGTCTATTTTCCCCGAATTGAAGAAAACTGAAACGTGACCATATAGGGCGATTGCACGGTAGGTCAAAAGGTCAAAGTGCGTGACGCACAGATTCGCTCAAGCATACTGGAGGACAAGCAAGCCTCAGGCATACACTCTTCACAAGCAACACGTATTACCGCCTGGAAAATTACCGTCAAAATGGTCAGTTTTTGTGCTGTTAAAAATTGTGGGAATAGGGCTTACCGTGACATCAACATGCACACTTGAAATAAAGCATTTTTTCTCCCATTTTTCTTAGAAAGCACACTTATTTTTTTCTCAATTGACAATTTGTCATTTTTTCACACACACTTGAAAGAAAGTACAGTTTACCTCAACAGCGCACACTTGATATACCTTTGGCATATGGTTTATACTTCAAAGAAATCACCATTAATCTACCATTTCAATAAGAGCGCATATACATGGATAATTTACTTCGGCATACCTAAAAACAAAACATATTTTCCTAAAGAGCACACTAAAATCAAAGAAAACACTTTTTATTAATTAGAGAGTACACTCAAATTACATTGGTATCTCCTCTTTTTTTAATACCATTGTTACATAATAAAATTAAAACATGACAGACCCTATGCCAAAAGGGAGTATACTCATGCTTAACTCGGCACAGATCAAAATATTTAATATTAAATGTAAATATTAGAGTTTGAAAATGAAACTGTGTTTGAAAATGACCACAAAATGTCCTATTATGTGATTTTATACAGTGCACGGCTAACTTGGTATACAAATGCTAGATTTGGTATTTATGAGAAACCTGTTCAGCACAACACATGCAGTTCATTTATTTTTGGGAACCTTTCTTTGTAAATTTGGGAGAAGCCGACAATCTGGGCAAAACCACGTTTTTTGGCATTTCAGGCATTCAAAATGAAACCACGGAATAGAACATTTTGTGTTGTCACACGTGATGATTTTCCCGCTTTCCCCCTCCTGATAGTAGCACCATTTTTGTTCATCCTGGTCATTGATCTCCATGACATACTCTTGCATTTTTTTGGGAGGACTGATAAAATGCTTACCAACAAGCACCTACCTTGAAGAGGTGAGTGGCAGCCGCTGCAACATCTGTCCAAAAAGCATGATTACCCACTACACGCTCTATATGGGGACGGATGTCATCTCTGGTCCAACCCACAAAATCGCAAAACGATCTCTCTGAGACAAATATTTGGTAGTAGTAGTAGTATATTTGGAGTTGGTAGTAGTAAGCATGCTTATTGGATAGATGAAGCTCACCATTCACATCCTGAAGTCAAAACTATTTGTCCTCCGCCGCGTCCATCAAAGACATGAACTTCTTGCAGAATGGACATTTAATTTCACAAACACTGAAACGCTTATCTCCGCAACAATGCTCATCACACTGAATCAGTCCTTGCACCCAAATGAGGGTACTTGGGACTTATTATTAATCCTGAGCCTTTCATTATGAAACCAGAGTGTTCAGTATACATATAATCCTCATAAGCTTACACAAAATGCTAGGGTTTCTCCAGCATTTTGTGTACCCTCGATTTTCCAGCATCTGCAGTTCCTTCTTTATCACAACATCCTCATAAGCTTGTCTTGCTTGCAGTTCATGATCACACGCCCATCTTGCTGCCTTGGTGCTAAATCTGCAGAGATCGGGGTAGCACACAGATTTCATCAGACTAATTGCAGGAGCATTTTTTCTGAAAGCACTTTTCAGTTTTGATGCTGTTATCCCGCCTGCCTGCCCAATACCGAAACCAGATATTTGATTTGGCTTGCTGACGAATGGACACCTCCACATTCTTTGCCCCCTCCTCTGTAGGAAAACAATCAATACCTTCACACCTCTTCAGAAGATCAGCCTATGTTAAGCTGAATATATCTTTGTCTGTTAAGTCTGAAAGAATGGGTAGAAATACTTTAACAGTCTCAGCAGGAACAAATCGTCCTGCATAAAGGGCCTGTCCCACCAGCACACAACTCTAGGCGATGAACGCGATCAAACCGGCAGCGGGGGCCGCGCGGAGGTCGGGTGATCCCCTGTACAGGGCCGGTCCCACCAGCATGTGCCTGCATGCGGCAAGCGCAACTAAACCGGCAGTAGGGGCCACGCGGAGGTTGGGTGAGTGGCGCAACGCGGCGCAAAGCGAGGCGAACTTGAAGCAAGTCCAAGGTAAGTTCGCCAGGACTTAGAGGGGCACACAGAGAGGGGCACTGAGACACACACACATACAGGGCCACGGAGCCATACACATAGAGGGTCAGGGAGGCACTTACAAATAGTTTCACGGAGGCACGATGTCCGGGCGGTGTGTAAATGTCGCGGCGACTGCGAGCCGACAAACCGTTGCCGCGCAGGATTTTTGGACATTGTCGGTTTTTCGGAGCCCCGCGCGGCGTCGGGACGAACTCGGGACGGCTCCGGCGATCGAAGTGGGACCGGCCCCGCGACGCCGGACGGCTCAAGCGACCACGTTAGGTCGCGCTAATCGCATCGAGTTGCATGCTGGTGGGACAGGCCCTTAAGGGTCAACAATGCTGAGTTTGGCCGATTTTATTATCCTCAGGGACAGGCCTAACAGAAGTTCACTCAGTGCTTTGTCCTGCAGCAACTCCGATGTTGGACACGAAGTGGATGACATTAGTGGAGCTTCATCTCCGCTTTGTTGCTGGTTTGGCTCCGTCCCATCTATGACAGCATCAAGACATCTTTTCCTCTTTGCTGCTGAAGAGAAGTCAACTTTGCTGCCAGGTGCAGCTTTAACCTGCTTTATCATTGGCTCCATCTAATATCTCATGAACCTGTACTCCCGTGTCAATACCAAAGAGAAGCGTTGCTACATGGGTATAAACTTTGCCGAGCCCTACCTTGCAATCACAGTGGGCACGGTTATTGGTACACTATGGCCATTTGTACCAATAACCCACGGCATCAATGACTCAAGGGCCTGTCCCACTTAGGCGATGTTTCAGCAGACCGCTGGCGACTGTCAAGTTTGCGGCATTCGCCTGAAAATCCGGGAACTAGAATGGCGACTGTCAGAGTGGAACACACACAGACACACAAACACATCGCAATGGCGCAGGCCAGGGAAAGCTGGGGGAGCACTGTCTGAAATTCACATGGTGCAAAGCCAAGGTGATACAGACACATACCGCGATGAACAGGAAGGTTAAGATGGCTAGCACAGGTACGGTAAGTCCTTTAAAAGAACGGGGAGGGGAGAAGGGGGGGAGAAGGGGGGAGAGAAGGGGGGAGAGAAGGAGTGGAGACACTTTTAAGAAGCCAGACAACTTTTAATAAGCCAGAGATACACAGCTGTAAAGTTTGGCGGGCATTTAGCATTACCGGTCGCTTATCCTTGGTTCTGAAAACTCGTGCTTACGTTTTGAGTCAATGAAAATGCCCGGTCAGCAAAGGCGATTAACTAAAACTACCTACGACTACCTCAACTGCCCATAACTACATGGCAACCCCACTGCAACTGCACCTATGTCTACAGGATTATCGATTTTCTCCGTGGTGACCAAATATTGGTCGCAGAAAATCTTTCAACATGTTGAAAAATTAGCGGTGACCATACTGATGCCACAACTAGTACACATAATGCGGGAACTCCTCGCGACCATGAAGGAGACTCACCAGAGACCACCAGCGAACATGTGGCGACCATGTGTTAAAAAAGCTTCCAATAAGTAATTAATAAAATTAGAAACAAAATAAAAATTCTAAAGGTTTAATAAAAATTAAACTTCACTAAAAGTTTATCTGATGAGTTTATGAACCTGATTAAAAAATGATAGGAAACGTACTTTTCCACACACTATTCGTAACTGTGGACGATTCTTTGGAATATATACACATGTGCCGCGCAAGCACCCATTTGCAAATTGATTGTAAGCCTCCGATTACTTGTATGCCTGGCAATTATTTGCCGCCTATGGACTCACCATTGATACCAGGTATGCCATGATGTCCATTGAATTGAGTTCTGGAAGTTGAGAAATATCACGCGATTTCTCTGTTTCAGGCACTAAATAAGGGTTGATACCAATCACAGAAACTTTTTGGACATACCGTGCGTACTCGTCAGTTGAAGAATTGGAAGCATACTTCAACGGCTGCTGGGACCGAAGACAGTCCCGCTGTACTGCCAGCCATAGTAATCAACACACTCGTGTTTGCTTCCTTTCCACCACTTGTCCTCCACAAGGCGTTGCATGGCAACATTACCGGTCAAATGTCGTGACCTCGCCGGCGGTGCAATCACCCTATAGAGATTTACAAATTTAAGAGGGGCATAGTTGGGGAGATAATTACAGTCTTAATAATAGCAGAGTCAGGGGATATGGGGAGAAGGCAGGAGCGGGGTACTGATTGGGGATGATCAGCCATGATCACATTGAATGGCGGTGCTGGCTCAAAGGGCCTACTCCTGCACCTATTGTCGATTGTCTATTGTCCCCATGGTAGGTTAGTCGAAAACTAGAATAGGTCACTGTAAGGGAGGTAAGATTTAAAGGATATCTGAGAGGCAAGATATTTTTTCAAAAGGTGGTGGATATATGGAATGAGCTGCCTGGGGAGATGGTAGAAGCAGGTATGATCACAAAATTTAAAAGACACTTGGACAGGTACATGAGTAGCATGGTATTGATGTTCAAAGAAATGCCCATAAAGGCTAGATTTATTAGTTGGAGGTTATTGAAGACAATAACCCCTGAAACCTTTAGGCACTTGGAAAGACAAGTTAAGCAGTGATGCATTGCAGACCCATGATTACTTCAAGGCCACATTGCTGCAAAGGTGTGAGGAATTATTATGATCCCAAGTCCTTAACACACTCGAGTTCCTTTACTAGAATGTGTGGAGGAAACACAAGTAGACCATGGTGATGGAATGCAAGTCATATGGGTGGTGGAATCAGGAAGAAGGTGAGTGGGAGAATCAAGACATTAGTTAGAGGATTGAGATTTTGTGGATTGAACCAATATCAGCAAGAGCTTCACCATTGCAGGGGAGTGACAGTGAGGGGCTGGAATTTAGCTTTGATTGGGAGAGATTGGGTCGTGACTGAGGTGAGGGATCAGGTCTGAGATCAATGAGGGTTGGGGTGCTGAGAGAGGGTCGCAATGAGAAGAAGTGGTTTAAGGTAAAGAGGGATTACCATCTGAAGAAGGGTCTCGACCCGAAACGTCGCCTATCTCCTTCACTGCTTAGATGCTGCTGCACCCGCTGAGTTTCTCCAGCCTTTTGTGTACCCAGGGATTACCATCAGTTGTTTCCCGTGGGCCAGGAAAGCCCATCATGAAATTACCCATTAACCTGGAGCAAAACTAAAGTGGATGTGTCCAAACTTAGAGTTTGCACTGTTGGGTTAGGAAAGCCTTGTTTCCAAATGAGTGGCTGTGTATACGCTTGCTTTCCCCCTCTCTCCATCCCTCCTTCTTCGCAGTTCTCCAACCAGTCTTACTGTCTCCAACTACATTTTATCTGTTTACTTTGTTGTTACCTTCTACCAGCTCACAATGATCTATTCTACAATTTCCTTGATCTCCCCCTTTGTCCTGTTTTCACACCTTACGCTTCCTTATTTATTTAATCTCCCTCTCCCCTGACATCAGTCTGAAGAAAGGTCTCGACCCGAAACGTCACCCATTTCTTTTCTCCAGAGATGCTGCCTGTCCCGCTGCGTTACTCCAGCATTTTCTGTCTAACTTCAGTTTAAACCAGCATCTGCAGTTCCTCCCTACATATATTATATAATAATGCATAACATGCATTGAGATTCAAAAGGAAAATCATTGACTTTGCTTCAATGTTGTAAGCCTCTGATTTTTATCAAATAAAACTTCCCAATTCAATCATATATCATCATCATCATCATTGAAAACATCAACGGGCACGATGCCTTACAATGCTATGTGATCGCAACTTCTACTGAAGTGTGGATGGCCGTTGGCTCGCTAGGAGCTCATCTGCCCTTCGACAGGTTTTGTTTTTGGCCCTGCTGGGGGACCACAGCCCCCTCCTCACCTGGCAAAACCAGGTGGGGGAGACGGTTTAGTCACCGACTATCCAACCCTGGAGCAGGTAGCACGGGATTACATGGTACCCGTGGTGGGAGGATCTCCCCCTGACCTGAATCAAATAACACATATATATTTGGAAAGTACATGAATAGTGCAGCATTGTTGTTCAAAGGCCCACACGTCAACGGATGCCAATGTACAAGTCTGGCAAATCATTACGACCGCAAATGATATATTAGCCTTTATTATGAATATATTTGAATCCAGGAATAAAGATATTATTTTGCAAATTGAATAAAGCATTGTTCAGACTGCTGTATTTGGATATTGTGCACAGTCCTTTTTCCTTATCTCTGAAAGTATGCACTTGATGTAGAGGGGGTGTGACAAAGATTCACAAGACTGATTCCAGTAATGAATGGTGGGACTAGTACATGTAGTCTAGAAATTTCACTGTAAAGTTGAACCTGTACCAATGGAACGCCTGCTCAAAGGCTGGCACATGGAGGGCAGAGATTAGATCAAAGGTTAGTTGTTCACAAAGGGAGTCAACCAGCTCAGCTGGGCTATTATCAGACCCTTCAATCTGAAATGTTAACTCTGTTTCGTTCCACATATGTTGCCTGATCAGTGTCTTCAGCATTTTTCTCTTTTCATTTCCATTGTGTTATAGTTTAGTTTATTTTTTAGTTAGAGCTGCAGGACGGAAACCGACTTTGGCCCACCGACTCCACGCCGACCAGCGATCTCCATACACTTGCACTATCCTACACACTTGGGCCAATTTTATAATTTTTACTGAAGCCAATTAATCGACAAACCTTTACGTCTTTGAAAAGTGGGAGGAAACCGGAACACCCGGGGAAAACCCATACAGTCATGGGGAGAACGTTCAAACTCGGGGCAGACAGCACCCATAGTCAGGATTGAACCTGGGTCTCTGACGCTGTAAGGCAGCAGCTCTATTGCTGCACCACTGTGTCGCCCTGTTCATTATCTTATTTTCATTAATCAAGGTGATTCGGACCAAAGCATTGGAGTGCTTGTGCAGCTGTCATGTTCTCATTTCTAATCTCTTGTTCAATCCCCTGTATTCTGTCATCTGAGCTGGAAGGCTATAAAATCCCTTTCTTGTGCAATACATGTCCGTTCATTGGCAAACCTTGAATGGATAGTAAGGTTTGCTGTCTGAGGACAATTAAAGTGCCATGGGATGAGACTGCGTGGAGTAACCCAGGCTACTTTATGGAATCTGGCTGCAGAGAGCAACCATTGGTGCCATTGGCACATAGCTATTGTCGGGCTCCCATACATAATGTTAGCAGCTCCTGCAGATGGTTCACAGTTTATAATGATGACTTGACGTAGAGCTTTTTTCAGAAATTCTACTGCGGTACAAAGTAATGAGGCCGAACCCATGGAGTTGATATTCCTTGGAAATATGAAGATGATCTCATTGTTGTGATTACATTGACTGATGAAATGAGTCAATGTAATCACAATAATGATGCATCGTACATTTCTATTTGAGAACTGTCACTGAAAAATCATTGTTGTTTGAAGAATCACTGAAGAGGATATTACTGTTTGAAGCACATTGTTACACAGATACAATGTTGTTTTTCTTTTGCAGATACGTTACAGAAGCACCAGAACCTTAAGGGCCTGTCCCACTGCGGGGACCTAATTTGCGAGTTTAGAAGAGTTTAGGTTTCGACCATGGTGCGAGTATGAGTCGAGTGCAAACTCGTCTGAACTCGCGGATTAGGTCGCCACAGTGGGACAGCCACTTTACAGTGGCCTCCTAGTGTCAACCATGTTGCGAGTTTGAGTCGAGCGTAAACTCTTCTAAACTCACAAATTAGGTCCCCGCAGTCGTACAGGCCCTTAAATGTGAGTTTGAGATTGTATATTATGAAAGGCCAAAGTGGTCACATTATTTATGGAGGCACAGCGGTAGAGTTGCTGCCTTACAGTGCCTGAGATCCAAGTTTTATCCTGACTACGGGTGCTATCTGTACAGAGTTTGCACATTTTCCCTGTGACCTCGTGGGTTTTCTACGGGGGCTCCAGTTTCCGCCAAAGACATGCAGGTTTGTAAGTAATTGGCTTCTGTAAATTGTCTCTATTGTGTAGGATAGAACTAGCATATGGGTGATCATTGGTCGGTGTGGAGTTGATGGGTCGAATAGCCAGCTTCCATGCTGTGTCTGTAAACTAACCTAAACTGAGTTAGAGATTCAACCAAAGTTTCAAATGAGAGCATAAGTCTAGTCTGTATGTGCTTTGACCATAAATATAAATGCTTTAAAATAATGATCATTTGCAGGGAACATTAATTTAGGTGGAGATTACAAAATGACCTCCAGACCTCATCAAATAGTATTGATGCTCTGATACTAATTGTTCAATCGAGAAAAAATGATGAGGGGATTCATAAATTTTTAACTATTTCTTCAGGGAGACATATTTTTCTCAGTGTCTGGAATTTGTTCCACAAAAAATAATTGAGACAGAGACTACTGCTCAATTTAAAAGAAAGAAAATGGATAAATATTTCAAACATAGGGGTATGAGGAGACACAAGTGGCTGCAGATGCTGGAATATTAGTGAAAAACAACCTGCCGTAGGAGGAGTAAAAGGTGTGCATAGAATTCTGACTCCAAAAGCAACATGGTCTCTGCTGGTGTGGAGAGCACTATCATGAAGCACATTCAATTTTAAATTTTATATGCACATTATTGCATCCTGAGTGCAGTTTGTAACTCAGCCCCATGCATAACTTTGTTTAGTTCAGTTTTTCAGTTTAGCGATACAGCGCAGAAACAAGTCTTTTGGCCGACCGAGTCCGCGCTGATCTATCGACCGCCACACACTAACACTATCCCACTCACACTTAGGGACAATTTACACTTAAAACAAGCCAATTATCCTACATACCTGTACGTCTTTGGAGTGTGGGAGGAAACCAGAGATCCTGGAGAAAACCCACGCAGGTCACGGGGAGAACGTACCAACTCCATACAGACAGCACCCGTTGTCAGGATCGAGCCCGATCTCTGCCACTATAAGGCAGTACTTCTACCTCTATTCCAACATGCCACCCTAGAGTGCAGTACATCTTTTTTTTGTTCAAAGTTTTATTTCAGGTCTGGAGTCAGCACATTAGTGGAAAATTAGCCTTATAACATTTGAAAAGGATGTGGCGAAACAGAAATTGATTATGGAAAAGCTACAGACCCACTTTATATTCAAGTTATATTTTTAGTAGAATTATTAATTGCAAATAAATCCTTATTCCCATAACCTCATGCACCTTACTTAGGTAATGAATTGCTGTCTTTGGGAGCGATATGGGAGAAGTGCATAAGTTATGTTTAGAATGAATTATAATTGCTTTCTATTGGAAAGTTAATTACTCTGTGTCTGATGCTATTCATCCCGCAATTTGTCAGTTCATTAATGGTCCATTTTAAAGCACAAGCTTTATCATGATGATTTAGCAGTCCAACAATACTTAGGTACAGATCTTCCAATTAAGGTATAGAAGGTGTATTTAATTTACTCAAGTCAGTCAATGCAAGCTACTGAAAGCTGCTTTTGATAATGATTTGTTCAATTTGGTGTCCTGAAGTTTATTGAAAGGTACTGCCCTTAAGATCTTGGTTTATTACTTTTAGGTTATTGAAGATAATGCCGCAAATTCCAATGCTCCAATTAGGCACTTGGAGCTACAAGATAGCAGCGATGCATTGCAGGCCGATAAATAACGACTTCAAGACCCATTGCAAAGTTTGGTTGTGAGCCATAACTTTGGTCCCAAGTCCTTAACACGTTCAAGTTCTTTTACTGCAATGAGTGGAGGAAAAGAAATAAAGACCATGGAGTAGCAATGTTAAAAAATTTTGAGATTTAAAAAATCAAGTCTGCAATTTATCCCATCAGATAAAGCATAAAAATAAGTTTAATTTGACACCTAATTCACTTTCATATCTTCAGTATTAAAAAAGTTATGGCCATTTTCATACTTGGAAATTAGCATCTTGTTCCCCATTGTCTTTCCATTGACTTAACTCAAAAGCTGTGATCTAGAACAGTCAAAAGCCCATAACTTTCTTAAAAATTAAGAGAACTCAATGAAATTTTCAGTTATTATAGATTGAAGCATTCTGAAACAAATATGAAACAATCTTATTGGATGACCTGAAATTAAAGCATATAATTAGTTAGTTATCTAATTGTAGCTAATTACAAAATTCAATTACTAGATCTAAACATCTATCCATTTCTTAAGAAAATATAAACTTTTTTAAATTGCCTAAGTGTCCAAATAACATTCACACAATAATCCACAATATAACATGATTTTTAAATCTCATTTTCATGAATTTAAAGGCCAAATGGAAGGAATTTAGTGTTTAATGCCTGTAAATTAATGGCCATTTAAATCAACTAGTCGGTATGAAAAATACAGCCGGTTCATACATTTTTTTGGTCCCCTTTTCGCAACATGAAAATGTGATTAAAGGCTTCCTAAAAACCAAGTTTTAATGTAAAAATAAACTGTGCACTTTATTTTCTCCCCTACGTTAGGTCCGTTCGGCTGTCGGCGTTCAGAGCTTTAGAAGATGATTTTTAAACTACTCTAGTTAATAAATAATCTAGCGTAGTTTAAAAATACCTTCATGAATGAAATGTCGGAGCATTGTTGGTGGGGATCAGGAAGAGTGGGGTAGGCCTATGGGTTGAGTGGGAGAATCGAAACATTAGTTGGAGGATTGGGATTTTGTGGGTTGAGTCAGCATCAGCTGGCACTTTGGCATTGTCTACTTGCAGGGGACTGGTGGTGAGGGACTAGAATTAAACTTTGATTTGGAGAGATTGGGTCATGACTGAGGTGAGGGGTCAGGTATGAGATCAATGAGGGACGGAGTGCTGAGAGAGGGTCCCAGTGAGGTTGTTTTTTAAGTTACAGTGGGAATACCTGAAGTTGTTTCTTGTGCGCCAAGAAAGCCCCATCATGAATGTTCCCTTTAACTTTCACTATTACTAAACGGGACGTGTCCAAATTGGACATAATCTGTGGAGTTCAAGCTGTTGGGTTTGCAGATGTCAGTGGGAATGAAAATCACACATGATACCCAAATCTAGATTATAAGTCTAGCTATGTTTGGGCAAACCTATATTAGTGCATGAAATACACTAATGTTCAAAAAGGAAAATCATTGACCTTGATTCAATGCTGTCAGACTCCGATCTTAATGAACTCAATTCTTCCCAGTTCAGTCGTGTAGCACACATAAATGTATTGCCCTGTAATATAACATCTTGCCCCAAGCCTTACTTTTATGTCACAAAGTACATCATAATGAAAAGGCTGGATGTGAAAATGAAAGATAAACTGCTTGCATGTCAGGGTGATCCTAAATAACTGAAAGACCATGTCCAATCTAATATGTCCCTGTCATAATGTCAGCAGTGTTTTATAGACCCAGGCACCAGAACAGACGTGTATCTCGATTATAAATCCCCAAATCTATATACTGTTTAACTCTTCCCACACCTGCATGTGTTGGGGATGGGGTGGACAACAATGTTTTTGTCTTAATTCATGGGATGTGGGTATCACTGGAGGGGGCAACATTTACCCCTCTTTCTCCAGCTGTTGCCCACATCTATCACAGTGAGTATGTTGGGAGTAATCATAAGGTCATAAGGAATAGGAGTAGAATTAGACCATTCAGCCCATCTCGTCTACTCCACCATTCAATCATGGCTCTCCCTTCTAACTCCAATCTCCGGCCTTCTTCACATATCCTCTGACACTCGTACTAATCAAGAATCTATCTATCTCTGCCTTAAAAATATTCACTGACTTGGCCTTACAGCCTTCTGTGGCAAAGAATTCCACAGATTCACCACCCTCTCACAAAATAAATTTCTCCTCCTCTCCTTCCTAAAAGAACGTCCTTTAATTCTGAGGCCCCCCCAGTCCCCAGGTGCTATTGGGTTCTTGGTCTCTTCATGTCAAGTGCCACCACCATCCTCCCCTTCCCAACACCCACCATGACTACCTGCCTTCCCACTTGGCCGTCCCCTGGTTACCACGTTTCATCCTCATCCGGGAAACCCGACCATTCTGAGCATCTCACTCAGTATTGCTCATTTCATGTTTGCCCACTTCTCCACTCTCAGCAGCCAGATTTCTGATACACATTCCCTGTTAGTGAAGCCTGAGGTCGAAAGTCAAAGTCAATGTCAAATTTATTCATCACATGCACCCCAAGGTGCAGTGAAATTAATTACTATTAAATACACATCCACTATTAAATACACATTTTTGCTGAAGTTAAGGGCCTGTCCCACTTATGCGACCTTTACAGGCGACTGCCGGCACCAGTCATACTCCGCCGTCAGCGGTGACCAGAAAGACGCTACGACTCTTTGGAGACCTCTCACAACCATAGGAGACCTCTCACGACCATACAGGCGACCCCTGGCGACATGTCGCGGGTGACATGGTCGTGAGAGGTTTCCTATGATCGTGAGAGGTCTCCAGAGAGTCGTAGCATCTTTCTGGTCACCGCTAAACTTTCAACATGTTGAAAATTTCGGCAACCTATGACGGGTGCCGGCAGTCACCTGTAAAGGTCACGTAAGTGGGACAGGCCCTTTACTATTCCTTTCAGCCTTTGAATGCCTAAGTTGTGTATCGGGTGACAAAACCTAGGGATACAGACCGCCATCAGCTTACAGCATCGAAAGATAGGAGGCAGATGAAGCAGAAAGGCCAGAGACAAAGGAATAAAGGGAATGGTGGCAGGTAGAGAATGATGAGACCACCAATAACTTTAGGATGATGGTGCAATAAGATGCTTTGGGACTTAATGGACATCAGAAAAACAATGGTGTTGGGTGTTCTGGACTCGATACTGATATGATCAGTAGAACCTTGATGGTCATTAAGGTGGAGTCAATATGGAGTTGAAAACTCAGTTTTTGGACAAGTAGCATGTCAGCCGATCATCCAACCTGATCCAATGGCTGGGGAAATTAATTAACCAGAGGTCAAGGAGAAGGTATTTCAGTGAAATTCAAAGATAACTGGTTTACACCGCCATTTTATTTTGGAAGGAGACAATTGGTCAGTCAAGACCATAAAAGTCCATTACAGGTATTGGTGAGGTGCTGATGCACTGACTCCTTCCAAAGTGATGAAATGAAGTAATCAAGCAAAGATCCATCAAAATGCCTGAGTACGTTTTTTGGAAAATCTGCCATGAAAATACTTGAAGATGGACACAAAATGCTGGAGTAACTCAGGTGGAACAGGCAGCATCTCTGGAGATAAGGAATGGGTGACTTTTCAGGTCAAGACCCTTCTTCAGAAGTGAATATTTGAAGTGAATTTACTTGCAGTTTCAAATGGCCTGTCAAAATGAAACATGTTCATAAGATCATAAGAAATAGGGGCAAAATTAGGTCATTCGGCCCATCATTGGTTTATTTAGCCAAAGGGCTTCCTTGAATTGAAAATTGAATATTGTTCTGCAGCTGGGGGTGGGGGTGGGGGTGGGGGGGGGGGAGAGAGAAGAAATTGCAAATGCACATCCAATGTCTGTTCCTGTTTTCAAACAGTTTGCTGCAGGAGAGATTAATCTAACAATGTCCTTGCTGTGCAGCCTCCTCCATCAGACTTGGGTTAAGATCTAAACTACCTTTTTTGGAAATAACTGAATTGCTGTTTTTTCCAAACAGTTTAAAGATATAAATGAGATGCTAGGCTTAACTGAAATTAAATAGATGTGCTGGCTCTGTTTGACATTTCAAATGTGACACAGCTGATTCAATTCAATTTCAGTGGGAAATGTCACTGTTTTAAGTCTACAGCATACTCAGCTGGTTCTCTCAATTTTGAACTATTCTGTATGGGATTTAGTACAAATGAACTGTGCTGAGTCAACCAACTTGACCTGAAACAATTGCAATGTTTGCAGCAACGAAACAAAGTGCAATGAATGATTCCTATTTTATTTCGGAGTCACGTGAGTGACTTCGTGAAGAGCCCGCCGGCGCGCATGCTCGACATATCGTCGTAACGCGTTGCTGCGACGGCTGGCGGTGGAGCGCGCTCCTCGCCAGCCCTTCATAAGGGGCCATGGAGGTGAGTATTCTACCTTTAGTTGGTGGTCCTTGTTGTCTGATTATGTCTTGCAGCAAGGACATGGATGGGAGTTTGAAGGGCCGGAGGACGTCAGGACGAGTTCGCCGGTCAACAGTTCCGGGGCCTTTACCATCGGCAATACCTGCAGCGCAGGCCGGGACTCAGGCGGAGATGTGGGTAAGCCCTGTGATTACAGGTCCAGGTCCGCCAGCACACCACAGCTCGGAGGAGTTCGACGAGGAGGAGTGTGGTGTGCCGCCAGAGCAGGGGGACCCTGCCATGGCAGTCAGGTCGTCAGCGGGCTCGCTCGCGACCTCGAGCAGGGCACGTGCCGTTGCACGGTCTGTTCCACTCAGCCCTCCGAGAAGGGGGAGGGCAGGAGCCCAGAAGCCTAACCCTGTTAGGGCTAAGGCATTGCCTATCGCGGAGGAGCGGTCAGGTTCCAGGGCGAGACCCGGGGCGGCTGTGAGGTCCAGCCGGCACACCCCGACTCTCGACGCCGGGACGGGTCGGTCGAGTCGGGTCTCGTCACGGTCGCCGAGCCCCCCATGGATGGGTGGGCGAGACCATGCGTCGGCAACGTCCACGATGTGGGCAGCCGGCAAGACTGCGCGGGCCCCAGGCAGCCATGCTTCGGCTGGTGCCGACACCTCGCCGCAAGTGCCCTTAGTGGCAGCGGCTTCAGCTCTCGCTAAACGGAGGCGATTGAACACGCCCGCGCAGGAATCGCGCAGTTTCGCCTCGGCGGCTGTTAGCGACAACTACCGGCACCGGCAGGGCCTCGACGAGGTGCGGGCCGATGACAGGAGCCCGGTTTTCTTTTCAGAGCCGGAGGACTCCGACCACCTGAGTGTTCAGGGTGAAGGGCGTATTGACCGTATGGAGCGGCTGCTGGAGCTCCTGCTTCAACGTCAACAACAGCAGGGCAGCAACAGGCACAGGGCGTCTTCACCAACATCTACTATCAGCCTGGAGCAGCAGGAGGAGGAGGTTCTGGTGGATCCCGTACCAACTCCGTTGGAGGTGCCAGCGGAGGAACTCTTGGATGTGGCGACCAAATTCGCGGCCCCACATACGGCTGGTCTTCCTCTAAATACAAAGCTGGCAGCCACAGTGGACTTTCTTAATAATCAGGTGCTGCAGGAAGAAGTCCTCATCCAGGCTATGAGCCGTCACAAGGCTCCATCAAACTGCAACTCCCTCAACGTGCCTGTGGTCAATACGCCAATATGGGGCAACATCAGTGCGGCTATCCATCAACAGGAGCTAAAATTGCAGCGGATCCTGAAACTCCTCACGGCCGGTATTACCGCCTTTGCGCGGTCGGTGGACGGGGACGAACTGAATTTGGACCAGGAAGATGCTCTGGCCTTATTGTGCGCGACCCAGCACGAAATCAACGGGTTTCGCAAAAACAGCATCCGCCCAGCACTCAACCCGAAGTTTGCAGGATTGTGCAAACCACCGCCGCCGCCGCCGCCCCGTCAGCTCTTTGGTGAGGACCTCTCGAAGAGAGTCAAAGAGCTTGACGAACAAGCCAAAACGGTGGGGATCATGCGCTCTCAGAGTGCCCCCACACCGTCAGGCTCAAAAGCTCCATACATTCGCTCACGAGGGTCGGCCGGTGCCTCGACGAGGACTCGCCCTCTATCTCCACAACGACAACAGCACCAGAACCAGCACCAAGGGTCTTTTTTAGGACAGGGTCGGCAGAGACCTTTGTGGAAATCGAAGACGCCGCGCCCTCAAGCCAACCCAGCACCTCCACGGCCACCCACACGTGTCAAGGACCGCCGGTAACCACGGAGGTGAGGGGGTCTGGTTCTCTTTTTTCTCTCTGTTTAACTTCCCATGTTGGTGGTCGTTTACGGTTGTTTTTGGATGCATGGGGTAATTTTACTGGTGATGAGTATGTGTTGCGGAATATTCGGGGGCATAAAATTGAGTTTATTAATGGCGACATTCCTCCATCCCAGCACATGCCTGGTCGTACGTTCAAATTGTCTGCTGCAGAACAGGCAGCAGGTTACAAGGAAATTTTAAGTTTGGAACAGAAGGGTTTGATTGAGAAAACGGTGCATGAGCCAATTGAATTTGTTTCGAACATATTTACTAGACCTAAGAAGGATGGAGGCTGTCGTGTCATTATTGATCTAACCCGTTTGAATACGTTTGTAACATATACTCATTTTAAAATGGATACGTTTGAAACAGCCAAATCATTGATTTCTCATGGCTGCTTTATGGCATGCATTGATTTGAGGGATGCATATTATTCAGTATCCATCCAGAAAGATGATAGAAGGTTTTTGAAATTTATCTGGATGGGGCAACTTTGGCAGTATAAGGCTTTGCCTAATGGGCTTACTACAGCCCCTAGATTGTTCACTAAATTGGTGAAGCCAATCATGGCTTATTTGAGACAACGACATCATATAGTTATGGCCTATTTAGATGATGTCTTTATTGTGGGCCACACCCTGCAATTGGCTGAACAGGGTGTTGCAGCTGCTGTCAATATATTTCAACAATTAGGATTCATTGTCCATCCAGAGAAATCGAAGTTCTGCCCTGCCCAGGTAATTAATTACCTAGGGTTCACGGTGAACTCAATGAGCATGAGGATAACTATACCAATTAACAAAATTGAGGAAGTCACTAAGGTGTGCAGAGATTTAATTGGCACCAATATACCATCGATTCGGCATACAGCCACAGTAATTGGCAAGTTAGTGGCTTTGTTTCCGGCAGCACGATATGGACCTTTGCATTATCAGAATTTGCAAAGAGCTAAAATTACTGCGTTAAAACGGAACGCTGGTCATTACGATCGATCAATGCAGCTGCCGTCCGAAGCGATAACTGAGTTGCAATGGTGGGTGTGTCACATTAGCAACTCATTTAAGCCTGTCAGGGAGGCTAATCCGGTGGTATATTTACAGACTGATGCAAGCTCCAATGGCTGGGGAGCTACTGATAATTGCTTTAGTTGTGGGGGTAGATGGGACACCCTTGAGGCATTGATGTTGTTGACTCAAGGGATTAACTATTTGGAGTTGCTGGCAGCATGCCACGGACTTCGTGCATATTGTTCCAAGCTTGTTGGAGCACACGTCCGTCTCCAAATAGACAACACCACAGCTGTGGCATATTTAAACCATATGGGTGGTACCAGGTCAGTTTTGTGTGACAAATTGGCTAACTCAATTTGGCTCTGGTGTATTCAAAGAGACATTTGGATTTCAGCTACCTATTTGCCAGGTGAGCTTAATACTGTGGCGGACACCAGGTCACGCAAATTTAATGACAACATTGAATGGATGTTGCATCCTGAGATTTTTTCTAAAGTCACAGCCAAATTTGGTAAACCGGACATTGACCTTTTTGCGTCACGGTTGAACCATCAGGTACCAGCCTACGTTTCATGGGAACCAGATCCTGGGGCAATAGCGCTAGATGCATTCTCGCTGGACTGGGGGAATTGGTTTTTCTATGCCTTCCCTCCGTTTTGCCTCATCAGTCGGGTATTGCGAAAGATTCAGGCAGATGCTGCCAAGGGCATCCTTATTATACCCGACTGGCCCACACAGCCTTGGTATCCGGTGGTCTTTGACATGCTCAACGAACCTTGGGTCCTTTTGAAGGGTTGCCCACAATTGGTTACTCACCCTGTCTCAGGGGAGCCACATCCCTGCCATGGCTATTTAAATTTGTTGGCTTTCAGGTTCTGAACAGGCCGTTAGTCCAAAACGGCCTCTCGGCTCGGACCATGGATACCATCGGGGCGTCGTTTCGAGAGTCCACAAGGCGAAGATACCGCTCGCATATTAAGAAGTGGGAAGCCTACTGCAGCCGCTCTCGCATCACGTACGATGACGTGACAATAACCGACGTCCTGGAATTCCTCGCGGGGTTGCACCATGATGAACACTTAAGTTACAGTGCCATCAACAGCGCCAGAAGTGCGCTATCATTCTACCTCAAGATTGCGGTAGGATCCAACAGGCTAGTGTCCAGACTCATGCGGGGTATATTCAATATGAATCCGCCTACACCACGCTATAATATCACCTGGGATGTCAGGGACGTATTAACCCTGCTCAGGACGTGGTCTCCCATGGAAGGGCTCCAACTGGACCAACTCACCCTGAAGCTGGTGATGTTACTAGCGCTGACTTCAGCTCAGAGGGTACAGACACTACACAAACTGCGTGTCGACAGAATGACATCTACCCCTACAGAAGTAGTCTTTTTCGTTGACGAGCTACTAAAGCAGCATAGACCTGGGTGCACAGGGCTGCAGCTGAAGTTCCCGGCATACCCCGCAGATGCTAGGCTATGTTTAGCCTCACATATCCGCCACTATGTCAAAGTGACGGCACGCATCAGAGGAATGGAGAGATACCTGCTTGTCACTCATAAGAGACCTCATCATCGAGTGACAGTCCAGACGATATCCAGGTGGCTTCGAGTCGTCTTGGGTAAGTCAGGTATCGACATTAATGTGTTCAAGTCTCATTCCACCAGGGCTGCATCGACGTCAGCAGCGAGGGTCATGGAGGTGCCCATGGACCAAATTCTCGCCACAGCAGGATGGGCAAATGAAGCTGTGTTCCAGCGTTTTTATAACAAGCCTGTTGCTGCTCCTCTACAGTTCGCAGAAGCCGTGCTGAATGCAGGTCAAGAACGTGGAGATGTCCCCGCTTGAGGGGTTTTGATTTGTTATTAATAAATATGCTCTTGTTTTGCAGTATGAACTAGTGAGCAAGTTTGTTCCTCCCATCCATCCCTGGTAGTGGTGTGTCAGCATGGACGTGGTCCAGGGCGTGTAATCACAGAAGCTTTGAAGTCTTCACGAAGTCACTCACGTGACTCCGAAATGAAATAGTAAGATTGAACGAGAACTTACCAGTTCGAAGGTTGATCTTTATTTAATGAGGAGTCGAAGTGAGGGATTTCGTGCCCTCCTCGCCCAACCCTCAATCACCTTCATCTGGTAATCTTAGTCAATTCAATCATACTATGCGAAGTCATTTCTTTTGTTGGTTTCTGTGATTCCACGCCGCTACTTTGAAGTATGTCGAGCATGCGCGCCGGCGGGCTCTTCACGAAATCCCTCACTTCGACTCCTCATAAAATAAAGATCAACCTTCGAACTGGTAAGTTCTCGTTCAATCTTACTATTCTAGTTCACGTAATTTAAGTGTTATTAATGGGGCGGCACAGTGGAGCAGCAGTAGAATTGCTGCCTTACAGTGCCAGATACCCGGGTTTGATCCTGACTACAGGTGCTGTCTGTACGAAGATGTTTGTGCTTTCTCTCTGTGACTGCGTGGTCATTGTTTTCCTCCCACACTCTAAAGATGTACAGGTTTGTAGGGTAATTGGCTTCTGTAAATTGTAAATTGTCCCTAGTGTGTAGGATAGTGCTAGTATACTGAGTGATCGCTGGTCAGCACGGACTTGGGTTGAAGGGCCTGTTTCCACACTGCGTATCTGAAGTCTAAAGTCTACTGTGTCCTAATATCAATTTGCATTGTTTCACGGTGCTTGCAGTAACCAACCAGGGAACCTGGTGCCAATGTGCATTTTAGAATCTTAATTTCCTTTTATGTATTGAAATAATAATGTTATGTTTAGCTTAGTTTACTGTCACATGTACCAAAGTACAGTGAAAAGCTTTTGTTGCATGCTAACCGGTTAGCAGAAAGACAATGATTACAACCGAGTCATTCACAGTGTATAGATACATGATAAAGGGAATAACATGAATAATGTTTAGTGCAAGATAAAGCCAGTAAAGTCCTATCAATGATAGGTTGATAGTAGTTCAGGACTGTTCTCTAGTTGTGGTAGGATGGTTCAGTTGCCTGATAACAGCTGGGAAGAAACTGTCGCTGAATCAGGAAGTGTGCGTTTTCACACTTCTATGACTTTTGCTCAATAGTAGAGGGAGTGACCAGGGTGCAACTCATCCTTAATTCTGCTGCTGGCCTTGCCGAGGCAGTGTGATGTATAAATGGAGTCAAATAAAAGGAGGTTGGTTTGTGTGATGGTCTGGGCTGCATTTACAATTCGCTGCAATTTCTTGCAGTTTTGGATTGAGCTGTTCCCAAACCATGATGCATCCCAATAAAATGGTTTATATGATATACCTGTAAAAGCTGGTGAGAGTTGTTGGGGACAGGCTGAGCTTTCTTAGCCTTCAAAGGAAGGTAAGAGGTGCATCAGAACCCACTGAGGCTTCATTTTTATCTACTGATGAACGTTATCCGTACATTATTAACTTTATCTGGTCAGACTGAAGTCTTTACATAGTTTTATTCTCAACTAAATTAAGGGAAATTAAATTCTGAATAAACCAGGAGGTAAGGTTCAGAGGTAGTATAGAAAGTATTGCTATCCAGATGTTCCCACATGTTATTCAGACCTTGATGGAGGAAAAGTGCTTGCATTAACGAACCATTTATCCAAAACGTTTAGATGGAACCAGGCTCCTATCTCTTCATATCTGGGAAACATTGTTTCTGAACACTGCATGTAACAAAAATGAATTGTCTTGCAGATAAACAACCTTCAGCAGACCTATCTTCAAGCACACAACCTTTGCTGGTCAACTTCACCAGTCAAGGTCAGGGGAATAAATCTAGGACCAAAGAAAGCAAGACCCCTGTGGAAGGAATTGCAGTTGCTGGTTTATACCGAAGATAGACACAAAGTGCTGAAGTAACTCAGCGGGTCAGGCAGCATCTCTGGAGAAAAGGGATAGGTGACTACCCCAGAGATGCCGTATAGTCCCTTCACCTCCCCCATCCACTCCTTTCAGGGACCCAAGCAGTCATTCCAAGTCTGACAGAGGTTCACCTGCACCTCCTCCAACCTCATCTACTGCATCCGTTGCTCCAGATGCCAGCTGATCTACATCGGTGAGACCAAGCAGAGGCTGGGCGATCGTTTCGCCGAACACCTCCGCTCGGTTCGCAATAACCAACCCGACCTCCCGGTGGCTCAGCACTTCAACTCCCCCTCCCATTCCGTATCCGACCTCTCGGTCCTGGGCCTCCTCCACGGCCAGAGTGAGCAACACCGCAAGTTGGAGGAACAGCACCTCATATTCCGCTTGGGGAGTCTGCATCCTCTGGGCTTAAACATTGAATTTTCTCAATTCTGTTAACCCAGACTGCCTCCTCCCCCTCCCCACCTCTCCCTCAGCCCTCGGGCCCTGACATTCCTTCTCCATCTCCCCCCCCCCCACCCAAGTCGCACTAGCTTCTCATTTTCACACTACAAACAGCTTACAATGGCCTGTTTCCTTTATCATCAATACTTTTTTGCATATCTTTCATTCATTGTTCTTTATCTCTCCACATCACTGTCTATATCTCTCGTTTCCCTGATCCCTGACCAGTCTGAAGAAGGGTCTCGACCCGAAACGTTACCTATCTCCTTCGCTCCTCAGATGCTGCTGCACCCGCTGAGTTTCTCCAGCTTTGTGTGTAACCCCAGAGATGTTGTCTGACCGGTGAGTTACCTCAGCATTTTGTGCCTATCAAGGGAAGCCTCCTTCTCCTTTTAACCATATATTATATGCAGAAGCTACTGCTACATTGCATATCTATAACTAAGGAATCTGCAAGTAGTGGGTCACACCAGTATTCAGTTTCTGCCCATGGCCACTCACATAAAAATCCATCTAGTCAAGAATAATCTTCAAAAAAGGTAAGTGCACTATGAGTCTCTTCACCATTATAAATAAGGAATGGTTCAAAGTGCTGGACTGAAACGGACAACCCTTCATGTCAGACAAGAACTATTGCACCATTGCTAATGGACTTCTATCCATAACCTGGCAGCGATAACTCCTAACTATTGTGGTCTTTCAACAACTTGACTTAAATGCAATAAAATGCAAGAGTTAATGAGCCTTGGGAAAAAGTAGCCTTGAAAATTCTGTGGGATCAGTCAATATCCCCAGTCAGGTAATGGGCAATAAGATGGATGCATCATGATTTCCTTATGGGCATTATCAGCATCAATGTCTGTTTGAATCATTTTGGGCACACAGTCTAACTTTCAACTGGCTAATATATTATGTGAGAGAAATAATGTCATTGCCTTATCCTGACAATGGCAGCAAGCTTAAAAGAGCTACAGCATTCACAAACATATACATATGAAATAGGCAAAAGATTCAAAATTCTTACCATGCTTCTTGATGAATAAAGGGTTTTATCCTTCCGGATAAAAATCCATTCCATTCAAGGGCAGCACAGTGGCGTAGCGGTAGAGTTGCTGCCTTACAGAGTAGGATACCCAGGTTCGATCCTGACTACGTATGCTGCTTGTATGGAGTTTGTACGTTCTTCCCGTGATCTGCGTGGGTTTTCGCCGGAGAATCTGGTTTCCTCCTATGCTCCAAAGATGTACAGGTTTGTTGGGTAATTAGCTTGGTAAAATTGTAAATTGTCCATAGTGTGTGTAGTGTCAGTGTGCCAAGACTTCTGACCGGCATGGACTCGGTGGGCCGAATGGCCTGTTTCCATGCTGTATCTCTAAATAAAATCTAAACAAATGACCAACATAGGATTTTAGGTGTCTTTGTCCTCCCATTACTCAATGAAATAACATTTTTCAGATCGACAGCTCAAAAAATAAGATTTCTGTTTTTCCTATGCACCTCATTCCTTGGAGAAGTACCTGAAGGATGCTGTGCATCAAGTCATTATAAATATATCACTTGCTTCACCTCTAACAGTTCAATTTGTTTTTGCTTAAGATGCCAAACGGACAAATTATCACTAATAATCAATTTTCAATTATAACTTTTGACTGAAGGTGTGGATGATTGCACTTGCATCTCATTCAATGACTATTGGAACATGGGATTGGAGACTATGGTGCATTTGACTATCAATGTATTAGTTACATTGCTCATAATCTACTTCAATGCTATTTCCTTATTTCACCGCCTGTTATTCAATATTTGTTTGGGCTCCCTTATTACCAGGTTTACCAAGAAGGAAAGCAGTGTGCAATGTGTTTGTTGATTTTCCATGAAATTTATTTCATTGCAAACTGCTATCTTTTCTGAGAAATCTGAAAGGAGTGAAGGAGTTGAGAATGTGGATTGATGTCTAAGGGTCCAAATTAATGGAAGGTCAATTCAATATCTGACCTTCTTCTGCTGGGCCTTGCATTGGTCAATACTTTGAGAGATCACACACCTGGAAGATAGCTCATCCATGAGCATCTCTCCTCGAGGAGAGAGGAGAGGAAAAAATACAGGGCGGCATGGTGGCGTAGCAGTGGAGCTACTGCCGTATAGTTCTAGAGACCCGGGTTCGATCCTGACTATGGGTGCTTGTCTATACGGAGTTTGTACGTTCTCCCCGTTACCTGCATGGGTTTTCTCCGAGATCTTCAGTTTCCTCCCACACTCCAAAGACCTACAGGTTTGTTGATTAATTGGATTGGTTATAAAAATAAAATTGTCCCTAGTGTGTGTAAGGTAGTGCTAATGTGCGGGGGTCACTGGTCGGTGCGGACTCGGTGGGCCGAAGGGCCTGTTTCCATGCTGCATCTCTAAACTAAAACTAAACTAAACTAGCCAACCCATTGGTATCCATAAAAGCCTCTCTTCCCCTCTGGAATTTAGTAGTGTCTTGTAGGATTGAAACGCATGGATCTGGTTATCAAGATTCTGGATGGAACTCTGGGAACTCATTGCATAACCTTTCTAACTGAGGTCCCCAGCAGTCCTTAGCCAGACCTCTTGGATCAGTGTGTTGCCTGCTACCAATTAACCCTTTACAGATTGCATTGTATGTATACTGTTGATTCTAAATAATAATTGTTGGGTTTTAGTTTCTGGTTGGATTAGTTGGTTTCTGAGCTTAAACAATGTTCTAGAGGTAGCATGTAAATAATCTTTGAATGAATCACAAAAGACATCCAGCGGGCAATAAGACGGGCCAAAAGGGGCCAAGAAAATGCTATTGGCGACGGATTTAAAAAAATCCAGAGGCTTCTGATACTTGCATTAAAACAAGAGTGGAAAGGTCAAGGACTAGAGGTCATAGCTTTAGGGTGAAAGGGGCAAGGTTTAAAGGAGATGTTCAGGGCACATTTTCTGCACAGTGGTGCCTGGAATGCAGTGCCAAGGGTGATGGCGGAGGCAGACACAATAGTAGCATTTCAGAGGCTTTTACATAGGCACATGGACACGGAGGAAATGCAGGGAAATGTATCACATGCATGTAAAGGGGATTTGTTGGCACCGTTTAACTTGGCATCATGTTTATCACAGACATTCCTGGCCGAGTGGTCTGTTCCTGTGCTCTACCATTCAACTTTCTGTGCAACTCAACCAATTTGTTTGAGCACCTTGTGCTTTTCCATGCATTGTATGTGTGTGCTGCAGTTGACTTTGGTAGAGATTACAAATCCACTGAGAATCCTTTCAGAATCCAGAGATTTTGCCATGCAATAAACTGTCAGTGCACTGTTGAGTGAAATTGGTCTGATCACAATGCTCCGAAGGGTGACTCCCTGAATTGGAGATGTTGCTTCCGAAAATATGCTTGTAATTGACTATGGCATGTGGCATGGAAGAGCACAGGGGCCCTGCCACAATGTTTTAATGCTCCAATATGCAGCTAATTAATTTCTAGGCTATCCTTATATCGTATCGCAGAGTTAGTATCTCGGTCACAAAGTAACTGCAAAAATGATATCAAATTAAGAAAAAAAATCTGTACAGAAAAGCTTTAAATTTTTGCTGAAAGCTCCATTCAAACTAATCACTGCATGGTTTCATTTAATAAGAAATACAATTAAAGAGCGGAATAAGATTCAAGCAGTGAATTGATGAACCGACAGGAAAAAGTGCTCGCAGTGAGAATATTTTTGGAAATCACAACAGGACGTGATTTGCTACCTATTAAGTGGACTGGGCAGAAAAACATAGATCAAGTATATAATTTCTGCAATAAATGTTCTCCAGGAAGGTGCTGGCTATGGATTGCTGTGTCAATTTATGCTTATTAGTTTTTTAAGTTATGGCATTATCCCCATTTTTAATGTTTAGTTTTAAGTTTTTCAGTTTTAGAGATACAGTGCGGAAACACGGCCTTCAACCCATCGGTCCGCACCGACCCGCGATCCCGGCACACTAACACTATCCTACGCACACTCGGGGCGATTTGCATTTATACCAAACCAATTAACCTACAAACCTGTACGTCTTTGGAGTGTGGGAGGAAACTGAAGATCTCGGAGAAAACCCATGCAGGTCACAGGGAAAACATACAAACTCTGTACAGATAAGCACCCTTAGTCGGGATCGAACCCATGTCTCTGGCGCTGTAAGGCAGCAACTCTACCACCCAAATTGTTGGTTGTTGTAAATAAATTATTTTAAAATGTAATTTCAGCATTTTTATTTTCATTTCCCTTCTCTGTTGATTTCCCCCTCATTGGTACAACTACAAAACCAATGCATGACAAATAGCAGAGACAAGGAGCGATGCAGGGTAACCAATAAGGTACACCAGAATCATAACTAAAACAAGTTGCTGTATGCTTAAACATCGGGTTATTATTATGGTTGAAATAGAAGCAGTTCTAGTCCATTGATCAGTCAAGATTTCCAACAACTCTCGGGCCAGAAGAAAGACACAAAATGCTGGAGTAACTCAGTGGGTCAGACAGCATCTCTGGAGAAGAGGAATGGGTGATGCTTCGGCTTTGAGTTACTCCAGCATTTTGTGTCTTTCTTCGTGTGTAAACCAGCATCTGCAGTTCCTTCTGACAACACTATTTCCTGCATGATCCACAACCTACACAAGGAACTGCTAGTTTGTGTAAAAAACACATTAAGAGTTGGAGTAACTCAGTGGGTCAAGCAGCATCTCTGGAGTGCATGGTCAGGTGACATTTCAGGCCAAAAAAGGGTCCTGTCCCAAAATTTTGCCTGCCCAGAGGTCAGAGATGGTACCTGACTACAGCAATTTGTGTGCTTTTCCTGGCCACGATTTTGTTCTGCACACTTTGCCTAATAGAAAGAAAGACCTTAAACATTTTTAAAGGGCCTGTCCCATTTGGGCGATCTAGTCTGCGAGTTTTGAAGAGTTTGTCCTTTACTCAAACTCGCAGCATGGTCGACACGAGGTCTAGGAAGTCCTATGAGGTCACTGGAACTTCATTTCATGCTCGAGGGAAGTTCCCGAATACACCTCAGCTAGGTCGCGGAAATGTTTTCAGCATATTGAAACATTTTCCACGAGTGAAATTCGGTCGGCATGGCTCTTTTTAACTCGTAGTGCAGTGGAGTTGGGTCGCTATTTTCTTACAGGCAGTCGAGGGCAGCCGTAGGCAATCTGCTTCGCTGACCGGGCATTTTGATTGGCTCATTGGAGTTTTCAGGACCTAGGAAGAGCTACCGGTAGGTAAAATGCCCGCTAAACTTTATTAAAATTCTTAAATGTGTCTCCACTCCTTCTCCCCCCATTCTCTCCCCTTCTCTCCCCTTCACCCTCCCCTTCTCGCCCCCCTCTCCCCCCTTCTACCCCCCTTCTCTCTCCTTCTCCCCCCTTCTCTCTCCCCTCTCTCTCCTTCCCTCCCCCTCCCCCCCCCCCCCCCCGTGCTCTCGAAAGGACCACATGATCACATTGAATGGTGGTGCTGGCTCGAAGGGCCAAATAGCTTACTCCTGCACCTATTGTCTATTGTCTATTGTCTATTGACCTACCATTACTGTGCAGCCATTTTACCTTCCTCTTCATCGCACAGACAGTGCTCCTCTGCTTTCCCTGGTCCCTGCTTTTGCGATGTGTGTGTGTGTGTGTGTGTGGTTGGTCGATCCAGCTCAAGGCTTTCTAGGCGAGTGCCCTCGAACTGAATGGTCGGAGACATTCTTTTTAACTTGCCGATTAGGTTGGCCAAGTTGGACAGGCACTTTAGTTTCCTCAACCTCTGAATTTTCAATGCACTTTACAGCGAATAAATTACTGTTAAAGTGCAGTTACCTTTATAATATGGTGATGTAGCATCCAAATAATGACCGACTGTCCACTGCTCTGCAGAGATCCAAACATATTCCTTCTGTGTCATTATAAGTAAATAAGATAATTAGTGATAGGAGCAGAATTAGGCCAATTGGCCCATCAAGTCTAATCATGGCTGATCTATCTCTGCCTCCCAACCCCATTCTCCTGCCTTCTCCCCATAACCTCTGACACTTATACTAATCAAGTATCTATCTATATCTGCCTTAAAGATATCCACTGACGGCCTCCACAGCCTTTTGTGGCAAAGAATTCCACAGATTTGCCACCCTCTGACTAAAGAATACATTATATCCAATAGTATACTCAATAAGAATGTTCTAATCATAAAAACATTTCCTACATTGACCAGATCTCCATGATTTCTTTCTACAGGGCCCAGCTGTACAATTCTACTTCGATGCTTTTTGTATATAGTACAGGCATGTTTATTAATTTTTACCCCAACAGAGAGTTGTCAGAACTAGAAGCAAGATAGATACTTGCTGAATGTTATCATGTTTATCCAAATATTTAGAAGGTTGTTACAAGATGGCATGCTTTATGCCAGTTGTATGTTAAGTCTTTCAAGTGTTTAGGTGTAGCAGCCATAATCCAAGGATGTAATCCAAGGATATTTCAGTAATTAATACAAATGAGAACTAGCATCCAAACTACTTGTGAGTATAATTTTTAAGAGCAAGTGGTTTAGAAATCACAAGGACAACTGCACAACTACACAACATTACAACATTGCCTGTGACGGAAGCAGTCTAACTGCTCATGGAGTGAGGCCACGTGCATAATGCTTTGGAAACTGACAAGACAACATTTGGTGTGCATGTGGTAACCTTTGAGCTACTATTGACAATACTGTGGTAAAAGAAGAACTGTCTGGATTTTATCCTCAGAAGCTTTCAAAATATCAATGTGAAATACCTTGGCCCGACAAAGATGTTTGAATATACAGAGGTAATCCAGTCAGCTAAAGCGCACAACCATTGTAAAGTATGTTTCTATGGAGCTATTTGTCCACTGCAACAAAAGCTAGCTGCAGATCGAACATTGCAGACTGTGTGCGAAAATTGTTACAAAGCAAGCACATGATAAATCTCTGCTCTCTATGAGACCATAATGCAAAGACGAACATGGATGCAAGGCAAGCAGCACCTTCCAAGCTTAAAGCCAATCCTAGAGATACTTTGCCTCTGCTGCCTCTTTTTATAAAAGCAAAAGTGAGGTATATGTATGAACAGATAATTACACCTCAGATTCCCATTAAATCTTTTCCCCTTCACCTTGAACCTATGTCCTTTGGTCCTCGATTCCCTTACTCAGGGCAAGAGACTCTGTACATCTACCCAATCTATTCCTCTCGTGATCTTATACACTCTATAAGATCAATGGAGATCAGATCAGACTCAATGGAGCGTTGATGTTGAATCAATATTTAGACAGTTTCATTTTGAATTTGAACTAAAAAAAGAATCTGTTTATTTATCAGGCATTCTTGAATTTGAATGTTCAAACCCGGTGTCTTCCCTGGTTTCAAATTAGACACAACTTCATGATCTAGTAGTTTATCAACCAGAATGGGTTTGAAGAGATATGTTAATCCACAGGAACTCTGCAGGTTTTATCAATCAATATTTTGTAAATACGCTCTTCTGAAGCTTACCCCCCTAGTCTAGTTCAGTAAAAAACACTGACTCAAGAACTGGAACAACTAAACTTTATTTTTAGATTGAACAGCAAATTCCCATATACGATACCTAAACCACCATGGGTTCGATCCTTGTCTCTGCCTGGCCAAGCCCTTCAGCCTCGTGCAAGCGGACACACTCCAAAAGGTCACGCAGTCCCAAGCGTTCCTCCAGAAGATTGACATCGATCTAAGATGGGGCCACCTTTTATAGGTCCATGAACCTTGAGGGAGTGAACTACATAGGGGTGGTCTCTTTGTAGTCCAATAAAACATATTAATTACATCAATACATTATTGACAGTTCCCCAAACCAATTACAGAGTCTCCCATACAATATTTCTGGCAGAAGCTTCTGGAAGGAAGCTAGCTAACTGAACAATGCAACATTTACCCTGGAACTCAAAACAATCCTGCCAGGGCTTAACACTTTGGCCAATCAACAAACAGCAGGGTAACTGTCTTGCCACATTATTTACATTCTTTACAATTCCTTTGCAGCAATCCAATCATATCAATGCATTTAAGTTTATTTACAGAGTTTTAATACATATTATAAATTAAGGGGAAATGAGGAGAACATCTGGATCTTTCACAATCCTGCGTATCAATCTGAGGCTCAGACTGGTTGGTGCCATCCACAGCCTGTAAATTTCCACTGACAAAGGTTAAGCAAGTCTGACAAATGCAGGGATCCTCCACTTTATGGTATCTTTAATTTGGTCAATATTAACAATTTCACCCAAATATCTTCTGGGTTCTCAAGCTTACCATCTCTTATCTGAACTCAACTTAATGGGTAGACGGAGAACACATGTTTATTGAGTGTCATGGTGATGATTGAGACGCAATTGTTTCTGGGACCAAAGAGGGACCGTTGGGGCTATATTGAACACGGTAAGTTTGTCGGAGCTCAATACGTGGCGACTCTTTGCATACTTTGTGTATGGTATGCAAAACAAAGAATTTGAACGTGAGGTGTCATATGTGATAATAAAGTATCATTAATTCATTCATATTTTCAGTCTTCTCTTCATTGAAAGTTCTGAAGGTGTATACCCCAATGCAGGTCCAGAAGTTCTGGAAAACTTTCTTAACTATCCCAACTGGTCTCATGGCTGCTCTACCTAAAGCTCGAGATACAGGTGATTGAGAGTACGTTTGATACGCAAAATATACAAATGCAGCAATTGAAGCTGATGATCATTGCCAGGAACAAAAACTTCAGGTAAGATAGCCCATGCACATAAAAGTGTTAACTCATCGATAGTAATTATAATGTGTTTCTCGTATATTTCTCTTCTATTCAATAAAAGTGTTAGCTGTCACTTTTTTACTGGTCTACTCAGTTTCCCTTCCTAAATT
This sequence comes from Raja brachyura, assembly GCA_963514005.1. Next base: position 16,698,670 of record OY740798.1, on the reverse strand, counting down.
CTAGTGGTCCATGAACATAATTCTAAAGGAACTATTGCAGTTGGTAGAGTGGCTGCCTCACAGTGCCAGAATTTCCGGTTTGATCCCGACTGCAGGTTCTGTCTGTGTAGAGTTTGCACATTTTCCCTGTGACTGTGTAGGTTTCCTCCATGTGCTCCGATTTTCTCCTACATCCCAAAGACTTGCAGGTTTGTAGGTTAATTGGCTTCTGTAAATTGTCCCTAGTGTGTGGGTGATTGATACGTAAGTTGCATAACACAGAACTAGTGTGAACGGGTGACCGATGATCAGCGTGGCCTCACTGGTCCACAGGGTCCGTCTCCATGCAGTATCTCTAAACTAAACTGGTAGCTTTTTTCCTACAGTCTGAGTTTGAGTTTAGTTTATTGTCACATGTACCAAGGTACAGTGAAAAGCTTTTGTTGGTTGCTAACCAGTCAGCGGAAAGATAATACATTATTACAATCGAAACATCCACAATGTACAGATACAAGAAAAGAGTGGAGCGATTGTAATGCGTGATTCCAGATCCACTTCTGTGACAAGCACACAAAGAGTCACCTGGCTTGGGTGCCATCTTGAATCCAGCCATGGCACTATTGGATTTGTTTATCACAATTTCAACCCTCTATCCAAATGAGGGCAACAAATAATCAATTTAGAATTGCATTCAAAAAGACAATTCCCATGTAATGGTTAGTGGACCAAATCCATAAATAAGAGGCTGTGTCAACTTGGAAAAAAATAAATATGATGAGAATAGAAATTATGTGAACGGCAGAAGGGGTAACGGTTGATTCTTGCTACACACTGAGACAGTGCTTCGGTGTTTCAAGCAACAAATTTGTTTCTTCATACTTGATAGGCTTCTAAATTCTTATCATGACAGAAAAGAAAATTGTCCCAATGTGATAATGATCAAAGACTTCCCAGAGAACTGCTGGGCCCCGTTTTATTTCTCATCTTCATCAACCACCCATAGGATGCTACCAGAAGCTGCTGGTTTATGGCAGCATCTATGGAAGGATTATTATCTTTTCGTAGAAAAACAGGCAGGAGCCTAATCACTGCTTCCAGTTTTTTTTAACACAATTGGACAGCAAACTGTGAATAAGGCAGCACCCTAAAAAAAAAAGAAAATGCTGGAAACATTCAACAGTCAGGCAGAACCGATAAAAAGAGAGGGGTTTAACATTTCAGGCTGAAGGCTGGCAGCCAGGCAGTCTAGGTTAGTCCACTAACCATTACATGGGAAGCCTTAGAGAGCACCGCCTTACAACCATTTCTTCATCTTTGAAAATAGTGTTGGGAAACAGGCCATTCGGCTCACCAATTCCATGCCAACCATTAATCGCCCGTTCACACTAGTTCTATCATCCTACATACCAAGGGAAATTTATTAAAGCCAATTAACCTATAAATATGCACGTCTTTAGAATGTGGGAGGAAACTGTAGCGCCCAGTGCAAATGACATGAGTAATTCATTGAACATGTTTGAGGTGATTACATACAGCCCATCTCACTGCAAATCTCAGAAAAGAGGTAAACTTTTGATTTGTTTTTAAAAGTATAATCTCTGAGATTTAATCTGTCTAAATGTTGCTTTTTTTAGTTGTTATTGTCACTAATGGATAATAATGGGGTGTGCCTTAAAGACAGACCTCATCAGCAGACGAAAGCAATTCACAGGAGAGCAGCTATTAAGACTGCTGCTACACAGTACCAGAGACTTAGGTTCAATCTTGACCTCAGGTGTTGTCTGTGTGGAGTTTGCACTTTCTTCCTGTGACTGTGTGGGATTTTTTCTGGGTGCTCCGTGTAAATAAGCAATTCACATTGTCTTGGAGTGTGAAACATCCTTTAATGATAGCAGAGGATATAATACACGTCAGCAAGCACTGGTTACATTCTTCTACTGAACTGTGCCCAGGGAGGGGAAGTGTTATGATTGATGTTAACTAAGACGGGGTTAATGGTACTGAGGTAGCTATATTATTGGTTTCATGCATAAACCATCTACATCCTTCCCCTTAGAAAATCAAAACAGAATGGAAGTAATGACAACAGAATTAAACATAATCGCCATAACGGACACGTGGCTTGCTAATCCGACCCGAGCGCGTACACGTCTCTTCCCCTCCCCCCCGAAAAATCAGAAGGAACAGGAGGCCGCGACGCAGCTGGGGAACCGGAGAGGGGCTGCGGGGTGGGAGAAGCAGGAGAGGCAGAATTGCGAACACGAGCGGCAACAGGTGACCCGCGCAGAGGGGAACAGGGCGCGCGAGGTGGGGGCATGCAGGGAACACCGGCAGGGACGGCAGCCGGCTGTTGGTGTGAGAGAGGTGGGGCATAGGGGCCCGGAGGCTGTGGCTTTGGTTCGTTCTCCACGAGCAGGTGTTGACGGCTACGACGGTAGATAGTTCCTTCAAAGTCAACCAGGTACGAACGAGGTGCATCAGCCACCCCAACTATGGTGGCCAGACGGGAGTAACCACTGGCCATTTGCAACCGAACAACCTGTCCAGGCAGCAGAGGATCGAGTGGTCTGCACGAACGATCGTGGGAACGCCGAGGTTGCAGCTGGCGCTGAGCAATCGGGATAGTGGATCTGGTAGTTCTGGACATCAGACACTGAGCAGGAGACCCCATGGCCGGAACCCTGGAAACGTTCTGGAGGTTCAGGAGATCCAAATACAAATCAGAACTAAACAGTCTTGCCTGTTCCATCAGAAGCTTGGCGCTGCGGACGGCCCATTCAGCAAGGCCGTTGCTCTGTGGGTACTCTGGGCTGCTGGTGAAATGCACGAAGTTCCACTTGTCAGCAAAAATCTTGAACTCCCGGCTGGTGAACTACCTTCCATTGTCAGTCTGCAACCGGACAGGAGACCCAAAGGTGGAGAAGTGTTTCCGCAGCTTACGGTTACCATCTCCGACGCGAGGGATGTCAGCAAATCCACCTCGAACCAGTTTGAGTACGAGTCGACCAGGACGAAGTAGTGGTTACCACGCCACTCGAAGATGCCGGCAGCCAGCGAGGACCAGGCCAAGGCAGGAGCAGGTTGTTGCAGCAGGGGCTGTCGCTGCTGGTGTGGAGCAGGCAGAAACGCGGTCCCGGATATACTTGGCCATTCCAGGCCAGTAGAACTGGCACTGAGCGTGGGCGAGTGTTGCATCGACCCCGGGGTGTCCGCTATGGGCTGCGCGATAGTAGAAAACAAACAGGGAGGACAGGACCACCACTTTGTGTCCCTTGACGATGACGCCATTCTGTACCACCAGTTCGTCGCGGACCAGCAAGAAAGGCTGTGTTTCAGTTGGCGCGCTGGAGCGCTTCGTGGGCCACCCCGATTCAATTACCACCTCAAGCCGCTGCAAAACTGGATCGGTAGCGTTGTGTTCGGCCAAGAGCTGTAATTGCTTGGTGGGAATAAAACCAACACCCAGCACTAGCAGGTCCTCGGTTTCGTAGGGGTGCTGGGTACAGGAGGTCCGCGGGGCGCGGGATAGGGTGTCCGCAATGTGCATCTTGGTGCCCTTCTTGTAGACGATTTCACAGTCGAAACGCTGGAGCTGCAGCATCATGCGCTGCAGCCTGGCAGGGGCAGCATGAATCGGTTTGTTCAGAATAGTCACCAGTGGCTGGTGGTCGGTTTCGACCGTGAATTTGCTGTCAAACAGGAAGTCTCTGAACTTGGAGCAAGCGAACACTACCGCGAGCAGCTCCTTTTCAATCCGAGCATACCGCTGCTCGGTGTCCGTCATGGTGCGGGAGGCATAGGAGACAGTCTGTAATGATCCATTGACAGACTGAAGGCAGGCCGCGCCCAGACCGAACTTGGAAGCGTCGCAGGTGACGGTGACGGGGCGGCGAACGTCGAAGAACCTCAATGTCAGTGTGTTAATCAGTCTGGACTTGAGACAGTCGAAATCCTGCTGGTGCTGTGGGAGCCAGGCCCAGGCGATGTCCTTTTTCGTCAGTTGCCGCAGGGGTGCACTCAGTTCACTGAGATGAGGTATAAACTTCCCAAGGTTGTTTACCATGCCCAGGAAGCGTTGTAGACCTGGCACATTGGTGGGGGCTACCATCTCAGAGATGGCAGTCGCCTTCAGAAGGTCGGGTTTTAGTACGTTAGAGGTGAAAACATGTCCAACATACGTGACTTCTGAGACACGAAACCGACACTTCTTGAAGTTCAGCTTCAGGTTGGCCTTTCGCACCTGATCCAGGACGCGGCGGAGGTTCATGTCGTGCTCAGCAATGTCCTTCCCATAGACCAGTATATCATCCACGATGATGGCACATGGCAGGTCTGAGAATATCTGCTCCATCGTTCGCTGGAACACCTCGCTAGCGGAATTGATGCTGAATGGCATACGCAGAAACTTGAATCTGCCAAACGGTGTGGAAAAGGTCGTCAGGTCAGAAGACGCCTTGTCAATGGGATCTGCCAGAACGAGTTCTTGGCGTCTAGGACCGAAAAGACGGTGGCCTGCCTGACGTGAGCGGCCACATCCTCAACGGACCGCATGGGGTAGTGGGGCCTCCTGATGGCAAGGTTTAAGTCCTTCGGGTTGATGCACACACGTATTTCATTCTTGTCTTTCTTAAGCGTGGCAACCATTGTGGAAACCCAATTGGTGGGCTTGCTAACCACTTCTAGCACCCCCTTTTCGACTATGTTGTTGAGCATCACCTCGACCTTGTCCTTCATGGCGTGGGACACCCTGTTAGGTGCGCAGACCATGGGTGTCACATTAGGGTCAATGGAAATATGGTAAGTCAGTGGTAACTTTCCCAGGTCATCGTTGAACAGGTCTTGGTATTCTGCCACTGGGTCAAACGACAGTTGCACTTTGTGGACCGTACGGTCGAAGGACACCAGGCCAAGATCCAGGCACGCCCAGTAGAGGCACACAGTCTGAGTTCAAAACGTAAAAAAACAGGTTTTGCCTGGCCTTCTGCAGCACACAAGTTAAAGTGGTCCTCCCCACTGGCCTTAGAATCTCTCCTCCATAGGCATGCAGAGTTGCACGGTCGGCGACCAGGGGCTCGTTATTCCTTACCTGGTTGAAAAGGTTTATTGACAAAACATTCACTCGCGCCCCCGTGTCTACCTTAGCGAGGAAGGTCAAACCATTGACAGTTATTGAGACACTGGGATCGTTACGCTGGCCAGGTGCGTGGAGGAGGGTAAACACGCTCGACTCCTCTGCAGAACTAGGTGGTTCCTCCTCGTAGGAATCTGTGTCAGCCTGTTTAGATTAGGTCTGGAAGTCTGTGCAGCTTTCCCACGAGAACGACAGGCTGCTGAGAAGTGGTTTAACTTCTTACAAAAATTGCAGGCCTTACCATAGGCGGGGCACATCGACAGTCTGTGGTGCATGTAGTTACAATTAGGGCATCTTTTGGGGTGCAATTCGCCAGGACCAGGGCTGGCACACGGCAGAAAGGCAGTGTTTCCCATCCAAAGCTGTGGTCTTTTAAACGCAGCCAGGTTGATAGATTTAGTGCCCGAATCACGGTGATCATCTGGCAGTTCAACGGCCTCACACATTCTGCAGGCGTGCATAGCTTTGACTAACGTTAGATCCGAGTCCCTTAAAAGCTCACAACGCAACTTCTGATCACGCATGCCAGTTACTAAAATGTCTCTAGTGAGCTGATCGGTCATGTCACCGAAATGGCACCACTGGGCCAAATAACTCAAATCAGCAATAAAACATTCGACGGGTTCATCAGGCAACTGTTTCCTTGTAAAAAATTGTGCCCTCTCAAGAATGCGGTTCGAGGGCAGGTCACAAATCTCCCTGAACTTGCGTAGCAGGCAAGCAGGGTCACTGGCTGATTCTGCAGGGGTAGTCACCACGTTATTTTCGTCCAGGACCGCTGGAGCATAGGTGAAAGTTCTGACTCTCCTCATAGCATCAGGTCCAACGAGGTTGAGGAGGCTTTGACCGAGCCAGGCTCGGCACGATGTGCGACGTTGACAAAGTGGGTGAAATCAAATTCAAATGTGGCCCAGCGCTCAGCTATGTCAGCATCAAAGACAAGCTGCTCGAGCTTTCTGCAAGAAGACGCCATGACCAGCGAGGTCGAGCACAAATCAACACAAAATCAAAAGAAAGAAATAAAACCCGATAAACAGGAGACGCAGGTATCTTCCAGCATTGACAATAAATAAGCAATTAAAACATCCTTTAATGATAGCACAGGTTATAACGTCAGCAAGCACTGGTTACATTCTTCTACTGAACCGTGCTTTTCGGATAAGCTTTTCCCATTGAGGGTAGGAAAGATTCAAACAAGAGGGCATGACATGAGAATTAAGGGACAGAAGTTTAGGGGTAACATGAGGGGGAACTTCTTTACTCAGCGAGTGGTGGCTGTGTGGAATGATCTTCCTGCAGAAGTGATGGAGGCAGGATCGATTTTAACATTTAAAAGTAAAGTGGATAGGTATATGGACGGGAAGGGAATGGAGGAGTATGGTCTGAGTGCAGGTAGATGGGACTATGGGAAAATAAATGGTCGGCACGGACTGGAAGGGCCGAGAAGGCCTGTTTCCGTAGTACGTAGTTTGTACGTTCTCCCCATGGCCTATGGGGGTTTTCTCCGCGATCTTCGGTTTCCTCCCACACTCCAAAGACGTGCAGGTTTGTAGGTTATTTGGCTTGGTAAATGTAACCCTTGTGGTTATAGGATAGTATTAATGTGCGGGGATCGCTGGTCGGCGTGCTTCTGATGGGCCGAAGGGCCTGTTTCCACACTGTATGTATAAACTAAAGGAAACTAAACTACAGTGAAAAGCTTTTGTTGCGTGCTAACCAGTCAGTGAAAAGACAACACATGATTACAATCGAGCCATCCACAGTGTACAAATACATGATAAAAGGAATAATGTAAATAACGTTTCGTGCAAGGTAACGACCAGCAAAGTCCAATCAAAGTTAAAGTGAACAGATGATCAATAGCTGGCATGGATTCAGTGGGCCAAACCGCCTGTTGCCATGCTGTATCTTTCATTCAATCAATCTTCAGCACACATCAATAATGTTGAACACGTCCTGAATTTACCACAAAAGCAGTCTGGCAAAAGTCCGCAGAGTTTAGCAGGGTCACTGAGGGCAAAAGGAAAGATACATGTTGCATCCATAATTATTTTAAAAACGTACCCTGCAGCCAGGACTTTGTGAGATCATGCCTTGTATATTGATTTTCTGCCTACATTAGAAGCCAGGGAAGAGGAGGGAAGAGTTAAAGATGAGGCATAAAGTGAGGAGAGTGTGGAAATTCAAATCAAAGTTGGTGAATGCTTCCTAATTCAGAAAGTGAGTAATGACTTCAATTGTGTTATATTTTTGATCAATATTCAACCTTGGATCCCAAAAGAAAAAAAGCTTGCATGCTAACACGCAGTGTCTCATAGCTTCCACCTCCTTCTCCTTTCTCTCCATAATCTTGTTTGATTGTTGAGAAAACTGTACGCTCAGCTTTTGTTCAAATCTATTAAGCCAGCGACTGCCTTGTGTTTAAGAACTGATCCCTCAAAACAGTTAGTCAACAATATGCTCTCCACAGGATTACCACTGAAGGCACTAGAAACTTCAAATGCTGGAATCTTGACCAAAACATAATGTGCTGGAGAGCCCAGCAATATATGTGAAGGGAGTGGATAGATGAAGTTTCGAATTTGGACATTTCTTCTGACTGAATGGAGTAGGGGGGAGAAAGCTGGAAAAGGGAGGTGGGGCTGGATAAAGCCTGGCAAGTCCTGGCTTGAAGAAATGTGTAGGAAGGAACTGCAGATGCTGGTTTACACTGGAGATTGACGCAAAATGCTGGAGTAACTCAGCGGGATCGGCATCATCTCTGAATAGAAGGAATGGGTGAAGTTTCAGGTCAAGGCCTTTCTTCGGACTGAGCCTGAAGAAGGATCTCGACCTGAAACATGGGGGTGGAAGATTGCAACCTTCACGTGATCCGCCCTGTTTCGACTAATGCAATCAACTCGACGTGCACAAACAGAAGATCAAATAGAACAAGTTGTCCTACAACTTTAGGCTGTGTATGCCACATGAAAGAAGAAGACCCGAAACATCACCCATTCCTTCAATCCAGAGATGCTGCCTGTCCTGCTGAGTTAGAAACATAGAAACATAGAAAATAGGTGCAGGAGTAGGCCATTCGGTCCTTTGAGCCAACACCGCCATTCAATATGATCATGGCTGATCATCCAATATCAGTACCCCACTCCTGCTTTCTCCCCAATATCCCTTGATTCCATTAGCCCTAAGAGCTAAATCTAATTCTCCCTTGAAAACATCCAGTGCATTGGCCTCCACTGCCTTCTGTAGCAGACAATTCTGCAGATTCATAACTCTATGGGTGAAAAAGTTTTTCCCCTGGTTCTGGACTCCCCCAACATCGGGAACATTTTTTCTGCATGTTGTCTGTCCAATCCCTTCAGAATTTTATATGTTTCTACAAGTTACGCCAGCATTTTGCATCTTTCTTAAGTGATAGCTTGATACAGGTGAGGGAGGGGATTAGCAAATTCATGGAGTGAGTGACAATGATTAGGAAACAAAAGAATGTCAGATAAGGAGAGAAGAGGATTAGTGAAATGTAAAGCCAGAAGGAGGGATATGGGTGGAAGGTGATAGTGGGTGTGAGGGAAAAAGGGGAGATAAAAAGAAAAAGTGTTAAAGAAGGAACGTCAGATGCTGGAGAATCGAGGGTTAGACAAAAAGCTGGAGAAACTCAGCGGGTGCAGCAGCCTCTAAGGAGCGAAGGAGATAGGCGACATTTCGGGTCGAGACCCTTCGTGGGAGACTTGGGAATGGGAGACGAGTGTGGGAAGGGAAGGAAATTAGTAAGATGTTGGTATTAGTATGGCTTATTATTGACGTAATAAGATTCAGTGAAATACTTTTGTTTGCATGTTATCCAATTAAATCAGATAATAATGTGCATGAGTACAAATAAACCATACACAACCCATCCATCTACATTCCATCTTCTAGCTTCACCATTTGCAACTCTTCAATCATTTTGTCTCACACCTTCTGTCTTTCATCTCTACCCTATTTTCAATCATCCGCCTACTCACCTCACCTGTACCATTCCTTCTTCATACAAGGCTTTATCCTTCCCCTCCTCTCTTCCAGCTTGCATCCTCCCCCCACAATCAGTCTGAAGAAAGGTACATACCTGAAAATTCATGTTCTCTATCCATGTTCTCTAGACATGCTGCCTGACTCACTGAGTTACTTTAGCACTTTGTGGGTTATTTTTTATCATACACAAGTTCAACAGATAGTGCTGAGAGAAAAATACCAAAGTGCAGAATATAGTTTTCCAAAATTGTAGTGTTATTGTTCAGGAAAAAATATCCAATGATTCAGGTTGGAAGATTAGGACGACACCCAAGTTTATTGGAGGACCATTACATAGTCTGATAGTGGAGGGAAAGAAGTTGTTCCTGCATCCAGGGTACGTGTTTTCAAGTGCTGTGTCTTCTGATCGATAGGAAAGTGGAAAAGAGGGAATGATGGGGGTGAAAAAGGTCCTTGATTATGTTGGCTGCTTACCCGAGGTAGCATGAAATGTAGGTGGAGTCGATGGTGGGGAGTTTGATCTGTGTGTTGGGCAGGGCTATATCCACAACACTCTGTAATTTTGTGTGGTCCAAGGCAGAACTTTTGCCAAACCAAGCTGTGATGCAACCTGATTGTATGCTTTCAAGGCTGCATCTGTAGAAGTTGATATATGTAGTTGGAGATATGCCAAACCTCCTTAGTTTCCTGAGGAAGAAGAGATGTAGATGTGCATTTTTGGCCATAGCTTGATCCAGGGCAGATTGTTTGAGATATTTATGCCTAAGCACTTAAAACTCTCAATCATTTCTACTTCTGCACCATTAATGCTGACTGAGGCGTGAAATCCACCATGTTGGTGGATTGTTGATAACTAGCTCCTTCATCTTGCTGACATTGAGGGAGAGGTTGATGTCTTCACACCATGTTACTAACCTTTCGATCTCCACTTGTATTCCACCTTGTCATTGTTTGAGATCCGGCCCACAACGGGGGTATCATCTGCAAACTTGTAGATAGATTTTCAGTTGAATCTGTCCACACCATTGTGAATGTGTTGAATTGTAGGTTGGGAGTTGGATGATGGAAGATGGTGGAATAAATGTGTATGTACTGGGGTGGGGGGCACGGGAGAGTGTGGGTACTTGAAATTGGAAAATCCAATGTTCATACCATTGGGTTTTGAGCTACCCAGCAGAATATGAGTTGATATACCTGCAATTTGTGTTGCCTCAATCTGGCAATGAAAGAGGTCAAGAACAAAAAGAATGTGTATTGGAGGGGAAGTTAGAATGGTTAGCAATTGGGAGATCCAGCAGGTCCTGATGGACAGAGCACGTGTCGAGATAAGATGGCCGTTTTGCCAAATACTTGGGAAAAAGACTAAGCGGGTACTTTATCCACACCCTTCATGCTTTCATAAACCTCTATAAAGTCATTCCTCAGCCATCACTCCAAAAAAACAGTCCCACCCTCAGCAATCTCTCCAAACTCTCTAGTCCCAGCAACATTCTTGTGGTTGTTTTCTACACGCACTCTAGCTTAATCACAAAATTCCTGTAGTGTGGCAACTAAAATTACACACAGAACTCCAGATGTCATCTCACCAATATTTTGTGCAGTTGTAACATTACATCTCTGGCATACATCCTCTGTTCAATTCAAAACCTCTTCATACATATTTCTGATGATCCAGATGTTTAGCACTATGATTTTTCATTGCTTATTTCAATTATTAGATTAATGATATTATTTTAACTTCCACAGCTGTATCTAACTATACCTGCACTAGATTCCACTGATGAAGTCTTGCAAGGCGACTTCCCTGCCTATATAGACACTCATATCCACCATGCTCCTGTCCCACTGAATTCATTTCCATGTACCTCAATTCCATCCTATCCCCCTTGGTCCAATCACTCCCGACCTATGTAAAAGGGGTGGCACAGTGGCGCAGTGGTAGAGTTACTGCTTTACAGCGCTTGCAATGCAGAGACACAGGTTCGATCCCGACAGCCAGTCCTCGGGTGCAGTTTGTACGTTCTCCCCGTGACCGCATGGGTTTTCTCTGGTTCTTCGGTTTCCTCCCACATTCCAGGTTTGTAGGTTAATTGGCTTGGTATAAATGCAAATTGTCCGTACTGTGTGTAGGATAGTGTTAGTGTGTAGATTTCGCTAGTCGGCACAAACTCAGTGGGCCGAAGGGCCTGTTTCTGCACTTTCTCTAAATTCAAAAATCAAAAGACAGCTCACAAGCCCTTCGTTGCTTCAATTACTTCTGTTTTCCAGGCTCTCACTCCATCATCTTTACTTCCTTCATAATCATATCCACACAATGGATACCATCCAACATATGCCACATACAACAGTCTTGATTCGAATTTAACCTGTAATTAAATAAAGCTTGTTTAAGCATGGAAGCATGGGGAAGCTTTGAATTTGTCCAATGGCACATCAATACGCAATCCCCATTGACTTCCATCCTCTGAGGATCTTCTATCACTAATTTTGTGAAACATCTGTCCTTTTTGCAAATGTTTCCGGCTGCAGCTGTTGTTATTCTGTCTGGAGCATCTGACAAACCAAGTCAATAATATTTCTGTGCTGGATGCAGGGAGCTTGGGGAGTGTTTTTTTTGTTGGTTGAAGAGATTAAACGGAAAGTAAAAAATAAATAAGAAAAATAAGCATTGATAAGATAAAGGTAGTGTAAATTTAGTTACATCAAATTGTTTCAATAAATTCTTGCAACGAATCCCACTGCTCGTCATATTTCATAATGATTTGGAAGCAAGCTATTTGGCCTATTGAGTCAATGCCAGCTCTTGGAGGTTTGTGATCAACCACATTCACCCATTAATTTCCCTGTAACTTTGTCTCTCTCATACATCCATTCACATCCCTTCCAATTCTCCTGTCATTACTTACACAAAGGGTGATTTACAGTAGCCGATTAACCTAACAACCAGCACATCTTTGGAAGTGTGAGAAGAAATGAGAGGATCCAGTAAAATCCATGAAGTTATAGAACATTTCATGAAAACTCCATAGAGGGAGTACCGGAGATTAAAATTTAAATTAAATTGCCGCAGCTGTGAAGCGAGTCCATTACTTGCCGCTCTCATGACCTGGTTTATTAATCAACTTACAGAACAAGTTACTGATTATTATAGGCACAAGGAACTGAGGATGCCGGTTTACAAAATGAAACAGAGTGCCGGAGTAACTCAGCGGGTCAGACAACAATAGACAATAGACAATAGACAATAGGTGCAGGAGTAGGCCATTTGGCCCTTCGAGCCAGCACCGCCATTCAATGTAATCATGGCTGATCATCCCCAATCAGTACCCCGTCCCTGCCTTCTCCCCATATCTCCTAACCTTTAAGAGCCCTATCTAGCTCTCTCTTGAAAGTATCCAGAGAACCGGCCTCCACTTCCATCTGAGGCAGACAATTCCACAGACGTCTCTGGAGGACATGCCCAAGTCTTTCAGAGATTGTGCCTGACCCATTGGCTTTACCAACACTCTGTGTACTTTTTTATTAATCATTAATCAAACTAAATAGTATCTTAGGAAGACATTATTAATGAACAAAAGAAGATCTTGACAAGCTTTTAACAAATCTCAGATTCTGTTGCACAAATAAGCCAAAAGCAGAAGTGTATAGTCTGCACATACGGTAGGAACTCTTCCATATTGGAAGCCTCACATGAGCACTCAACAATCGGCACCAGTCAATAAATTGAAGTTCATATCTAAAGTTTGAAGTAAGGTTGTAGCATAATAATGTGGAAATGAGTCAGAACAGTATGTGTTTGTAACCATGTGGAACAACTTAGGGAATTTATTTTAAAAGGGTCTGATGAAAGAAAATTGACCTGACACTTCATAATGAAATTTTCAAAACAGGGATTCTTTAAATAAAATTTTGAAGAAAGAATATCAAAGAATGATGTCAAAGTTGGGGAGTTCAATTGAACATCAAATCAGACTTGCAAGGCTGAAAAATCATGCTCCTCTTCCACTGTTGATTTTCTCTTCACAGATGCTGACTGACCAGGTTAATTCACAGGATGGCGGTGCTGACATGATATGATGAAAGAATGAATTGGCGGGGCTTATATTCACTGGAATTTAGGATGCGAGGGGATTTGATAGAAACATGTAAAATTCTTAAGGGATTCGACAGGCTAGATGCAGGAAAAATGTTTCCGATGTTAGGGGAGTCCTGAACCAGCGGTCACAGTTTAAGAATAAGGGATAAGCCATTTAGGACTGAGATGTGGAATTTTTGTTTCACCTAGAGAGTTGTGAATCTGTGGAATTCTCTACCACAGAAGGAGGCCAATTCACTGGATGTTTTCAAGAGAGAGTTAGTTACAACTCTTAGGGCTAACGAAATCAAAGGGTATGGGGAGAAAGCAGGAATGGGGTACTAATTTTGGATGATCAGCCATGATCATATTGAATGGCGGTGCTGACTCGAAGGGTCGAATGGCCTACTCCTGCACCTATTTTCTGTGTTTCTATGATCTGGCCTCTACCCATTTAGTTTGGTTGAGGGATACAGCACAGAAAAGAGGCCCTTCGGCCCACCAAGTCTGCACCGACCAGCGATCTCCGTACACTAACACTACCAGACACATTAGGGACAATTTACAATTTTACCAAAGCCAATTAGTTCACAAACCGGTAGGTCTTTGGAGTGCGGGAGGAAACTGGAGCTCCCGGAGAAAACCCACACAGGAGAACGTACAAACCCTGTACAGACAACACCCGTAATCAGGATGGAACCCGGGTCTCCGTCACTGTAAGGCAGCAACTCTACCGCTACGCTATCGTGCCACCCGTTCTTTGCTCCTTCTGAAGGAGGGTCTGGACTCGAAATGTCACCCATTCCTTCTTTCCAGAGATACTGTCTATCCCGCTGAGTTACTCCAGCGTTCTGTGTCTATCTTCGCTTTTTTTGCTTGGATTTCAAACGTTTACAACAATCTGCCTTCAAGTATGCTCTCCAAGAAATGTCAGTTCTCCTTTTCAGTTGAACATCAACTCACGCAGTAGAAATCCCTAATGAACTTCATTGAATGTGGATACTAACTTCCTTATGTGTATCATTTGAGCATTTCAAATATAGCTAATTATGCTGCCGGATTCTCAAGAAGAGTGATCCAATGTAACGAGGCCACATTTATGACAGAAGATTTAAATGGTTTTCATTATGTGTTAGTACAATTAATAAATTTGAAGAAAAATTACTCTAACAGATATCGTTTCAATCTTGCTTGTTAATGGAACTTTAGCTCCATCCTCTGGCATGATTTTTTTACTGAGTTGCAGTGATAGATTGTGCGCCTATTTTTTAACTCAGAGGATTAGACCACATCAGGATAAAATCCTAAACTTGTAAGCTTTATTTGGCAATTTGATTAGTATAGAAATGAAAGCAACAAAATTCATAAATTCCTAGATTTATTTTTAGAAGCAACATGTTTAAATGTTTTAGAATTTAGAATAGAGTTATTTGGATTCATTTACTTGTCTATGTTTTATGGTGGCACGGTGGCACAGTGGTAAAGTTGCTGCTTTACAGTGCCAGAGACCCATGTTCAATCCTGACTATGGGAGCTTGTCTGCACAGAGTTTGTACATTCTCCCCGTGACCTGCGTGGGTTTTTTGCAGGTGCGTCTTCGGTTCCTTCGGAAGATCTTCAGTTTCCTCCCACACTGCAAAGAAGTACAGGTTTGTAGGTTAATTGGTTTGGCATAATTGTAAATTGTCCCTAGTGTGTAGAGGATAGTGTTAATATGCAGGGATTGCTGGTCGACGTTGACACGGTGGGCCGAAGGGCCTGTTTCCGTGCTGTATCCCAATACTAAACTAAACTAAACTTATGATTGAAATGGTAATGGTGTTGGGAATTGGCCCTATGAACCTTTTCAGCCACCCACTTCCACTAAAAGTCTCCGTACAATAGCTTCACAAAACATGCTCAAATACTTTGAAACATATAAAGAAAAAATAGACTGAGAGTTAATGCAGTATTTCTGTTCATTTCACTTGCACTGATCTTCTTCAAATCAGAACTGAGTTGTTCCATTCCTGATGAAATAAAATGATAACATAGAAGACATTATCGGAGATAACATTCGGAGATCTGGCAAAACATAATATTATTTCATTACTGCTAAACAACATAAAGCCTGCTGGAGAAATGAGCAAGTTTTGCTTCATTAACAATATGTTATTACCTTGAGATAAAGACCAAATAATCTATTATGAGTCACCTTAAACAATAATCAAAATAAATTACCTTCCTTTGCAGAAATCACTCGTCTGCTACAGGAAATATAAAAATGTGCCCTTCAGATAATTATTTCTGCAACTGTTAATAACACTTTAAACTGATTTAATCTCATATTTTTCATTTCTACTGTGGATGGCTGGGATTGTAAAAAACCCATTGAAACCATATATTATAATTATGATCAGTAGCCAGCCGATACAAAAGAGCTTACATATAACGTTCAGCTGGACAAGTACTAAACAAGGCGTAGAAGTACAGGAGGAATGCTGGAACAAACATACAATGTATATTATAAGTCAGTTAAAAATCAAATGTGGTTATATTGTCCTATTCACTTCCATGTGAATTATAATATGCATAGTTGCACCTCAATTCCTATGATTCCTGGCATTTGATAAAGTCCAAAGATAGACTCAAAATGATGGAGTAACTCAGCAGGACAGGCAGCATCTCTGGAGAGAAGGAATGGGTGACTTTTTGGGTCGAGACCCTTCTTAAAATTGTCCCGCTGATAAAATCCTAATTTGATAAAGTCCCCTTGGTAAGCAGAACCAGAAGATTAAAATGCATGGGATCCATGGTGACTTGGGCTTGTATAGTCTGGAGCTTAGAAGGATGAGAGGGGGATCTTATTGAAACATATGAGATTATTAAGGGTTTGGACACGCTAGAAACAGGAAACATGTTCCCGATGTTGGGGGATACCAGAACCACGGGCCACAGTTTAAGAATAAGGGGTAAGCCATTTAGAACGGAGACGAGGAAACACTTTTCCTCACAGATAGTTGTGAGTGTGTGGAATTCTCTGCCTCAGAGGGCGGTGGAGGCAGGTTCTCTGGATGCTTTCAAGAGAGAGCTAGATAGGGCTCTTAAAAATAGCGGAGTCAGGGGATATGGGGAGAAGGCAGGAACGGGGTACTGATTAGGGATGATCAGCCATGATCACATTGAATGGCGGTGCTGGCTCGAAGGGCCGAATGGCCTACTCCTGCACCTATTGTCTATTGTCTATTGGTCATTTGGATTCAGAACTGGCTAACTCATGAAAGGCAGAGTGCTGTAGTGGAAGGGTGAAAAGGCAGAGCTGTAGTAGAAGGGTGTTATTCTGGCTGGAGGTCTATGACCAGTGGGGTTCTGCAGGGATCTATGGTAAATCTCTACTGTTCATTATATATCTAAGTGACTTAGACATACATGTAAATGGGTTGGTTAGTAAGTTTGCAGACAACACCATACTTGAGGGAGTTGCAGACTGTGAGGAAGGCTCTCAAAGTATACAGCGGGACTTAGATCAGCTACTGAAATGGGCGGAGTAGTGACAGGTGGAGTTTAATCCAAGCATATGTAAGGTGTTGCACTTTGGGAGGTTGAATGTCAGGGGAAAATATACAATTAATGGCAAGATGCTTAACAGTATTGGTGTACAGAAGGATCCTGGGATCAAAGTTCATAATGACCTGAAAGTGGCAATACAAGTAGATACAGTGGTAAAGAAGGCATCTGGTAATGCTTGTCTTTATTATTTGGTCATTGAGGAAGTCATGTTGCAGCTTTATAGGACTCGGTTCAGCCAGATTTAGATGATTGTGCGCTGGTCTGGTCGCCCCATTACAAGAAGGATGTGGATACTTTGGAGAGGATGCAGAAGCAGTTTACCAGAATGTTGCCAGGATTGACTATAAGAAGAGCTTGGACAAACTCGGATTGTATTATCTGGAACGTCAAAGGCTGAGGGGAGACCTGATAGAAGTAACTTAAATTATGAGAATCATACATACGGCACAGATATGACAGTCAGTGCCTTCTTCCCAACATGGAAATGACAAAGTCTGAAGGGCTTAGCTTTAACGTGGAAGTGGTAATGTTTACAGAGATGTGGGGGTAAGGGCCTGAGAGGGGTGGGTGCATGAAATGCACTGTCGGGAGTGTTACTGGAGGCAGATTTCATCCTGTACCACAGTAGTTTTTAAGAGAAGTTTGGAGTGGCACATGGATATGCAAGGAATGAAGGTGTATGGATCATGTGCATGCAGAGGAAATTAGTTTAACTTAGCATTGTGCCTGGCATGGGCATTGTGGGCTGAAACACCTGTTCCTGTGCTGTACTGGTGCATGTTCTATATGTTCTCATCCAGTGGGAAAATTATTGTCTAGATGCTCAGAATCTGATCAAATTTACAATAGAAATTAAATTTAGCTTTGCAGTGAGCTATGGATTACTTTTTAGAAAGCTCACTTTTAAAAAATAATTGTAAAGTGTACATTTTAGTTGCATGCAAGAAACAGTGGAAGTATTTAAGTCACTGATGAGTTTGTTCATAGCTGGTGTTCACTACTGGGGCCGTGATTTTCCATCAGCAATGCAAATCTATAGTCATTGTGTCATGTTAAAACTGGTTTGTAACAGGCCCAAGACATCTTCTTAAATCTACAGTATTTGATCCCATGTTGAATGTTTGTATGGCAATGATTTCCCCTGCAAGCTGTTTAAAGAAGTAAGTTTCTCATGATTAGTGTTGTGTATTTCTTCAAGACTTGCATTTCATTAGCGCCTTCAATGGATTCAAAAAGCGGTTTGCCGGCAATGATGAGCTGTTCAAGTTCAGTTGTTCTTGCATTATTGGAACTGCATGTACCAATCTGTACACAGCAAGTTCCTACAAGCATTACTGTGATAATGACTAGATACTTTGTTTCTCTAATGATGACTGACAAATAAATCCTGTTTGAATGTGTGACAATGGTTAATGGGCAACTAAGGACTGATGATTCAGGAAAAAAAAGAAATTGAATCCTATCATAGTACATAGAGAAGATTGTAAATATCTCTTACATTATTATTGTATAGATTACATAAAAATATCTGGATTATTGAAAAAATCAACCTGGTTCATTATTGTACCTCAGGGAAATAAATCTCAAGCCCCTACCAATACTGGATAAAAGATAGACACAAAATGCTGGAGAAACTCAGCGGAACAGGCAGCATCTCTGGAGAGAAGGAATGGGTGACGTTTCAGGTCTAGACCCTTCTTCAGACTGATGTCTGGGGAGAGGGAGATAGATAGATAGATAGATAGATAGATAGATAGATAGATAGATAGATAGATAGATAGATAGATAGATAGATAGATAGATAGATAGATAGATAGATAGATAGATAGATAGATAGATAGATAGATAGATAGATAGATAGATAGATAGATAGATAGATAGATAGATAGATAGATAGATAGATAGATAGATAGATAGATAGATAGGTGTGAAAACAGGGCAAAGGGGATGGAGTTGAAGGAATATGTTGAATCGATCGTTGTTAGCTGGGAGAAGGTAACAACAAAGCAAACAGAGATCAAATGTAGTCGGAGACAGTAAGACGGAGAACTGGGGAGAGAGATGGAAAATAAGGGTAACTTGAAGTTAGAGATGTCAATGTTCATACTGTTCAGGTGTAAGCTGCCCAAGTGAAATATGAGCAATGTTACCCTGGATAAAGTGCAGCTATGGACCCACCAATGTGATTGACTCTTCACATCTCTCTTAAATGGTCTAAATTTGAGGGATAAAATTATAAATATGGCATTGCCAATGAAGTCCACCTCAGGAAGTAGGTATAGGAGTCTGAAAACTACCAGTTTCAATAATAGCTTTTTCCTAACAACCATCAGGCCAGCAAGGATTTAATTGTGCTGTTTGAAGGACATTTGACGATAAAACATGCTGGACGCTTGACTCTTGAACACTACACAACACTAACCTCAACTATGAATTTCTATTGCACTAAGGACTAAAAGCCTGGAAACAGGCCCTTTGGCCCACTGTGTCTGCGCCGACCAGTGATCTCCACACACTAGGGACAATTCACAGTCATACTTAAGGGCCTGTCCCACTTACGCGACTTCTCAGCAACTGTCATCGACTTTCAACCTCGCCTGAAAAACATGGAGCTGGATCGACCGTCAACGAGAATAACGCAAGCTGGATCGACCATCAGCGCGCACACACACACACACACACACACACACACACACACACACACACACACACACACACACACACACACACACACACACACACACACACACACACACACACACACACACACACACACACACACACACAGTGCAAAGGCGGGGGCCAGGGAAAGCGGGGGAGCGCTGTCTGAAATTCACACCCGCGATGAACAGGAAATGTAAAAGACGGCTGGCACAGTGAGTCCTTTAGAGAGCAGGAGGGGAGAGTGGGGGGAGGAGGGGTGGAGACACTTTTAAGAAGCCAGACAATTTTAATAAAGTTTAGCAGGCACTTAACATTACCGGTCGGTTTTCCTTGGTTCTGAAAACTCCAATGAGCCAATTAAAATACCTGGTCAGCAAAGGAGATTGCCTATGGCTACCTCGACTGCCGATAGCTACATGGCGACCTCCACTACCACTGCATGCTGAAAAATCTTCCTCGACCAAACTGAGGCTCTCGAGCATGAAGAAGAGTTACAGTGACCTCCTAGAACCACGTGTCGACCATGCTGCGAGTTTATGGCGAGCACATACTCTTTTAAACTCACAAATTAGGTCGCCATAGTGGGACAGGCCCTTAAGCCAATCAACCTACAACCCTGTACGTCTTTGGAGTGTGGGAGGAAACCAGAGATCCGGGAGAAAACCCACGCAGGTCACAGGAAGAACATACAAACTCTGCACAGACAGCACCCATAGTCAGGATCGAACTCGGGTCTCCAGCGCTGTAAGGCAACAACTCTACCGCCACGCCACCATGCTGCCTCTAGTATTGTGGTTATTAAGTTATTGTATCTTTTATTGTTGTGATATATTATCTGTGTGTATTGTGTTTACATGCCTGTAAAACTGCAGCAATTAAGATTTTCATTGTTCCCTTGACGGTGCTTATGACAATTAAATACTCTTGACTCTCTTGACTCTAGATCCCGTGAACAATTGAGAAAAGCGAACTCCCCTGCTCTTAGTCAAAGATATGGGCATGGAGCCTTGTGCAGCGATCTGAGCGAACAAGTTTAATGGCTTATCCAACGCTGCACGGAGCATTAGTTTAGATTTTTGTGTTTGTCTCCCTGGAGTGGAACTAAGACCCACAGTCTTCAGGCTTAGAGGCAAGGGAGCTGCCAGCTGAGACACAGTTAACAATTTTACTCACACTTGCAAGAGGTTCTTTTGAGACTGGTGAATTTAAATTCCAAAGAGTCAAAAATCTAGCATTGTAAACAAGGTTCTGCCTGTCTGAAACCCCAATTGCAGCTTTCGTTTCCAAGTTGGCCACACACCAATTGTTACAGCACAAATGTAGCTTACATGTAATGCAATCTTTATTTTGGGGTAGTTTCCCTTCTGAATAATCATGATTCCAAGCTTTAAAGTACCTTGGTAAATATGCATCGTAGCCCCCCCCCCCCCTCGGTCATGACTGACCATGGGTGATGCATCCTAGTTGTTGGCTGCTTGCTCCAAACTTTGGCTAGAGCATCGTCGCTTGCGGCTGAAGAGACCAATGCGGGTGTGACAGTCTCTGTGGCAAAGGTCACATTTGTGTGTGGTCTCTGGTTTGTTGTAGTTGCTGCGCTCCTTTCTGCGTGCACGCTTGTGTGCCGCTACGTTCAACAGTTTCCCTTCCCTCGTTTTGAGATACCTCTCCACCTCATGCGGTCAGCTGCAAGGCTCTCCCAGAACTCCACATCGATGTCTAGCGCCTTCATATCTTTCTTGCAGACATCCTTGTAATGTAGCTGGGGGCGGCCGATGGTTCTCCTCCCAGATGTCAGCTCTCCATAGAGAATGTCTTTTGGAATACGGCCATCCTCCATGCGGTGGACAAGGCCCAGCCACTGCGGTATGCGCTGCCTGAGTGGAGTTACATACCAGGAAAGCCAGAGCAAGACAGAATCTCGGCGTTGGACACTCTGTCTTGCCAGGATATGCCCAGGATATGGCGGATGCTTCTCAGGTGGAAGGTGTTGAGTCTTCTCTCCTGCCTGGCATATGTAGTCCATGTCTCACTGCCGTCCAGCAGCGTGCTGATGACACAGGCATTGTAGACTGCTATCTTTGTCTTCACTGTCTGCTTGTACTCGGCTAGTTTAGCTTCGATGATGGGAGTCATCTCGGTCGACTTGTCCTCAAACAGTCGTGCGTCTTCGAGGTCTTCTTCCCAAAGCTAGCCAATGTTGTGCGGTGCATGGTGTCCCGCAGAATTTCCCATTTCTCTGTTGCAGAGTCTCCACGAGGTGCCAAGTTCTCTCTCAAACGTCTCTGCAAACTGTTGCACGAGATCTGGATGGCGTATCTTACTGACATCGATGTGCGGGGGTTCCCCTGCTTCTTGGTGTGGTAATACCTCTTTGGTTGCAGCCTGATCTTGCAACACACCAAGGAGTGGTCTGTATCGCAGTCCGCACTGTGGTAAGAGCGTGTGTAGAAAGCGTTCTTGATGGCGGCACGTCTGACTAGGATCAGATCTCGTTGATGGAAATGCATTGAGCGTGGGTGTCTCGAGGAAACCTTGTGCTGGGGCTTTGTCTGGAAGTACAAGTTGGCGATGCACAGGTCATGGTAAATGCACAGCTCAAGCAGTTGCTGTCCGTTCTCATTCATTTTGCCCACACCAAATTGCCCAAGGCAGGAAGACTACGATTCGTGGTCTGCCCCCACTCTGGCGATGAAGTCGCCCAGGAGAACAAGTTCTTCCTTGCTGGGGATGTGCTGATGATGGATGCGAGGTTCTCATAGAACTCGTCCTTTGTGTCTGATGTGGAGGACAGTGTCGGGGCATACACAGTGACAAGAGTGACTGGGCCTGCGGTGGTGTTGAGGCGGGGAGTGAGGAGTCGCTCTGAGCCATTACTGCCTGGTTCCACCATGTTCAGCAGGCTGTTCCTTACTGTGAAGCCCTCTCTGGACTCTGTGCTCTCTGGGCTTGTCAGAGCCCTTCCCCTGCCAGTAAAACGTGTACTCCTTCTCCTTCAGTGTGCCCTTCTCCTGCCAGCCTTGTTTCTTGAAGATGACAGCTGTTTTCCTGCAATTGCTGATGTCCTGTAGGTTTTCAGAGAGGCCGGTCATCATTATCCGGACATTCCAAGTTCCCAGTTTTAGAGCCGGTCTCTTTTGATGTGTTCTTTTGTTGGTAGGTGCGAAGGTTGCATCCTGCTGTTCGGATGGTTCCTAATCCCCGTGCACCTAGTGAGGATAGCAGACCGTGACGGGGCAGCACCTCGTTGGCTGGGGGTTGCCCAGCTTGAGGGGGACGGTAGCTGTCCAGTGAGATCCGAAAATCCATCCCACCGTCAGAGGCAACACCTGGAGCCTCGCTTTACTTCAACCTAGCGATGACTTATAACCAGTAACTGTTGCTTCCCGTGTTGTGTCGACGCCGCAGGTGAAGCTGGAGTGTCCTCTCCTGGTTGTAGGTGTGGGTTTGCAGGTGATGTGTGGTCAGATGCAAGCCTGGGCGATGTCATGTGGAGGACAGGCTGTTGCCCATGCAGCACGTCCCCCCTCTCCACGTCGCTGGTCGATCCAAAGGAACAGCAGGGCCGTTACAGTTTGGCGCCAGCGCCGTCGCAGGAACTGCCAGAGTGAGGTTGTGGACAACGACAAACTGCCTTATGGGCTCCGACTCAGGATTTTCTTGAGGTTTACTCCTGGAGCCTTTTCCATGACTGGATATGGCCACAAGGCAGTGGAGGTTTTAAATCACAGTTTTCCCTCTCCTAGATGGACTGCCTTCTCAGGCTGACGAGCCCCATCTGTCCGAGATGGGGCTCGTAAATATGCATAGGTTCTAACATTAAGACATTTTTTTTGCCAAGTTTCATATTCACTCTTCATCTGTATAGAGTCATAGAGTCGGAGAGTCTAACAGCATGGAACCAGGCCCTACAACCAACTAGCCCACACTGGCCAACATGTCCCATCTACACAAGTCCCACCTGACTGTACTTGGCCCATACCACTCTAAACATGCCCTATCCATGTACCTGTCTAAATGTTTCTTGAATGTTGCGATAGTACTTGCCTCAACTACCTCCTCCTGCAGCTCGTTACATACACCCACTACCCTTTATGTGAAAAAGTTACCCCTCAGGTTTCTATTAAATCTTTCCCCCCTCACCTTAAAGACTCCAATATGCTGATCATTTATTTGAAGTAACATATTGTTAAATATACAATAGATTGTAACATTTTTTGTTGCCAAGTTTCGTCTTCAATCTTCATCTGTGTATTACTGTGTTCATGAGCCTGATATGCTGTTGCAAGTAAGAATTTAATTCTTCCATTGATGGTATATTTGACAATTAAACAGTCCTGTCTCTTGACTCTCTTGATTCTTGATCTCCAGAACAATTGAGAAAGGCTAACCTCCCTGCTCTTCTTCAAAGCTATAGCATGGAGTTTTATGCTACTATCTTCCCTATCAAGGTCTTATAGTATCAGTTTCCCTATCAGGACCATGTAGTATATAACATTTCCTTCAATCACTTTGTTTCAAATAAAACCAAGTTCATCAGCATCCTTGAAGAATACATTGTGTTTTCTGGCAGTCTTATTATTCATGACTTGCGTTTTAAGGACTACTTGAAAACAAAATGGGTGTGAATGTGGTAAGGTGCACCGGAAGCAACTGACCATAGTACAAGACAATGCCAATCCTGCTGGGTGACCAGTGGTGAACTTGACCCAGAAGTGGCTGAAATAATATAATTTTCAAATGTTTAGGACTGGTAGTGGCGAGACAACTATTTAATGACCGTCCTTAGTTGCTCTGGGAACTTACGCAGCTCAAAGGTTAGCCTATTTAGAAACCACATCTCACAGAATAATCCTGCTACATTCTAATTGTGAGGTACCATGACTGGAAAACTACTGAGCATGAGATAACATCAATGCGTAGGAAGGAACTGCAGATGCTGGTTTAAACCAAAGATAGATAAATCCTCTTGCATTGAACCCACACAAGCACCATCTCACACTTGTGCAGATGAAACTCCATCTGTCATTACTCTGACCAAATTTCCAACTGATCTGCATGTTGCTGTATCATTTGAAAATCTTCCACACTATCCAAGAGTCAAGAGTGTTTTATTGTCACAAATGAAACAGAACAGACTGATCTTAGACCACTCTCCCACTTTATCTCAATTCAACCCATCCCCGCCCACCATCCAGTTCCATCCTGATACAAGCATTGGCTGCTGGATCAATCTCTTAGTCTAAACATTGCTCAAAAAATGAAAATGAATAGTTTGTATTAAGTTGGTCAGGCAGGAGACACACCTTCGGAAATCTCTAAAATGTCCACTCTCCGTTCTACCTGTCTACTCAATAATAATCCGAATGCTTTAATATGTACATTTCCTTTTTCACCGACAAATAGAATGCAAGGTTACATTGACTATTCTGATCACTACCAACCCTGCTCTCTGGGTAGAGTGTAAATGCAGCTTAACCCACTTAATGGAAAGCATATATAGCAATTGACATGCAGACATGAAATATACCAAGAAACGTGTCAGTTGTCAGCTTGATCTACGGTGCACAGTGAACTGTGAGTGAGCAAGAGCTGTTAAGAATGAATACAAGAACAGAAGAAAATAGGGCCCCTCAAGCCTGCCCTGCCATTCAATATTATTATGGCAAATCTACGCCAATCTCATTTCCGCGTCTGTGGTGTTTGCCCATAGCCCTCAATTCCGTGTATTGTTGGTATAAGACAGGATATACTGGCATTGGAGGCAGTCCAAAAGAGATTCAGCAATCTTCTTCCTGGCATGAGAATGTTTCCATATCACGAGCGCTGACAGGAATTGGATCCATATTGTTTTGATCTTAGAAAAATGAAGGGTGATTTTATTCAAAGATATAAAATCTTTATGAGACATCGAGCATAGGGCAAGGTATTTCCACGAGTGAAGGGGAGAATCATGAATGAGGGGAGATAATTATAACGTTAGGAGGGAGGCTTTTAAAACTGACGTAGATCGGAACTTTTTCCCATGAAGTGTGGTAATCTCTGGAATTTTATATCCCAGAGGCTGTGCAACTTAGGTCTTTTAAGGTATTTAGCGGAAATGTTTAAGAGATCAGGGAATTGAGGGGAATCGACGCAGAAGAGGAAACATAGTTTGAGTTTTTGTTTTTTTTGGTTTAGAGCTACAGCATGAAAACAGGCCATTGAGCCCATCGAGTCCATGCTGACCATCGAACACCCTTTCACACTAAGTCTATATTATCCCACTTTTGCTTCCACTTCTTACATACTGGGGGCAATTTGCATAGCCCAATTAACCTCCAAACCCACACATCTTTGAGACGTGAGAGGAGATCGGTGATCCGGTGGAAATTCACCTTGTCATAGGGAGACTATGCAAACTCCGTGCAGAAAGCACCCGAGGTTAGAATCGAACCTGGGCCTCTGGCAGTGTGAGGCAGCTGCTCCAACATCGGTGCCACTGTGCCATCCTTATCTTGGAGACAGATCACCCATGATCGCATTGAAGGGGAAGAAGACCTGAAGTGCCAAATGCTTACATTTGCTTCTTTCCCTAAGTTAATTTGCCTTCTGACTTTGCATAATCCACAGTTTGATTATTGTTGCTTGGTTATGCTACATTCTCACGTGAACTAGGATCCAGCTTAGCAGAAGTGACCACCTTAACCTTGATGTTGTTTGGAGCATTTGAGTTATTTTTATTCCCTTTTGGTAATTTTTCAAAATCTGTCAACTATCTGTCCGTCAGGAAAACAAACAGAAGTGAAAATGTGATCAATTATCAGTCAGGCATATGTGATAACACAGCACAGTTTTAATGTAAATCAATGAAGAGGCTAGAACTGATAAAAACAAAACTAATCTGCAATGTAAATGAATTAGAACTAATAAAAAGACAGCACAGATCAACGGATACAAAAAACATGTGTTTGAAATCAAGTTCTAGAAATCATGAATATTAATAAGGAAAAGGTTCCAGTGAAGAATAATACTGTTGGAAACACACGAGACGGTAGAAGATAAAACAAACTGCTGGAGCAATGTAATAAATCTGTCTGGTTGGTCTGTCACGGCCTACCAGATCTCCCAGTTGCTAACCAGATTTAAGGGCCTGTCCTACAAGCATGCAACTCCATGCGATGAGCGCGACCTAACGTCGTCGCTTGAGCCGTCCGGCGTCGCGGGGCCAGTCCCACTTCGATCGCCGGAGTCATGCGGAATTGTGCGGAGTTCGGCCCGACATTGCGCGGGGCTCCGAAAAACTGACTGTGTTCAAAAATTCTGCGCGGCAACGGTTTGTCGGCTCGCAGTCGCCTCGACTCATGACACACCGCCTCGACATCGTGCCTCCGTGAACCTATCTGTAGGTGCCTCCTTGACCCTCTATGTGTGTGCCTCTGTGCCCCTCTCTGTGTGCCCCTCTCTGTCCTGGCGAACTTACCTTAAGACTTCGCTCCAAGTTCGCCTCACTTTGCGCTGCGTTGCGCCACTCACCCGACCTCCGCGCGGCCCTCGCTGCCGGTTTGGTCGCGCTTGCCGCATGCAGGCGAATGCTGGTGGGAACGGCCCTGTACAGGGGATCACCCGTCCTCCGCGCGGCCCCCGCTTCTAGTTTAATCGCGCTCATCACATGGAGTCGGAGGCTGGTAGGACATGCCCTTAACTCTCCTTCCGATTCCTATACTAACCTTTCTGTCCTGAGTTTCCTCATTGGCAGAATGAGGCCACGTGCAAACTAGAAGAACAGCAGCTCATATTCTACAT
Source organism: Raja brachyura (assembly GCA_963514005.1). The sequence goes on along the minus strand of OY740798.1, from coordinate 16,671,482 downwards.
GGGTAACTTACAGCCCAATGGAATGAACATTTGAATTTTCCAATTTTAGGTAACTTCTATAAACACCTTCCTTCCGTCAGCCCTTACCTCCCCCCCCCCCCCCCCTTACTTCTCCCTCTACCCCTCCCCACTCCCTTACCCTGACATTGCACCGGTTACTCACCACTCCCCCCCCCCCACCCCCCACAAAACACCTACACAGTTAGCAACTATTTATTTATTGAGGGGTTACACCTGTTTCCCTTTCTAGCCTTTGTCCGACAATCTACCTATAACCAGAGTCTTCTGTTGCCAGCCATGATTCATCCAGTCCCTTCTTTCTTACAGTTTTCTCTTCCCCACTCCCCTCTGCGACCAGTCTGAAGAAAAGCCCCAACCTGAAATGTCACGTATCCCTGGTTTCCAAGGATACCGCCTGACCCGCCGAGCTACTCCCGTTACTCTATCTTTAGTGTAAACCAGCATCTGCAGTTCCTTGTTATTGCAATCATCATCGTCATGGGAGATGGTGTTGTTATCAGAGCCTGCCATTGCAGAAGCCGAAAATAACTCGATCTGAGTATTTCTCAAAATGGATTGCCAACATTGAGGGAACAGGTGGAGGGGTCAATGGGTTGAGAATAGTTCTTACATACACTTCCACCACAGCCTTCACTGGAAACACTACAGCTCCTTATCTCCTGGGTAAACACTAGGATTTTATGAACAATGTGACAGGTTCAGTGATCCAGCTTCATAGTTCTCCACCCCATCAATTCGGCACTTTAGTTCCAGGGAATTAGCATTCCTGAGCCACAAATTACAGGAAAATTTGTCTGGCTTGAACTCACTATTCAATAAATTGGTGCTGCCAATCTGAGTGTAAAATCCTATTTTATGCCAATTACACAGGGTCATCAAGGAGCTCTGACAAGACCATTAGAGAAAGATGACATGGAGACTCCTGATGGGCCATGGATAAAGCACAAAGGCAATTACAAAATCCTTGAAATTGTTCACTCATTATAATCGTCGAGCCACGAGCCCAATGATGAAATGAATATGTGCAATGCTTAAATTTCAGCTTCCCTGCCAGAACACATCAACATTTCCTTTGCAGCATGTTCTACAAAAGACATGCAAAGTATTCTGTGTGTCACCTCTTCCATAATTTAACTATCAGTTCAGATCCTTAGCAACAAAAAAAAGATGGATCCTGATTATGAAGAGAACAGCCTATTTTGTCATTCTGCCCATACATACCTCCCACATCCCAAACAAATTTGAACAAATTGTCTTTATGCTTCTTCTGTGTGTGCCCTACGATTTTGTACCCTGAACGTCTGGCTTTGAATATTCCATCAAAAAAGTACGATGGAATTTCTTACATTCACAGAAGCAGAAACATTAATGGCAAAACTTATGGCTCACTATACAATGTTTTACATTGTACAACAAGCAAAGTGGAACATGTCCTTTGGCAAAAGAGGAATTGCAAGAAGTCATGATGACAGAGGACAAACAAGACAAATCAAATTGAGCTTATTGTCATAATCGCAAGTACAGTGAGGTACAGGTACAATTAAAACCTTTCTTGCAGCAGCATGTACTGGGGTGGCAAGGTGGTGCAGCTGCTATAGCACCAGTTCAATCCTGACCTCGGATACTGGCTGAATGGAGTTTGCACGTTCTTCCTGTGGCCGTGCGGGTTTCCTCAGGATTCTCCGGTTTCCTCCCACATCCCAAACACGTGCCGTGTTGCAGGTTAATTGGCTACTGTAAATTGCCCCTAGTGTGTCGGGAGTGGATGATAAAATGCGCATAGAACTAGTGTCAACGAGTGATCATTGGTCCGTATGGTCTTGAGGGGCCGAAAGGACTGTATCTCTCAATTAATCAAACTCAGACAACACACAAAGGCATAAATTATACACAAATTACTCTTAAATTCTCAATCACTGTGAAAAGAAAAGATTTTGCAAAAAAACTGTGAAAAAATACACAATTAGAAAACATGTCAAGAAGATATCAGTAATTTTCTGTTGTCAAGAATCCAGGATGAGGGTTGTGCAGGTCAGTTCAAGAACCTGATAGTCGTAGGAAAGTAGCTGTTCCCAAACCTGGTGACCTGTGATTTTCAGCCTCCTGTGTGACAATTGGAATTAATATGAAATAGATATTCACGGATGGAAACTGTGTAGGATTAACAGGCTTTGGTAGTTGTGATTACTAAATCCATGCTCAAGATGTCATTCTTTTGCTTTGTTTAATAATTTTGAAAAATAGAAGCTCACATAGCCACTGAAAATTCAAATTAAGAATGGGAACGATATCTGAATTACTGTTGGCTTCTCCAACACATGTACCACGTCTAGAGTAATAGAATGAACATCACCTATTCCTTTTCACTGGAGATGCAGCCTGATCCGCTGAGTTATTCCAGCATTTTGTGTCAATCTTCAGGCCATAGAGTTGTTGGAAACCTTGACTGATCAATGGACTGGAACTCCGTCTATTTGAGAGCAGAGCACCATTGCAAATGTAACCAAAGTATAAGTCCATTTAACTTTATTAAGTATCTGTAGGATCTCCAAACATGCTTTCTGGAAGTCTCAATGAAGCTGTTTCTGCAATTTATTAGTAAGATAGCTTTTAACTCACTAACAGCCCTTTAAGACCTAAAGGTCTCCATTAAATACCTTGTCGTTCCGTATGCTATATACCGGGTCTGTTGAAATGGTGTGCAATGTTGCCTAACCCAGTGCATTGTGGCATTTTATAAAACCACATATATTGTACTTGCAGAATCTAAAATAGCAGTGGTGCCTTCACACCCCAAAGTAGGATTTTCATTTCTTATTTCATATTTATTTTGCTCTCTAGGCTTATACTTAAAAGTGATCACAACCATCTGTTTGTTTAACACATTGAATATCTGGGGTTTTTTTTCAAATTGGGATACATTGATGTATTACAAGCAATTTAGAGGATCAAACTTAATTGAAAGTTTCAACCAAGTGAGACAAAAATAAGATTTTGGCGGAGCATGGCAACCCTTAGTGTGCTGGTGCCAGAGGAAGATCTACCATCATCCGATACTTTAAACTTCAGACTTTAGAGAACAAGCGCGTAAACGGACCCTTCAGCCCAACAAGTTTGCGCCGACCAGCAATCACCGGGTAAACTAGCACTATCCTGCACACTAGAGGCAATTTACAATGTTGTCGGAGCCAATTAACCAACAAACCTGTATGTCTTTGGAGTGTTTGAGGAAATCGGAGCACTCGGAGGGAACCCACGTGGTCACAGGGAGAATGTACAAACCTTGTACAGACAACACCCATAGTCAGGATCGAGCCTAGGCCTCTGGCACTGTAAGGCAGTGATTCTACCACTGCACCATAGTGCCGCCTTTACAATCACCCTACTCTATTGAATCTCCTTACTACCTATTGGATAAGAGTTTGTCTTGATTGTACGTATGTATTGTCTTATCTGATTTGATTGTTGAGCTTGCAAAACAACGCTTTTCACAGCACTTTGCTACATGTGACAATAATAAACCTAAACGTAAATCTAAACCTTCTAAGCCTTTCCTTTTCATAACTGGCATTATTCAGGTACCTCCTTATTTTGTGAAACTGTTTTTTTTCTCTTCCATAATTCAAAAATAATTTTCAAAAAGAGCGAGAATTCGAATTTGTAAAAGGGAGATGAGTTTATGCTATCTGTATGGAGATAGGGCAACCATATAAAACAGTGGAAAAACTGGAGAGATGTGGAACAGAAGAATCTTTTTGGATTTAATTCTTTAGAGGATTTAATGGGCTGCACGGTGGCGCAGCGGTAGAGTTGCTGCTTTACCGACTACGGGTGCTGTCTGTATTGAATTTGTACTTTCTCACCATGACCTGCGTGGGTTTTTCCCAAGATCTTTGGTTTCTTCCCACACATCCAAAGACGTACAGGTTTGTATGTTAATTGGCTTGGTATAAATCTCCCTAGTGTGTGTTGGATAGTGTTAATGTGCAGGGATCACTGGTTGGTGCGGACGGGGTGGGCCGAAGGGCCCGTTTCCATGCTGTATCTCTAAACTAAATCAGTAAAAGCAGGAATGTGCTTAAGGAACGGAAAGAATAATGTAAAAAGAATAATGTAAACTGAGGAAGAATCTTACACATGTAATAAATGTGATGGGGATCTTTGTCAGATAACATGGGAGAGGGACGATCATTGATTGTGTACGAAGGAACTGCAGATGCTACTTTAAACTGAAGATAGACACAAAAAGCTGAAGTAACTCAGCGGGACAGGCAGCATCTCTGGAGAGAAGGAATAGATGATGTTTCGGGTCGAGACCCTTCCTCAGACTGATGTCAGGGGAGAGGGAGATACATAGATAAGGATGATGATCATGGAGAATAGACAATAGATAATGATCATGGACTCATTGATAGACTTTTGCCCATTGTTTCTCCTTTCCGAGCAAGGCATCACCCAAAACTAGGAACCACTACACAAATAAGAGCACAATGAGGCAGACGGGCAATGCTTTTATGATATCTTCTGGTTTTACTGAAGATTTCCAGCACCAGCATTTATTTTCCTTCAAGCGCCGTGGTTATTCCTTACATACGTGTCCAAAAAAGGATGCAACCTAACTGTTGACAACCATTTCCCAGAATGTAAACCTGTGGTCCACCGAAGCTTGTTGCTGCAAGGAATATTTATTTGGATTTATTTTATGGACTTCCAATCTGTTCAATCACATATTTTATTGCTGACTGCATTGATTTATAGAGGAGTTGCCTGTGTAATCCATTGAGGCTTGGTCATTGACTGTCAAGGCTTGAAATAAAACCTGCTGTAAACTGAATAGGCGATTACATTGTTGAAGAAAACAGCAAATTGGAAGAAACCTAAGAATCGGTGGGTTAATTAGCCTCTATAAATTGCTCCAAGTGTGTCGGTGAGTGTTAGAATCTGGATGTGTTGATGGGAACTGGGAGAATAAGGTGGAAGTAGTTTGGTATTAGTGTAAAATGGATGTTTGATGGTCGGAGGTAGACACAAAATGCGGGAGCAACTCAGCGGGACAGGCAGCATCTCTGGAGAAAAAGGAATGGGTGACATTTCGGGCCGAGACCCTTCTTCAAACTGGGAATCAGGCGAGAGGGAGACATAGAAATATGGAAGGGTAAGGTGAGAAAACAAGAGAGTAAAGAGGACAAAGGTCCAAAGAAAATTTAGAATGTATCCCAAAAACCCTTTCTGGCTTAAGACCTCCCTCCACCAACTCCAGTTTAAATTCCATTTGGAATATTTTGGAGGACCTAGAAACCAAGAACCAATATAATTATTAGCCTTGGGGAAGGTGGCAATGAAGCAGACCATCAGTAAAATGTAAGGAAGGGTTTCGGCCCGAAACGTTGCCTATCTCCTTCGCTCCATAGATGCTGCTTCACCCGCTGAGTTTCTCCAGCATTGTGTGTACCCCATCAGTAAATGTCATCAGGAGGACACTAAAACTAGTCGGAGAACTAGGAAGGGGGAGGGATGATGGTTGGTGTGAACTTGGTGAGCCAAAGGTGTGTTGGAAGAAACTGCAGATGCTGGTTTACACCGAATTTAGACACAAAATGTTGCACCAAAGGGCCTGTTTCTGTACTACATGACGCTATCTTTTTAGGCCTAAACCTATCGCCTTAAATCCTTCATGTATGTTTCAATCTGTCTGCTTTAAATTGCCAATTGGTTCCTTTGTAGTGCTTTGTTATCCCACTGGGAGTCTGTTCATCTCATATCAAAGCTGAGATAACTTCAAGGTAATTGACTAAATTACTAGTTATTAGTCAAACACTTATCATCTGCATAGATCAATAGGTCTCACATGCAAAGCTGACTGCAACACAATGCCACCAGCATTTGAATTTGCAAACATTTTTATAAGTATTGCATCTAATCAGGTTTAGATAAGAAATTTTGCAATTCAATAAATGCATGTGGACTGAGCATTTACAAATTTAAAATTGCAAATATAACTACTCAAAACCAATAATAATCACAATGTTCAAAGGTACTCTGTTCAAAGACCACGACTAGCTTTTAAAATAATATTCAGGGGAACCCGAGTATATTGTGGTAGTGTTTCTATTATTCAGTTTGTTATGTTGATATTTTTTCCAAATTATTAATACACAGAAAGAGTAATTTGGAAATTAGAATTTGTTCATTTATCTCTTAGGAGAAATATCACATGAGCTCCCATTAACATTTTGAATTGGAGCCTATTGTGCCACATTTCAGTAAGATATCTCAGATACACCGAAAATATTGGAGTAACTCAGCGGGCCAGGCAGTATCTCTGGAGATAATGGCTAGGTAACATTTCAGGTCGGGACCCTTCTTCAAACTGTTTGCAGATTGGAGTCTTCCCTCCCAGTTCTTTTTTCCACTCCCCCCTGCAATCAGTCTGAAGAAGGGTCCCGACCCAAAACATCATATTTTCTCCAGAGATGCTGAAGAAAATGGATAGGTGACCTAAGTCGCTGGGGTACTCCAGCATTTTGTGTATATCTTTGGTATAGATACATAGATAATAGGTGCAGGAGTAGGCCATTTGGCCCTTCGAGCCAGTATCACCATTTTGTATGATCATGGCAGATCATCCAAAATCAGTACCCCGTTCCTGCTTTTTCCCCATATCTCTTGATTCCATTAGCCCTAAGAGCTAAATCTAACTCTCTCTTGAAAACATATAAACCAGCATCTGCAGTTCCTTGTTATTATATTGCAGATATATATTGTACAACAAATAGATTATGTTGTTGTCTACTTGCTGTTTGAAAATATAAAGCAATTAGAAAATATAAAGCAATTTAGGTATTGTATTAATGCACCATTTAATTTCCTTGTTTCATCATTTTGCAACATTCGCAATGTCTATTGTACCTAGAATTTCATTTTAAACCAGGTCTTTCTAAGACTAAATCATTCCAAGACATCACTGGGCTGTGAGCTGGAATATCTAAACAACCTCTGGAATAATGCTTGCACATGACCTGATGGGGGATCATTTATATTACCAGTGGCGAAATTCTAGATGATTGCAAGTTTATCGATTGCCAAAAATCAGATGTCAGCTGATGAAAATATTAGGACAGTTGAGAGTGGAGGAATGAGTTGAGTTTAGTTTATTGTCACATGCACCGAGGTACAGTGAATAGCTTTTGTTGCATGCTAACCAGTCGGTGGAAAGACAATAGGGTGATTACAATCGAGCCAACCACAATGTACAGGGAATTAATTATGAGAGTTTTGGCAGAAGATGAATTAACAGGAGGCATGATACAATGGAGATGTTACTTGATCGTTCATGTGAGGGGAAGAAATTGTAGCTAAAAACGCACGTCAAAGTCTAAGATGATGCCATGACTACAAAACAAATGGTTCAGCCTGTGCCAATTAAATCAACAGCCAGGGTGAGCAAGTGGTGACCAGAGATAATGGTTTCAATCCTCTGAAAGCATAGCTTTACAAAATGGTGGCGCATCCACGAATGGATTCAGCTTCCATGAGGGGATGCAGGAGGAAAGATTTAACACAATAGAAAGCAAATCATGAGTCAGTCTCATTATGTTCCATTCAGTGGAACATAATGAGAAGGTAGAGAAGGCCTGCCAACAGAAGAGATTCAAGCATGAATTTGGAGGAGAGGAGAATACATTCAGGTGCATTAGAAAATAAAGTTTAAAGATGATCTGGTAATTCTCAAGGACAGAGGAACCATCTGTGCATCTTTAGAGGGAGTTACTGTATGTCAGCAAATTACTGCCAAAATGAAATGCAATTTGCGCTGGTCCTTTTAGCCATTATTACTCATTACCTCCATTGACATTTTCCACAGATTATTATTGTTGTTATTTCAAGATGTCATGCTGTGAACAAGAGTGCATTAAAAGTTCATTAAGCATAAAGTATTCAACACATTAGGGAAATCATGTCTTCTAGTTTTTTTAAAAGCCTCTTTGTTGAGACTTAAATAAACAAAATTGTGTCTGATCCCGAAATATCTGTGCTGATTAGGGTAAAGTTGTAAAGATGAATCATAGGTATTGAGTAATACTTCCTATTGGATGGCTTTATTGTTTCTAATTAACAATCTAATATTGACAATTAAATAAAATTATCTTAATCCGATTGCCTTCATGCCAACCTATTTTAAGGCTGTTCAATTTAACAAAAAACACCTATGATAGTTATTTGGATGCTTAACCAACTATTTCAAGACATTCGTAAATGAAGAAGTGAAGTTAATGATGTGGTTGGATTTCTAACCAGAACACATGATTCTCCCACTGAATAATGGGCTGGATCAGACTCACTGGCCACTGACAGTTCCATACAGAACCAAGCAGCGAATTGCAGTGCATGTGACAATGCAATATGGAATGGCAGGCTTTCATGCAAAGTATGGAACATGCGGATGATCACTTGCATCTTAAACTTATGCCCTGTGGTTCCCGATTCCTCTGGGCAAGAGTCTCTGAGCATCCAATGTAAAATCTATTCCTACATGATTTTATTCACTTCTATAAGATCACCCCCTCATCGTCCTGCACTCCAGGGAATAGAGTCCCAGCCTGCTCAACCTCTCCCTTTATCTCAACCTCTCCCTTTACCTCGAGTTCTGGCAACATCCTTATAAATCTTCTCTGCATCCTTTCCAATTTAACAACATCTTTCCTAAAACATGGTGCCCAGAATTTAACACAATACTCTCAATGCGGCCTCACCAACATCTTATATGACTGCAACATGACCACCCAACTTCTATACTTAATACAAAGGACAAGGACAAAGGACATTTATTGTCACATACACCAATTGGTGTAGTGAAATTTGACTTGCCATGCAGCACACAGATAAAGATAAGACACAACACTAAAGAATTAACAATGAACATAAAAACATCCCCCCACAATGGTTCCCACTGTGGGGGAAGGCACAAAGTCCAGTCCCATCCCCATGTCCACCCATAGTCGGGCCTAATGAGGCCTCCGCAGTCAGTGCCACGGCGGCACGATGTTTTAGGCCTTCTCGCCGAGTGATGGTGCTCCTGCGTCGGGAGAGTCCTCACAGCGGCTTGGGACACCTGGAACAGCCGCTTCCTTACTCGAGACCGTGGTTTCCGAAGCAGACAAGGCCGCGCTGGATGGAGCTCCACAACTGGCGATTTCGCCGAGAGATCCCAGGTTCCCGATGTTAAAGTTCAGCGCTGCCGCCCGCAGCCAGCCGCCCCACACTCCCGCAGCTCCGCGATGTTCACCTGCGGTCTCAGCATTCCGGAGCTCCAGCACGGCGACCCAGGCAAGCTATCGCCCGCTCCGCTCCACGATGGTGCTCCAGCGTTGAGCGGCTGCCGAAGCCAAGGTTCTGGGCGGTCCCCTCAGGAAATGCCGCTCCAGGCCCATTGGTAGGCTGCGAGGACGGGTCGAAGTTGCATCCCGGAGAAAAGCTGCTTCTCCGACCAGGTAGGGACCCTGAAAAGTAGTTTCCCCCTTCCCCCCCCCTCCACCCCCCACATAAAAAAGACTAAAACTCCAAAACAAAACACTAAAACTCACTAAAAATAAAAGAAAGAAGTTAAAAAAACAGACAGCTGCAGGATGGGCAGCCATACCAACTGGACGGCGCCCCCAAGTGCACTGACGGATTAAGGGCAATGTGCCTAAAGCCTTTCTAACCACCCTATCTGCTTGTGACGCTACCTTCATAGAACTATGTGCGTGCACTTCTAGATCCAGCTGCTCTACAACACTCCGCAGAGCCCTACTATTCACTATGTAGGTCCTGCCCCTGTTAGACTTTCCAAAATGCAACACCTCATGTTTCTCTGTATTAAATTCCATCAACCATTCATTAGCCCACCTTGCTAACTGATCAAGATCCTGCTGCAATTTTTGACAACCATCTTCACTATGTGCAATACCACCGGCTTTTTTTTATCATCTGCAAACTTGCTCATCTTGCCATGTATATTAACTTACCACTGAATCCGAAGGGCTTCCATTGCTTATTGAGATAAAGGGCTGGATGCAACTTGTATCTTGTCTCTCAACTTGAAATCAGCCAGTTGATGTATCTAGATATACCATGGTCATTAAAAAGTGAATAAAAACAAGTTTATTTTGTTTTGTTCTTAAGTGTTTTTTAAATAACATTTAAGCGTTTGATTCATTTTTCAATCAAAATGTGTTCAAAATAAATTTGTTAGTTGTTTTATTAATACATTTTAACTTTTGATTTATAAACTGTATCTACTTATCTCCAGTTATCCAACTATCTCCAGAAACTATGGAAAGGGCTCCGGGTAGCACAAGCTGTCAGATGGTATCAGCCTGAGTTTTAGATGATGCTTTAGTGCTGCCCGCAGCCTGATCACCACTCATGGCCAGCTGTGCCTCGACGCGTCGTAGCACCAAGGCCAGCTGTGCATGTGGAGCAGCACAGCTGCAAATCCTAAACATGGCCACAAAGCACTAAACCAGTCCAATGTAATTGACGTTGTTAACGTCCTGACATTCGTGCGACCAGCGCCAAAGAACAAGACAGGATATTTGTCTTGGGTAATGGAATACAACAGGCACTATCGGATCAATTCCTTATTATTTCTATGAAAGATAATATGACGCTGCAGCAAGCAATTAGTAAGGTAAATATTATGTTAGTATTTATTGGAAGAAGATTTGTGCACAAGGAAAGATGACTCGCTACAATTCAACGAGATGGAGAAACCAAATGGTCTACTCCTGCTTTGATTTCTAGTGCACTCGGTGTTGAACCAGGGGCACTGCCCAGAGGAACTCCTGCAACAATGTCTGGCAACTCAAATGATCTATCTATTGTGCAAGGCATGACTCCAACCATTGGGGAATCTGCCCTTTACATCCATTACCTTCAATGTCACTTGATGCTAAATTTGGTCAGATCAAAATAATTATTCTCATTTCACCTTTTGATCCACCTTTTCGAATAGACAGGTTAAATGCATAGAGTCTTTTACCCAAAGTTGTGGGAATCAAGACCACAGGACATAGGTTTAAGGTGAGCGGAAAAAAATAACAAACTTTCGTATATTTATAAAACCCATTGCCAGACCGGGGGTATTTGCCAAATTCCATTTATGTTTGTTTCATAGTTTTCCCCAGGAGGTCACTATTATTTTTCCTTTGATGATTAAAGCATCAGGTTTTTAACGAATGTCTATGCTGAATGCATTAATTCTCACTCGTCCTGGTCAATTGATGCAGTTGTGACGCGTGGACTCATTCCTCGGCATGAAATCACAGACCTTCAAAATCTTCACGTAATCACTCACGTGACTCCAAAGAAAAATAGTAAGATTAAATGAGAACTTGTTTGAAGTTTGATCGTTATTTTATGAGGAGTCACGATGAGGGATTACGTGCCCTCCGCTCCCTACCCTCGTAACATAACGATCATCTGGTAGTTCTAGTCATCTATAATCCTACTATGTTAGTTCAACAACTGTTATCTGTGATTTCACACTGCTGCTTTGAAGATTGACGCGCATGCCTGGGGCCGGCCTTCTTCACGTAATCCCTCATCGTAACTCCTCATAAAATAACGATCAAACTTCAAACTGTTAAATTCACGTTTAATCTTACTACTCTACTTGGACCTGGGCTGTGCTGGAGATGGAGGCTGCATGTTGCTGTCAAAAAAACGAGTGGTATCTGTTGAAGATTACTGAAGAGCAGCATTGATAAAATCTTCCATAATTTTGCTGATGATTGATGGATGGCTGATTGAGTGGTAATTAGCTGGAATAGATTGGTCCAAACCAGGCACGTTTCCTTATTCTCAATTCCACTACTGTTGCTGATCTGGAATAGTTCAGCAAGGGTACAGCTACTTCAGCAGGGCGTAGCTTCGATAATACAGCGGGATATTGTAATACGTATACGTAATAAAATGTTCAATGGCTCAATTCTTCAATGGTAGTTTATTGTCACATGTACATGGATGCAGAGCGGTTCTTTTTTTTTAAACAACCAATTCAGCAAAATATTACTACATCTAAGTACGATCATATCTAAGTGCAAGACTGTAAGAATAGTAGACTACACTGAGGCAGCACACAAGAGTAAGTATGCTTCGGGTGCCAAATATCATCCTTCAAGTTTCAAACTTCTTAAAAATGTAGTCTTACCTTAGCCATAAAGCCCCATGATCCTGACAGCGGCACTGGGTCAGTGTTGCAGGGGTCGGCCTGTACCGGTGATTTTGTTGGTGTCCACCACCACTGCTCTGCCGCTCCATGCTGGTACGGGTCGCATCTGATCCATGGGCATGTTTGAACTCCGCAGGACCTCAAGGTGCGCCTGACTCATGTATGCCCCTAGCTGCTGCAGGGGCTCCAGCGGCCCACTCTACCAACGTTCCGACATTCGCGTCACCCGCAGACACCGCCAAGCATCCATGTTCTAGGCGCCTCCTGCAACCCTCCCCCGGTACCTCCAGTACCAATCTTGTTCTCCATCTGCCATTGCCACCATCTTGATGGTTATGTGTAAAGTTGTGATATTTATTACTCCCAGCTGTTCTTAAAATCACATGGAATTGAATTGACTCAAGAGTAGCTTCTGTGAATACGGGGATCTCATGAGGAATTCAAGATGGGTGGTGCCGCGGAATAGTTGCTGCCTTACAGCACCGGAGACCCGGGTTCGATCCTGACTATGGGTGCTTGTCTATACGGAGTTTGTACATTCTCCCCGTGACTGCATGCATTTTCTCCGAGTGCTCCGGTTACCTCCCCCACTCCAAAGATGTACAGGTCTGTAGGTTAATTGGCTTTGGAAAAATTGTAAATTGTCACGTGCATAGGGTAGTGCTAGTGTATGGCATTTTTTTAGATACAGTGCAGAAACAGGCCATTCAGCCCACTGAGTCCACACCAACCAGCGATCTCTGCATACTAACACTATTCTACACACAGTAGGGACAATTTACAATTATACCAAGCCAATTAACAAACCTGTACGTCCTTGGAGTGTGGGAGGAAACCAGAAATCGGAGAAACCAGAGAAAACCCTCACAGGTCACGGAGAGAAGGTACAAACACTGTACAGACAAGCACGCATAGTCAGGATAGAAACTGCATCTCCGGCGCCGTAAGGCAGTAACTCTACCGCTGCGCCACCGTGGCGCATGGGGTGATCACTGGTCGGCATGGACTCAGATGGACGAAGGGCCTGATGCCGCATTGCATCCCTAAAGGTCACAAAGCGCAATAGCACTCTCTCCTTCTGTACTACGATGCATGTCAGTGCACCCCTGCGAGAGTAATACCAAGAATGCCAGTCAGCATTTTTTTAATGCAAAAATTGAACATGAGCAGTTGCCCCAGATGGATGAGAATCTGTTAGTGATCTATCACAGTTAGAATGAAAAACACCAAATGCAAGTTATGGAGGGGTGCATCACTTGGAACACACAGGATGCATTTATCTTCTTTCCTCCATGTACTGTGTGAGCCTCTGTTTACATATAGTTTGTTTACATGTCAGGTTGTGGCAAACTGCATTATAACAGAATTAATCTTCATCAGAGCCATTGCTCCGTTGTGTCTCAACACTGTTGACAGTGAATCCGTAGTTAATTCCTCTTGGCAGCATCTTTCATAAAAAATGGGAAAATCTCTCTCTCTCTCTCTCCCTCTTTCAATTTTGTGATTGTTTGATGTAGGGCACAGAGCCCCTAGCCGATTGTTTGACATTGGGGTAGATTTTCTGCATTACAGCATCTTATGAAGGGCATACATTTCGGGAATCTGGACATGGATATACACTCAGCTCGGTTTTCCAGCCACTTAACATGCAGAAGACGTTAATCTCTGGGCCCAAACTTCAAAGAGGTGCCTGTGTTGCGTGAAATTTGCACCAGGAGCAGCAATTTGTAAAATTAGTGATAATTTGTCTCATTTATTTTCTTGCAGCTCTTCTTACTCCAAGACCTTTTGAGATTAATTAAAAGTTATATTCAGCGAGGCAGGGCTTGCCAGATGGAACATCACTTGATGGGAATAACGCTCCTAGAGACAGGTACTGCGATTAATGTGATTAGTTCCATTGTCTTCCTGGTTTCCAATGATTAAAATGACGTCTTCCCTTCCAACTCATCCTTTCCATGGCATTGATCCTGGTAAAATGGGTCTCTGCTCCCCTGCAATCACCAGCCCCTAGTATCCCAAGTATCACTTCAATACACTACAACTTCCTGATTAACTTTGATCTTATTTACTGTCCATGCCTTCACCTTCAACACCATAACTCCAACCAAACTCATCTCCAAACCCCTGGGAATGGACAGAAAATGCTAGAGTAACTCAAGGGGACAGACAGTATCTCTGGAGAGAAGGAATGGGTGATGTTTTGGGACAAGACCCTTCTTCAGCACCAAACTCCTGGACCTGGAAATCTGCAACTGGATCCTTGATTTCCTGACCAGCAATCCTCAATCAGCAAAGATGGCGGCCGTACATGAGGGGAAGTTTGGATCTGGTGGGTGGGCTGTGAGCTCGCCTGCTGCACCCTCAGAAATGGTCAGGGGTTCCAAGGTCAACTATGGGAGACGCCTCGGTGGGAGACGCCTGTGGGAGACGCATGGTGCAAACGCATAGAGAAATTGTTTTCGTACATCCAGTCCAGTAATGTCCATTCACAGACATAGTGGGCCAAAGGGCCTGTTTCACGCTGTGTCCCTAAACTAACCTAACATTAATTATCCCAAAACACCCAAACAAACCCATGCTGGGTATCCCCTTGTCAACGAGTGACTAGTGACACCACCAGTTGCACTGAATACTGTACTTGCAGTATGTTGTAAAAGGGGAGAAGTGCTAGAGGATGGCGACAGCTGCGGGTCTGTTTCTGTGTAACACCGATGTACAATGCTGGTGAGCACAAATCTCTCATTGTCACCAACTGCAAGATCAATGTGTACGAAGCAACTGCAGATGCTGGTTTATACTGAAGATGTACACATAATGCTGGAGTAACTCAGCAGGTCAGGCAGCATCTCTGCAGAAAAGGAAGAGGTGAAACTTTGGGTAAGAACCCTTTCTCCTCAGACTTCAGAAACGTCACCTATACTTTTCCTCCAGAGATGCCGCGTGACCCGCTGAATTACTCCAGCATTTGGTGTCTATCTGCAAGTTCAATGTTCTCTTTCAATGAGTTCCTACAGTTCTTACTGTAGCTGTAAGATTCAAGAGTTACCATTCAGCCCAGAATTGTTGCCAGATTGTCCTCTTGTTGAAGACAAGCATACAGAATTGTGAACTTACAGAATTGCTAAATAAAGCTGTTGCTGTGATATACAGTGGTTGTTGAGTGTGGAGTTGTTTCTTGGTTGGGAGAATGATAAATCTTTATCTTCTGAGAGGAAAGTGTTAATGACCAGTTTTTTTTAACAGCACTTTTGTTTTATGTATTCCCTCAAAATGTTCTGGAGTGTTGCCTGTACAATTTATCTCTGAATATAATAAACACTTTGACAACTATACAGCTTCAAACATAGTCTGATTTTAAGATTGGTTTCTAGCATTATATTTTCTTTTGAAGATAGACACAAAAAGCTGGAGTAACTCAGTGGGTCAGACAGCACCTCTGGAGAAAAGGTATTGGTGACGTTTCGGGTTGAGACCCTTCTTCAGACCAACATTTTCACTTTGTCTTTCACTTATCTAATATTATTTCATGCAACCCATATGGTCACAGGCTATAGAAACATAGAAACATAGAAATTAGCCGCAGGAGTAGGCCATTTGGCCCTTCGAGCCTGCACCGCCATTCAATATGATCATGGCTGATCATCAACTCAGTATCCCGTACCTGCCTTCTCTCCATACCCTCTGATCCCCTTAGCCACAAGGGCCACATCTAACTCCTTCTTAAATATAGCCAATGAACTGGCTTCAACTACCCTCTGTGGCAGAGAGTTCCAGAGACCCACCCCTCTCTGTGTGAAAAAAGTCCTTCTCATCTCGGTCCTAAAGGATTTCCCCCTTATCCTTAAGCTGTGACCCCTTGTCCTGGACCTCCCCAACATCGGGAACAATCTTTTTGCATCTAGCCTGTCCAACCCCTTAAGAATTTTGTAAGTTTCTATAAGATCCCCTCTCAATCTCCTAAATTCTAGAGAATATAAACCGAGTCTATCCAGTCTTTCTTCATAAGACAATCCTGACATCCCAGGAATCAGTCTGGTGAACCTTCTCTGCACTCCCTCTATGGCAATAATGTCCTTCCTCAGATTTGGAGACCAGAACTGTACGCAATTAATTGTCTATAATTTCATTCATTCAAGCCTGACTAGCTCCCAGAATCTTCTGTAACACCACAGGGTACAATTGATGCCTCCACAACCTGTCCCTTCCTGGAATAAAATGTCAGCATTGCAACCCCAATCCATTCCCAATCCATCATCACCACATAAATGGGCGATAGACACAAAAAGCTGGAATAACTCAGTGGGACAGGCAGCATCTCTGGAGAGAAGGAATGGGAAATGTTTTGGGTCAAGACCCTTCTTCCATCCTACACAATTTGTCTGCTCCATTGCAAAATCTCCTCAAGGTATGTCTACTTTGAAGAAGTTCTCTTCTTTTCCACCACATGCCATTTCAAAGCCACTTCCAACAACTGGAGTTCCCTGTAATTCTGAAAAGTTTTACAGACTCCTACCTATTAATAGGCAGTCATTACGAGACACTCAGATTCCTGTTACAAGAGGACTGGGTTACCTGGTTTAGCAAAAGGACGATAACTTAACTGCCCTAATCAGATCACAAAGCAATGAATATTCAGCGCAACCAATTTACTGCCAACGCAAGATTTATTTTCAATGTCCCTGCAATGATGATGTTTGCATATAGTATATGAGCCGACATAAGGCATGAGTTATACCTTTGTGAGCGCTTAGCAGTTCTTGCATAAAGCGGAAAGCATTTTTGCATCATGACACTTTAAATGAGGTTACATTCCCCAATGAGTTCTTACAAATCTGCTGATATTTTGATTGCCTTCCAACAGCATTATATTACTCTAGGCAAGTTAGAACAATGACGAGAAAAGCTGACTGCTAATTCTATTCTCAAAAGTAATCACAAAATCTCCCTCTGAGTTTTATTATTATTTTTCAACACAAAGCCTGTGTGATATTCAACACCGAGGAGCATGGACATAATAAATAAAACTTACTATCTAATTTATAATCCCCTTTCAGGTTTTCCTTGAGTCTTTTATACTAAAGAGTCACGTATTGTGACTTTTATAACAGGTCTAACAACGTAACATCAATTAATACATTACTTTTAATTCTGCAGTACGTAGAGTTTATATGTATACTGTGATATCCTCTCTTGTTTTGAGGCCCAACATTGAGAAATGACACAGATTGTTTCAGTAACGTTATGATAACACCTGATTTCTATATTTTACTAATTCTTTTTTTTAATATATCTTTATTTATTAGAGGTACCGTAAGTTACATCAGTGTACATCCCTTATATTGTATTACAGTCACTGTTTTTTTTAAGGCTTTAGAAAAGAGAGAAAAGAGTGAGAAATGCCAGCAAAGAAAGTAGAAAAGTGAAAAAGAGATGTGAAAGTGCAAAAGCGGGACATAGGGAAAGGAAACCCTTGAAGAGTTAAGGGCCTGTCCTGCAAGCATGCAACTCTATGCAATTAGCGCGACCTAACGTGGTCGCTTGAGCCGTCCGGCATCGCGGGGCCGGTCCCACTTCAATCGCCGGAGCCGTGCGGAATTGTGCGGAGTTCGTCCCGACATCGCGCGGGGCTCCGAGAAACTGACTATGTTCAAAAATTCCGCGCGGCAACGGCTTGTCAGGTCGCAGTCGCCTCGACGCATGACACACCGCCCCGACATCGTGCCTCCGTGAACCTATCTGTAGGTGCCTCTGTGACCCTCTATGTGTGTGGCTCCGTGGCCCTCTGTGTGTGTGTGCCTCTGTGCCCCTCTCTGTGTGCCCCTCTCTGTCCTGGCGAACTTACCTTAGACTTCGCTCCAAGTGCGCCTCACTTTGCGCCGCGTTGCACCACTCACCTGACCTCCGCGCGGCCCTCGCTGCCGGTTTGGTCGCGCTTGCCGCATGCAGGAGCATGCTGGTGGGAAATGCTGGTGGGAACGGCCCTGTACAGGGGATCACCCGACCTCCGCGCGGCCCCCGCTTCTAGTTTGATCGCGTTCATCGCATAGAGTTGCATGCTTGTAGGACAGGCCCTTTAGAGACCGGAGATTAAGAGATAGACCCTGGAGAGGGAAAAAAAAAAGAAAAAGGAAAAGAGAGAAAGAAAGAAGAAAAGCCAATTACTTTATTATAAACATCTCGCAAAAGGAATCTACCAACTCGACAGTTTTTCTTCCCACTTTACCAAGACCTGACACCGGTACTTTTTTGAGGTATTCTTGCACCTTATCCTTGTAATAGATTTATAAATGTAGACCACGTCTTATAGAAACAGTCTGATTTTCCTGCAAGTCGGAGTCTCATATCTTCCAAGTGTAGTGTTTCGAACATAATTGAAATCCACATATTAACTGTTGGTATAGGAGAATTTTTCCATAATTTTAAGATTAGTTTTTTTCCAGTTATTAAGCCATATTTTACTAATTCACCGACAAATTCCGCCTCACCAGCCCTTCACCTCGCGCTGCCCGTCGCTCTCGAAATGCCGTGTGGCAGAGGCCTTCCCAAGGTGTAGTGGCCACGGTGCCGGTCGAAAACTCGGCGGACCACGGAACCTGCCCAGAAGACCTGAAGTCTTGGAGGACCATGGTACCATGAGGGAGCCGCTGGAGACATCGGACACGAGGAGCAAGGGGTGGTAGGAGGGTAACCAGGGTAATGCCTCCAGCGCCTTAAAGGTCGGTTGCAGGAGGCATCCCCGGAGATACAAAGATGGCCGGGTGAGGAGAGGGACCTTAGTTTGTGTCAAAGGCAATGGAGGAAGGCCCTGCAGCAGCCTGGAGCTTGCCTGGATCAGGAGACGCTCCAGTAGACCGAGCACTTGGGCAGACCAGACTTTGGACTTTGGCAATGGAGCCAAAACATGGCGGCGCCTGCATGTGCAAATATGTAAGAAATAATTTCACTGTACAGTTGCACATGTGACAAATAAAATGCCATTGAACCATTGCTCTTGCCTCCTCCCTGGCAACCAAAAGATTATTGTTAATTTGTGTGCTGAGGCAGTTAAATCACACTCAACTGAATCTATTGCTTAATCCAGCTGACCTCAAAAAACATTCAACTCCTGCAAAGATTATTAAATATAGACACAAGAGACTGCAGATTCGGGAATCTTAAGCAAAATAGAAATGCGAGAGGAAATTAGTAGGTCAGGCAACATCTGCGAAGTGAAATGAATAGATAATAGTAAGATTAAATGAGAAATTACCAGGTCGAAGTTTGATCCTTATTTTATGAGGAGTTACGATGAGGGATTACGTGAAGAAGCCCCGCCAGGCGCATGCGCGTCATACTTCAAAGCAGCGACGTGAAAACACAGAAACCGATAGCCGAATTAACATAGTAAGGCTTTAGAAGACTCAAACTACCAGATGATCCTTTCGATTATGAGGGCCGGGAGCGGAGGGCACATAATCCCTACTCGTAACTCCTCATAAAATAAGGATCAAACTTCGAACTGGTAAGTTCTCGTTTAAACTTACCTTTTTACTTCGGAGTCACGCGAGTCACTACACGAAGATTTCAAAGCTCTGTGATTTCATGCCGTAGATGCACTCCATACGACACACTGCTTCAGTTGACACAGTAGTGAATAAATAATATATTGAACATTGCTTCAAATTATCCAATAATCTTTTTCTTTTTTTTTCAATAACAATACAGTAATAACCCCTCGATCCCAGGGGAAATTACAAATGAAATTTATGAATACAAAGCAAATCAAATCAACCAGAACCCAAAACAGCATTCCCAAACCCTGGCACTGTCCGGACAGATTTATCATAATTTTAGAAAAGTTGATTCCTTAGACCATCCTGTGGCCTTGCTGCGGATGTTGATGCCGCCCTGGTGGAGTGAGATTTAAACACATGAGTGTCTACTCCAGCGGAATCCAAACCTGTTTTACCATCTAGAAATAGTTTATACTGACACCATTTAAGGGTTTTTTGGTGACTGATGAGCATTGCTGTCTCAGAGCCTCTGAGACTCTAAGTTACCTCGATATATTGACTCAGGTGCTGCCTACAGCACCTGAGTCAATATATTGACTACACATAACCTTTGGTCAACAGGGTATTATTTAAGCTTACTTTGGTTCCGGCCATTCCTGGCCTGTTTTGTTAGATTAAAATCATACACATAAAACGTAATGTCATCTGCAGAAGAATACATGCTATCTAGTCGTAACTTTTGCAATGTTTGAACTCTTTGCGCTGATACTTGCGCCATGAGCTTAACGACTTTAAGTGTTAACTTCTGAAAAGACAATGACGTAATTGGAGCCCATTGCCGAAGCAGTGTGAGAACTATACTGACATCCCAGATTTCTGTATATCTAGGTTTAGGAGGATTTGTGTTACAAAATTCCTCTCATGAATCGGGACACTAATGGATGAGACCCTATAGGTTGTTGTTCTGAAACTGCCCTAAATAGGAGGACAAAACACTCCAAGTACTATTAATGGCACTATAACTTCAGTGTTCATCAAAAATGCAACATAGCAAGGAACTCCAATACATCCGGTTTGCTTGCAGTATGATCAAATATATCTGACTGTAAACAAAACATCTCCCATTTCTTAATATGAGGCACATATAGTTTCTTAGTGCTATCTCTCCAAGCTGCAGTTATGACATCCATGGTCCTATTCAACAGTCCAAAGCCTTGGAATGGTCTGGTCAGAACCTGCAGATCAACAAATTAATATGACCATGTAATGGATGACTTTCTTCTGTTACTGGATGCACCAACAAATTACTGCAGTTGGGGACAGTCATGAATGGTTGAGTCATCATTCTGAGCACCAATGGGAACCATGGCTCTGTAGTCCAGTCCAGAACCACCAAAATGCCTGAGGCAGAGTCCTGCTCCATTTTCGTGAGACACTGCCTAATCAGGCAGAATGGGGAAAGCATAAAAGGAGTACGTCCCCAATGTAGCGAGAATGCATCCACCGCTACTGCTCCTGGACCCGGATCCCATGAAACATATTTAGGCAATTGATGATTTAGCCTGCATGCAACAGATCAATATCTGGCAACTCATAGTGGCTGACAATCATTTTAAAACTTCAGGATTTAATCATCCATTCTATATTGTCATTGAACTTTCATGACCTGTTGTCTGCCACCACATTGTGTCTACCTGGTAGGTAGATAGCTGAGATCCAGATGTTTCTGGAAATACACCAGTGCCACATGAGGTTAGCCAGATTATCACATAATACTGACCTTATTACTGCCATGGGATTGATATGTGGCACAGCCGTGGTATTATCAATCTGGAGTTGTACATGTAACTTATTCGTTGTTAAACAATAAACTTTTAATCCATAGAATGCACCCAGCAATTCTAAGTAATTTATACCATGCCTGTGCAGGATCAAATCCTCTTGCACACTCCATCTACCACCACAGCTAGACTCACTGTCAGTAGCTCCCCATCCGGTAGTACTCACATATGTCTGTAACAGCACTGAAGGTTGCTGAACCAAAGTGGTTTTGGTAGTTTGTAATTGAGCTTTGGCTCTGGTTGGTAACTGCATAGGTCTATCAAAATGATCTGCATGTTCTTTAAATGCTAGTTGTCTAGCTTGTTGCAGACTTCAATAGTGCAGTGGTACAAACTGTACTGCAGGGAAAGCTGCCACCAATTTACCAATAACAGTAGCTACTTACCGGATGGAGGGATATTGTTTTTCAGCGAGACTAGTAGAGAGCTCTCTGATCTCCACAGCCTTGGCTGTAGACAAAGTCACTGACATATCAACTGAATTATGACAAATCCCAAATGAACAACTTTTTAGGATGGCTCTAACTTGGATTTGGTTGGATGGACCAGGAACCCTACCCTTTCAAACAGGTATTTGGTTGCTGAAACCGATTCCTCAGCTGTCTGCTGATTGTTGCTTATGATTAAATATCATCTAGATAAGACATTACCATGTGATTCTGGGCCCAAAGTAGCACCAGCACTGGTTTCCACTATTTCTTGAATAGCCTAGGAACTGAGGTTAACCCATTGGGCAATGCTTTAAATTGCTACAGCTGTCCCATCCAACTAAATTTCAAGTATCTCAGATACTGATGATGAATTGGTACTGAATAATATGCATCTTTCAGATCTATAGTTGACATATAACAGTATTTCAGTATTGAAGGTGACCATTTAAAAAAATGCCTATAGTGAACATAGGAATTTAACTGGTTTAGGTCCAGAATGCCTCTAGATCCCCCATCTTTTCTCTGTCTGGGGAATATATTGGACACGAATTGTTGAGGATAGTTTATCGTCCTCTCAATTACCCCTTTTTTGGGACAAACCCGTAATTTCTTCTTTTACCTGCTGAGTTTGTGCAGAAACCCCAATACTCTATTAGGCATATTCTGTACGGATCAATTCCTGACATAAACTGTATTCGAGCTTGAGACAGTGTGTTGTATAAACCGATGAGATGTTATGCAGCACCATTCATCATAACTAATTGCAACCTAACCCCAACCGGAGGTCCCAGAATCTTATCCTGGACAGAATGAATCACCTGTACCTCTACAGTCGGCCTTTACTCCTTCTTCCCATATTGGGGTTGTAGCTGGGATACACAGGTGAGTAATGCCGTCGTCCCACTGGCCCCCCTGTGCTTGGCCCTGCCCCTGGATCTGTCGCCTTTCGCGCAGAAACGACCTGCGAGGTGGCATCCTGGCAGAAGGGACGTATGCCTTCGTGAGACGGATTGTTTTGGCATGATCCTCCAGGTCCTTGACTTGTTCGAGGAGGACCACCCCAAAGAAATAATCTGGGCTTGGATATTGGTGAACCTACATAGAGCTGCAACTTCGGGTTCAACGTAGGCGTTGCAGAACAAGGCCAGCATATCTTGTTGAGTATCAGACATCGGTGCCCCCTGGACCTTCTCCAAATGCCTGCTGCTAACAACTTGAGGACACGTTGAAATCTCACTTCTTGTTCCCGCATCGTTGCACTCATTTGTGCCCTTTCCAAGTTCACGGTGGGCATTTTGAGTGAGGCACACTTTACAGGTGTTTTATAACGTGTGGCAGTCTTCCAGGAACGTATCATGGAGCTGGTGAGAACCCATGTAATTTACATTGGCGGCTAGAGTTTTCTCGATAGCCTCACCAGTCCATTCCGGGTTTAGCGAAGTTTAACGCTACGTCCGGGATACCAGGAGCATGGCTCGTTTGCGCCGGTGAGCACACATGTGCTGGTGTGTTCATTTCATTTCAGCTGCAATAAAACAGTAGCGGGTATTGGAGCCGGCATTTAGCGCAGCCGTTATTTCCAAACCCGATCTAAATAGCGGTAATGGCGGGAGCCGGCTTTAGAGCAGCCGTTATCTCCCGACCTGATCTAAAAGCGGTAACCGCGGTTCCCGCGCGTTCCATTCCATTACCGCAGTTTAACAACATATATTTAGCAACTCTAGCTGGCTCTGCGAGCCAGACTTACAGAGTTTAAAAAACCCTCGCAGGAAAGGCTTAATATTGGCTTGTCTGCGGGTTACTACTTACCTGCTGGTGGAGCTGCGCTTTCCAGCCAGTCAGTGCGACATGCGTCGATGTAATGATGCGCATGCGTCTGGCAGGGCTTCTTCACGTAGTCACTCACGTGACTCCAAAGTAAAATATTATGGGACAAAACCCTTAGTCCCTTTATCATGTCTCTGTACACTATAAATGGTTCGATTGTAATCATGTATTGTCTTTCCACTGACTGGTTAGCAGGCAACACAAGCTTTGCACTGTACCTCTGTACACATGATAATAAACTACATTTCTTATTTTCTATATCCAATTTTCTTTTGAAGGTTATTTCTAACTCTACTTCCATTGCTATTTTAGAATGCACACTCCAGGTCAAAAATTCACTGAATAAAAACATTTCTTCGCTTTGATATTTCATATTTGAACTTGCATTCCATTTGCTTTAAAGCCATGAAATTTTAGCAGCTGTAAGCACTTAACTTTCACCACATTCATTATTTAGATTCTATGTAACATATTGTGCTACATTGGACCAAATGGAGAGTGTTCAAAAGGTAAGATTATCAAAAGATAATGACATTTACTGTCAAGCAAGGTGAATACATAGATTTGCAATCGGCTGCTCTTATCTGGGTTCCTTAAAGTTGACCACCACTATCAGAGTATTGTGCTTATACCTATGAGTGCATTTCACAAAAATAAATGCATCCCACAAAGTTCCTATAAGGGGACATGGTGGAGGGGAAAGAGGGGGTTTAAAAGGGAAATATGAGGCTCGGGGATGGGAGATAGTACGAGGGAGGGGAATGGAGTAGGTGAATGGGAATGGGACAGTGGGAGATGGTCCACCCATCACTAACTAGGCTTTGTCCTGCCCCAACCTCTCTTTTCCAGTTTTCTCTGCCCTAGTCTCATGAAGGTTGCTGTTCATTGATTTCAGCTCCGCCTTTAACACTGTCATACCCGCTAGCTTGATCACCAAACTCAGCGGTCTTGGCATCTCCACCTCCATCTGCAATTGGACACTGGATTTCCTCACTAACAGACCACAGTCTGTTAGGGTCAACAACCTCACCTCCTCCACTATAACACTGAACCACAGGGTGCCACAGCGTGCCACAGCGTGCCACAGGGCTGTGTGCTCAGCCCTCTCCTCTACTCCCTCTTCGCCCATGACTGCATCCCTAAGTATGGCTCCAACGCCATCATAAAATTTGCCGACGACACCACGGTGGTAGGACTGATCAGTGACAACGACGAGTCAGGCTACAGGGAGGAGGTCCAGCACCTGACAACTTGGTGTGCCAACAATAACCTCGTCCTCAACTCCCAGAAGACGAAGGAAATCATTGTTGACTTTAGAAAGAACAGAGGGGGCAGACACACCCCCATCTATATAAATGGGACTGAGGTGGAGCGGGTCTCCAACTACAAATTTCTCGGGGTACACATCTCTGTCCTGGTCCCTCAACACCTCCAAGCTGATCAAAAAGGCGCAGCAACACTTTTACTTCCTGAGGAGGTTCAAAAAAGCCCACCTGTCCCCCCAGATCCTGACCAACTTTTATCGCTGTACCATCGAAAGCATCAAGACCACCAGCTTTACGGTATGGTACAACAGTTGCACCGTAACAGATAGGAAGGCACAACAAAGGGTGGTGAAAACCGCCCAGTACATCATCAGTGCCCCGCTCCCTGCCATGGATGCCCTCCACTGAAAACGGTGTCGGAGACAGGCCAGGAAGATCATCAAAGACCCCTCCCACCCTAACCATGCACTGTTTGCCCTCCTACCATCAGGGAGGCGGTACCGGAGCCTCAGGTCCCGCACTAGTAGGATGAGGAACAGCTTCTACAACAACACCATCACACTGCTGAACTCAGAGTCCCGCCAATAGATTTCTCCAGTCTCTCCGTCCACATTATCTGCATTCTGTATTTATTTCTATATTGCTATTACTACGAACTGACGCTAAACTGCATTTCGTTGTACCCATACTTGTGTCTGTGCAATGACATTGCAGTTGAATTGCAGTTGACAATTGATATCAGCCGAAGTAACATAGCAAGGCTTTTAGAAAACTAGAACTACCAGATGATCTCTTAGATTATGAAGGTGGGAGCGGAGGGCACGTAATCCCTCAACTTAATGCCTCATAAAATAAGGATGAAACTTCAAACTGGTAAGTTCTTGTTTAATCTTACTATTTTACTTCGGAGTCACGAGAGTGACTACATGAAGATTTCAAAGCTCTGTGTTTTCATGCCGTAGATGCACTCCATACGACAATCTGCTTCGGTTGACACGGCAGTGAATATATAATATATTAAACATTGCTTCGAATTATTCAATAACTATTTTTAATAATAACAAAAAAACAGTAATAACCCCTCTGTCCCAGGGGGAAATTACAAACAATGATATAAAACAAAGCAAATTAATTAAATGGAACCCAAAACAGCATGCCCAAACCATGGCACTGTCTGTACAGGTTTGTCATAAAATTGTGACAACGTTTACTCTCTAGACCATCCCGCGGTCGCGAGGATTTGGTCTAGCGGCACGTCCTGAGCCTTCGCCGCGGATGTTGATGCCGCCTTGGTGGAGTGAGATTTAAGTACATGAGTGTCCAGCATAATGCAGAACCTGTTTCAACCATCTAGAAATAGTTTTTACTAACACTCTTTTATATGGCTTATTGTGACTAATGAGCAGTCCTGTCTCAGAACCTCTGAGACACCTTGTTAACTCAATATATTGGCTTAAGTGTTTAACTACACATAACATTTGGTCAACAAGATATGCTTTAAAAGTCACCTTGGTTCCTGCCATTCCTGGCCTGCATTGTTTGATTAAATCATAGACATAAAATGTAATGTCATCTACAGACAATTGCATGCAATCTATTGGTAACAATTGCAATGTTTGTACATGTTGTGCTGAAACCAGCGCCATTAGCATAACCACTTTAAGAGTTAATCTCTGCACAGATAATGACGTAATTGGAGCCCATTGCCAAAGCAGTGTGAGAACTATACTGACATCCCAGATTTCTGTAGATCTAAGTTTAGGAGGGTTTTTGTTAAAAATCCCTCTCATAAATCGGGATACTAACGGATGAGACCCATTCTGAAAATTGCCCTAAATAGGACAAAGCGTTCCAAGCACTGTTAATGGCACTATAACTCAAGTGCTCATCAAAATGCAACTTAGCAAGGAACTCCAACACATCACATATGCTTGCAGTATGATAAGATATATTTGATTGTACACAGAACATTTCCCATTTCTTTATGTGAACCACATATTGTTTTTTAGTGCTATGTCTCCAGGCTGCAGTGATAACATCCATGGTCCTGTTCGACAATCCAAGGCCTTGGAACGGTCTGGTCAGAACCTGCAGGCCAACAAATTAATACGGTCATGTAACGGGTGACTTTCTCCTGTAACCGGATGCACCAACAAATTACTGCAGCTGCGAATCGTCATGAATGGCTGAGTCATCATTCTGAGTACTAATGGGAAGCATGGTTGTGTTGGCCAATCTGGGACCACCAAAATGCCTGTGGCGGAGTCACGCTCTATTTTGGTGAGGCATTTCGTGATCAGACAAAATCGAGGAAATGCATAAAAGAATGAATGCCCCCAATGTAACAAGAATGCATCCACGGCTACTGCTCCTGGATCCAGCTCCCGTGAAACATATTTAGGCAACTGGTGATTCAATCTGGATGCAAACAGATCAATATCTGGCAACCCAAATCGAGTGACAATTGTTTGATAAATTTTTGAATTCAACATCCATTCTATATTGTCATTGAACTTTCGCGACCTATTATCTGCCACCACATTGTATATACCTGGTAGATAGATGGCTGAAACCGACATGTTCCTTGAAATACACCAATGCCACATGAGGTTAGCCAAGTTATCACATGATACTGATCTTGCTCCTCCCATGTGATTAATATATGCCACTGCCGTGGTGTTATCAATCTGGAGTTGAACATGTAAATTATTAATTGTGGAGCAATATGCTTTTAACCCATAAAATGCCCCCAATAATTCCAAATAATTTATCCCTTGTCTGTGGAGAATCAAACCTTCTTGTTCATTCCATCTACCCCCACAGCTAGACTCGGTGTCCATAGCCCCCCCATCCGAGAGCCCTTACATCAGTCTGTAAGACCACTGAAGGTTCCTGCACCAAAATGTTATTGGTAGTTTGACTAACATTAATAATCCACCACTGCAATTCTGCTAGAGCTGTGGTTGCTAACTGCATAACCCGATCAAAATGACCTGCATGCTCTTTTAGTGCTTGTTCTCTTGCTCTTTGCAAATATTGATAATGCAAAGGTCCGAACTGTACTGCAGGGAAAGCTGCTACCAATTTCCCAATGACCTTAGCGACTTCTCGGATGGAGGGATAAACTTTTTGTGTGAGGCAAGTACAGACATTAGCAATATCCGCAACCTTGGCTGTTGGTAATGTTACTGTCATATCAACTGAATCCATAAGAAATCCCAAATACTCAATATTTTGGGTTGGCTGTAACTTGGACTTAGTTGGATGGACCAAAAACCCCAATATTTCAAACACATTTTTGGTTGCTGCAACCGACTCCTCAGCTGACCCTTTAGAGTTGCTGATAATTAAGATATCATCTAAATAATCCGTGACAATGTGATTATGGGCCCTCAATAGCCCCAGCACAGGTTTTAACAATTTTGGAAATAGCCTAGGGGCTGAACTTAATCCATTAGGCAATGCTTTGTATTGCCACAGCTGTCCCATCCAATTAAATTTGAAGTGCCTGCGATAATGAGTATGAATTGGCACTGAATAATACGCATCTTGCAAATCAATAGTTGCCATATAACAGCCCTGTGATAACAGCTGTTTCGCAGTAACGAAGGTGTCCATTTTAAAATGCCTATATAGAACAGAAGAATTTAAGTGAGTGAGGTCCAGAATTACTCTACACCCCCCATCTTTTTTTAGGTCTGGGGAATACATTAGTCACAAATTGTTGAGGATGATTAATGGTTCTCTCAATCACTCCTTTTTGGCATAAATTCTTAATCTCGTCGTTTACCTGTTCAGTCTCTGGAGCAGAAAACACCAACATTTTATTAGGCTTGTGCTGTTGAGGTGGATCTATTCCTGAGATAAACTCAATGGTAGAGCCTGACACAGTATTTAATATAAACATATCAGACGTTATGCAGCACCATTCATTATAAAACAATTGTAATATATCTCCAATAGGAGGTTGTCCACCAGAAACGTTATCCTTAACAAAAAATCCCTGTACCTCTACAGTTGGTCTGTAAGTTTGCTGTCTGCCTATATTGGGGTTGGAGCTGGTCTGTCTCGGTGGGTAAACTCGTTGCCCCACTGGCCTCCCCCTGCTGGGCCCAGCACCTGGATCCGATCTTCGGTACATTAAACCAGGCTTTCGTATCAGTGGCCTTGAGATGTTTGGCTTCATTAAACCAATTGTCTTAGCCTCATATCTTTCTGGGTTTGCGTGATCATTGTCCCTTTGACCATTTTGCCAAATGCAGTAATTGCTGCAGCCACCAGTTGGAGGACGTGTTGAAACCGAACCTCCTGTCCCCTCATAGATGCACTCATGGGTGCCCAGATTGCTGGGTTCACCATGGGCACCTTGAGTGATGCACAATTGACAGGTGTTTTATATTTACCAGTAGTCTCTTGCATCATAGTTTGTTGGAGCTGGTGAGACACCAAATAATTTATATTGTTGGCAAGATACTCACCAGTCCCTTCTGGAATAGCAAAACTCATTGCTATTTCCGGGACACCCGGAGCGTGGCTCTTGTGCTCTGGTGTATGCACATGAGCAGGGACACCAGAATCAGGGTCAGCTTCATCCTGCCCTGCTTCTCCCAAGTCATACTGTAGGGAGGCATCGTCCAGTCCTATACAAGGCGCTGGAAGGAAATCCCCTTGCTGATAATCCACATATTCTTCCTCGTATGGGCCTCCTTGAGCAGCTGTCTGGGGAATCAATGGGGCCTTTGACCATTGGTAATCAAAGTTTGGAGCATTTTCTCCATGTTTTGCATTCTCCCCCACATTCTTTTATTATCCGGAGGGGAGTCTCCTTTTTCTTCAGACCCGTCTGACAACACGGGTCTGATAGACTTTCTTTTAGCTTTCCTATGGCTATCAGTGGCCTCAGGCTTCTGAGTCCCTGGAGCTGGTGTGGAAAGTTCACTAGCTGGTATAACGGCTGTCGGTAAAACGGCACCCGGTATCGGAACCGGTGTTGCCTCTCTAATCTCCCGGCCCGATCTAATTTGCGAATCCGTATTGCTGGATCCACGTTTGCTGTGAACTCTCCTACCTGAATGTTCCATACCACCGACTCCTACTGACTGCTCGAGCCAGCTTTACGGAGTTTAAATACTTCTAGGCAAAGTTTTTAAAACACTTACCTGTGAAGTTCCTACTTACCGCTGGTGGAGCTGCGCTCTCCAGCCCGTTCGGTGCGACATGCGCGGACGTAATGATGCGCATGTGCCTGGCGGGGCTTCTTCACGTAGTCAGTCACATGACTCCGAAGTAAAATCTTAATTATTCATCTCAATGGGACATTTGCCATAGGATTACATGTTGAAGAATAAGGTTTGCTTTTCCCGCCACAACCTGTAATTGGTCTCAAAACATGGGAGGAAGTGGTAGATCTTAACCTCCCCCACCCCCTCCTCCACTCCCCGACCTTTCCTTTATCTGGAATCACCTGGTAATTCTTGATTCAGAAACTATAATGAGGCCAATGTATTGGAACAAGTTAAATAACAGCAAGTGGATGGTGGCAAGACTTTATATGCAATTCAATTTGACTAAGTATTGGACTTGCAAGTCCACTTAGACTAAGAATTACTGATGAGACCCACTAGTTTTGAATTGAAGCTGGGAACTCTGAAGAAGGGTTTCGGCCTGAAACGTTGCCTATTTCCTTCCCTCCATAGATGCTGCCACACCCACTGAGTTTCTCCAGCATTTTTGTCTACCTTTTATTATAACATCCATGACCATCAATGAAGATTTCTTATTTTAAATATTTCCCTTCAGTGGGAAAGGAATGCAATGCAACAAGGGCCAGACAAGGTGTAATTTATTTTAGCTTTAGTTTTAGCGATACAGCATGGAAACAGACCCCTCAGCCCATCGAGTTAGTACTGACCAGTGTTTCCCACACATTAACACTATCCTACGCACAATTGTGACAATTTACAATCATACCAAGGCAATTAATCTACAAACCTGTAGGCCTTTGGTGTGTGGGAAGAAACCAGAACATCCTGAGAAAACCCTAGCAGGTCACAGGGAGAATGTACAAACTCCGTACAGACTGCACCCATAGTCAGGATCAAACCCGAGTCTCTGGCGCTTGAAGGCAACAACTGTACCGCTGCGCCACAGTGCCGCCCATGTAAATATGCCTATGTAATCTAGCACTGTAAATTCTCACAGAGGTACTGCAGGTACATGGACAGTAATATTTTTCCTGCCACAGTTCCTACAACATTTATGAAGCAGTTAGACAGGTACATGGATAGGACAGGTTTGGAGGGATATGGACCAATGCTGGCAGGTGGGACTATTGCAGCTGGGACATGTTGGCCGGTGTGGGCAAGTTGGGCCAAATGGCCTGTTTCCACACTGTATCACTCTATGACTCTAGTTCCTTAGGCCGTTAAATCAACCATTTCACTCTTCTCAAAGCAAATGGCAGAAGATACAGATCAATGAAGCCCAAAGGAAGTTCAGGTTAAAAAGACTTATTTTCTGATGCAAAAGCAGAAATTTTACTTCGGAGTCACGTGAGTGACTACGTGAAGACCCCGCCAGCACGCATGCGCGACATATCGTCGTTCGCATGCGGAAGCGACAGTCGGGAGGAGCGGGGCTCCTCCAGCGTAAGTTAAAAAGCTTACGCCAGGTAAGTCTCACCGAAGGAGTGAGCGTCGACGAAGGATCATGGAATCACGGAAATCAAAGAGAGCAGCGGCGAGAGCAGCTGCTATGGAGAGCAGCCAGCAGCGTGCCGCTTCTCCCGAGTTACAGGTTTTACCTGCAGCTCCCGACTTCTCGCCCATGAGGGCCGTTGGTACACCACGGTCGGGCGGCAAATCCACCCGGAAGTCGGACTGGGCCGCCGACTCAGCTGGGTCCGGACCCGAGGACACCCCGTTCGCAGATAGCGACGGAGGTCGTCTAGCCCGCATGGAGCGGATGATGGAGCAGTTGCTCCAACGTGACCTGCTAATGCAGGGGCAGAGTCACAGTGGGCCTCTTCGCAGGCCCACGGCAGGTTCCTACCATGGACTGCCTAATGTCTCGCCCTCTTCGCAGGGGAGCATTGAGGGTCAGAACTGGGCTGACCCAGAAGAAGGGGAGCTGGCTGAACAACCATCAGTGTCAGGGGTGTGTGAAGAATACCTGGATATGGTAAATAAACATGCAGTGCCTATACAGAAAGGCCTACCAATCCACCCTAAGCTGGCAGCCAGCATTAATTACATGGCTACTAACCAGCTACAGGAGCAGGCTATTAATTCTACAGCCAATAAATATATGGCTCCTGAGAATTGCAAGTCGCTGAATGTCCCCGCGGTGAACAACCCTATTTGGGGGAACATGAGCCCCATGAGCAGAGGGCAAGAAATTAAACTACAGAGGATCCTGAAGCTCTTAACCGCCGGGATCACAGCAGTGGCAAGAACTGCAGTGGGGATAGAGTTGCCGGAAGAACTGCAAGATGCCCTGGCTCTACTGTGTGATACACAGTATGAGATAAACAACTTCAGGAAGAGCATCATTAAGCCGGCACTCAACCCCAAGTTTGCGGGTTTGTGCAAGCCTGGGAACGCTCAGCCTCCAAACCTGCTGTTCGGGGATAACCTTCCCAAGCAGGTAAAAGACCTTGATGAGGAGGCCAAGGCCTTGGGCCTGATCAAGGTACCCGGCTCTACGAAAACTCATTATCCTCAGCGACAGCACCCCTACACACCCACCGGACAGAGATATCATTACAGATCTGCCGGTGGTGAAAACTCGAAGGCCGGCCAACCTGCACAGCGGTCTTTTTTAGGCCATGGCCCAGCCCGGCCTTCTTGGGAGATGCGCCACTCCTACAACACGTCGAACCAACAGAAGAAACAAGGACAGAGACCGCAACACCGGCATTAACCATGGAGGTAGGTGGGTCTGGCTTCCCCAGGAACACATCTTGCCTAAATTCACTTTATGTAGGGGGCCGGTTGCACATGTTCTATGAAAATTGGCACACTTTTACCTCTGATCCTTTCATACTCAGAAGTATTCAGGGCTACAAAATTGAATTTATTCACGAACTCCCTACCCCGGTCCAGCATTCACCTAGCCGAAAATTCATCCTCTCTCATAAAGAGAAGGCAGCAGGGCATGCTGAACTATACAGGTTAATTGAAAAAGGGGTAATTGAGAAAACCATCAGAGAACCTCAGGAGTTCGTATCTAATATATTCACCAAAAATAAAAAAGATGGCGGTTGCCGCATTATCATAGATCTGACCGAACTGAATACTTCTGTTCAGTATGTTCATTTCAAAATGGACACCTTTGACACTGCTATACAGTTAATAGCTAATGGGTACTACATGGCATGCATTGACCTCAAAGATGCATACTATTCAGTACCAATACACAAGGATCATAGGAAATACTAAAAATTTATCTGGATGGGACAGTTATGGCAATACAAAGCCTTGCCTAATGGGTTATCATCAGCACCCAGATTGTTTACCAAGATATTAAAACCAGCCTTGGCCTACTTAAGAAAACAGAATCATACTGTAATGGCCTATCTTGATGATATCCTCATTGCTGGGGAGAGTTTGGAAACGGCTACATTGGCAGTTTCAGCCACGAAACATCTTTTTCAGAAGCTGGGGTTCATTATACATCCAGATAAATCAAAATTAGAACCCTCTACCACCATGAACTACTTGGGGTTTTTTATCGACTCAGTGCAAATGTCTATCACGTTGCCACCAAACAAGGTGGTGGACTTGATAGAGGCTTGCAGGAGCCTTACTGGCATCAAGGACCCATCCATTCGACAGGTGGCCAGGGTGATTGGGAAGATAGTGGCTGCTTTTCCCGCAGCACAATTTGGGCCTTTACATTATCAAAACCTACAAAGAGCTAAAATTATAGCTCTCAAAAGTCATGCAGGCCATTTCGATAGGCCTATGAAAATACCAGAGAAGGCTAGAGCCGAATTAAATTGGTGGATGGTTAATGCCCAATATTGTTCCAAACCCATCACTATCATCAATCCCTCGATCATCTTACAAACGGATGCCAGTGCTAAAGGTTGGGGAGCAACTAATACTACCACTAGTTGTGGAGGTAGATGGAGTGCACAAGAGTTAACCCTATTCAAAACTTTGGGAATTAACTATTCAGAAATGCTGGCAGCATTTCACGGCCTAAGGGCATACTGCACAGACATGCACAAAGTACATGTTAGGATACAAATTGACAATACCACGGTGGTGGCTTATATTAACCACATGGGCGGAATAAAGTCGATATCGTGTGATGAATTGGCCAACAATATCTGGCACTGGTGTCTGCAAAGGGAAATTTGGATTTCAGCCACTTACCTCCCAGGTAAGCTAAATACGGTGGCAGACACCAGGTCACGCAAATTTAACGACAACATAGAATGGATGTTGGATCGAAAAGTGTTCACAGATATTGTAGAACGTTATGGGACACCGGATATCGACCTATTTGCGTCCAGATTAAATCACCAACTACCAACATATGTTGCTTGGGAACCAGACCCAGGGGCAGTAGCGATGGACGCTTTCACGCTACATTGGGGGGATTTGTTCTGTTATGCATTCCCCCCCTTCTGCCTCATCAGTCGGGTCTTGCAGAAAATCAAACAAGACTCCGCTTCGGGTACTTTGGTTGTGCCCGACTGGCCTACCCAACCATGGTTCCCAGCGGTACAGAAGATGGCCACAGAACCTTGCATTCGAGTCAATAAACGACCTAGTCTGCTCATACATCCTGTCACAGGACAACACCACCCATGTCATGACCGCATGGACCTGTTAATTTGCAGATTCTAAAACGGCCTCTTCTGAGATACGGACTCACCAGCAGAACCATAGACACCATCTCAGCAGCATGCAGGGAGTCCACCAGGAAGCAGTACCTGACCTACATCAGGAAGTGGGAAGGATTCTGCGCTACTACCAACACTACATATGAATCCGCTACTATTACAGAAGTGCTGGAATTCTTGGCTGCCCTTCACTTTGATGAGGGACTGAGCTACAGTGCCATAAACAATGCCAGGAGTGCCCTATCGTCCTACTTGGGCCAGGGGAGTGACCAATTGGGCATTGGATCACATCCATTGGTATCTAAACTAATGAGAGGAATATTTAATTCCAATCCCCCCAGGCCCAGATACAACCATACGTGGGATATCAGCATAGTTTTAACTATGCTGCGAGGATGGACACCTAACTCGGGGCTCACTTTGGCAAAGCTCACCTACAAAATGGTAATGATCATGGCACTAATCATGGCACAACGGGTCCAGTCCCTGCACAAACTTAATCTGGATGCCATGACTATCACCAATGACAAAATCACTTGTTATGTGCAGGGACTGTTAAAACAAGATCGACCCGGAGCGTCTGGACATACTTTGGAGTTTCTGGCATATCCAACAGATACTCGACTTTGCATCGTCACGTTGATTTCACGATATATTTCAGTCACCAAAAGTCTCAGGGGCACGGAGACAGCATTGCTTATAAGTCACAAAAAAGCCCCATCACAAAGTCACGGTGCAAACCATTTCTAGATGGTTAAGGGTGGTACTGGATGCGGCGGGGGTGGACACTAATATATTCAAATCCCACTCCACCAGGGCGGCATCCACCTCGGCGGCTAGGATGATGGAAGTACCCTTGGACCACATCCTGGCCACAGCGGGTTGGAGTAATGAGAAGACATTTCATCGCTTCTACAATAAACCCGTGGCCTCTCCTGACTCTTATGCAGAAAGGATTTTGAGTTCTGCCAAAAAATTTACCCTTATGGGATATATATATATATTTGTTTTGGTATGAATAAATACCTATTTTTGTTTTTCAGCCAGTGTCATGTCTGAATTACGTTCATCCTCTTATCCCAGCATAGCGGTGTGTGAGCATGGAGCTTCCAGGGCATGAAATCACAGAGCTTTGAAATCTTCACGTTGTCACTCACGTGACTCCGAAGTAAAATAGTAAGATTAAACGAGAACTTACCAGTTTGAAGTTTGATCTTTATTTTATGAGGAGTTACCATGAGGGATTACGTGCCCTCCGCTCCCAACCCTCTATTATAAAGATCAACTGGTATGAAAGTTCTCTCTTATCTTACTATGTTAGTCTACGTGACTATCTGTGATTTCACACCACTGCTTTGAAGAATGTCGCGCATGCGTGCTGGCAGGGTCTTCACGTAATCCCTCATCGTAACTCCTCATAAAATAAAGATCAAACTTCAAACTGGTAAGTTCTCGTTTAATCTTACTATTAACACATATTGTTTGGCATCGGTTGTTGTAAGAAGCTGAAGCAGATGCAACAGCAGCTGAGCCATGTGTCATGGCAATGATCATTATCACTGTATATTGGGTATTTGTTTGGACTGTAACTGGCAGATGTCAGACTGTTGTGCACATCAGTTTAACTCCAGTAGTGGACTCAAATAAAAAAATCTACAAGGTCGTATAACAATGATATTCCCACATGCCTGCTATGTGAAGCAACATGAAGCAAAGTTTCTATTACATGTACAAAGCGGAACATGAAAAAAATAATAGTCCAGATAAAAAGAAAACAAAATGACAAAACAGTCTGATCTCCCCATCATGAAAAGTAATGGCTAGAAAATTGAGACTCACCAGCCACACTAACCTCCATTTTCAATCCCCCATTCATGTTCACCCTATGTGAGAGGATGTGTCACTGATTTACACCAAAAATAGACACAAAATGCTGGAATAACTCAGCAGGTCAGGCAGCATCTGTGGAGAAAGGAATAGGCGATATTTCGGGTCTGAAGAAGGGTTTTGACCCAAAATGTCACCTTTTCCTTTTCTCCAGATGCTGCCTGACCCATTGCGTTACACCAGCATTTTACATCTATCTTCGTCACAATATGAAGCTGCAAATACAGAAAGAGATGCCTTCAAGCATTGTATCATATTTTACATTGAACTCTGGCTCAGCCAGTGGCACCTAGGAATAGACTAGGTGCCAACCAAGAATAGTTTGGTGACTACTGGAGAGACAGTTGATGGCACGGAAAGATGGCACCCAGGAAAGGCTGGGTTAGCACCCCAGTCTGTGTCTTTCGTGAGAAAGACACCCAACAAAGCTACGGAAAGGCCTAATGAACCATCGTGGCCTAAACATCCATCAGGCGAGAATGAAATGCTCGGAGAAGGAGAAAGAAGTGCAGCGCACAGGCCTTGAACCTGGTGAGATGCAGGAGGAGCCCGGCCGGGAGTCACCCCACAGAGCCCAGTCCCTCCATGCACTAGAGTCTCCCAACCCCTGCAGAGTAGTTATTAAGATGGCTGATCCGTAGGCGGTTGCTGCTGGGACGCAAGTCGGGGCCTGATCAACCCCGGCTGGGTCGCCTGGGCGAGGGTGTCTGATGTTGCGAGACCTGAAACACCCGATGACCCCAGGTCACATCACTGAGGATGCGTCCCAGCGCATCTAGAAGATGTATATTTTTCACATTGAGACATTGATGTATCAATTAAATTTACAAGCTAGCGTCATATTAGTCATACAGTACGTTGCATGCTTCAATACTCCCTGCATTTTCCTTGGAGTTATTGAGCTGTGAAGATCATGGCCTCCAGATGGATGGCACTCACACAGTGATTTGATGATGAAGCTTGTTGGCCTGTGGAAGGAAACAGTTAAGGACAACCTTGGTGATAACTCCTCCAGTGCCAAACAGCGTGGAGACCTCTGTGCATTTGCCACACTTGGACGTCTCCTTCGTTGAAAATGGTCTTGCTTACAGCATTTCTCGGTATCCTGGTTGGTCCTCCTCATCTTAGAATGTCGATTTAAGATTAATTTGGTTAAGAGTTCCTTGCAGCAGATACTGGCTACCTCACTTTCCCTTGTAAACTCGCATCCAGAGAGGCCCGTTGGGTCTTCCTCTCTATGCCCATTCACAGTTAGAGATTACCAGGCAAACAGCAGAAAATATTCAAGGATTGCTCAAAATCTTTTAAATAATTTGCAACATTCTCTATAAATCCTTGAAGTCCATGGCCCGTGAATGAACAGCTTGAGTCCATGCATCTGGAGTACTCGGAAGCCCTAGGTCAACAGTCAAAAGAGCACATCGCCTCAAAAAACTATCATACCTCTCCTGACCAGTATGTGCAGAATAGTCTTCAGTTCTCATCTTTTTCTTAGATCCCACAAAACCAAAATGGGAGAAAGTCAATTCTGAACCCGTTGGGCTGCCCAAGAGGAAGAGTGTAAATTTAGTTTATACTTAAGCAAACAAGTGGGTTTTTTTTACAATTTTGGCACTCAACACCAAATAATGAATGAGTTTCATCTATGCAGCCCTATTGTATCATTCAAGTGTCAATTAGTGCTGAATTATTATGGGATTTTACTATGCAATCCTACCAATTAGGAACTGAAATGAAACTGCCAAGCTCATGTTTTTTTTTAGCCTTAAAGCCAGCAGAAAGGCTTCTGATCCACATGGTCTTTGGACTGGATTTAAGCCCAGGTGTTGGTGCTATTAGTTCTAACCCACTGCACCACCTAATCCCCATGTTTATTTACTTAGATACAAGATTTGTTTTGAAGAACAATAATAACAAAATTCCCTTTCCTTCCCATTTTGCTTTGCAAGGCAAGAAATCCTGAAGACAATCATCACATAGAAAGCACTAGTATGTTACAAACATAAATGGGTCATTTGATGATAAGTGATAGGAACAGAATTAGAATCTCCCATCAAGTCTGTTCCGCCATTCAATCATGGCTTATCTAGTCAAGTCAAGTATCCTTTATTGTCATTCAGATCTTTCGGTCTGAACGAAATTTCATGCCTTGCAGTCATAACACAGAATAAAACAACAAAAACACACAATAAACACAGATTTAACATCCACCACAGTGAGTCCACCAGGTCCTACTCACTGTGATGGAAGGCAAAAAGTCTTAAGTCCTTGTCTCTTCCCTCCTTTTTCTCCCTCTGTGCTGAGACGATCCAGGCCTCCAATGTTGGTAAGCCTGGGTTGGGTGATGGTAAGTAAGTCAGTCCCGCGGCTGAATCAGAGCTCCGTGAACGGGCCGGTTCAAACTCCGCGGCCCAGGGCGGTTGAAGCAGCCAGAGCTGCCGCCCTCCAGTCCAGCGGTTGCAGCTGTTGTTGCGGGAGCTCCAGAAAAACAGGTCACCAACCTGGGACCTGCGAGCTCCCGACGATGTCGTCCACTAGCCCGCGCCGAGCCTCTGGGGCTCTGAAGTCAGGTCACAACGCCACCACAGCCCCGAAGTCGGCCAGCCTCGCGTTGGTAAGTCCTGGCTGGCTCTGCCTCCGGCCTCGAGGTCGATCCCAGTTGGAGGCCGCCAACTCCGCAATTAGGCCTCAGCGCAGGCGGAGACGGGGGGGTATGGCAAGAAAGGTTGCATCCCCCCTCCGAAGGAAGAGACCAGAAACATGTTTCTCGCACCCTCCCCCCACACATATACAACCCAATGAACTAAAATTAACTAAAACAGGACAAAAGGAAACAAAAGAAAATGAAAAGAAAAAACAGACGGACTGCAGGCGAGCCGCTGGTGCTGGGGCAGTGCAGCCACTTCCAGATCTATCTCTCCCTCCTAAAGCCATTCTACTGTCTTCTCCCCATAACCTCTGACACCCATACTAATCAAGAATCTATCTATCTCTGCCTTAAATATATCCATTGACTTGGCCGCCAGTCTTCTGTGGCAAAAAATTCCACAGATTCACCACCCTCAGACTAAGGAAATTCCTACTCTTCTACCAATAAGAATGTCCTATAATTCTGAGGCTATGGCTTCCAATCCTAGACTCTCCCACTAGTGGAAACATTCTTTTCACATCCACCCTATCCAAGCCTTTTACTATTCTGTACATTTCACGGAGGTCACCCCTTATTGAAATTAAAATTGTTAGCATATTTACTTATGAAAATGTATTTATGATACCATGTCAAGAAGGTGATCTGATTATATTCTACCTCAAATTTTATACCCTTGTCCGCACAATGGAAGTTAGAACATGGACCAGTTTGGGAGTTCTTGCCAAATTGATATATATTTCCCTTTACACAAGGGTCTGTGTTCATTGCAAAGTAATGTTTCTTTTCAATCATTTTCATTATTTAGTCTTAAAACACTTTCGCGCTGTACCAATGTAACATTACAGGAAGATTTTGTTTAGCTGGTAGTACCTACTATGTGCTCGGGTAGTACCAAAACCAATTCAATGTTTATGAGCAGCAAAAAACATTCCTTCACCAGTGCCCATACAATCTGGAAGACTTTTAGTGTCTCTTTGTTATTTGCTCTTTGTTCTCTTTTTCAATAAAGTCTTTCTTTTCTCCTCTTTATTTCTCTTTTTTATTCCTGGTTTGCTTCCAACTCACTAAAATTGATTTGCTATTCACTAAGGTCTCGTGCTCTGCTGTGTTTCACTGAATCAACTGATAACCACAGGGATTTGCACTCACAAGAAGATAGGCACAAAATGCTGGAGCAACTCAGCAGGTCAGGCAGTATCTCTTGAGAAAAGGAATAGATGACGTTTTGGGGCGGGACACTTCTTCAAACTGAGACTCAGGGGAGACGGAAACCAGAGGTATGGAAAGATTCAGAACAAATCAGAACTGGCACTGATGACCAAGGAAAGGTGGAGCCCACAATGGTCCATTGCTGGCAGTAGAAGAGGTTATAATGAAGGGATATATGTATGTGAACAGTGGAGCTAGCAGGGCAACTAGGGTGGGGGAAAGATGGAGAGGGATGGTTACTAGAAATGAGAAAAATCAATTATTTCATACCGTTGGGTTGTAAGCTTCCCAAGCGAAATATGAGGCACTGTTCCACCAATTTGTGTATGGCCTCACTCTGACGGTGGAGGAGGACAGAAAGGTCAGTATGGGAATTAGAAGAGGTTTAAATATTTGGCAACCAGGAGATCACGTACACTCATGTTTTGGGAACTGAGGGATGCAGTAAACATTTTCCTTGATCCACAGTCAACACACTTCATCAAGCAGTAACATGAAAGGAAGGCGCCTGAGGAAAGCAAGACGTTTAAATAAATTGTGCAATTTAAATGCAGCCGATCTACAGGAGAAAAGGAGATAGTTTAAACGAAAGTTCCTTTCAAATCCTCTGTAGGATCACTGGATCAGTTCAGCTCATTTGCTGCTGAAACAACTAATCTCGCTAAGGTCATAAGGTCATAAGGAATACGAGTAGAATTTACAAGATAAGCCATGACAGGGCACAATTGAGCAAAATTTGACCAAGTGTGTACCTTATATTATCTACCTTAATTGTAAATAAGTAAAATAGAATCTCCTCTTAGATATAACTCATGCATATAAGTACAACACAATTGAAGAAGTGCAACGTTGCTTGCAGATATATTTTAAGCATTAGTCGGTGTCAGATATTATATCTTCTTTTAGCTATAAGACAAAAGTTAAACGATACGAACTTGGCTAAGTTTTTGAATATCATTTGTGCTTCGCTTGAGGGTTCATATGCGCCATTTCCTGTTAGCAGGCATCTGTGTAGTCTTATCTGAGATGCTTTTTGGCATAATTCCTTCAGCAAGTCTAACAGATTATAACAACTTATCTTGAAGATCATAGTCTGAGTGTGAGAATGTCCAGCACAATCAGATGGCAGGCCCCACTGAGTGGCACTTGGGATCATTGGAAAATTCTATTAATGCAAATTGGATGGGTGGATGTCACAACTGATCAGTCATTCCAAAGTAGAGAAGGCATCTTTGTACTTTACATCTCATGGTCAAAGGTTGTCATATGCTGATATTTTAGCACATGCTAATTA
Source organism: Raja brachyura (assembly GCA_963514005.1). Next base: position 16,629,494 of record OY740798.1, on the reverse strand, counting down.
AACATTTTCCTTGATCCACAGTCAACACTTCATCAAGCGATAACATGAAAATAAGGCACCTGAGGAAAGCAAGACGTTTAACTAAATTGTGCGATTTACCTTTAATCTTTTCTTCTAACTGCAGCCGATCTACAGGAAAAAATGAGATAGTTTAAACAAAGGGAAATTGTTCCTTTCAAATCCTCTGTAGGACCACTGGATCAGTTCAGCTCATTTGCTGCTGAAACCACTAATCGCACTAAGGTCATAAGGGCATACAGAATACAAGTAGAATTAGGCCATTCGGCCCATCAAGTCTACTCCACCATTCAATCATGGCTGATCTATCTCTCCCTCCTAAACCCATTTTCCTGTCTTGTCCCCATAACCTCTGACACATGTACTAATCAAGAATCTATTTATCTCTGCCTTAAAAAAAGTCACTGACTTGGCCTCCATAGCCTTCTGTGATGAAGAATTCCACAGAGAGATTCACCACCCTCTGACTAAGTTATCTATTGTCTATCTATTGTTGGGAAATACAGTACAGACACAGGCTCTTTGTCCCACCAAGTCCACACCAACTATCATCCACTTATTTACATTAATCCTACATTAATCCTTGAGATGCGGAAGATAATCAAAGCATCAGATGTAAACCATGCAGTCACAGAAGAACATGCAAATTCCACACAGAGAGCACCCAAGGCCAGGACTGTTGACAAATCTCATTATGTTGTCTTCTTCCCCATCAACCCCTCCAGTGAGAGGATTCCTGTGAATGTAGACAATAGACAATAGACAATAGGTGCAGGAGCAGGCCATTTGGCCCTTCGAGCCAGCACCACCATTCAATGTGGTCATGGCTGATCATCCCCAATCAGTACCCCATTCCATCCTTTTCCCCATATCCCCTGACTCCTCTATTTTTAACAGCCCTATCAAGCTCTCTCTTGAAAGCATACAGAGAACCTGCCTCCACCGCCCTCTGAGGCAGAGAATTCCACAGACTCACCACTCTCTGTGAGAAAAAGTGGTTCCTCGTCTCCATTCTAAATGGCTTACTCCTTATTCTTAAACTGTGGCCCCTGGTTCTGGACTCCCCGAACATCGGGAACATATTTCTTGCCTCTAGCGTGTCCAAGCCCTTAACAATCTTTTATGTTTCAGTGAGATCCCCTCTCATCCTTCTAAACTCCAGAGTGTACAAGCCCAGCTGCTCCATTCTCTCAGCATATGACAGTCCCGCCATCCCGGGAATTAAACTTGTAAACCTACGCTGCACTCCCTCAATAGCAAGAATGTCCTTCCTCGAATTAGGGGACCAAAACTGCACACAATACTCCAGGTGTGGTCTCAATAGGGCTCTGTACAACTGCAGAAGCACCTCTTTGCTCCTATATTCGATTCCTCTTGTTATAAAGGCCAACACGCCTTTCGCTTTCTTCACTGCCTGCTGTACCTGCATGCTTACTTTCATAGACTGATGTACAAGGACCCCCAGATCCCGTTGTACTTCCCCTTTTCCCAACTTGACGCCATTTAGATAGTAATCTGCCTTCCTGTTTTTGCTACCAAAGTGGATAACCTCATTTTTATCCATATCAAACTTAATCTGCCACGCATCTGCTCACTCCCCCAACCTGTCCAAGTCACCCTGCATTCTCATAGCATCAGGCACGTGCCGTGAGTAATTACTCAGGGTAGGCACTCAGTCCACTTTAAAAAAAAATTAAACCACACATGCGCAGATTGTTCTCTCCGTTAAATAAATAAATAAATAAATAAATAAACAGTGACATTTCAATTTGTTCAAGGCTTCCTAGTCCTAGACCAATTGGGAGAACAGTTCCTTTCACAGCGTGTGGAGAGTCTGTGCCAGGGGTAAAGTTGTGGGGAGGGCACGAGTGTTGAGAAGGAGGGTGTCAGGGATACTGCCAGTAACTCACTCACTCACCGCTACCACAGCTCTCCGGGCGCGAAGCCACGCACTGTAGCTGGGGATAGAAGCAGCTCGGGGAGCAGCCATCGGAACCCGACAACAGAATTTCAGCGCCTTCTGCCGGCCCGCTCACCTTTGGCCGTGCACCTGTCGGAACACCTGTCACCTGCCATTCGCCGACTTCGCTCATATCAGCGGCTTCCTGCAAATCCTTAAATTCCCACAGCCGAGTAACCTTAATCGCGCTGTCGGATTTAAGGACATGAGTGAAGCCAGCGAGCGGCAGGAGAGAGGATTTTAGACGGAGAGCTGCCAGAGGTGAGCGGGGAACGGCAGAAGGAGCTAAGGTTTTGGCTGGTTCTGCTGTCCGGCTTGGCGGCCGCTCAGCTACCCGAGCTACTTCTCCCCCCCCCGGCTTCAATGCGGTGGCATCCCATGCCTCCGTGCAAGGAGCGTTGCAAGTGGCATTATCCCGATCCCCTCATTCATAACATTCGTGCCCTCCCCGCAGCTTTACCCGGGCCAGACTCCCCAAACGCTTGGAAAGGAGCTCTCCCCCACACCCCCACACCCCGGGAAATTTAAAAACATAAACACAAAATGTACTTACCACATTATTGGTACACAAGCTCCATTCTCCAAGCTCCAAACTCCATAGTTTTTTAAAGAAGGAACTGCAGATGCTGGAGAATCGAGGGTTACACAAAAAGCTGGAGAAACTCAGCGGGTGCAGCAGCATCTAAGGAGTGAAGGAGATAGGCGACGTTTCGGGTCGAGACCCTTCTTCAGTCTGAAGAAGGGTCTCGACCCGAAACGTCGCCTATCTCCTTCACTCCTTAGATGCTGCTGCACCCGCTGAGTTTCTCCAGCTTTTTGTGTAACCCTCCATAGTTTTTTATGTTACTTCAGAAAACAACTTCTTCTTGTCAAGTGTACATACAAGATTAGAAGTTGTTCAGCCAGAGCTGAACACACTTCTTGGCATCTGCATGCAATGGTGTCTGTCTTGCACTTCTTGCGCTTCTTGTGCTTCTTGTGTGCTGTGGTGGAAAGTTTAGTGGAAACAGGGCCGTGACGTCAACGCTTTTCCATGGCCCCAGAAAACAACTTAACTTGCCAAATAATTCACCCTGTATTTTCTGTTGATATTATTGTAAATGCAATATTAATGCTCTCAAAGTTTAACACATTTCTGTTCAATATATTTTCACAAGTTACAGAGTAAGGCAAAATGGGTCCTTTCGAAGTTCTCAGATAGATTTAGATACATATTGGATGCTTTGACACATTATTAAATGGAAGGTGGTTAATTCCTCTGGCTGGGGTATATAGAAGTAGACTTCTCGATACCCCAAATAAATAAAATAAATGACTTGGGTCAATAGAAGAACTTTCCTCACGCAGAAGGTGGTGAATCCCTCGACTTCGAAGTGTAGTGGATGCTGTTAATGAATATATTGAAGATCGATTTTTAAATGTGGAAGAAATCAAGGGGTGTGGGGTTAGCTTGGAAAGTAGCAATCTAAAATATCAGCCACAATCTTTCTGAACGATAGAGCTGATGTAAGGGGCACGTGGAATTCTCTTGCTTCTGTTTATGTTCTTTCAGTGCTATGTCATTATTTACATTTTAAACAGGTGAGAATAGCTTTTCACATTGTCAATAATAGGGGTTATAGTGTTGTTCCTGATCTTTGCACAGATGTAAGGGAGAGTGCGAGAGAAAGTATGATAGAGAATGTGAGAGTGCGTGTGAGAGTTCGAGAGAGCATGCAAGAGGAATTTGGTTTGTAAATTGGTAAATTAGGCAATTTATCAGTCTTAGGGACTCTTAGGGAGCGGCCTTGTGAGGGAAGTGCCCTGTGAGAAAAGTGTGAGTCTTTGGCTCGAGTGTCTTTGGCGAGGAGGCTGAGGAGAAACGCCGGAGAGGGAGAGACGAAAGAAGGAGATGTCAAGCAAGCTGATTTAGTGTGATGCTTGCAGTATGTGGGAGGTCAAGGACACTGCTGGTGCCTCTGGCTGCTACAAATGTGAGGTGCATCCAGGTGCAGCTCCTGAAGGACCGTGTTGGGGAACTGGAGAAGCAAGTGGATGACCTCAGGTTCGTCTGAGAAACTGAGTCGTTCCTCGACAAGTCCTACAGTGAGATTGTTACACCTAAGGTACTGGAAGAGAGAAAGTGGGTGACGGTGAGAAAGGGAGGGAAACGTGGAATGCAAAGGTCCCCGGGTGTTGTACCTCTTGTGAAGCTGTCGGGACAGAAGACGTTAAAACACTGAGCGGCGGACTGGCTTACGAAGCAAAAAGGGCTGTTGAGTCAAAACTAAAGAGGCCAACGTCAGGCAATGCCATTGTAGTTGGAGACTCCATTGTGAGAGGTACGGACAGGGGTTTCTGTGGCAGCAGACGGGATTCGAGGATGGTGTGCTGACTTCCTGGTGCCAGGATCCAGGATGTCAAAGACAGAGTGCAGAATATCCTCAAGGGCGAAGGTGAACAGCCGGAAGTGGTAGTGCATGTCGGCACAAATGATGTCGGAGAGAAGGGGATGAATATTCTGCAGCGTGACTTTAGAGAGCTCGGAAAAATGCTGAAAAGCAGGACCTCCAGGGTTGTTATCTCCGGTTTGCTTCCAGTTCCTTGTGCAGGCGAGAGCAGGAACAGGGAGATACGGGACCTGAATGTGTGGCTGAGTAACTGGTGCAGGGGGCAGGGATTTAGATTCTTAGATCACTGGGATCTGTTTTGGAGTAAGGGGGAACTGTACAAAAGGGACGGATTGCATCTTAACAGGTGGGGGACCAGCATTCTGGCAGGCAGGTTTCCCACTGTTACACGGGTGGTTTAAAACTGAATAAGGGGGGTGGGTTGTCAAATGGGATAGACGAGGATGGAGTTAAAGGGAAAGAGAGTAAAGGGATGGTTAATGACCCCAGAATTAACGGGAAAGGAAGCTCACAAAGGGAGAGGAGAGTATGGCCAAGTGTAATAGGGATCAATGTGAAAGGTAGGATGCGTAAGGAATTAAAAGTATTGTATATGAATGCGCGAAGTATAAGAAGTAAATTAGATGAGCTTGAGGCTCACTTAGAGTTTGGTAGATATGACATTGTGGGAATTACTGAGACGTGGCTGCAAGAGGATCGGACCTGGGAACTTAATATTCAGGGTTATACATCCTATAGAAAGGACAGGCAGGTGGGCAGAGGAGGGAGGGTAGCTCTGCTGGTGAGGGATGGAATTCAGTCCCTTGCAAAGGAAGACATAGGCAACTGATGATGTAGAGTCACTGTGGATTGAGTTGAGGAATTGTAAAGGCAATAAGACACTAATTGGTGTTATTTACAGACCCCTAAATAGTAGTCCGGATGTAGTCTGTAAGTTGCAGCAGGAGTTAAAACTGGCATGTAACAAAGGTAATGCCACTGTGGTGATGGGGGATTTCAATATGCAGGTAGACTAGGAAAATCAGGTTGGTTCAGGACCCCAAGGAAGAGAGCTTGGAGAATGCCTCCGAGATGGTTTCTTAGAGCAGCTTGTAATGGAGCCGACCAGAAAAAAGACAATTCTGGATTTAGTGTTGTCCAATGAACTAGATATGATAAGAGAACTCGAGGTAAAGGAACCGCTTGGAAGTAGTGATCATAATATGATTAGTTTTAATCTGCAATTTGTGAAGGAGAACGTTAAATCGGGAGTGGCAGTGATGCAGTTGAACAAAGGGGACTATGAAGGCATGAGAGGGGCATAATCCGGAAGACTCAGGATCACTTCATTCCAAAATGGAAGAAAGATTCTAAGGGGAATAGGAGGCAACCATGGCTGACAAGAGAAGTTAGGGATAGAATAAAACTAAAATGAAAGATGTATAACGCAGCAAAGAGTAGCCAGAAGCCAGAGGATTGGGAAATTTTCATAGAACAACAGAAGGAAACAAAACAGGCAATACGGGCAGAAAAGATGAGGTACGAGGGGAAGCTAGCCAGGAATATAAAGAAGGACAGTAAAAGCTTCTTTAAATATGTTAAGGGAAAAAGAGTAGCAAAGTGTCTGTGTCTGCCAGTGTCCCTTGAAGGCAGACACTGGTGAAATTATTATGGGCAACAAGGAAATGGCAAATTGAATAGGTACTTCGGATCTGTCTTCACTAAGGAGGACACAACCAATATCCCAGATGTACTGGAGGACAGAGGATCTAAGGGGGTAGAGGAACTGAAAGAAATTTTCATTAGGCGAGAAATTGGATTGGGTAGGCTAATGGGACTGAAGGATGATAAATCCCCTGGGCATGATGGTATGCATCCCAGGGTCCTCAGGGAGGTGGCTCTAGAAATAGTGGATGCATTGGTGATCATTTTCCAATGTTCAATAGATTCAGGATCAGTTCCTGTGGATTGGAGGATAGCTAATGTTATCCCATTTTTCAAGAAAGGAGCAAGAGAGAAAACGGGGAATTACAAACCAGTTAGCCTGACATCGGTGGTGGGAAAGATGCTGGAGTCAATTATTAAAGAGGTAATAATGGGGCATTTGGATAGCAGTAAAAGGATTAGTCCAAGTCAGCATGCATTTATGAAAGGGAAATCATGCTTGGCTAATCTTCAGGAATTTTTTGAGGATGTGACAAGTAAAATGGGTGAAGGGGTGCCAGTGGATGTAGTTTATCTAGACTTTCAGAAAGCCTTTGATAAGGTCCCGGGAGACTGGTGACTAAAATTAGAGCACATGGTATTGGGAGTAGGGTGTTGATATGGATAGAAAATTGGTTGGCAGACCGGAAGCAAAGAATAGGAGTGAACGGGTCCTTTTCAGAATGGCAGATAGTGGCGAGTGGAGTGCCGCAAGGCTCGGTGTTGGGGCCGCAACTGTTTACCATATATATTACTGATTCGGAAGGGGGAATTAGGAGCAACACTAGCAGGTTTGCAGATGACACAAAGCTGGGTGGCAGTGTGAACTGTGAAGAGGATGTTAGGAAGTTACAGGGGGAACTGGACAGGTTGAGTGAGTGGGCAGATGCGTGGCAGATGCAGTATAATATAGATAAATGTGAGGTTATCCACTTTGGCGGCAAAAACAAGGGGGCAGATTATTATCTCAATGGGGTTAGGTTAGGTAAGGGGGAGCTACAGCGAGACCTGCGTGTCCTTGTACACCAGTCACTGAAAGTTGGTGTGCAGGTACAGCAGGCTGTGAAGAAAGCTAATGTAATGTTGGCCTGCATAACAAGAGGATTTCAGTATAGGAGTAAAGAGGTTCTTCTGCAGTTGTATAGGGCTCTGGTGAGACCACATCTGGAGTATTGTGTACAGTTTTGGTCTCCTAATTTGAGGAAGGACATTCTTGTGATTGAGGCAGTGCAGCGTAGGTTCACGAGATTGATCCCTGGGATGGCAGGACTGTCATATGAGGAAAGATTGAAAAGACTAGACTTGTATTCACTAGAGTTTATAAGGATGAGGTGGGATCTTATAGAAACATATATAATTATAAAAGGACTGGACAAGCTAGATGCAGGAAAAATGTTCCCAATGTTGGGTGAGTCCAGAACCAGCGGCCACAGTCTTAGAATAAAGGGGAGGTCATTTAAGACTGACATGAGAAAAAACTTTTTTACCCAGAGAGTTGTGAATTTATGGAATTCCCTGCCACAGAGGGCAATGGAGGCCAAATCACTGGATGGATTTAAGAGAGAGTTGGATAGAGCTCTAGGGGCTAGTGGAGTCAAGGGATATGGGGAGAAGGCAGGCACGGGTTATTGATAGCGGACAATCAGCCATTATCGCAATGAATGGCGGTACTGGCTTGAAGGGCCGAATGGCCTCCTACTGCTCCTATTTTCTATGTTTCTATGTCTATGTTTCTAAGAGCATGCGAGAGAGCATGCGAGTGAGCGTGTGAGAGAGCGTGCAATAGAGCATGTGTGTGAGAACGTGTTTGTGAGAGAGAGAGAGAGTGGGTGAGAGAGAATGTGTGAGAGCCTGCGTGAGAGTGAATGTGTGAAAGAGTGAGTGTGAGTGAGTGTGTGTGAGAGAGCGAGAGTGTGAGTGATAGTGAGAGATTGAATGTGAGAAAGTGTGAGAGCCTTTCCGAGTTGTGATGAAGGGTCTTGGATCTGAAATATTAATTGTTTCTATTTCCAGACATATTACATGATCTACTGAGGGTATTCAGCATATTTATTTGTTTTGCGCAAATGTGGTTAGTTGGTAGATTATTGCTGAAATTTCCTCCATTAAATGAAGAGAATAAAATAAGAGAGATTAGAACATATTTTTGAAGGAAAGCTGCATAATGCGTTAAATGTGGTTCTTTGGCATTGGAAGGAGAACACTTCAATTGTACCTTACTGCTTTCTGCAGGTGCCACAGATGAAGCCCCTGGAAAGTTGGAAAGTTTACAAAACGATAAAGTAGGATTCTGACCCTCATTCAATCAGACTGAAAAAACTGCTGAGTAGAATGATGAAGATTAAACATTATCTATACAACGCAACAATGCATTATTTACAACCTGTGCTGCACTGGCACGGTTACAATTTATCATAAAGTGAGCAAGATAAATGTTTTAGATGTAATCACACAATCCTGATATTTATTTTTGTTCCATGGCTTTTAAGTAATTTGTGGTTACTGAAACGGTAGTGCTGTGCTTATATACCCAGAGCCATTTTTTAATGTATCGTATCGTACAGCAGTGCAAGGTAAAAGATAGCCTCAATTGGAAAGTCGAGTGAGTAGTGGCAGTTTATATCAACACTGTTATTTGGTTATATGTGCCGACTAATGCCACTTACTTTTTAAAGTCATGAAGTCACAGAGTCATACAGTGTGTAAACAGGCCCTTTGGCCCACATTGTCCACACTGACAAACATGTCCCATCTACACGAGCCCCACCTGCCTGCGTTTAACCTACATCCCTCTAAACCTGTCCTATCCATGTATCCGTCTAATTGCTTCATTAAACATTGAGGTAGTCCCTGCCTCAACTACCTCCGCCGGCAGCTCGTTCCATACACCCACCACTGTGATAAAATGTTCTCGATTCCCCTACTCTGGGTAAGAGCCTCTGTGTTTTTACCCAAGCTATTCTTCTTGTGATTTTAAACACCTCAATAAGATCACCCCTCATCCTCCTGCGCTCCAGGGAATAGAGTCCCAGCCTGCTTAACCTCACCCTATAGCTCAGACCCTCAAGTCCTGGCAACATCCTTGTAAATCTTCTCTGCACCCTTTCCAAGTTAACAACATCTTTCCTATAACATGGTGCCCAGAACTGAACAGAATACTCTAAATGCGGCCTCACCAACGTCTTATATAACTGCAACATGACCTCCCAAATTCTACTGGCAAATCATTTTTAAAAAAATTACCAGCATTTAGCTGAAGGACAACCAATATACCAATGTATATTACCTCAAGTTATTCAAGCTGATCATGAAACAAATGTTTAGATGTTTAATGCTTCTGTCCATGGTTCACAGGGGGAATATCGATTTCATCACTTTCACAATAATTGATAAATATTATTAATTTCTGGTAATATTTGGAACTGCTCCCAAGACTTTCATCAACTTGCTTCCAAATGTTCTCCCTTTTTCCCCCATAAACTATTTATTCTTGATGCAAGTTATGACATTTCATGTCCCCTTTCTGCAATAAATTGAAAGGGGAACATCAGCTATCATCAATAATAGTAGCAGCAGGAATTGTACTTGAAATAATTTGAGCATTCTAAACATGTAACTGCATTCTGAACATAATAGTGAAGCTTACATGTGATATCTTAAGCAAAGTAGTCAGTGACATTTAAGGTATTTACTAAACCATTGCAATATATGGCTACGAGAGGAAGCTATGAAATTGCTAGTGTCAAACATACATCCCGCCTAAGAAACAGTACAGCTTGGTCAAATATGCCGCTTGAATCTTTTCAGATCATCTCCAGTGAAGAACTCAACAATGCATTTATTTACATATATGCTACCCAGTGATGTTTAGTCATGAGAAAACACAAGTGGAGCTGAATATTAATTCAACTGTGTTTGCCTGAAGAAAGCATTTGACTAGGCTTCTTTTAACCCGTGAATAGAGAAAAGGATCTCCAAACAATTGAAGTCACATCTGAAAGAAAAGTTAAGGTGCTAATGGTTTATTATAATTCGATCATCGTAACCCTAGAATATCACCCACGACAATCCTTCAGGAAAGCATTGCAAGGTTAGCAATCTTCAGCCCCTTCTCCAATTATCTCCCCTGGTCATGTTATGGAGAACATTGATCCCAGACTATTTTCTTTTCCCATTATCACTCTTCTAATAATAAAGCCCATAACTAAATCTGACTTGGATTGATTTGTAACAGGTCATATTAATTCCACAAATGTACATGAGGACCATGCCCCAAAGGAAAATTCCTGTTATTTGGTGGTATTTGTTAAAGTTCCTGGTATCAACAGTTTGTAAGACTGGCATTGCCCATAAACGTAACAGCACCAGGCATATCAGCACTGTGGTTACCAAACTACAACACATGAGAGCAAAGTAATACATTGGAAGATAATTTAAGCATATCAGTCGGTGCTGATCATGCATGGCTCAAATATGAGATCTGGACAAAGCTTGAAAGATTTCTATTAGGTAAAGGGACCAAGGTAAGTAGATCGAAGCTGCTGAATAGGATTGAAATGCAGCAAATGTATGGTCTGATTATCTAGAAATTCAGGTTTGAAATATTAAATGGTGCATTGATCTTACTTTACTTTTAAGAATACTCTTTATTCACTTGGTGCTGGAGGAACAGCATTTTGTATCTTTTTTGTGAAGCAGCATCTGCAGTTCCCTGTGTCCACTCTTTATTCACTTCTCCCATTGTGCCTCATCAATGTTTGATGTATTCATCACCTGGATGATAGCAGTCAGATTGATCAGCATAACTTCCCTCAATCAATATTTATTCCACCCCATTTTCCACTGATAGCACTCCTTAAACTGTCTGTAACAGTAGCAATCTGCTCTTGATTACTAGCAAATGCGCATCTTATTTAGCCTCACATCAATTTCACTTCAATATATGTCACCATTCTTACAATTCTAATTTTGGAACTGACATTGCTCATAAACTATCAGGACAGGCACGAGTAGTTGAAAGAGAAAGATCAGTTACCAGCTTATCCAGAGTCATAATATAGAATACATTTGGGCTGCCTGGGACTCCTCCCAGAAACACAAATCTTTAATGTGCTCAAAATCTTAGAGTGTGGAAACAGAGAAACAGAGAAAATAGGTGCAGGAGTAGGCCATTCGGCCTTTTGAGCACCACCATTCAATATGATCATGGCTGATCATCCAAAATCAGTACCCCATCCCTGCTTTATCCCCATATCCCTTGATTCCATTATACATCTAACTCTCTCTTGAAAACATCCAGGGAATTGGATTCCACTGCCTTCTGTGGCAGTGAAGGAAATAGGTCCTTCAGCCCAACCTGCCCACACCAACCAATATGCCCTATGTACACTAGTGCTACTTACCTGCATTTGGCCCATATCCCTCTAAATCTGTCCTATCCATGTTCCTTTCTAATTGTCTCTTAAACGGTGTGATGGTCCCTGCCTCAACCACCTCCTCTGGCATCTTACATCTACATATCCTGTTCACAAAGCCTAACTGACAATGATATGCCTGTGTCAATGCCTCTGGAAATGTTAGAACCTCATATATGTCTCATTATCCAAATTTATATCACAAACACTAATTAAACCTTTTGATGATGCTCACAGAGCCAATAACTAGGTAACATGGCCCTTAGAGTCCAAATATTTCAGCACAGTTTCACTTAGGGGATAGATTGATAATATAATTAGAGGAAATAATGTGCAAATTGTAAAATATGAGCATGAGCAGCCTTTCAGAGGTTTTTTGTTGTGGCAAAAAAATCTTTTTTTTTCTCTTAAGATAACTTTTGATGGTTGACCAAGGTTGTTTCAACATTTACAACAGTGCTTCCTGATATCTATAATGTTGGTGTTTGCTCTGATGGAATTAACATATCATGGCATCCTCACATCTAGGGTTTGGATCTTTGAAGTCAGAATTTATGAATTTCTATGACAAAAGCTGTTTTTCTGAATCATAAGATCATAGGTTACAGGAGCAGAATTAGGCTATTCAGCCCATCAAGACTACTCCGCCATTCAATCATGGCTGATCTACCTCGCCCTCTCAATCCCATTCTCTTGCCTTCTCCCCATACCCCCTGGCATCAAGAATCGATCCATCTCTGCCTTAAAAATATCCACTGATGGCCTTCCCAGCCTTCTATGGAAAATAATTCCATAGATTCACCACCCTCTGACTATGAGGTTCTCTCTGACAATCAAATATAGTTCCCTTCCTTCTCAACTCCCAATGAACCTAATCTCCAGGTTCCACTTACAATTCGGACTTCCTGACAAATGGAATGAGGGCGCTTGGCAGCAAAATTATATTAAATTGTATTATTTGTCTGAACATAGCTAATATCTAAATAAATAATTATAACATAAATGCTGCAAAGAAACCGTGGAAAGCACATAATAGGTACAAAATTAACTGCCGCGGTTTTCCTTCAAAAGATGTTTTTCAATAATTAGCAAATAGTGTAGCATCTCTGCACTAATATTCTATTGACATTTTTTCACCATTTTGTTTATTAGCCGTAATGTATCACAGATGCTGCCTGACCCACTGAGTTGCTCCAGCAGTTTGTTTATACTCAAGATTACAGTATCTGCAGTCTCTTCTGTCTTCAAACCCTAATGTATGCAGTATAAGGATATTAAAAATTACACAACTCTGAAAATGCTAATCTTGTCCTCTTAATATTACAAAGCTGCATAAAGTGCCAAGAAAATTTCACCTACACCTTGGATTCCAAAAATGTTTTTTTTTAAAAAGGAATGTATTCTCTGGAGTCAGGGTCCCACTCTAGAAATATAATCACCAAAATAAAGAATGGCCCTTCCAGGAAACTGTAACACTTTTGGAAGTGCTGGCTTTCAGATGAATCTTTAAATCGAGGTGCTGTCTGCTCTGTCAAATAAACCCAAAGGACTGCAATGCAAGGAATTAATCCCGGCGTTCTGCTCAAAATGTATCCTTCAATCGACATTAGTAAAGTAAAATAAGATTATTTGGTCATTATTACATTGCTGTTGGCAGGAACTGTCAGCTCGACTGTTATGTTTCCAATATTTTAACAGTGGTTCCCCTTCAGAGCACTTCCTTGTCTATAAAGTGTTGCGGGATATCCTGAAAGGTTTTGACAAGTGCTGTACAAATGTCAGTCTGTGCATCTTTGATAATATACTTAGTTAACCTTTGTTGATTGAAGGTAATTTGAAACTCTGTCTGTTCTGCCCAATCATTGTCACTACTCAAACATAGAATGTCTCCAATTAACTTGAAATTCACATTGAAGGGAAATGTCTTAACCCAGAGCATTTCTTTAATACGGAGACCAGAATAGTAATTCATCATTTGTTCATTCCTAAAAATAAAAATAAAATCAATTAGAATTGGAGTTCAGATGCAATAAGCTTTCTAATTCCAAGGGTTAATTGGCACCTATGCAATGAAATCAATTCAAATGTTACCAGAGACCAGCATCATTAAAGCTAATAATTATATTATTCATTAGTTCAAAATTAATATATAATAAGAGGTAAGTGAAGTAATTCTCATTTAATATTTTGTATTTGAGTAAAGTAAATTTTTACGTAGAGTTGACGGTATTAATATTCTAATATCTTAATTCAAGCCATGAAATGAAGTATTTTTGTGTACTTTGTTATTTGCTAATTTTCCAAGTTTGGCATCACTTGTAACAACTCACAGATCAAGTTATAGTCAAGTCCATAGTATTAAACTATACTTGATAATATTCCATTATGCATATTTCTGAAAACAATGAATGGTGTCAAGGAAAATGAGAATGACTAAATATCATACTTTCTTACCAGAGTTAGGCTTAAACATTTAACTGATATTTAGATTTGGCTATGACAGAAAATTAATGGACCGGCCTTTGATATTTAACATGTAAACACTTAAATAATTTTATTAAGAACAATATTTTAGTCAAAGTGATTAAATTGAGTAACAGCAAATCCTTAATGTTCTCATCAGCTTCAACCTTCGTTTGTTGTTTATTTTATTGATTCCCATTTAAATTTCTATTTGATATGAGTTTTTTTTAATCGTACATTAATCTTGACATTGCCATCTCACATTCAGATTGAGAATAGATGATTAAGGTGCAACATATAACAGTAGCTCAGGAAATGTAATTGGGTATGAATAATTTATTTGAGGTAGAATGCTATTATCTTTCTTTCGGTGACATTTTAAAAGAGACAGCTAATGCAAGAAAGACCTTTAACACTAACAGGACCATAGCATGTTCATTAAAGTATAAAATTCCTTAGTTTTATTTATTTGCTAAATAACCTCATATCAGGATTTTCAGATGTCAAATGTGTAGTGGTATTTGTGTCAGTTTATTTTTGTCACGTATACCGAAATGCAGTGAAAAATAGTAAGATTAAACGAGAATTTACCAGTTTAAAGTATGATCTTTTTATTTTATGAGGAGTTACGATGAGGGAATACGTGAAGAAGCCCCGCCAGTGCGCGTGCTCGTCAATCTTCAAAGCAGCGGTGTGAAATCACAGTAACTACAGTCAAAGTGATATAGTAAGACTCAGAAGACTAGAACTACCAGATGATCTTTGCAATTATGAGGGTCGGGAGCGGAGGGCACGTAATCCCACATCTTAACTCCTCATAAAATAAAGATCAAACTTCAAACTGGTAAGTTCTCGTTTAATCTTACTATTTTACTTCAGAGTCATGTGAGTGACTACGTGAAGATTTCAAAGCTCTGTGATTTCCTGCCGTAGATATAGTTCTATACGACACGCTGCCTTGGTTGACACAGGATAACCAAATATTGTATCAAACATTATTTCAATTATACAATGAACGTCTTAAACAATAAAAGAACAGTAATAACCCCCTTTCGCAGGGGAATTTACAAAGGAGAACTCAAACAGAACCCAAAACAGCATGCCCAAATCTTTGTATTGCGAGGACAGGTTTATCATAAACCATAAAAGGTTCCTTAACTGGACTATCCTGCAGTGAGGATTTGGTCCAATGGCACGTCCTGTGTTTTTGCTGTGTACGTTGACGCCGCCCTGGTGGAGTAATTTAAACACATCAGTGTCTACTCCAGCATAATGCAAACCTGTTTCGGCCATCTAGAAATAGCTTGTACTGACACCTTTGTTTGAGGTTTTATGTGGCTGATGACCATCGCTGTTTCAGAGCCTCTGAGAATCTTGATAACTTTGATATATTAGCTCAGATGCGTAATTACATATAGTCTTAGATCAATGGGAATATTTTAAGCTTATTTTGGTTCCAGCCATCCCTGGCCTGCTCTGCTTGATTAGATCATATGCATAAAATACAATATAATCTACAGAAGAATGCATGCTGTCCAGTCATAACTTTTGCAATATTTGGACCCATAATGCTGCCACTAGCACCATGAACATGACCACTTTGAGCATTAACTTCCAGAAAGGCAGAGATGTAATTGGAGCCCATTGCCAAAGCAGTGTGAGAACTATGCAGATATCACAGAACATCCCAGATTTCCAAATATCTACGTCTGGGAGGGTTTTGTTAAATACCTCCTATGAATCGGGCCACCAATAGATGAGATCCGACAGAGTATTGTCCGGACCCTTGCCCTAAGCTTTAAGCTCTTTGAGCATTATAATAGTACATAGCTTAACTGCTCGTCAAAATGCAATGTAGCCAGGAAATCCAATACATCCCAAATGCCTGCAACTTATGATTTAATATTTTTGACTGTAAACAGGACATCCCCCATTTCTTAATATGAGATAAATATCGTTTTTAAGTACTATCTCTCCAGGCCATCATAATCACATTGAAGGTCCTACTTGATAGTCCGAGTCCCTGGAACAGTCTGGTCAGAAGATATAAATCAATAGATTAATACGCTCATGTAAAGGGGAACTCTCCTCCTGTCCCAGTCTGAACCAACAAGTTGCTGTAATTGGGATAATCATGAATGCTGTGTCATCAGTCTCAGAACCAATGGGACCATTCTGTGTGGACCAGTTTAGGAACTACCAAACGCCTAAGCGTAGTCGTGCTCTATTTTGGTGAGACATTGATTAAATGAGGCAGAAATAGGGAAAGCGTAAGAATGTACTTCCCCAACGTAGCGAGAATGTATCCTCCGCTACTGCCCCTAGATTTGGTTCCCATGCCGAATT
Organism: Raja brachyura; assembly: GCA_963514005.1. The sequence continues at coordinate 16,613,220 of OY740798.1, read as the reverse complement.
TAGGTACTGGTAATTTAACCCACATGCAACAGATCTATGTCTGGCAATCCATACCGGCTAACAATCATTTAAAAACTTTTGGATTCATCATCCAATTTTTGTTTGTCATAGAATTTACATGACCTGGTGTCTGCAACTTTCACATTATCTCTACCTGATAGGTAGATATCTGAGACCCAGATGTTTTTTGTGATAGAATTTTGTCATAGAATTTACATTGCGTACAGTTTTGGTCTCCAAATCTGAGGAAAGACATTCTTGCCATAGAGGGGGTACAGAGAAGATTCACCAGACTGATTCCTGAGATGTCAGGACTTTCATATGAGGAAAGACTGGATAGACTCGGCTTGTACTCGCTGGAATTTAGAAGATTGAGGGGGGAATCTTATAGAAACTTACAAAATTCTTAAGGGGTTGGACAAGCTAGATGCTGGAAGATTGTTCCTGATGTTGGGGGAGTCCAGAACAAGGGGTCACAGTCTAAGGATAAGGGGGAATTCCTTTAGGACCGAGATGAGGAAAACATTCTTTACACAGAGAGTGGTGAGTCTCTGGAATTCTCTGCCACAGAAGGTAGTTGAGGCCAGTTCATTGGCTATATTTAAGAGGGCGTTAGATGTGGCACTTGTGGCTAAAGGGATCAGGGGGTATGGAGAGAAGGCAGGTACGGGATACTGAGTTGGATGATCAGCCATGATCACATTGAATGGCGGTGCAGGCTCGAAGGGCCAAATGGCCTACTCCTGCACCTATTTTTCTATGTTTCTATGTTTCTACATGACCTGGTGTCTGCAACTTTCACATTATCTCTACCTGATAGGTAGATATCTGAGACCCAGATGTCCAATGCCAGATTAAGTTAGGCAGATTGTCACAGAATAATGACCTCATTCCACCCATGTGATTGATATGCAACAGCTGTGGTATTATCAATCTGAAGCTGCTCATGCAAATCATGCATTGTTGAGCAGAATTCTTTAGGCCATAGAATGTACCCAGCAATTCTACGCAGTTTACCCCATGCCTCTGCAGGGCTCATGCTTCATTCACATTCTATCTGCCACCACAGCCATAGTCAATATCAGTGGCTCCTCATCCTGAAGCTCACATCAGTTTGTAAACTAAAGGTTATTGAGTCTGAATGTCTCTAGTACATCGCAAGACATTAGTTACAGTTTTGGCCGTAGGCAAGTACTGCTATATCAAATAACCAATGATGAACCTCAAATAGCCAATCATTCTAAATGGTACTAATCTAAGTTTAATTAGATGGGTGAGGACCTAACCTCAAAACTGAATATTAGCTGAATATTATGCATCTTTCAGATCTATGGCTGCCATATAACACTCTTTTTATCCCAGTTACAATACTGACATTTTTTATTTTAAACCGTTTATACTGGACCTTTAGGGTTAAGTATGTTTAGGCCCAGAATGACTCAACATTAATTCATGTGCCCTCATGATGCGCTCCTTCAGAGCGATGCACAGTAACAGGTGTTTGATATGTGAAGTTTCTACCATTATGAAGTCCTGGAACTGGTGAGAGGCCATTAATTTGCTGGCCAGATTGTCATCTCTGGCTTCACCAGTTCCCGCCGGTATGGTAAATTGCTGACCACATCCGGCACACCTGGAGCATGGCTCATATGCTTTGGTGTATGCACATAAGCAGTGACACCAAACTTCAGGGTCATCTTCCTCCTGCCCTGGCTCTTCCGGCTGATGCTCACGGGAGGTCACACACAGCCCTAAACGAGGTGCTGGTGTGCTGGGTCCCCAAACTTCAGGGTCAGATTCCTACTGCCCTGGCTCTCCCGGGTCATGCTCACAGGAGGTCACACACACAGCCCTAACGAGGTGCTGCTGTGCTGGGTCCCCATGTTCTGGCCCTCCCGGCTGATGCTCACGGGAGGTCACCACTTCAGGGTCAGATGTATACTGCCCTGGCTCTCCCGGCTCCTGCTTACAGGAGGTCACACACACAGCCCTGTCAACAGGTGCTGCTAGTGCGGCTCTCCCGTAGGCCAGCGCTGTGTCAGCTACCCGTTGACCCGAACTGGTCTGCTCTTTGCACCAGGGAGACCTTGACCAACCCTATCCCAGGCGCTGCTGGCACGGCTCTCGTAGAGGCCGGTGCTTTTTCACATGAAGCACCCCTGTCCTAGGCGCTGCTGGCGCGGCTCTCTCGTAGGCCAGCGCTTTCACACATAAAGCAACCCTATCCCAGGCGCTGCTGGCGCGCCTCTCCCGTTGGCCAGCTCTGTGACAGATTAAGCGTCAGTAGTACACTGACCCGTCCTGGTCTCCCCCTCCAGCAGGGAGACTTTGAGCAACCCTGTCCCAGGCGTTGCCGGCGCCGCCTCTCGTAGAGGCCGGCGCTTTTTCACATGAAGCAGCCCTGTCCAAAGCGCTGCTGGCACGGCTCTCCCGTAGACTGGCGCTTTCACACATGAAGCAGCCCTGTCCTAGGCGCTGCTGGCGCGGCTCTCGCATAGGCCAGTGCTTTGACACAGGAAGCAGCTCTGTCCCAGGCGCTGCTGGCGCGGCCTGTCCCATAGGCCCGCGCAATTACAGTGTAGTCTCACTAATTTGGTAGTGTGGACTTGTGAAGGGTGAAAAGTACCCTTATTATCGGAGAGGAACCCTTGCAGCCCGACTCACCCGATTCCCAATAGGGCTGCACAAGTTCTCTCCCCCTCCAATTTCATAGAAACATAGAAACATTGAAAATAGGTGCAGGAGTAGGCCATTCGGCCCTTTGAGCCTACACCGCCATTCAATATGATCATGGCTGATCATCCAACTCAGTACCCTGTACCTGCCTTCTCTCCATTCCCCCTGAACCCTTTAGCCACAAGGACCACATCTAACTCCCTCATAAATATAGTCAATGAACTGGCCTCAACTACCTTCTGTGGCAGAGAATTCCACAGATTCACCACTTTTTGCGTGAAAAATGATTTTCTCATCTCGGTCCTAAAAGACTTCCCCCTTATAACCATATCACCATATAACCATATAACAAATACAGCACGGAAACAGGCCATCTCGGCCCTTCAAGTCCGTGCCGAACAACTTTTTTCCCTTAGTCCCACCTGCCTGCACTCATACCATAACCCTCCATACCCTTCTCATCCATATGCCTATCCAATTTATTTTTAAATGATACCAACGAACCTGCCGCCACCACTTCCACTGGAAGCTCATTCCACACCGCTACCACTCTCTGAGTAAAGAAGTTCCCCCTCATGTTACCCCTAAACCTCTGTCCCTTAATTCTAAAGTAATGTCCTCTTGTTTGAATCTTCCCTATTCTCAAAGGGAAAAGCTTGTCCACATCAACTCTGTCTATCCCTCTCATCATTTTAAAGACCTCTATCAAGTCCCCCCTTAACCTTCTGCGCTCCAGAGAATAAAGACCTAACTTATTCAACCTATCTCTGTAACTTAGCTGTTGAAACCCAGGCAACATTCTAGTAAATCTCCTCTGTACCCTCTCTATTTTGTTGACATCCTTCCTATAATTGGGCGACCAAAATTGTACACCTTATCCTTAAACTGTGACCCCTTGTTCTGGACTTCCCCAACATCAGGAACAATCTTCGTGCATCTAGCCTGTTCAACCCCTTAAGAATGTTGTAAGTCTCTATAAGATCCCCCCTCAATCTTCTAAATTCCAGTGAGTACAAGCCAAGTCTATCCAGTCTTTCTTCATATGGAATCCTGCCATCCCAGGAATGTCTGGTAAACCTTCTCTGTACTCCCTCTATGGCAATAATGTCTTTCCTCAGATTAGGAGACCAAAACTGTACGCAATACTCTAGGTGTGGCCTCACCAAGACCCTGTACAACTGCAGTAGAACCTCCCTGCTCTTGCACTCAAATCCTTTTGCTATGAATGCTAACATACCATTTGCTTTCCTCACTGTCTGCTGCACCTGCATGCCTACTTTCAATGACTGGTGTACCATGACACCCAGGTCTCGATGCATCTCCCCTTTTCCTAATCGGCCACTATTCAGATAATAGTCTACTTTCCTGTTTTTGCCACCCAAGTGAATAACCTTACATTTATCCACATTATACTGCATCTGCCATGCATTTTACCACTCACCCAACCTATCCAAGCCACCTTGCAGCCTCCTAGCATCCTCCTCACAGCTAACACTGCCCCCCAGCTTCGTGTCATCCACAAACTTGGAGATGTTGCATTCAATTCCCTCATCCAGATCATTAATATATATTGTATATAGCTGGGGTCCCAGCACTGAGCTTTGCGGTACCCCACTAGTCACTGCCTGCCATTCTGAAAATGACCCGTTTACTCCTACCCTTTGCTTCCTGTCTGTCAGCCAGTTCCCTATCCACATCAATACTGAACCCCCAATACCATGTGCTTTAAGTTTGTATACTAATCTCTTATGTGGGACCTTCTCAAAAGCCATCTGAAAGTACATGATATAACACATCCACAGGTTCTCCCTTATCCACTCTACTCGTTACATCCTTGAAAAATTCTATAAGATTCGTCAGACAGATTTACCTTTTTAGCCATACGAGCAAGCCATTATTCAGAGGAGAATAGTAACTATAGGGCGACACAGCGGTAGAGTTGCTGCCTTACAGCGCTTGCGGTGCTGGAGACCAGGGTTCGATCCCGACTATGGGTGCTGTCTGTACAGAGTTTGACGTTCTCCCTGTGACTGCGTGGCTTTTCTCCAAGATTTTTGGTTTCCTTCCACACTCCAAAGACATACAGGTTTGTAGATAAATTGGCTTGGTATAACTGTTAATTGGCCTTAGTGCATGTAGGGTGACCTTAAGGTAGACACAAAATGCTGGAGTAACTCTGCGGGGCAGGCAGCATCTCTGAAGAGATGGAATGGGTGATGTTTCGGGTTGAGACCCTTCTTCAGACTGATCTACGTGCGTTAATGTATGGGGATCGCTAGTCGGCATGGACTCGGTGGGCCGGATGGCCTGTTTCCGCGCTGTATCTCTAAACTAAACTAAAACTAAACTGAACTGATGCAATCCATTTAATGCCCACAAAACTGGTTTTACCGCTTCATTCAGAATAAAGGGATGATACTTGTTAGTTCACCACTATGTTGTCCAGTGCGAAATGACTGAAAATAATGTCTGCAATTAATAATTTATAGGTTATAGTAGATATTAATTTTGCCAATTTAAAACGTCATATTCAAATGCTTTTGAAACAAGCTGAAGGAAGTCAAAGGGCTAAAAAAATTGCAGTACATCTTTATGCCCTTATCATAAGCCAAAGAGACCTATGGATCCGGCGGGATTGGTAAGCACAATTGCTGGAAATGCCAACGGTGATTAATTCATACTGGGGGCAATAGCAGCTTTCAGGATGGCCCTGCTAATTGGACAACGTTGTGTAATAAGTGCAAACATTTACGCAAATCATACTTATGCGTGCTCTAATTCATGCTCAAAATGTCATCAACAAATTCAGGTCTAGTGCAGCTAAAAATGACCACAATTCACGAGTTAGTGAAGTCCATCTCTTCAAGCTAATTTTCCGATATCTCATAGCAAAATGCAATGCAGAGCAATTTTCCATTATCAAGCAATAGTTCACAATCGCTCATTTATTTTAATACTTCAATTATACATGTTTCCAATTCAAAGTTAATTTTCAAATTACATATTAATATATGAAATTCTGAAAATTATAAGAAAGATGAGGAGTTTAACAATGTTTAACCCAAGATTTTGTATACTGGGGAGGGGTGAAAAGCAGCCAACACAGCGAAGGGAACCTAAGGGTTTTAGGAAAGGCTATAAATAGATTTATCAGGTGTAAATTCCACATGAAACAGGAGTGTAAACGTTCATTGTTGGTGAGTTGTTTCTAAGGTATAATTTCACATGTCACCATTGTGTCGAGGGAATATAAAAATTGCTGTGAATGCTGTGAATCTCTCAAACACTTTGGGTTCTCTCAGAGTGTTTCCAAGACCTTGAATAAACCAACTTGTTTGAGAAACTCCCCATTGCTCTACGAGTTGTTCTTTGTGCCTGTTCCTATCAAAGCTGTAACTCCGAGGACAATTTGGCCAAATATGTAGCCAGATTCAGAGTACGGGTTAAACATAAAAATTCCCTCCAACATATATGCATTAATAAAATGCATATATTTGCATAAAATGCATACATTTTAGTTAAAATGAAAAAAATGAAGCTTTTATATTTATTTAGAAAATCTGTTTCCAGTAATAAATTGTTGCTTTGCCATGCCTTTTTCCAGGTGCAAGTGCTACAGTTGAGATAGAGGTGGGGATAAATGAGGAGGGGGAGTTGGTCCATTGATTAAGGAGAATATAAGGGCTGTTGTCCAAGAATGACACTACTTATGAATCTTCCAGTAAGGCTTCAAAATAAAAAAAGGAATGATCACTTCCAGCAACTGTGCTTACCAATACCAGCTGATCTATTGGTCAGCATATAGTGCATTCAGATCAGGGTCCATAACGCATTCAGATAAGGTTTAAGTGTCACATTTTGGTAAGTCAAACCAGGGCAAGACCTGGAAGAGAAAGGGAATCAAGATTTTGGGAACCCAGAGAGAATCCATTGAGCTTCTTAGATCTCCTTTATCCAAGACCCTCTCTAATCTCTGGCCAGACCTTCTATGATGCTGCAGATGTTCTACCAATTGGTGGTAGCCAGTGACATCTTCTTCGCTGATGTGTGCTGGGGCAGCAGGGCGAAGGTCACAGATGCCAACAGGATTAATAAGGCTCATCAGGAAGGCTGGCTCCATCCTGGAGACGGAGTTGGATCCATGGGAGGTGGTCTTGGAGGGGAGGATGCTCCTCAAACTGCAGAGCATCTTGGAAAATACAGCTCATCCCCACCAGGACACACTGGTCAACTTCAGTACCTTCAGCAACACATCGGTTCCACCAAGATGCAGTATAGAAGATCCTTCTTCCCTGTGGCTATCAAACTGTACAACTCCTCCTCCTTCTGTCACGGGGTTGACTGATTCCCCTTCCCCCAACTCACCCTCCTCAATCTTTGCACATCCCCCAAGCCTTTTCACTCGTTACTTTAATTTCATGTTTATGACTGTTGGCAGGTCAATTTCCCTCCTGGGATAAATAAAGTTCTATCGTATCGTATTGTAGCGTTTCTATCTAAATGCTGGTCACTGCCACTGATAGTACCAAGATATCAATACTCCAGAGGCTAACAACAAGACATATTGATTAAGTTTGCCATGTCCTCATACAGTCTGAAGGAGGCAACAGCTGAAAAGGGTTTCACTTCAGTCCATTATCACATGTGCAATACATGAGAACAAACATAATTCGATCAGTATTGCTTGCTTAATGTTTCTTGATGGCAGACATAAGAAACAAACTTCACAGTTAAAAGATGATATGTGCAAAGGCAACTAACACATCATGCTGAATAAAATGTGATTATGTTTACTGTTGCATTTTATGACAACATAATACTAAGCTATTATTCTACCAAACAATAATCCAATCTTTTTTTACGGTAGCTGTTATATTTTACATAGCAGGCTGTTCAAGGTTATTTTTTTCTACTATTGAAAATATAGTTTCAAGGCAACTTTGAATGAGGGAACAGTTATATATAACTCGCATTGTTTTACTTCAAAGATCATTGAGTGTATGCGCAAATTCTTATGTCAGTCAGGATTTCTGTGAGGCAGAGCCCATGATTAATTTCATAACAACAGATTTTATGTGGAAAGATAATACAACTTGACAATACAATGTAATTCACAGACCAATTGCAATAAAACAACTGAGATCAAAATGTCGGTAAGCAATTTACTTTTGAGATAATTTAAAGATCAACACATTGCTTCAACACAAACATCTGCTTGACAAGCTACAGAACAACACCTTAAAACACCACTCCATCAATTCACAATCTTCAGTATGTGCAATATTTTGCTGCCCTTAAAGTACGTCAGGGCTCATCTGTCATCAGTCATCTGTGTAGTCCTCAGAATTACTTTAACCAAATATTTCATCAAAAGCTTGAGGTTTATGGGATAGTGAAGCAGAAGATCACATTTGAAAATGATGAAACTGATAAGAATGTGATGATCTTTCATCAAAAAAAAATGTGATTGACTTATCCATGCAGGAATTTTCTATTACTGATTTTGTATTGTCCTGGTTTCATTTTATTTTAATGGATTATGGACATTTGCTTGTGTCACTCTTTCTGTGAACTTATTGATTGTAGACCTCTGCAAGTCCCACCATTCTTTGTTGATGAAATATTAGGTTAGGATGTCAATAACACCTGAGCCATTGGACTCTTTAGTATGAAGCTAAATGATACGGTGGATACAGGTTTAGTGATTACAGTCTTCAGCAGGTTTTGAGGGAGTTTATTAGTCTCTTTCGTGGTGGCTTTTTTTTTTTCAATTTCTATCCCTTGCTTGATAATTGCCTATTTTTAAATGAAATATTTTAATATTCTATTTTGTGGTTCTGCTGTGTTGATATTATCCATTCTGAAGAGGTGTCCTAATAAATAAAGTAAACATTTTCCATTTTCCATGCCAACGTAAAATGATGTATTTTTCAACAGTGAAACACTGACCAGATCCTGCAGAATCTCATTGAAATTAATGTTTAAATATTCATTTGTGAATTAACTCTTACAAATATCTGCATTCCAAATCAAGTTTGTTCTGAAAAAGTAATAATATTCACTGAAGCTCATTGAGCTATTTGTTAGTGGATTTGGGTTTTGTTTAGAACAGTGCAGCACATCAACAGGCCCTTTGGTCCACCATATCTGAGCCAAACACGATGCCACGTTAAACTAATGTTACTAACGGCGACTGGCCTATCTCGAATATTAAAACTGCACATTAGTAAGATTCCACTCCACTATGTAAATTACAGCTACATTTAAGAGGATTTTGCAAATAACCCGTTGAATTTAAAATGGAGCTCCTTGGTTGGCATGGACAAGTTGGGGCGAAGTGCCTATTTCCATGCTGTATGACTCTACGACTCTTATGATTTGCTATGCTCAATGCACAAGTTCTGAAGTAATTAATGTTAACTGACATCATACCAGGTATGCAGGCTCTCAATAGGACCATGTGAGAGAACCAAGGAACTGCAGATGCTGGTTTTCTATGGAAAGGCACAAAATGCTGGAGTAACTCTGCAGGACTGGCAACATCCCTTGAGTGATATTTCAGGTCAGAACCCTTGTTCAGTCTCCAGTTATCTCCCATATCTCAACAACAGTGTGGGTTTGTGGGTTAATTGGCCTCTGTAAATTGCCCCAAGTGTGTAAGGAGTGGATGTGAAAATTGGATAACATTAATCACCTGCTCACAATAGTTCTATGATCAGTATGGTCTCAGTGGGCCAAAGGGCACAATTCCATGCCATATCTTTCAATCAAACATTCATTCCAATTATTCCTTTTCTCCCAGTACTGACAAGATGATAAAATGCATTATTAAAGGCAAAATGTAACACCTAGATTTCTAGGTAGATATCTTGGTGGGCTTGAATAAGTTGGGTCTTTTTCCATGCTGTCTAACTTTAATTCTTCCTTATCATTTAGTTCCAGATATTTTTATTGACTCACTGAGTCATGACTATGGACACTGAATATTGTGGGAAAGGTGATGATAACAGCACCCATCAAGGCAACATACCTGGAAGCAAACATGAAACCAACACCACTCCTCGGGACAATGTTGGACTTTAACTTGGCAGAACGGAGCTCAGTTACCATTATCAGAGACCAATTATTTCAAACTGCAGCACATCACCATGGGGGTTCCTGTCAGTAATGCCTTCAGTCCACTTGCTTAATTAAAGAGCTTCCTTCCCCAATATGGTCAATAGGTAGGTATTTGTTAATAATCCTGCAGAGATTTTCTGTGTTAAGAACTATCTGAAAAGGAAGCAAACGTCCCACTTACGTGTCCTTGGCACGCAAATTACACGACCATCGCGGCAAATTGAGCCGCGATGGTCCCGCGAAGGTCGCGCGCGATTTCATGTGTACACACAGCCGTCTGGAGCGCGTGACGTCATTTGAAGATGGATGCAAAATGCTGGAGTAACTCAGCGGGACCGGCAGCATCTCTGGACAGAAGGAATGGGTGATGTTTCGGGTTGAGACCCTTCTTCAGTCTGAAACGTGAGAAATTTGGAAAAGTACAACATGCAGTCGAAGCTTCATCAGTAACATTGTCACCTGTCAAAAGCAATGAAAATCTAAAGCTAGAAAATTGCCCAACAATCTCCTTCCGTTCCCCAATGGATCCACTATCAATGATTCTCCTCGCATTAGGTTCCCAATCAAGTCACTGTCTGCAAAAAAGTAGCCCAGACATTGCATCTTGAATAATTAATCGTGCAATTCCCTGCTCCTCAAAACTTTCCCAGCATCTACCAGCTCAAAAAATAAACCAGCTTCATTCTCCGGAGATTATTACTGAGATCCTCATCTGGAATATTTAAGGAACCATAGCTCCAGAGTGACAACTTTTATTAAACAGTGAATGTTTTTAAAAGTATATCTTCAACAAGAGTGAAAACGTATGATTGAAACAGATTCATGATAAAACGAATCCCCTGCCTTTAAGGGCCTGTCCCACTTTCACAACCTAAATCACAACTTTTTTTACTCAAGGACATTTTTCATCATGTTGAAAAAACGCCTCGACCTACTTGATGCCACGAGTTCCTACGACTAGCATCACGACCTACCTATGACCTCATGACGACCATGCTGCGAGTATGAGTCAAAGGCAAACTGGGCAGAGGTCGTGAATTAGGTCTTGAAAGTGGGACAGGCCCTTTAGTAGTCTTCTCTCAACTCCAAAAGGAAACTGCATGTGATATATAAATAAGTACGATAGATAAATTATTTATCTACTATATCAGCAGTGTTACAATAACACACAAATAAAAATTAGCATCAAGTATCAAAGAGCAGTTGGCATAGTCGACGTCTCCGCAATAAGGTTCAACATCCATTAGTCCACTACTGCTCTCCTCACTGGGGACCTAAGATGGCGCCTACCTACGGCGACATTTTGCGAATGGCACAAATAAAAACAGTAAAATACATCATTTATGAACTCACCTGCAGAAAATCACTCAGAAAATCCACTGAAATCAACGGCGTAAGTAGTGAGCATTAGCACTACTGACAACTCCCGATGTTAGGGAATCCTCGAACAGGGGGGAATCCCTAACCTCGCGGAGGCGCGCAGGCACAGCAAGAACCTTACCTGCAGACACCGGGGAGGCCTTCAGGGAGTCGGGAATCAAGGCCGTCGGGCAAGATCCCCCAACAGCAACGGAGCTGGAGGTGCAGACTGTATGGGAATTCCCGATCTCAGAGGAGTCCCCAACCTCGCAGATACCCGTAAGTACTCTACCTTCAGACACTGAAGAGGGCTCCATGGAGTATGGAAACGTGGCTGTCAGGCAGGACTACAGGTCAGACTGAAGTGGAGGGGACTTCGGCCCCCTCTCTCTACTATCCTACTGGCCAACATACAGTCACTAGAAAATAAAGTGGACTTAAAAGGCAAGGCTGCTTTATCAAAGGGAGCTGAGGGAATGCTCTGTGTTCTGTTTCACAGAGACATGGCTCATCCCCAGCTCCCCAGTCTCAGCGGTCCAGCCTGAAGGGTCTCCATCAACTGAATGGACCATACGCAGGCATCTGGGAAAGGGGGAAGAGGGGGCGTCTGCCTCATGGTCAATTCTGCGTGGTGCTCAGACGTGGCAGTCCTGTCCAACCCCTGCTCTCCACACCTCGAACATCTGACTGTGAAGTGCCGCCCCTTCTACCTACCAAGGAAATTCACATCCATCATCGTGACCGCAGTCGACATCCCACCCCAGGCAGACATCCTTCTGGCACTGGAGGAGCTGCATGCCGTGGTCAACAAACACCAGACATTTTACCCTGAGGCGTTTGCCACCACAGCTGGGGACTTCAATAAAGCAAAACGTTCCCTAACTTCCACCAACATGTCTCCTGCTGCACCAGAGAACCAAACACCCTCGACCACTACTACACCACCATCAAGATTGCCTATCGCTCACTCCCTCGCCCTCACTTCGGTAAATCCGACCATACCACGGTGATGCTTCCTGCCAACAGGCAGCAATTGAAGAGTGCATCTCCGGAGGTGAGGACTGTACAGAGCTGGTTGGGGGGGTTCAGAGAAACAACTACAGGACTGTTTGGAGTCTGTAGACTGGGCAATGTTCAGGGACTTAGCAACGGACCTGAACGAATACGCCACAGTCGTTACAGATTTCATAAAGAAATGTGTGGAGGACTATATCCCTACAAAAACGTTCCGAGTGTTTTCCAATCAGAAGCCTTGGATGAACTCTGAGATCCACACTCTTCTGAAGATCAGACACTGGGCATTCATGTCTGATGATGCAGTGGTCTACAAGAAGTCCAGATACGACCTTGGTAAGGCCATCAAAAAGGCCAAAAGGGACCTTCTCCAAGCTGGAGGATGAGACAGAAGTTCGGCAGCTGTGGCGGGGCCTCAATGCAATCACCTCCTACAAGGTGAAATCAGCAGATAGCTCGAATGTCGGTGAAACATCACTCCCTGAAATTTCCCATTGAATGCAATAATGGAAGCACCATTAACACAGGTACATGCAGATCACAGAAAGATTCCAGCTTACTTCAGAGGTACATATTTGATATATGGCTTACTGGCATTGCCAATAACTTGAGCGCAGATGAAATGTGTAAGAAGGAACTGCAGAAGCTGGTTTAAACCGAAGATAGAAGCAATGAGTTGGAGTAACTCAGTGGAACAGGCAGCATCTCTGGAGAGATGGGTGGCATTTCGGGTCGGGACCTTTCTTTGTTGTTACCTTCTCCTAGCTAACAATGATCTACTCTCCATTTTCCTTGATTTCCACCTGCTTTGATGTCACATTCGCATACCTATAAGGTAACAATAAAGAAAGGTCTCGACCCGAAACGTCACCTATTCCTTCTCTCCAGTGATGCTGCTTGTCCCGCTGAGTCACTCCAGCATTTTGTGTCTCCCTTGAGCTTCGGGTACTCCAGGGAAGAAGTGGGTGATTGAGTGCCGAAATAATTAGTGATGCTAAAGATCAAAAAGGGAAGAGAGCAGAATGAATGATAATTGGCCATGGCATTGTTTAATTGGCAATAGCTAAAATCCCAAGACTCTGAGACAGATGTGAAGTGCTAATCCTGAACAATGGAATGCGTGGGACATTGTGTTGACCAAAGTTGACTTTCCCTTGGAAATGTTCACAAAACTTACCACATGGAAGAAATTATTCCCTTGTTTCCCTCTCCCTGTCACTGAGATAAGGACCTGCACATAGATTGAGGCTCCCTATCGGTAAAGGTCGTCTGGCCAATTCCTCCACAAATGCTGCCTTACCTGTTGAGTTCCTCCACCACTTTGTTTCTTGCTCAAGATTCCAGCATCTGCTGTCTCTTTGTACTTCCAAACACATCGGTTGGTTTTGCGTTTGATTCTTAATCTATTTATAAAAGCAAATAATAAGCACATCGCCAGTTGGTCTTGTGGGTATGAGCTGATGATGTTCCAATGCAAATTAAACGTCTCTGAATATTCCAGTGGGAGAGGACTTTGTATTCCAATGGACTAGCATCGTAACATAATGAGCAAACTAGTATTAAACTCAGGTTGTGTTTCTGCTTTATACTTCCACACCTGCAGCAATTAGTTTAATTTGATGGTAATTAGGCCAATGTGAAAGGTTTGTTGAAAGCCGGTCAAAACAAGATATTCAATGTCAGGAGAATTTGTGTTCTATGATGATTACAAATAACAATAAAAGGATTTGGGATGTAACAAAATCCAATCTAACATCCTCTCATTCAAGTTTTTGAGGGTCTGGTATATTTTTCCCTGGTCTTTTACGTTTAGAGATTGTAATACATATGCAGCTGATCACTCGAGTAAAATGAGAGTGGTCTGTTTAGTTGTGTTAGATGTTTGAATGCCAGATTATGTGTATTAAAGCATAAAAACATATGAGTAAGGTCTTTTGAACGTTCTTCCATTCAAGGTGATCATGGATGATCTTGCAACTCCATTCTATTTTCCTGACTAAACCTTATTTCTTCAGTAAAATCTATCATTTTAAGCCTAAATACAAACTGAGCACCCACATCACACAGAGATACACATTTTAAAAAGACTTTGCACTTAGGTAGTTCTCCTTGTCTCCGCCTTAATTGGTTGGCTCCATATTCTGAATTATCCTGCCAGAGGAATCATCCTCTCAGAATTAACCTCTTAATCACTTTCAGAACCATGAATGTCCATATGAGATTATCTCTCATCCTCCTAAACCCAAGTGAACATAATTTGACTCGGTCTCTTCTTGTAGATCAATGGTCTCATCCTTGGAATCAATCTTCTAAATGCATGCTATACTATCTCCAAAGAAAAGTGGAATTATCTCAAGGTAGTGAGACCAAGTATACATGTAATTCCCCACATGTCTTCTCACCAAGGCTAGTGCATACAGAAAGATTTCCTTAGCTATAACCTTAGTTGCTGCAACCCCTTATAATCATGACCAAACTTGCCTTCCGAATTGTTTGCTATATGTATATAGTTATTTACTGTACTTCGTGAAGTTGCATAGAAAGATGTCTGCGCCTATACCTTATGTTCATATGTAGGAAGGAACTGCAGGTGCTGGTTTAACCCGAAGATAGACATAAAATGCTGGAGTAACTCAACGGGACAGGCAGCATCGCTGGAGAGAAGTAATGGCTGACGTTTCGGGTCGAGACCCTTCTTCAGATTGCTTGAAAATATTCTTCAGACTCCTTGAAATATTAATTCAGTTTAATGGATGAACTGACTCATCCCTGTGCTCCTGCTTTTAAAGGGCCCTCTCCACTCAATGCTGATTTTGCTGTGGATTCTTGATATCTCAATATTCACATGGCAGAGAGTTTTACCAGAGGAAAGGGAACATTGCCTCTCTCTTTCTGTGAAATCTCATCATTCGTCTTGCTGAGGTGTGGATGATGGTCATATGGCCTGAGACAAGGCCGGCAGAAACAGCTGAAAGTGATAGACAAACTGTCTTCCCATACTACATTTTATCTCTGCTTTGTTGTTACCTTCTCCCAGCTAAAAATAATCTATTCTACATTGTCCTTGATTTCCATTCCATTTGCCCTGTTTTTACACCTTCACACTTCCTTATCTATCTATCTCCCTCCCCCCTGATCTATCTCCCTCCCCTCTGAAGAAGGGTCTCGACCCAAAACGTCGCCCATTCCTTCTCTCCAGATATGCTGCCTGTCCCGCTGCTGGATACTCTAGCATTTTGTGCCTATCTTTGGTTTAAACCAGCACCTGCAGTTCCTAATTACACATGTCTTCCCATAGTGATCCACATTGGGAGGTGTTTGGTCAAATGTCCCATTCTGTTCTACATTCAATACGTACATGCGATTTCATGATTCATGGCAAAACGTACGTTGATTTCCTAAAATGGAGCATTGAAAAAGGCAATGCTATATACTCCACTTGGCAGTAGACCCTGAGGCTGATAAATAACTACAACCATAATTATCATTGTAATTATCTAACCATTTACCAGGGAAATTCAATTCTTGGCTACACATATAATTTCAAGGAAGGAAATACCTCCGGCTAGAAATCCTAATGAGCATGGAAATACATGTAACAGTGCTGCTGTGCAGAGGACCCACGCTAGCTTTTCATGAACCAATATTAGTGCAATTTCTTTCCTTGTAAAAACATCAGAAGCTGTGCACACAAACTTTGTAAATCATCTCAAATGGAGTAAGAGTCATAAAGTCGTAAAGTCATAGTATCATACAGTGTGGAAACAGACCCTTTGGCCCAACTTGCCCAACATGTCCATTATGTCCCATCTACGCTGGTGCCACCTACCTGTGTTCAGCCCATATCCCTCTAAACCTGTCCTATCCATGTACCTGTCTAATTGCTTCTTAAATATTCTTTTTTTTTTGTTAATTTTTTTTATTAATTAGAAGCAATTACATAATAAAAAGGTGCGTGTTCATTGTTGATATAATAAAATCATTTTGTTCTTTGTAGATATACATTATCAGTATTATTTATATTAATGATTGCATAATAATTGTGCTTCTATATTATTTTTTTCCATTTTTTATAAAGATAGAAAATAGTAGAGAAAGATTAAACAAAAAATATATATATAAAAAGTTGGGAAAGAATGGAATGTTCTACATCTTTGGAGATATATCCGCGTTTTATGAAATGTACTATTTCATCTATTCTTTGATTCTGGTTTCAGTCGGGTTCTCGTGCCGAACCAGTTTGCCCCTTAAATATTCTGATAGTCCCTTCCTCAACTACTTCCTCTGGCAGCTCATTCCATACATCCACTACTCTTTGTGTGAAAAAGTTACCCTTCAGATTCCTATAAGATCTTTCCCCCATCACCTTAAACCTATGCCTTCTGATTCTCAATTCCCCTACTATGACCAAGAAATGATATGCATCAACCCGATCTGTTCCACAAATGATTTTATATACCTCAATAAGATCACCCCTCATCCTCCTGCACTCCAGAGAGTAGAGCCCCAGCCTGCTCAACCTCTCCCTATAGGTCAGACGCTCAAGTCCTGGTAATATCCTTGTACATCTTCCCTGCATCCTTTTCCAGGTTACCCACTATAATTTCAGGTGTTGTGCTCAGAGCACAGATGTACAACTTTGCAAGCGGAGAGTTAAGCTCCTAACATCAGAGATCTCAGCAGGAAGCATCCATTCAAAGGATGGACCACAATTGGAATGTGCAAACCAGGAGGGGTAGATGAAGGATGTGGACCAACATTGCTCAAGTGGACAGTGAACAATCAGATATTCTGGCATCAGGTGTAACCATCCTGGGAAAGCAATGGAATAGCTGCCGGCTTTATTTGGACATTCATACGTTTATGTAATACAAGCACAAATAGGCCATTTGGCCCATCAAGTCTACCCCAACATTCAAACATGACTAATCTATCTTTCCCTTTCGACCGCATTCTCCGGCCATCTTCCCATAACCATTGACACCCATACTTATTAGGACTCTCCGTAGAACATGAACAGATTCTACAGAGATGCTGCCTCAAAGTCGGCTGCCGGAGGCACCGCCGGGACGCTAAGATGGCCGGAAAAAAAGAGGGGCGTCGGTTTACATGACCTACTACGGTACAACGAGCACGCATGCCGAACAGGCTTTGGAAATGGCGCCAAAACATGGTGGCACCTGCATGTGTCATATATGCAAAAATAATTTCACTGTGCAGTTGCATAACAAATAAAACATCCTTGAACCATTGAAAGTCTACTTATGATTTCAAACACATTTACTGTCTACTTCTCAAGTAAATACTTACTACTTAGTAATTACAAAATGTGCATTAAAATTGTTTTGAATTTTTATACTTTTCAATTATAGAAATTGTCAAACCTTTAATTTGAGGTCCAAGGTTCAAAGATTCAAAGGTTCTTTATTAGTCACATACACCAATTGGTGTAGTGAAATGCATATTGCCATTGCAGCACATAAAAAAAAAGAATACAGCATAACAATAATAAAGAAATTGAAAAATAAAAAACATCCCCTCACAATGGTTCCCATTATGAGGGAAGGCACAAAGTCCAGTCCCCATCCCCATGTCCAATCATAGTTGGGCCTATTGAAGCCTCCGCAGTCGCCTTTATGGAGGCCCGATGTTCCAGGCCATTCTCGCCGGATGATGGTACTCCAGCATCGGGAGAATCCTCTCAGTGGCTTGGGATACCTGGAACGGCTGCTTCCTTACCGGAGACCGCGGCTTCCGAGGCCGACAGGCCGCACTGGATGGAGCTCCACCACTGGCGATCAGGGCAAGAGATCCCAGGCTCCCGGTGTTAAAGTCAGCGGCCCCGTGCGCGGCTGGCTGCTCCACAGACCACAGCTTTGCGATGTTCATCGGCGGTCTCAGCTCACCGGAGTTCCAGCGTGGCGACCCGGGCAAGGCATCGCCCGCTCCACGATAGCGCTCCAGCGTTGTGCAGCCGCCGAAGCCGAGGTTCTGGCCACTCCAGGCCTGCTGGTAGGCCGCGAGGACGGGTCGAAGATGCTGCCCGGAGAAAAGCCGCCTCTCCGACCAGGTAGGGACCCTGAAAAGTAGTTTCCCCCTCCCCCCCACCCCTGCATGAAAAAGACTAGAGCTCCGAAAAACAAAAACTCAACTAAAAATAGTAAGATTAAACGAGAACTTACCAATTTGAAGTTTGATCTTGATTTTATGAGGAGTTACGATGAGTGATTACGTGAAGAAGGCTGTCAGTCGTCATGCACGTCAATCTGCAAAACAGCTGTGTAGAATCACAGATAAAGAAGTTGACCTAAAGATAGTGAGATTTGGGGAACTAGAAACTACCAGATGACCTGATAATATGAGTGTTGGGAGCGGTGGGCATGTAATCGCTCATCGTAACTCCTCATAAAATCAAGATCAAACTTCAAACTGGTAAGTTCTCGTTTAATCTTACTATTTTACTTTGGAGTCACGTGAGTGACTACGTGAAGATTTCAAAGCTCTGTGATATCACGCCGGTTCGAATCCAGTAGTCACACACTGAATGGATTGACCATGGGTGAGTGAGAAAATATTAATACATTCAGACATAACATAGTTAGGTAACAATACTGATGCTTTAATGTAAAAAACAAAAATTATAGTGACCCCACTCAACCTGGGGGGAAACTATAAACAGAATTCAAAATGGTACGAGCAAACACCCCCGGTCCAACAAAGGGTTTATTATAAAACCGGCGGAACATCCTTTCATTGGCCCATCCTGCCACCGCTAGGATGCTGTTGAGGGGCACGTCCCTAGCCCTTGCTGCCAACGTTGGTGCAGCCCTGGTGGAGTGAGATTTGCAAATGTCAGTATCCACTCCTGCAACTGCCAGTACCTCTTTTAGCCATCTGGAAATGGTTTGTGTGACACTCTATGGTGTGGTTGTTTGTGGCTGATTAGGACAGCTAACTCTGAGCCTCTGAGGCTCCTGGTGACTGTAGTATACTGGTGCAAATGAGCAACTACACATAGTCGTGGATCTTCGGGGTATGCCAAGAACTCAAGCCTGGGCCCTGGTACCCCCTGGCAGTGGTGTTCATATTGTCGAGTCGCAGTTTGTGCAGTGTCTAGACACGTTGCGCCATAATGAGCACCATTAGCATGACCACCTTGAGGGTGAGCTTGTGTAAGGATAGTGTGGTGGCTGTAGCCCACTGACGGAGTAGCGTTAGCATCACGCTAACATCCCATGTGTCGGTATACTGTGGCCTGGGGGGTGTAGTGTTGTATATGCCCTTCATGAACCTGGTAATAAGAGGATGCTTTCCCACTGGGAGGGCCCCTGTTCCCAGCACTAAATATGATGACAGTGCACTCCTGGCACTGTTGATGGCACTGTAGCCTAGTTTCTGGTCATGATACAAGGTTGATAGGAATTCTAATATGTCCGTGATGCCCACTGTGACATACGCAATGTTGGAAGCCCAGAAATATGTCTCCCACTTATTGATGTGAGAGACGTACTGCTTTTGTGTGCTGTCCCTCCAGGCCGCTGTAATTACATCCACCGTTCGATCAGCCAGTCCGGGTCCCAGGAAAGGTGTCCTCAGAATCTGCAAACCAACAAATTGATTCGGTCATGTAGCGGATGATGGCTCCCCGTAACCGGGTGTACCAGCAGCTCCCTGCTGTTGGGGACAGCCATCAAACGCTGTGTCATGATTCCCAGAACGAGTGGAAACTAAGATTGCGTAGGCCAATCTGGCACTACCAAAATGCCTGTGGCATTGTCTTGCTTTATTTTGACCAAGCATCGGCTGATGAGGCAAAAAGGAGGAAAAATATACAAGAACATTCCTCCCCAATGCAGTGTGAACGTATTGACTGCTACTTCCCCTGGGTCTGGCTCCCATGAGACATATTTGGGTAACTGGTGATTCAACCTGGAGGCAAACAAGTCAATATCCGGCGTGCCATATCGGGCAACAATGTCGGTGAACACAACATGATTCAATATCCATTCTGTGTTATCATTGAATTTCCGTGATCAAGTGTCCGCCACCATATTATATCTACCAGGCAGGTAGATAGCCGTGACCCAAATGTTCCTTGCAATACACCAATGCCAAAGGTGGTTTGCCAATTTTTCACATGACTCAGATTTTATTCCACCCATGTGATTGACATACGCCACTGCCGTGGTGTTGTCAATCTGTAGTTGAACATGTACATGATGCATACTGCTGCAATAAGCCTTTAAGCCATTGAGTGCTCTCAACAACTCTAAGTAGTTGATGCCATATTGCTGTAGTATTAAGTATTCCTGCACATTCCATCTGCCTCCGCAGCTGGAGCTGGTGTCTGTTGCCCCCCAGCCCAGGCCACTCACATCAGTTTGTATTATTATCGATGGTGTGTCAATTTGAATTTTCTTGTAGCAGTGATGTATATTGGTAGCCCACCAGTGTAATTCCGCAATGGCGTCTGGTGGTAAGTTCATGTGTTTCCCGAATTGGCTTGCGTAATTTTTGAGGGCCCGTTCCTTTGCAAGTTGTAAATTTTGGTAGTGCAAAGGTCCGAAGTGTACAGCTGGAAAGGCTGCCACAAGCTTGCCAATTATACTTGCTACTTGTCTGATTATTGACTGCTGGTTTGCTTATTGCAGGCTTCCATCAAGTCTGATTGCTTGCCACCTGCCAGAGTAACCAACACTTGAATTGAGTTGATTGTAAACCCGAGGTAATCCATTACCCTAATTGGAGTCATTTTTGACTTAACTGGATGGATTAAGAATCCCGACCTCTCAAACATGAGTTTGGTCGCTTGAATCTATGCAAGCCATATAACATCCTTTGGAAACCAGCTGGATAGCTGTACCAAAGTTGTCCATTTTTAAACGTTTATACTGCACATGGGTATTGAGTTCCGTCAAGTCTAGGATATTACGACTTCCTCCATCCTTCTTTTGCTTGGGGAATATGTTCGATACAAATTGGTATGATTCCTGGCGGAACCTCTGAATCACCCCCTTTTTTGTGTAAAGCCTGAATTTCAGCTTGTATCTCAAATCTTTCCTGTTGTGGAAACACATATGTGCGGTTTGGTAAATTTTGTGTGGGTGGTGACGAATCAAGAAGGAACTCAATTTTAAACCCTTGTACACTGTGCAGTATGAACGGGTCTGCTGTAATCCAATTCCATTCATTCAAAAAATGTTTTAGCCTCCCTCCAACTTGTAACTTAGAGGTGTGTAAATTGTCCCACAAGGAACTAGAATCTCCTACCTTGGGCATTACTGCCTGTGTGGTCCTTGCCTCCGTCCTCCCGCCTTGGGACAGCTGGAGTCTGCCCCCTGTCCCTGAGCCCTTAGGCTGGTTGCGCCTGGTGTGGAAGGTGGCATAGGTAGTGATGAGCCCCTGGGTTGGTTAGTTAGTTAGTTAGCTCAATAATGTCTTGGCCTCATCATCCAGTTCTCAGACCTGCTTTGGCACGTCTGCCCCAAAGAGGTAGTTGGCCGGCTGTACATTGCTGGCCTTGCACATTTTGGATTCAGTGCCGGCCATATTGCGCTTTTGCGCAGACAGTTAATCTCGAACAGGGCATTACAGAGGAGCCCCACAGCATCCCACTGTGTCTCCGTCAGTGGCCTGCCATCTATGGACCTGGCAAAAGCCATTACCCCTGAGTCCAGCAGTTTTAAAATCTTTTGGAGTTTTACCTCCCGGGCTCTTACCCCAGCTCCAATATGGCCCCAGACGGCGTGATAGACGGCCGGCACACTGAGGGGAAACACAGTTGGCAGGTGTACTGTAGCGGCCAGTGGTCTCCTCCATTACCTGGTCCTTGAGCTGGTGCGAGGCCAGGTAATTAATGGTGGTGGCCAGCTCTTCATCCAAGGGCTCTCCGGTTGGGGTAGGTATGGCAAATTTTGATGCCAATAGAGGCACTGCGGCCCCTCGCACCCTAGAGTGTTCCCCTGATGTGCCTCCCTGCTCATCAGGGTACTGCTGACTCCGTGTACTCCCCTCTCCAGAGAGGGAGACACATCGCAGCCCTGTGTAAGGTGCTGCCAGTGCGGGCTCCTGTGGAGACCCGGGCTGATACTGCTCCCTCCTCTGGAGCAGATCAGTCTAGAGGCACTTCTCCAACAGGTGCTCCATCTGGGAAAGGCGCCCGCAGACGCTTCCCATTGTGGGAGGTGGTTCCTCCGACCCGGACTCATCTGAGTCTATGGGTCTGGCAGACTTGTGGGTGGCTTTGCGCCCCAGCGGGACTGCCATGGTGCTCTCCTGTAGCACCAAGTCTGCTGCTGCTGGTTCCAACACCGGCGGCCTGAAAGGTGACTCGGACAGCCGTCCGCTACCCGCAGCACCGTGCTCTTCCGTAGCTGGCTTCGCAGACCATCTCCGGAACTTCGACATGGTAGGTTCGGTCTGTTGGTAGAAAACTAACAACCAAACCTGCCAAACAACGACCGTAAGTAACTTTTTAAAAAACACTTACCTCGGTTTTTAAAACTTACCGCTAGAGAGACGCAACACGCCTGCCAGTCAGTCGTTGGCGCATGCTTCAGACGTAATGACGCACATGACGACTGATGGCCTTCTTCACGTAGTCACTCACATGCCTCCAAAGTAAAATTAAAAAAATAAGTGAAAAAACGCACAGCTGCAGGCTGGGCACCCATACCCAGACAGGGCGGCGCCCCCTTTGTGGATGCTGCTGGAGCAACTCAGCGGGTCAGGCAGCATCTCCGTAGAACATGAACAGATTCTTCAGAGATGCTGCCTGACTCGCTGAGTTACTCCAGCACTTTGTGTCTTTTGTGTAAACCAGTATCTGCAGTTCAGTGTATCTCCCTTTGATTTAAGCTGATCTGAATAGTCTGTCCACTACAAACTGATTCATTTCTTCAAACCTTTGGGGACTTTGGGGTTTCTAAGGCAATTGATCAATTTGATTGCAGTCTTGGTCATGGAGCACAGAAATATTCCTTCCCACTTTACACAGACCATCAAGTACCTATCTATGCCAATCCCATTTACTATCACCTGCCCCATCACCTCCCATGCTGTGATGATATGCTTCTTAAATATGTGGCAGTGCCCACCTTCACTATCTATTCCATCAACATGATTCCGATTTTGACCCTCTCTTTGTGAAAACATTCTGCTCTTATATTCTGTGCTCTTGCCTATCTTTGCTGCTTTCGACTTTAGGCTTTAGACTTTAGAGATACAGCGTGGAAACAGGCCCTTTGGTCCACCAAGTCTGCACCTACCAGCGACCACCCCTCACACTAGCACTATCCTACACACTAGGGCCAATTTAATTTTTTTTTACCGAAGGCAATTAACCCACAAACCTATACATCTTTGGAGTGTGGGAGGAAACCGGAGTGCCCAGAGAAGGCCCATGCAGTCACAGGGTGAATGTGCAAACTCCGTTCAGACAGCACCCGTAGACAGGATCAAACCCGGGTCTCTGTAAGGCAGCAACTCTATGGCTGTGCCACTGTGCCATGTTCAGGGTTCATGGATTTGTACACTAACATCCATCTCTTCCCCATCCCCTGATATTAATATACAATCTGCTCATAGATTTCTCATTGTATTTGCTAATTGGTGCAATGCTCTCTTCTATATTGTAAGTATAGGTTGAAAACACATCTATTGTTTTCATATCATCATGACCCAATTACATTCGCCTGAGAAACAGTCACACACTGACTATCAATAGTGAGTGTGATTTTATGGTCCTGAAATGTAAAGGAAATGTATTGCATTCCAAACCCATCAACTTGATTTGGGGACAGAAGGAGACCACTCCGTGCATAAACACTGTGCCGATCCTAAAATTATTTGTAGCTTCTAACTCCACTTTCCAGCTCTCTGTCCAGTTGGTCACAGCATGTCAAATGCTTGTCTCAATGCCATTTAATTGTTATGAAGATTTCTACCAATAACTCCAGTTGAGACTTGGGGAGATCTGTTTTTCCTTTCACATTTTTCTAATCCTTTCACCTATTACATTGAGGTTACATCTCCTAGCCTTTGACACCTTTGTGAATTGAATGAATCTCTGCTATTCCCAGTTGTTCTTCTCATAAATGTATATATCTTGATTAAATCTGCCCTAAAGCCTCCAAAGAATGTATGTCCTTGTACTAAATCTCAGGTTACATCCCTGTAAATTTCCTCTGTACCTCTCAGAATCTAGGCATATCCTTCCTGTAATCCTTGCCTCAACCAATAAAATATCTCATAAACAGTCTTGCTCATCTTATCTTTCGGCCCAGTTGCTTCAGATATCTATGAAAAGTCACCCTTTACATTTTACAGCATCCTGCCATATATCTTCCATGACATGGTTTGTTCTCACCTAATACAGACCTCAAAGTTGTCTGAGTTGAATGACATGTCCTTCCCACCTAACCAACCTATTGATATCTTCCAGAGCTGACAGTTTTCCTCCACATTACCAGCTATTCATCCAGCTTTTTTATTATCTTCAAATGTTTAATCAAGCTCCTTGCATACATGCCTAAAATTGGTTCAATTTAATGGTGTGCAGCGGTAGAGTTGCTGCCTTACAGCCCTTCCAGCGCCAGAGATCCGGGTTCTATCCCGACCACGGGTGCTGTCTGTACGGAGTTCATACGTTCTCCCCATGACCTGCGTGGGTTTTCTCCGAGATCTTCGGTTTCCTCCCACACTCCAAAGACGGACAGGTTTGTAGGTTAATTGGCTTGGAATAAATATAAAATTGTCCCTGGTGTGTGTTGGATAATGTTAATTGCTGGTCAGTGCGGACTCGGTGGGCCGAGGGGGCTGTTTCCATGCTGTATCACTAAAAACTAAAAAGTAAAACTAAAAACTGAATTGTAAGCAAATTAAAATTTGAAATGTGAAAGGATTGATAATGTTAACAAGTATTTTAAATATTGAATGTAGAATTGTTCATTAAAGTAATCATAAACTTAAAATTGTAGTTAAACTTCAATTAGTGAATAAAACATTGCCACACTAACTGAAAAGATATATTAAATTGACAAATAGATTTAAATGGCAGATATTGAAATGGATGAAAGGTTAATTGAATTCTGTGACTCATGAACCCCGAAACAAATTAATTGGCTTCTTGTTTTCTAGTGAAGATAACTGTTTTCTGTAAAATAAAATCATGAAATGAAAGTTAAAACAGGTGGTGGAAATCTGCTACCTATGGCACTGGATGTATGAATACAAAAAAACAATGTATTCGACAACTGTATAATTCATAATAATGGGTAATAATTGTTTGAAATGTGGTCTAAGTTTCAGCCGAACATAGTCATGTTATTTGGAAGCAGAGCCAGCTGCTTTTTAAGTGTATATTTCTGTTACACTGAGTGAAATAATAAGAAACAGTGTACATACTGTATTTGTACCAGTATTGAATGCCCCAGAGGTGCTGTTCACACAAATAATTGGAGCAACATTCCTTCTGTAACATTGCTTATGACCGCAAAGTCCTCTGACTCAAATTCCTCGGGGAAAGCTTTATCATCAATCTTACTGATCCAGTCCCACAGCCATTGAATCTTATACTTGCTCCTACTCGAACATGGCTTGAACTTTCTGAAATAGTATTATTCGTGCAGTGTGTGCAAACAGTTTGATTTTCGCTACGGTGGACTGAAGAATGGTTCTGTGCCATATTTTTGTTGCATTCTATATTCTCAAAATCTGCATTGCATCCTATCACTGGTATATTTGGGAGAAAATACATTTTCCATTATCAGATAAGTTATAGGAGCAGAATCAGGCCATTTGGCCATTCAACTATGGTTGATACCAAAATCAGATACACAACTGTTTGAGCAGACAGAAAAAAAAAGTATGTCTTTGAGGTAGGTAGTCTTTTCCTGAATGAAAATTTGGCAAACTTAATATCAGGTCATTTGGAGGCGGAAAAAAAACAGTTTCCAGTCTAACACTATGCACTGGAATCAATGAAAGAAATGGGACCGTAGGCAAAGGTTTGCTCCATGGACACTGGATCCTGTTCAAAGTGATATTTAATTTAGTTTAGTTTAGTTTAATTTGGTTTAGTTTAGTTTATTGTCACGTGTAGCAAGGCACAGCGAAAAGATTTTGTTGCGCGCTAACCAGTCAGCGGAAAGACAATACATGATTACAATCAAGCCATCCACAGTGTACAGATGCATGATAGAGGGAACAACATGAATAAGTGCAAGATAAAGTCCAGTAAAGTCTGATTAAAGATAGTCCGAGGGTCTCCAATGAGGTAGATAGTAGCTCAGGACATCTCTCTAGTTGGTGGTAGGAAGGTTCCCTTGCCTGATAACAAATGGGAAGAAACCTTCCCTGATTCTGGAGGTGTAGGATTTCAACTTCTATACCTCTTACCTGATGGGAAATGGGAGAAGAGGGAGTGACCATGGTGCGACTCACCCTTGATTATGCTGCTGGCCTTGCCAAGGCAGCAAGTTCAAGTTCAAATGAGTTTATTGTCATGTGTCCCTGATAGGACAATGAAATTCTTGCTTTGCTTGAGCACACAGAACATAGAAGGCATTTACTACAAAACAGATCAGTGTGTCTATATACCATATATAAATATATACACGCGTGAATAAATAAACGAATAAAGTGCAAATAACAGATAATGGGTTATTAGTTATCAGAGTTTTGTCTGAGCCAGGTTTAATAGCCTGATGGCTGTGGGGAAGAAGCTATTCCTGAATCTGGTTGTTGCAGTCTTCAGGCTCCTATACCTTCTACCTGAAGGTAACAGGGAGATGAGTGTGTGGCCAGGATGGTCTGGGTCTTTGAGATATAAATAGAGATAGGACAGTTTTGGAGGGATATGAACCACACACAGGCAGGTGGGACTAGTGTAGCTGGGATATGTTGGCCCGTGTGGGCAAGTTGGGCTGAAGGGCCTGTTCCCACGTTGTATCATTCAATGACTCTATGACTCTAATGGAAGGGAGGTTGGTTTGGATGATGACCTGGGTTGTGTCCACTATTCTCCACAATGGAATTGTTCCCAAACCATGTTGTGATGCATCCTGATAAAGACTAATTAAGACTAATTAACCACAGATTAAAGGGCTGTCCCACCATCATGCTACTCGATGCGATTAGCGCGACCTAACGTGGTCGCTTGAGCCGTCCGGCGCCGCGGGGCCGGTCCCACTTCGATCGCCGGAGCCATGCGGAATTGTGCGGAGTTCGTCCCGAGTTCGTCCCGACGCCGCGCGGGGCTCCGAAAAACCGACAATGTCCAAAAATCCCACGCGGCAACGGTTTGTCGGCTCGCAGTCGCCGCGACATTTACACACCGCCCGGACATCGTGCCTCCGTGAAACTATTTGTAAGTGCCTCCGTGACCCTCTATGTGTGTGGCTCCGTGGCCCTGTATGTGTGTGTGTCTCGGTGCCCCTCTCTGTGTGCCCCTCTAAGTCCTGGCGAACTTACCTTGGACTTGCTTCAAGTTCGCCTGGCTTTGCGCCGCGTTGCGCCACTCACCCAACCTCCGCCCGGCTCCTACTGCCGGTTTAGTTGTGCTTGCCGCATGCAGGCGCATGCTGGTGGGACCGGCCCTGTACAGGGGATCACCCGACCTCCGCGCGGCCCCCGCTGCCGGTTTGATCGCGTTCATCGCATATAGTTGCGTGCTGGTGGGACAGGCCCTTAAGACTGATTACGACTAAGACTCTCTACAGAGTAAGACTGATTCAATTCGACTCATATTTTGTTTCAAAGTGTTGTTTACTAGAGATTGCACTCAGAAATAAAACCTAATGATGATTTAATTGTAACTTTCCTGCAAAATCTTCTTGAATGTTATCATTTCATTGGATTTGTAATTAAGGATTAATCAATTAGAAATATTCCATGCAAAATTGATTATAGAATAATTATCTGACAACTATATTAATCCACCCACGAGTGGTGATTAGAGTCTCCTTTAAACATAAGCATCTTCTTCGTACAAAATCAGTAATCGATGCGAGAACCGGACTGAAGCCTGAATGAAGGAATAGATGAAGAATTACATATAATAATCCATGGATATATCTCCAATGATGTATAAACTGCTTAATACTTCATTCATCTTTTTGAATTTCTATTTTTACTTTATTTTTCTCTTTTATTTCCTACCTATATTAAAAATAAAAAATGCATAGAAGTACAAATAAGAAATAATTGTTAATATTAATAATATTAAGAATGTATGTGACATGTATATTCTTCCTTTAATATGTACTGACTTCTAATAAAAATATTTAACAAAAAAAATAAAAAATCAGTATTTTAAGAAAAGTTATGAACTTGGGCTTCTCTGTAAGGTTATGTATGTTATAGAGAAAGAGGTGAGGGAGTAACATAATCTGGAATGATTACATTTGTTTTTCCACTGAAATGGTTTGTTAGCAGAATTTGTCAGGCAACATTCTGTGTTTGCAGTTGAATCGATATGTACAAATTGACTGTGCTTTGAGGAGCCATCCCGTCAGTCAATATAATCCATTGTCTAGATTACATAGCTTAACGTGTGGCCTTGTTTGTTACTTCACAATCTCTCTCTAACTTATTTAAATTCACAACAAAGTACAACTTCCACGGCAGTCCCACGGATTTTTAGCATTATGTTCCTGCACAAAAGCTGATTGAGAATACCATGGCACAAGGTAAAATAAAAGCTTAATTAACACTATATTTTGCATCATTTTTCAGCAGAAACCATAAATGCCATCCACGAGGGCATTACATACCATACGCCAGCTGATCTACATCGGTGAGACCAAGCGGAGGCTAGGCGATCGTTTCGCCGAACACCTCCGCTCGGTCCGCAATAACCAACCCGACCTCCCGGTGGCTCAGCACTTCAACTCCCCCTCCCACTCCGTATCCGACCTCTCGGTCCTGGGCCTCCTCCACGGCCAGAGTGAGCAACACCGCAAGTTGGAGGAACAGCACCTCATATTCCGCTTGGGGAGTCTGCATCCTCTGGGCTTAAACATTGAATTTTCTCAATTCTGTTAACCCAGACTGCCTCCTCCCCACCTCTCCCTCAGCCCTCGGGCCCTGACATTCCTTCTCCATCTCCCCCCCCCAGTCGCACTAGCTTCTCATTTTCACACTACAAACAGCTTACAATGGCCTGCTTCCTTTATCACCAATACTTTTTTGCATATCTTTCACTCATTGTTCTTTATCTCTCCACATCACTGTTTATATCTCCCCTTTCCCTGATCCCTGACCAGTCTGAAGAAGGGTCTCAACCCGAAACGTCGCCTATCTCCTTCGCTCCTTAGATGCTGCTGCACCCGCTGAGTTTCTCCAGCTTTTTGTATAACCCTTACATACCATGTTGTCAGTCTCATAACTTCAACTAGGAGATGATTTTATGGATGAGATTTATAATTAATAAACATCAACAGTAATTGCTACATCAAAGCTGTCCAACTTTTGGTGTGGCCTCGTGGCGGACCTGAGTTTAGTTGATCAAAATAGATATTCAGAATGTTTTATGCATATCAAATGGAAGTGATGAATTAATATTTGACAGGTCTAAATTCTTTACCTCAGAGAATCCATTTCAGGATATTTATTTCAACTGAAATGTCGGTGCTTTTCCTTGCTAATCTGATCACGCCACTGAAAAGGGGAAATGAAAACAATTCAAGCAAGCAAACGGACTATAGAATAACAAAAGCCTGCAGCAGTTATCTATTCCGTGCCAACATCTGACACCATAGATCGTAGTAGTCATTTCACATTAGACAAGTTAACATGTTTTAATCAATTTTGCTTTCAGGCAGGGGAATGTGTGACCTGCCAGTTTCCAACATTTAAATGAGTTTTGTAATATTCTAATGCCTGACTTTATGTCAAATTGTTTGGTGCTGAGAAGAGTCTTTCATGTCTGCAAGCTTTGAATGCATCCTACATTTGAGAGGAGCAAATTTCCATTCCAATAAACATAACATATATCCCAGGGAAACCAGCTGAGCTAGACAGACACAGAAATAGATATGTCCCTCAACAGGACTGCACTTTGGTTTAACCCAGATGAGAAACCTAATTTAAAATAAATGCAGTAGCTGAAATCTGAGCGGGCTGCCAATAACTCATATTACTCTTTAATATTGGAACAACAAGATGACAGCTCCAGATTTGTTTTTTTAAATATCAGTGATAATTCCTTTTTAGGATGAAATATAATTGGTAGTAACTACAACAAAATTGCGTATTTATTGAATCTGCGTAAATAACAAAATATACATACATACATTACACAGATGTTACACAGGGCGGCACGGTGGCGCAGCGGTAGAGTTGTTGCCTTACAGCCCTTCCAGCGCCTAAGATCCGGGTTCTATCCCGACCACGGGTGCTGTCTGTATGGAGTTTGTACGTTCTCCCTGTGATCTGCGTGGGTTTTCTCCGAGATCTTCGGTTTCCTTCCACACTCTAAAGACGTACAGTTTTGTAGGTTAATTGGCTTGGTATAAATGTAACTTGTCCCTAACGTTTGCAGGGTGGTGTTAGTGTGCAGGGATCACTGGTTAGCGCAGACTCAGTGGTCCGAAGGGCCTGTTTCTGAGCTGTATTTCTAAACTAAACTAAAAAAAACTAAGATCCCAATTATACCAAGAATTAATCAATTGGCGAAGCTAACAATTTGAATGCAGCTAAGAAATACAAGGTTTGTTTAAATTGCTCCAAATGAAATGGCTAAGAGGGGAATAGTTTAATGGAAACATGCAGGGCAAGTTTTATACACAGAGTGGTGGGGACCTGGAACACACTGCTAATGGAGGTGGTAGAGGAAGATACAATAGTGACACTTAAGAGGCTTTTAGGTAGGGACATGATGCAGGGATGGATGGATATGGATCATGTACAAGGGGATGAGATCAGTTTAATTTGGCATCATGTTCTGCACAGACATTGTGGACAAAAGGGCCCGTTCTTGTGCTGTATTGTTTTATCTATGTATATTGCACATGATATATATTGCTCTTTATATGATAATGTGTAGTTGGGGTCAGTAGCTCTAAACTCAGGTTAACTCAGATCCATATCTCCACTATTTCAAAGCCATGGGGTGTGAAAATACCTTCAGGAACTAATCTCGCGTAACTTAAACTTCACAGCAGTGATCACTTCACATCACTTCAGATCCATGTAATAAAATGTTTGATGTTTTGCGATTTTCTGATCACTTTTTTACAGAATAACCTTAAAGGTTAATGGAGAGGCTGTTGTGGTGGTACAAGACCTGATCACCACAATTAGTGCCACACAATAACACAATTAGAAACATAGAAAGATAGAAAGTAGGCGCAGGAGTAGGCCATTCGGCTCTTCGAGCCAGCACCGCCATTCAATATGATCTATATGATCAAATCATGGCTGATCATCCAGAATCAGTACCATGTTCCTGCTTTTTCACCATATCCCTAATAGCTATATCTAACTCTCTCTCGAATTGACACACAACATGTGGCGACACAGTGGCAGAGCGGTGGGCGCCACAGTGGAGCAGCGGTAGAGTTGCTGCCTTGCAGCAACAGAGACCCGGGTACGATCTTGACTACAGCTGCTGTCTGTATGGAGTTTGTACGTTCTACCGGTGACTGCATGGGTTTTCTCCGAGTGCTCCAGTTCCTCCGACATTCCAAAGGCGTACAGGGTTTGTAGGTAAATTGTCCCGAGTATGTAGGATAGAACTAGTTCCACATTGTATTACTAAATGTAAACTACACTAAACATGCCCACGGATGCACTGTGTCCCTTAATGTGATGTCCTTTCTCAACCATCTGCTGGACAAGGGCTGAGCTCCGACATCAGCCCAACTACTTGGAATCTGCCTTCTTAAGAGCTTCCACTTCAGCAGACGTTCATGGATTTGGAGTTAACATGTGGTTTCTGTGTCAATCAACAGTGAATTGATTTGTAAGCATACCACTCATTCTGTACAGAAGCATAACACTCATCCATATTCATGAACAGATCTGCTTTGGCTCTTATGCACAGAATTAACTAACTACACATTTTCAAGCACACAAGAATTCCTCGACTTTGAGCCCAGTGACCAGTTCCAATGAAGCTGCAAACAGACAGGCTACAACAACAGCTAAATTCTAAAAGGTAATTTGAATGGTTAAATATTTTCTGTCATTTAAGCTCAAAATGTCAGAGTGTAGAACTCCTTTGACACTGGGCAGTGAACGGCAAGGTCTCTTTGTGCACATCACAATGTAAAAACATTCTGAGGACATAAATAATGTAAAACATGACCTTTATATAATTAATTGTGGAAAGCCACCTATTCTCATCGACTTGACACTGAAGGCACATATATGCATTTCCATGCAAATAAAGTGCAAAATTAATTCTCAAAAATTTCATTATTTCCTTGAAGACTTTTCAGTTGAGTTCCTTAGAATGCAGATGTAATCAGATACAATCACGTAAAGAAGTAATTCATGACAGTCTGACACCATCTGTACAAATATAAAAGATATGTTATTGTATTTTTAAATGTATATTGATAGGGCCCGTAGGTTTACATTGCAGCAGCTGCCCCTACACTACGGTGATATTAGGAGGCCAGGTACAGGTGCCTGAAGCCACAGACTGAAAGATTATTTATAATGTGCTGTTTCATTTGATAAGTCAATGTCACTTCTGCTGTCAAAAGCTATTAAAAGTGCAAATCAAATAATGCCCTTCCAAAGTACTGTTAGTCTTCAGACAAACAGTTTATTTATCATATTTAGTTTAGTTTAGAGATACAGCACGGAAACAGGCCCTTCAGACCACCGAATCCGCACCGACCAGCGATCCCCGCGCACTAACTCTACCCCACACACATTAGGGACAATTTTACATTTATACCTAGCTAATTAACCTACAAACCAGCACGTCCTTGGAGTGTGGGAGGAAACCAAATATCTCGGGGGGAAAAAGAGGGCAGCACCCGTAGTCAGGATCGAACCCAGGTCTCTGGCGCTGTAGTAATAATAATAATAATAACTTTATTTCTAGAGCAATTTTCATACAATTGAATGCAACCCAAAGTGCTTTTAAAAAACACAGTTCTAAACAAAAATACAATTTAAAACATTGTAGGACATGGACAGTTAATAACATGAAACGCACAGATTTATATAAAAATATAAAATAAAAAATAAAAAATTGATAGTGTAAGAGGACAAAAAGCAAAATCACTGAGGTCAAATACAGTCCCATAATAATATACTATCTGAGCACACTGGCTGCTGAAGGGTATGCTGAGATAAATACAAGAGAATAAAGGTAATTTTTACAATGTCATCAGAAGAAGTAAAGTCAGTTAAAAGCTTGATTGAAAAGATAAGTATTTAGCTGCCGTTTAAAAAATGTCAACTGAGTGGGCGTCTCTCATAGCCCTGGGCCGGGTATTCCACAGCTTAGGGGCGTCATTGAAAAAGGCTGCTTCATCAATTTTCTTACTGCTGCGACATTGAGAGGCTAACAGGCCAGCATCAGATGACCTGAGCTCTCGAGCAGGGGTATATGGAAGGCTGGACTCTGTAAAATATGCTGCTCCTAAACCATTTAGGGCTTTATAGACAAGAAGGAGGACTTTATAGTATATCCTGGATCTCACAGGGAGCCAATGAAGGGAATATAATACTGGAGTGGTATGTTCCCTTTTCTTGGTATTTGGAGCTGCAGGAGATGGGAAATGTTGGCAATGAATATTTCTCCTTTCTTTTACCAAGGAGAAAGACATAAAGACGAGGGAACTTGGGAGATTTAATGTAGATGTCGTGACAAAATCATTATGACAGTTGATGAGGTGCTGGACATCCTAAGATGTCTGAAGATAGATAAAACTTCCAGATTCTGACTGGGTACATTCAAGAACTCAATGGGAAGTTATGGATGTCATTGCAGCAGCCCTGGCTGAGATGTAAGAAACATTATTAGGCAAAGTGAGGTGTCGTAAGTCTTGAGGGTGTCTATTGTTGTTCCTATACTTAAGAAGGGATGCAACGTAAAATCTAGGAACTATTGACCAGTAAGCCTAACATCTGGTAGGAAAGCTACTGAGAGAATTCGGAGTAATTATATATATAATTACTCAGAATTCTCTAAGTAGCTTTCCTACCAGACATGTTATATATATATATATATATATTAGACTAAGTGGGACCCGTTGGGTCCCAGTCACATGGGAGGCCTGGTCCCCCAACGCAACCCTTTCCCCCAACGCAATATTCCACCACTCACGCCTATCCCCTCCCATCCACCCCTCCCTGTCCCCCTCTCCCAACTACTCCCCTCCCTACCCCCTGCACTGACCACCCCTCTGGCCCACTCCATCCCTCTCTTCCCCCCTCCCTCTCTCTCCCCCTCCCTCATCCCTCTCTCCCCCTTCCTCCCTCATTCCTTTCTCCCCCCTCCCTCCTTCATCTCTCTCTCACCCTCCCTCCCTCATCCCTCGTCCCAGGACACGCGCTATCTCTCGCCAGCGGGGCTCGGCACTGCCCCCCCTCCCCCATCTCCCTCTACCTCCCCATCTCCCTCCTCCCCATTTCCCTCATCCTCCTCCACTCCAATTCCCTGGCCCAGCACCTACCCAGGTTATAGAGCAGTCCCAGGACCTGGACCTCGGCCTGGTTCTCGTACTCGGCCCGGCCCTGGCTGTAAGCGGCTGAAGTACTTGCGTACCTAAGCCTCGACGGAACCGGACTCGCTGTGATGGGGGTGGGGTGAGAGTGGCGGGTAGCCGAGTCAGAGCTGCCCGCAGAGCAGGCTGTGCTGCAGGATGGCGGCGGCTGGGCAGCCCCCGAGGAGCTGGTACACCATGACCAGGCCCTGGGCTTGGGCACGACTCCAGCCCTCAGCTCGGTCACCGGCTGGGATCCAGTCCAGGCCCCGACAGTGGACGCGGCTAATCAGTGCAGCAATGGTCCCGGCGACGCCCTTTTCTGAGTGACAGGAGAGGAGACCAATCTGCATGGCGGTGACTGACAGCAATCTGTGCGTGAAATTTTTAAACCGTAATAACTTTTACAATATGCCATCGATCGGAACGAAACTTGTTGCACTCATGGCACACGCGAACGGTGAGTGAGCAGATGAAAAATCGAAGTGCTATCACATACCGTTTTTGGACAAATAGAAAAACCGCGCAAACTGGACGAGCACAAGATCAGAGTTTTAGTTATGTAATAAAAAACGGATGGGATGGGATGGGATGGGATGGGATGGGATGGGATGGGATGGGATGGGATGGGATGGGATGGGATGGGATGGGATGGGATGGGATGGGATGGGATGGGATGGGATGGGATGGGATGGGATGGGATGGGATGGGATGAGATGGGATGAGATGGGATGAGATGGGATGAGATGGGATGAGATGGGATGAGATGGGATGAGATGGGATAGATAGATAGATAGATAGATAGATAGATAGATAGATAGATAGATAGATAGATAGATAGATAGATAGATAGATAGATAGATAGATAGATAGATAGATAGATAGATAGATAGATAGATAGATAGATAGATAGATAGATAGATAGATAGATAGATAGATAGATAGATAGATAGATAGATAGATAGATAGATAGATAGATAGATAGATAGATAGATAGATAGATAGATAGATAGATAGATAGATAGATAGATAGATAGATAGATAGATAGATAGATAGATAGATAGATAGATAGATAGATAGATAGATAGATAGATAGATAGATAGATAGATAGATAGATAGATAGATAGATAGATAGATAGATAGATAGATAGATAGATAGATAGATAGATAGATAGATAGATAGATAGATAGATAGATAGATAGATAGATAGATAGATAGATAGATAGATAGATAGATAGATAGATAGATAGATAGATAGATAGATAGATAGATAGATAGATAGATAGATAGATAGATAGATAGATAGATAGATAGATAGATAGATAGATAGATAGATAGATAGATAGATAGATAGATAGATAGATAGATAGATAGATAGATAGATAGATAGATAGATAGATAGATAGATAGATAGATAGATAGATAGATAGATAGATAGATAGATAGATAGATAGATAGATAGATAGATAGATAGATAGATAGATAGATAGATAGATAGATAGATAGATAGATAGATAGATAGATAGATAGATAGATAGATAGATAGATAGATAGATAGATAGATAGATAGATAGATAGATAGATAGATAGATAGATAGATAGATAGATAGATAGATAGATAGATAGATAGATAGATAGATAGATAGATAGATAGATAGATAGATAGATAGATAGATAGATAGATAGATAGATAGATAGATAGATAGATAGATAGATAGATAGATAGATAGATAGATAGATAGATAGATAGATAGATAGATAGATAGATAGATAGATAGATAGATAGATAGATAGATAGATAGATAGATAGATAGATAGATAGATAGATAGATAGATAGATAGATAGATAGATAGATAGATAGATAGATAGATAGATAGATAGATAGATAGATAGATAGATAGATAGATAGATAGATAGATAGATAGATAGATAGATAGATAGATAGATAGATAGATAGATAGATAGATAGATAGATAGATAGATAGATAGATAGATAGATAGATAGATAGATAGATAGATAGATAGATAGATAGATAGATAGATAGATAGATAGATAGATAGATAGATAGATAGATAGATAGATAGATAGATAGATAGATAGATAGATAGATAGATAGATAGATAGATAGATAGATAGATAGATAGATAGATAGATAGATAGATAGATAGATAGATAGATAGATAGATAGATAGATAGATAGATAGATAGATAGATAGATAGATAGATAGATAGATAGATAGATAGATAGATAGATAGATAGATAGATAGATAGATAGATAGATAGATAGATAGATAGATAGATAGATAGATAGATAGATAGATAGATAGATAGATAGATAGATAGATAGATAGATAGATAGATAGATAGATAGATAGATAGATAGATAGATAGATAGATAGATAGATAGATAGATAGATAGATAGATAGATAGATAGATAGATAGATAGATAGATAGATAGATAGATAGATAGATAGATAGATAGATAGATAGATAGATAGATAGATAGATAGATAGATAGATAGATCTAGTCCAGTCACAGTTTTTGCAATGTCTGGACCCGTTGCGCTGAAACCAGCACCATGAGCATGACCACCTTGAGAGTGAGTTTGGGGAAAGACAGGGATGAAGCTGGAGCCCACTGGCAAAGCAGCATGAGCACCACGCTCACATCCCATATCTCCGAATACCGGGGCCTGGGAGGAGTAGAGTTAAAAATACCGTTCATGAACCTGGTTATCAAAGGGTGAGACCCAACAGAGTGGTGTCCCAATCCCAGCAATAAGTATGACAATAATGCACTCCTGGCACTGTTTATGGCACTATAACTCAGTTTCTGATCAAAATATAGCGTTGAAAGGAATTCCAACACGTCCGTTATGCGTGCCGTGTCATACGATATGTTCGAGTGTGAACAGAACATCTCCCATTTCCTGATATGAGAGATGTACTGTTTCTTGGTACTATCCCTCCAGGCCGCAGTGATCACATCCACCATACGATCTGATAGCCTGAGCCCCAGGTACGGTCTCCTCAGAATCTGCAAACCAATAAATTAATTTGGTCATGTAGTGGATGGTTCTCCACAGTCACAGGGTGAACCAGCAGATTTCTGCTTTTGGGGACAGCCATAAAAGGCAGTGTTATCTTCCCAGGACGAGTGGGAACCAAGGCTGTGTAGGCCAGTCAGGTACTACTAAAATGCCAGAGGCGGAGTCTTGCTTGATCTTAGCCAAACACCGACTGATGAGGCAAAATGGGGGAAATGCATACAAAAACATCCCACTCCAGTGTAGCGAGAATGCATCTACCGCCACTGCCCCTGGGTCTGGTTCTCATGAAACGTATTTTGGTAACCGGTGATTTTGTCTGGATGCAAACAAATCAATTTCCGGTATGCCATACCGAGTGACAATGTCGTTAAACACTTCATGATTCAACATCCATTCTGTGTTGTCATGAATTCCCGTGATCTGGTGTCCGAAACCATGTTGTATCTACCTGGTAAGTCGAAAGCTGATACCCAAATGTTTCTCGTAACACACAAGTGCGAGATTATCCAATTTATCAGAAGATACAGACTTGATTCCACCCATGTGATTAACGTATGCCACCGCTGCAGTGTTGTCAATCTGAAGTTGAACATGCACATGATGCATATTGCCACAATAAGCCTTCAGCCCATTGAGTGCTCCCAACAACTCTAAGTAGTTAATACTATGTGACTGAAGAATTAATGACTCCTGCACATTCCATCTACCACCGCAGCTAGAGATGGTATTTGTAGCTCCCCATCTTAGAGCACTAGCATCAGTTTGTAAAATAACTGATGGAGTATCGACCAAAACTTTACTGGAGAAATGCTGAATATTTGTTACCCACCATTGTAACTAAGCAATAACTTCAGCTGGTAATGCATAGGTCTACCGAAGTGACCTGCATGGAATTTGAGTGCCTGTTCCTTTGCACATTGTTAATTTTGATAGTGCAAAGGCCCGAACTGTGCAGCTGGAAAAGCAGCCACTAGTTTGCCAATTATACTAGCTACATGACTAATAGAATGCTGCTTCTTAACAATGAGATTGTTACAGGCTTCTATTAATTCTAATCGCTTGCCCCAAGGCAGAGTCAACGACATGTGAATTGAGATAATGGTAAATCCCAAATAATTAATTACTCAAGATGGTATCAATTTGGACTTAACTGGATGCATGAGAAACCCCAATCTCTAAAACATTAGTAGTTGAAACAGATAATTCAGCTAATTTCATAGTTTTTCCTATGATTAGGATGTCATCCAAGTATGCCATCACAATATGATTCTGAGCCCGGAGTAGCCCCAGGACCGGTTTTAATAATTATGTGAATAACCTGGGGACTGAAGTTAACCCATTAGGCAATGCTTTAAACTGCCACAGTTGTCCCATCCAGCTAAACTTCAAATATCTCCTGTGATCCCCATGAATGGGCACCAAATAGTATGCATCTTTAAGGTCGATGCATGCCATATAACATCCCTTGGCAACCAGTTGCTTGGCAGTAACAAAGTTTTCCATTTTGAAATGTTTATACTGAACAAAGGAGTTCAATTCAGTCAAGTCAAGGATGATTCGGCATCCTCCATCCTTCTTTAGCTTTGTAAATATATTAGACACAAATTGGTGAGATTCATGACACGACATCCCAATTACCCCTTTTTTGTATAATGCTTCAATTTCAGCTTGTGCATCCAAACTTTCCTGTTGTGAAAGAACAAATGTGCGGTTCGGTGTATGCTGTGTGGGTGGAAGCGAATTGAGAAGGAATTCAATTTGGAAGCCTAGTATACTGTGCAGTATGAATGGATCTGATGCTATCCAATGTCATTCATTCAAGAACAATTGTAATGTCCCCCCAACTTGTAACTGATCCATACACAATATGTTCCGCGAAGAACCAGATTCACCTACCTCAATGGTTACCGGTGAAATGGTGTTTGTTTCTGCCCCCGAGGTTTGGGGGGTAAGACTGATGGAGGGTGCCATCAGTCGTGGGCCAGCTTGTGCCTTGGCCTAAAAAAGACCTCTGTGCCTTCTTCTTGCGTATGGCGTGCACAGCCTAATGTTTTTGGACAACTTGTTCTATTTGATCATATTTGATTGTGCACGCCGGGTTGATTGCATTTGTCGAAACAGGGCGGACCACGTGAAGGTTGCAATCTCCCACCCCAACTCTGTTCCAATTGTTCGGCTTTCCCACCAGTTTCGGCGAACCATCTGGTGTTGAAGGGAGCATAGGGGTGCTGCCGCCGGAATGATGAAACCTTGGGAGTTGATGGGACTTTCATTAGCCCGACCGTTTTTGCTTCATCGTCCAGCTCCTGTTTCGGCAGATCTTCGCAGAACAGGAAATTCGATGGTTGAACGTTGCTGGCCTTGAACAATGTTGCGAATTTGGGGTTCAGGGCAGGACGGATGATTTCAAAATGTGCATTGCACATTAATGCCATGGCGTCCTGTTGCATATCAGACAGGGGCCCCCCATCCACCGACCTGGCAAAGGCCGTGATGCCTGAGGCGAGCAACTTTAATTTTTTCTGTAGCTTCACCTCCTGGGCTCTGACGCCCCCTCCAATGTAATCCCAGATGGAGTGATTAACAGCCAGCACATTTAATGAAGCACAGTTAGCAGGTGTGTGATACTTGTTAGAAGTTTCCTCCATAGTCAGTTCTTGGAGCTGGTATGAGGTCAGGTAATTGATACTCATGGCTAAGTCCTCATCCAGAGGTTCCCCTGTTTGTGATGGGATAGCAAATTTTGATGCCATTTCAGGCACTTCCCCTTCATGCCTCGTGGTATGCTCCTCGGCTATACCTCCGAACTCTGAGTCAGGCAAAACTGACCCCGAATGCTCCGCTCCTCAGAGAGGGAGACATTGTGCAGCCCTGAAACAGGTGCCGCTGCCGTGGGCCCCCGAGGAGACCCGCGCTGATATAACTCCGTTTATTGGGGCATATCATTATGGAACAACCTCTC
Organism: Raja brachyura; assembly: GCA_963514005.1. Next base: position 16,572,366 of record OY740798.1, on the reverse strand, counting down.
CATCAGGTGCTCCATGTGGGTTAGACGTCCGAAGACGTTCCCCACTGAAGGAGGGGAACCCTCCTGGCCCGACTCATCTGAGTCAACGGGCCTTACAGACTTTTTCGTGGCTTTCCGCCCAAGCAGGGTTGCCAAGGTGCTATCAACCGGCACCAAGTCAAAAGCCACTGGCTCCACCGCCAGCGATTCGGAAGGCGAAATCGACGGCCGCCCGCTACCCTCACTCTCGCGGTCTTCCGTAGCTGGTTTCCCCGCGGCCCGTCTGGACTTCACCTTGGACATTTTCTCCACACGGTTCGAACTTGTTCTGTAAGCAAGATTTATCGAACCAAGAGAAACAACCTCAAAGAAAGTTTAAACACTTACCTGAGGATTTTAAACTTACCGCTGGAAGGAGCGACGTGCCTGCCAGTCAGTCGTTGCGCAATGCGTTAGACGTAAATGACACGCATGCGGGCTGACGGCCTTCTTCACGTAGTCACTCACGTGACTCCGAAGTAAAATTATCCTTTTTAGATTTTCAATAGCACTTCATCAAATTGAGTATTTTCAATTTATGAAAAAGGTAATCTAAGATGCATTAAATTTTGGTGTTTTATAACGCACAGCTAAATCAAAATTAGGGCTAATAACAATAATAGTTTAATTCAGGCATTACCATATTTATTTCCTTAACAAATATGTACGTCTCCCCACGAGACCTGCGTGGGTTTTCTCTGGGGGCTCCGGTTTCCTCACACACTCCGAAGACATATAGATTTGTAGATTAATTGGCTTTGGTAAAGATTATATATTGTTCCTAAGGTGAGGATAGTGTTAGTGTGCAGGCGATGGCTGGTTGGCACGGACTCAGTGGGCCGAAGGGCCTGTTTCTGTGCTGTATCTCTAAATTAAACTAAACTAAAAATTTTCATTTTCCTTCATCTAATCAGAAGCATCTTTTGGTCCATTTCTGTCAACCCTTTTATTCTTCTGTGTTACCCATCATCACCATTGCAAGAGAGTTAGTTAGTGATCCAAATGAGTATTTTGTAAGCCACATAGAATATTATTAAAGAACTCAAATGTCACTTATCCATGTCCTCCGGAGATGCTGCCTGATCTGCTGAGTTGCTCCTGTATGGTTTGTTCTACGCAAGATTCCAGCATCTGTAGTTTCTTGTGGCTGAATGAAACTGTAAATTCACAGGGGCAATGCTAATTGCCGTCACTGTTTTATTGGTTAAGACAAATAAAAGGAAATTCTTCAAGCTGGTCTTTTGTTTTTATAAAAATTATTAATGAAAACTGAAAAAAAACTCTAAGTATAATATATCAAAGTAATAATCAGTTTTGAGAATTGAAGCTATTGATTGTGGAATAAGAACAAGATTAATGTTACATTAATTAATTAAAAATGCTTCCTAAAACGCATAACATCAGGTAATTTTTTACATTTTTCTAAAATATTGATGCCAAACTACATCCTAGTAGATTAACTATAATAAAAAAGCATATAATATTGACAATCATTTTGAGGTACATTACATATAATAAATTTACAAGATTTTCTAAAAAGCAAAAGCAATGCCTACCAACCTGTAATAATGATTAGCATAGTGGGAATAACCATTGCCTTTTCTATCTTGCAAAGATATATTAGTGCTGACTGGTGCACAGAACCACTTCAACCTAAGCCTGAATTGAACATTTTCGTTTTACATTTAAGATATACGGTTAAGTTAAATGCTGGGGAAATGTTCACAGCTTCAGAATGAATAGCCTTTTTTGATCCTTCTTTAACATTTTTGATAAAGGATATAATTGCCATTCAGCAAACTGCACTGTTATAGAAATACATTTCACACAAATCCACAAGATAATCCACAAGGGGCGGCAAGCACATTGGGTTCTTGGGTAACACTTACACCAAACTTACGGCATGGTGGCACAGCGGTAAAGTTGCAGCCTTAAGGGCCTGTCCCACTTAGGCTATTTTTGAGGCGACTACAGGAGACTAGGCTGTCGCTACATGATCACCGAGGTGTCGCCTGTATTGTCGTGAGTAGTCTTCTCAGTCGCCCAAAGAGTTGTAGCGTCTTTCTGGTCGCCGCTGGATTTTCAACATGTTAAAAACATTTCGAAGAGAATCGGCAAAAGTGGGTTTGACGCCAATGAGCGTAGCTTGACTTTCCTGATGTAGGTGCTGTCTTAGTTGTCGTCAGGTTAACGTAGGTTTTCGCCAGGTTAACATAATGAAAACATAATAATAACATAGGTTGTCACCAGGTGAAATACAGTGGCTTGCAAAGGTTTTCATACCCCTTGAACTTTTCCACATTTTGTGACGTTACAACAACAAACGTAAATGTATTTTATTGGGATTTTATGTGATAGACCAACACAAAGTGGCACATAAGTGGAAGGAAAATGATACATGGTTTTCAAATGTTTTTACAAATAAAGTATTGATCCCCCTTTACTCTGATACCCCTAAATAAAATCCAGTGCAACCAATTGCCTTCAGAAGTCACCTAATTAGTAAATAGAGTCCACTTGTGTGTAATCTAATCTCAGTATAAATACAGCTGGTCTGTGAAGGCCCCAGAGGTTTGTTAGAGAACATTAGTGAACAAACAGCATCATGAAGCCCAAGGTACACACCAGACAGGTCAGGGATAAAGTTGTGGAGAGGTTTAAAGCAGGGTTAGGTTATTAAAAAATATCCCAAGCTTTGAACATCTCACGGAGCACTGTTCAATCCATCATCCGAGAATGGAAAGAGTATGGCACAACTGCAAACCTACCAAGACATGGCCGTCCACCTAAACTGACAGGCCGGGCAAGGAGAGCATTGATCAGAGAAGCAGCCAAGAGGCCCATGGTAACTCTGGAGGAGCTGCAGAGATCCACAACTCAGGTGGGAGAATCTGTCCACAGGACAACTATTAGTCGTGCACTCCACAAATTGGGCCTTTATGGAAGAGTGGCAAGAAGAAAGCCATTGTTGAAACAAAGCCATAAGAAGTCCGTCATGCCTCCGTGTCCCTCTCTGTGTGCCTCCGTGACCCTCTCTGTGTGTGCCTCCGTGCCCCTTTCTGTGTGCCTCCGTGTCCCTCTCTGTGTGTGCCTCCGTGTCCCTCTCAGTCCTTGCTAACTTACCGCGGACTTCGCTCTAACTTTGCGTCACTCACCAGACCTCCACGCGGCCCCCGCTTCCGGTTTGGTTGAGCTTGCCGCATGCAGGTCGCATGCTCGTGGGACAGGCCCTTTACTGTCTCCGCCTACATTTTATCTCTGTACCGCCCACTCCCCTGACTTCAGTCTGAAGAAGGGTCTCAATCCAAAATGTCACCCATTCCTTCTCTCCAGAGATGTTGCCTGTCCCGCTGAGTTATCCATCATTTTGTGTCTATCTTCGATTTAAACCAGCATCGACAGTTCTTTCCGACAGATACTGGACCTTGTGGTGGAAATAAGAGTTCGAACACGTAACTGCTATTTCAGTAGAAGAACATTTTGGGGATAGTGTTCACAACTCCATAAGTTTTAAGATTGTTTTGAATAAGTCTGGACCTTGGAGGAAAAATACTAATTTGAAGTAAAGCAGATTACAACGTTATTAAGCAGAAGAAAGGGAGGTTATTGTGAGCGGTTGTTAATGGGTAAGTTGGCACCTCTTATGTGGGAGTCATTTAAAGGCCAATTAATCAATATTAAGCACTGGCATGTTCCAGTAAGGAGGAGGGATAAGGACTGCAAGGCAAGAGAGCCTTGGACGAATCAAGAGGTTGTAAATTTGGTTAAAAAGTAAAAGGAAGTGTGTGTAATGTTTAAGAAGATGAGGTTAGAGAGAGCCTTTGAGAAATATACAGCAAGTAGGAAATAACTTGTGAATGATTAAAAGGACCTTAAGGGGCCATGAAATGTCCTTGGTAAGTCAGATTAAATAAAATCCCAAGGCTTTTTGTGTGTACATTAAAAGCCAGAGCGTAACTAGAGATAGCGTAGGACCGCTCAAGGATAAAGGAGGGAATATATGCTTAGAGTTAGAGGATGCAGGAAGAGTACAAAGTAAGGTGTAGAGGACAGGTGACAGAGGTTATGGGGAGAAGGCAGGAGAATGGGGTTGGGAGGGAGAGATAGTTCAGCCATGATTGAATGGCGGAGTAAACCTGTTGGGCCGAATGGCCCAATTCTGATCCTATCACTTATGATCTAATGACCTCATGAAGTACTTCACATCTGTATTCAATAAGAAGGCCACGGAGGAAAATGAGATCAGTGTGGTGAAGACCTATATGCAAGAACTATTTGAAATGAGGAAGGAGGTGGTGTTGGGGCTCTTGAACACCATTAAGGTGGATAAATCCCCACAACGTGATGGGATTTATCCCAGGTTATTAAGAAAGGCAAGGGAAATGATTGCAGCAGCATTGACACAGATCTTTGCATCATCTCTATCTGGACACATTGTTCCGGAGGACTGGAACATTGCTATTTTTTAGTTTTGTTTAGAGATACAGTGCAGAAACAGGCCCTTTGGCCCACCGAGTCCCCATCGACCAGCAATCCCCGCACACTAACACCACCCTACACACACTGGGGACAATTTCCTGTTTACACCAAGCCAATTAACCTACCAACCTGTATGTCTTTGGAGTGTGGGAGGAAACCGAAGATCTCAGAGAAAACCCACGCAGGTCACGGGGTCAGCGTTCAAACTCCGTGCAGACAAGCACCCGTAGTCAGGATCGAACCCAGGTCTCTGGCGCTGTAAGGCAGCAACTCTACCACCGCCATGCAGCGAGTGTTATTCTTTTTTAAAGAAGGGAAGCTGAGGGAACCCAAATAATTATAAGCCAATGAGCCTCACATCAGTGGTAAGGAAAAAAAACTATTAAAAATCTGTGGGGGAAAAAAAGTACAAAATGCTAGAGTAATTCAGTGAGTCAGGCAGCATCCAGAGATCTTGTGTCTATGTTCAGTGTAAACCAGCATCTGCATTGTGTCCTTCCTACACAGGTGATCTATGGATACAGGTGAGGGGAATTTGATTAACGGATGGTTGGACAAAGGCCAGATCTGCTCAGGTTACATATTTAAAATGCAGTATCAAACTCAAGCTCTAGAGAGTAATTACAGTACGGGGGAATCCTTCTGCCTTCAGAAGGGTTCAAAATGGAGCAGAATTCCAGGTCCATACCACCTTGCCTCTAACTCAAGTTCCCAGGAGTGGTACTTCAAAGGTTGCTAGTGGTCATGGCTGGGTTATAGGAGGACGAGTGGGAGTTAATTCAGTCGTTTTGCTGCATTTAAACATTCTGCGCTGTTTAAGGCGGAAGCATTAGGGTAATGCAGCAGAATGAAGAAGGTTCAGCAGCAGGAAGGCCACGAGGTTTATTTATATTTCACTGCTTATCCTTGCAATATTTAAGAAAAGATCTCCTACAAACTGAGAACAGTAATCCATGCAAGGCAATAAACCAAAGATGAACCGGGGCGGCAGAGTTGCATAGCGGTAGAGTCGCTGCCTTATAGCGCCAGAGACCTGGATTCGATTCGACTATGGGCGCTCTCCGTACGGAGCTTGTACATTCTCCCTGTGATGGCGTGGGTTTTCTCCGGCTGCTCTGGTTTCCTCCAACACTCCAAAGATGTACAGGTTTGTAGGTTAATTGGCTTCTGTCAAATTGTAAATGGTCCCTATTGTGTAGGATAGTGTTAGTGTGCGGGTGATCACTGGTCAGCATCGACTTTGTGGACCAAAGAGCCTGTTTCACGCTGCATAAGTAAATCTTAAATAGGAAGAGGTGATCGTCCAGCCCCATCTACCAATGAACTGTGAAACAGTGCAAAAAGTGGTCTAAAAATATTATAAATTCGTCCATAAAGATAAATATAGGTGCTCATCCCACAGGAATAATAGACAGATAAGTCAACAATATATTATGTGAGTGGTAGGAGAACTGACGTATTCACAGATTACCCCTGGAGCAATATTGCATCATGTCAGCTTCAAGCCACTGGGATGACAACTTCTGCCTTCCCAGTTAGATTTTGCCTGACTTAAATGGAGCCATCATCTCCAATTTATACTTATGACATTCATATTAAATATATTGCCAGTCAGACCTAGCCATGTGTTTTTTCACTCTCATTTCAAAGAATGATGAGATATTGTTGTCGAAATATGTGTGGAGTAAGACCACCAATCTCGACAATGGGGAAAAAGTACAAGAAGCAAATGAAAGGATGGCAGGACTCTTAAGAGAATAGATGTACAGAGGGACCTTGTGGTGCAAATCCATAACTCCTTAAACATGGCAACACGAGTAGATAGGTTTGTAAAGAAGGCATACTCATGGTGTTGAGTATGTTGCAGCTGTATAACATTTTGGTTAGGGCACATTCGAAAGATTGTGTGCAGTTGTGGCTGCCAAGTTACTGAACGGATGTAGCAGCTTTGGAGAGGTGCAAAACATGTTCACCAGGATATTGCCTGGAGACATTTAGACTATCTTTCATTGGATTTTATCTTGCACTAAACATTATTTCCCTTATCTTGTATCTGTGTACAGTGGACGGCTTGATTGTAAACATGTATAGTCTTTCTGCTGACTGGATAGCACAGAACCGAAAATCCTTTCACTCCACCTTGGTACATGTGACAATAATAAACTAAACTAAATGATCTTCAGGCAAGGAGCTGAGACATAGCTTTTTCTGAAAAGTCCTGAAAAGACACGTCAATATTGGTAGATTAAGATTTACCAAGACCGTCAGCATTGAGAAAAATGAGCTGATATGGGAGACCTTCAGCTGTACTTTTGTGCCTGGGTTGCTGCCTCCAAGGAGGTTGAAGTGACAGTGGTTCTCAGCTCTCTGTCTGCTAGTTCCATGTGAAAGCAACGGAATTGTGCCATGTTCCTCACTGCAGACCAAAGATGTCACCTTGATTCTTTTGTGCTGGAGGAAGGAATCCATCTATTTTGATTTCAGTGAGTAGAATGTACCATCTTGTATACAGGAGAAAATAGCAATAATGGCAAATACCAGAGTATTGGGGCAGCACAGCAGCACAGCGGTAGAGTTGATGCCTTACAGCGCCAGAGACCTGGATGCGATCCTGACTACGGGTGCTATCTGTATGGAGATTGTACATTCCTCCTGTGACCGCATAGACTTTATCCGGGTACTCCGGTTTCCTCCCACACTCCAAACACATGGAGCTTTAAGGTTAATTGGCGTTGGTAAAATTGTAAGTTGTTCCTAGTGCTACTGTACGGGGTGATTGCTGGTCGGCATGGACTCTGTGGGCCAAAGTGCCTGTTTCCACTCTGTATCAGAAAAATCGATAGGCTACCATTGACTGTACACTCTTGTGTCCATCAGAGTTGCCATTCATAACAAAGAACCTCTCATCACAGAAAAGGTATTCGCTCTCTCAATGTGCATCTGGTCATCAATCATGAGACATGTGAGATGGAACTAATCTGAGGTAAGTATTTTTTGTGCAGATTTGTGCGCAGCACAAGGGAACATTTTACATCATTGCAGCTCTCCCAACTGATGTAAATCGTCCACCTTCCATTCGTGGCAGCTGACGATCGAAGCATCCGTCGGGGTGATGGAAACCCCCGCGTCGGGGCGGTTACAAGATACAAGATACATTTATTTGTCACATGTGCCAGATGACACAGTGAAATGTGATCACCATACAGCCATACATTAAAATAAAGAACACAACACATGATAGATTTAAACATAAAACATCCCCACACAGCAGAATCAATAATTTCCCACTGTGAGGGAAGGCACCAAAGTCAGTCTCTTCCTCTGATGTTCACCCGTGGTTGGTGCCTCCGGAGCCCTCTGCAGTCGCTGCTACTTTCTTTGTAACTCTCTTCGCTACATGGAGCTCCCGAGTCGGCATCTACTTGCCAGAGACCACGGGTTTCACAATGTTAAAGTCCCGCAGACTCCCGCGGCTTGGAGCGCCCATCGGTCTCCAGGAAAGGCCGGAAACTCCACGATGTCAAGCCGCAGTGGGGACGGGGATACGATACAGAAAAAAATCGCATCTCCGTCGTGGTAGGAGATTGAAAAAAAAAGTTTCCCCCAACCCCCCCACCCCACCCCCCCCCCACATAAAACAAACCAAGGAACACTAAAACATACTTTTTAATACATACTAAAAATAACAAAAAAAGAAGAAAGGACAGACAGACTGTTGGCAAGGCAGCCACTGCTGGTGGCGCCACCTGCCATTCTGCTGTGCATCCACACTGATTATAACCTTGCTTCAATTACATCAATGGCTTGCTACAACATCAGTGTGCTTGATGAGTAAATAGAAAGTTGCTTCAATATTTATGGCATCTGCACAACAAAATACTTACCTCAGATTAGTTTCATCTCACAGTCGAAACACACAGTTGAGCTTTTGAAACATTTAGACTGTTGCTCAATGTCAATGCTGCTGAGTCAATAATGTAGCCAGTGAAGCAAAGAGAAGTCCTCTTAATAACATATTTCTTGGGTTGCAATGCAATTGTGAGTGTAATGCATTGATTTTATTATTTCAGGACAGTAAACTCAACAGTTATTCCCCTTTGGTAAAGCCAAGCCATCATTATCACCTCACCATTCTACAGCACACAGTTTGGCAGATTTGTTGAAATATCAGGGATTGAAGCAGTTAATCTCCACCGAGTGGCGCCAGCAATGGCTGCCTCGCCAACAGTTTGTCCAACCTTTCCATCTTTGTGTTTGAATAGTATGTGTTAAATGTATGTTTTTAGTGTTTTTAGCTTGTTTTATGTCAGGGGTGAGGGGTTGTGTGGGGGGGGGGGGGGGGTTGGGGGAAACTTTTTTCTGATTTCTTACCTCGATGGAGATGCAATTTTTTCCCATATCGTATCTCCATCCGCACTGCGGCCTATCATCAAGGAGTTGGCGGCCTTTGCTAGAGACCAATTTTGAGAGCTCCACCGAGGGTGCCTATGGGACTTTAACATCGCGGAGCCCGCGATGCCTTTGCCAGGGATCGACCTCGGAGCTCCAACCATGGGTGCTTGCGGACTCAACATCACAGAGCTCGCTGTCTCTGGTCAGAGACCGACATCGGGAAACAAGCCGCAGGAGTTTCGACCACTCCAACGCGGGAGCTTCGACTGCCGGCTGTGGGAGCTTTGATCACCCCGATGGATGGTTCGACTGTGGGAGACATAAAGAGGAAGAAGATTGGACTTTTTTGCCTTCCATCACAGTGAGGAATGTGGGGAATCCACTGTGGTGGATGTTTACATTAACTTTTATGTATTTGTGTGTCTTGTTGCTTTTTTTTAGATGGCTGTATGGTAATTCACATATCACTGTACCTTAATTGGTGCATGTGACAATAAAACACCTTTGAAACCTTTAATTTCACAGCTCACAATAATTAGATGAGATCAACATAGTGTTTAAGTTTAGATATTGATTTATTATCCCCCCATGTATGGAGGTAAAATGAAAAATGTTGTTTTGCGTGCTATCCAATTAGACAGGTACATGGATAGGACAGGTTTAGAGTGGTATGGGCCAAACGCAGGCAGGTTGGACTAGTGTAGTTTTCGACATGTAGTTGGTCAGAGTTGACAAGTTGGGCCGAAGGGCCAGTCTCCACACTGTATTACTCTGTGGCTCTATGGCTCTATGTTCTCAAAACATATTGAAGCTGGCAGCTCCTTTTTCTGGATTTCCATTTAGATTTTAAACGTGTGGACATGGCCCATCAAGTTACATCTACAAAAGAACTAAGTTGAATTATTTTCAATTTCATTAGAAGTACGTTAAGTATGCACAGTGCACAAGCAATGGCAGAATGCATAGAAGCAGTATGTTTTAACAAATTTGTTCAACGATCAGGCTGAAGGAAATGAGTATTGATCCAATTAGCTATTGAATTCAACAAAAAAAGAGAACAATCGATTTCCATTAGCAAGATATATTTTAAAGTTCCGTGAGATTTATTAAACTTGAGCAGCAAATACATAAATTAATTGTTGTCCAAAGAGTTATTGAGGGCACAGTTGAACTCATCATTTGCTGTTTAGTTTGTGCTTGAATTTCTTTTTATTCATACATTTTTTCTAGATCTAAATGCAGCTGCCAAGGGTAGCAGTTTTGGTCTATTCTAAATTGCCATTCAGAAGGTGGTGGGGAGCTGCCTTTTTTTAGCCACTACAGTTCTTTGGATGAAGGTGCTTCCACAGTGTTTAGACTTTACTTTAGACTTTAGAGAGACAGCATAGAAACAGGCCCTTCGGCCCACCAAGTCCACGCTGACTAACGCTAGTTTTATCCTAAACACTATAAAGATTTTCTACCAAAGCCAATTAACCTAAAAACCTGCATGTCTTCGGAATGTGGGAGGAAACCCAAGCGTAAATCATGTTACTTTTCTTGCATAATAGACAATAGGTGCAGGAGTAGGCCATTTGGCCCTTCGAGCCAGACCCGCCATTCAACGTGATCATGGCTGATCATCCCCAATCAGTACCCCGTTCCTGCCTTCTTCCCATATCCCCCGACTGCTATCTTTAAGAGCCCTATCTAGCTCTCTCTTGAAAGTATCCAGAGGACCGTCCTCCAACACCCTCTGAAGCAGAGAATTCCACAGACTCACAACTCTCTGTGAGAAAAAGTGTTTCCTCATCTCCGTTCTAAAAAATGCTATGACTTTCTGCAATCCACATTGCTGCTATTGAACAGAGGAAAGTTACTGATTTGTCAGTGAATGGACATGGGAAATGGCTGAAATGGCTGTGGCCTATCGACCTTGCACTGCTGACAATGCTCCGACAGACTTTTCCAAATCATTAACATCTATCCCCAAGGACAACTTAAGTTGGCCACAGGGAGAATGCTTCAGCCTTCCTGAATGAGGCAGTTTGGCTGACCTTAAACAGCCACTGCACCCCTGCCACAAAGGGCACTTCTGCAGTGATACAAACAAATTAAGGACTATCTGCTGATCTGAGATTCATAGTAATGCAGTTTATAGAACTTCTGTCTGTTAGTGCCCGCAATTCCTGTTCACTCATGATCTCTGATGCTATTTATGAGGAGTTTCAATACGTTATCCCTGGGACCATGTGGATTTCCTTCAGGTGCTCTGGTTCCTCTTGCATCTCAAGATATGCAGGATGGTAGTCAAATCTGCCACCCTAATATAGCCTGATGTCTGTAACAACATACCAAGGGGAAGTTGATGAGAATGTAAGAATGATAGATTACGAGGAGAATTACTTGGGGAACAGTAATGCTCTCTGAGTCGGCTGGGTGTGCTTAGGTCTATTCACCACCTTTTATGTTAGGGAAATATGAAAGATGTGATAATATGCTCTGAGACCATTCAATTGTCTTTCCCCACTAACATCAGTTGGCCTGGTCTGGGAGTTGTCTGGGATTTCATTGCAGCACTTAGATTTTAATGATTACTTGACTTAAAGCCCTGTCCCACAGTACGAGATCATTCCAAGAGCTCTCCCGAGTTTAAAAAAAATCAAACTTGTGGTAAGCATGGCGAATGAACGTAGCGGGAATGTCAGAGCTCGGGGACGTCACTTAGCGGCTCGTAACGCTAACGGCAGGTACTCGGGAAGACTCGCTAATGGCAGGTAAGCACAGGAAGATTTGTGAAGATTTTTCAACATGTTGAAAAATGTCAACGAGAGCCTCGAGTACCGACAAGTGGCCATTACCGTAAATCTCTGAGTTCGAATCAGGGCAAACTCGGGAGAGCACTTGGAATGAACTCGTACCGTGGGACAGGGCTATTACAATGGTTGCTGCCTTCTCATTCCATTGAGAAGGCAGCATTTAATTGTTGAGCTGATGCATTTATCTATACAAACACGGCTCCATTGAGTGTTAGATTCATAGAATCTTACAGCGTGGGAACAGATTCTTCGGCCCAATTTGCGAATACTAGCCGACATGTCTCATCTGTATTAACCCCACCTGCTTGCATTTGGCCCATATCCCTCTAAACCTGCCCTATCCATGTACCTGTCTAAACATTTCTTAAACATTGCAAGTCTGTAACAACATACCAGCCTCAACTACCTCCTCCGGCAGCTCGTTCCATGCACCCATCACACATTGTGTGAAAAAGTTATCCCACAGGTTCTGATTAAATCTTTCTCCCCTCACCTTCAAACTTTGTCCTCTGGTTCTCAATTTCCCTATTCTGGGCAAGAATCTATTTCTCTGATGATTTGTACATCTCTTTAGGATCACCCCTTATCCTCGTGCACTCCGAGGAATAGAGTCCTAGCCTGCTCAACCTCCCCCCATAGCTCAGGCCCTCTAGTCCTGACACCATCCTCATAAATCTTTTCTGCACCTTCTCCAGCTCATGAGGCCATAAACAAAACATATTTTGAATGCAATCAAATTTAGCTCCGCCATGATTTAGATCATTTCTTGGTAATACACCAAATGCAGAACTGTGTATCAAGGATAGGCACCAAGTGTTGGAGCGACTCAATAGGTCAGGTAGCAATTTGGAGAAAATGGTCACCTGACGTTTCGGGTCAGAACCCGTCTTCCCTCAGAAAGTAGAGGGAAGGGGAACTAGAGGTGGGTAAATGTGACAGCAAATCAGGGCCAAGGTATCAAGGGTTAGCAAGAATATATGTTTTCAAAATCACACAAAATTCAAAATGGAGTCCCTCTTAGAGTAATCCTTTAAATCCATTTAATCAAGGTTCATCCAATTCACTGTAGTATGTTTATATTCAAGGAATTGTACTGTCTGTGACCATCCTTCAAAGAATGATAGCAGTAGTTCTTTATTCATTCCTGCAATTGATTAGGGGGCGGCACAGTTTCATGTGGTAACGGTACTGCTTTACAGCGCCAGAGACCCAAGTTCGATCCTGACTACCGGTGTTTGTCCGTACGGAATTGGTACGTTCTCTCCATAACCTGCATGGGTTTTCTCTGAGATGTTCGGTTTCCTGCCACACCAAAGATGTACAAGTTTTTAGGTTAATTGGTATGCTATAAATGAAAATGATCCCTGGTTTGAGTTGGATAGTGTTCATGAGCGGGAATCGTTGGTCGGTGCGGCTTTTCCACGCCGTATCCCCCAAAAACTAAAAGAAACACTGAAATGCCTTTTAAACCTACAAAGAGTGAAAGTGCCAAAAAGACCAATTATTAAAAACACGATATAATGGAGTAACTAATTTTTATTCCCTAGTTTCAGAAAGGTTTTCTAAACATATAGCCCATGAAAGCATTGCATTCCTTCCGTTGAAATATTTATACATACAAATTCCCTGACTGCAGCCTATTATAGTTGCTAGAAAAAAAAATGTTTGGTACAAAAATATATTCATCATAGTATATAATTTATCTTAGTAACCTTCTGAGCTCATTACATCAGTACAGATAGATGAAGTGGGACGTATTGTTCACTTTTGGTTCCCAGTTAGATTAGCAAAATGTGGTCATGGAAAACACTAATAGGCTTTTTGTCTCTTTTACTGCATCTAGACGCAGTTCTCATATCAAGTGCAGTGTAATTAATCTTGATTAGAGATCTGTAGTGGAAAACATGGGCGGACTTGCAAAAACAAAAAGATAATTTAACAGGAACAGCTGATGTGAGCGAAGCAAGGCAGCGAAACATAAAGAAAAACTGTACAGGAATGAACTGCAGATGCTGGTTTACACAAAATACTAGAGTAAACTCGGCGGGTCAGGCAACATCTCTGGAGAAAGGAATTGGTCTATCCTTTCGAGTCGATATACTTCTGCAGATTGGGCGTCAGGGGAGAGGGAAACTAGAGATATGAAAGGGTACAAAGAACAAATGAATGAAAGGTTTGCAAAGAATAAATCAAAGCCCGCAACGATGGTCAAAAAGAGTTAGAGCCAACAATGGTCCATTGTTGGCTGTGGAGAAGGTGATAATGAGTGGATACGAACTGTGAAACAGGATGACAGTGAATTTAGTAGGATGACCTGTGTGGGGGAGGGATGGAGAGAGAGCGAATGCAAGGGTTACTTGAAGTTACAGAAATAAATATTCATACTGCTGGGTTGTAAGCTGCCCAAGCAAAATATGAGGTGCTCTTCCTCCATTTTGCATTTGACCTCACACTGACAGTGGAGGAGGCCCATGACAGAAAGGTCAGTATGGGAATGGGAGTTAAAATGTTTGGCAACTGGGAGATTGTGGATGCCAAGGCAGATTGAGCAAACACACAGTTCTTTATGTTTATCCATTAGCAAAATTGGTCCAATGCAGTAACCAAGAGTCAAGAATGTTTTATTGTCATATGTCCCAGATAAACCAATGACATTCTTACTTGCAGCAGCACAACTGAATATGTAAGCATAGTACTCTGTAAACAATATAATAAATGAGAAAAAGTTCAGTGGGTGTGTATATGCAGTATACACATACACACATATGTGTGTATATATATATATATATATATATATATATATATATATATATATATGCATTTTATATATATATGTATACATTATATATATGTATTTATTATATATATGTATTCATTATATATATATATATATATATATATATATATATATATATATATATATATATATATATATATATATATATATATATATATATATATATATATATATATATATATATATATATATAATGCATGCAGATGATCTTGTGGTCTTTAGTCCATCTAGTACTGGTCTCCAGCAGCTCCTTACTATATGTCCTGCTTATGGTGTGAAACATGATATTAAATATAATGCTGGTAAGAGTGCTGTTATGATCTCTAGAACCAAAGAGGATAAATGTCCAAAATGTCCTAATTTTAAATTGTCTGATAATGATCTTAGTGTCTGTAATAAGGTCAAATATCTTGGACATTTTATTACAGAACAAATGAGAGAGGATGAGAATATTTATAGGCAACGCTGTATGATGTATGCAGAAGTAAACATTCTCTTACGCAAGTTCAGTGCGTGTACAGATAGAGTGAAGCATATTGTACACCACTCTATACTGCACACCTATGGTCAAACTACAGAAAAGCAAGCTTACAGAGACTTAAACTTGCTGATAACGATGCCATGAGAATATTACTTAAGAGACCTAGATGGTGTAGTGCAAGTGATGTGTTGTGGCTGCAGGAGTCTATACTTTACAAACTGCCTTAAGAAATCTTATGTACAAATATATTTGCTGGATTAACGACTCTGAAAATGAAATCATCTTGGCCTTATCAAACATAAGGTTTAGCACCACACGCTACCAATCCCAGCTGTGGAGACATTGGTATAGTTGTCTCGTTGTAGGACACTGATTTTTTTAATTCTTGATCTTAAACCATGTATTGTGCTGTGATTGTGATGTATTGTGCTTTTGTATGCATTTTTTTCTATATACTCTCTTTTCTTTTATCTGGACCTTGAGTCTTTAATAAGAAAAGTAATAATAATAATTATTATTATTATATATACACACAAAATGCTGGAGTAACTCCTGACTGCAGGTGTGGTCTGTACGGAGTTTGTACGTTCTTCCCGTGACCTGCGTGGCTATTCTCCGGGATATCCGGTTTCCTCCCACACTCAAAAGACTTGCAGTTTCGTAGGTTAAATGGTTTGGTAACGTTTTTTATTGTCCCTTGCGTGTAGGATAGTGTTAGTGTGCGGGGATCGTTGCTCAGCGCGGACTCGGTGGGTGGAATAGCCTGTTTCTGCACTGTATCTCTATACTAAATCGCTAAACTGATAAAGTTATCAAAACTTTTATATGGGCTAGTAACATCATAAAGTCCATTACTCATCACTCGCTACAGTAGGAAATCCTTGTTTTTAGTGTTAGTTTTAGAGATACAGGATGGAAGTAGGCCTTCGGCCTTCAATAACCCATTCACATCAGTTCTATGTTATTCCACTTTTGCATCCATTTCCTACACACTAGAGGCACAATTTATATAGTCCAATTAACCTCCAAACCAACACGTCTTTGGGATAGTTATAAGGTCATAAGTGACATAAGTGATAGGAGCAGAATTAGGCGATTCGGCCCATCAAGTCCACTCTGCCATTCTGTCATGGCTGATCTATCTCTCCCTCCTAACCCCATTCTCCTGCCTTTACCCGATCACCACTGACCCATATTATTCAAGAATGTATCTATCTCTGCTTTAAAAACATTCACTGACTTCACCCTTACAGCCTTCTGTGACAAAGAATTCCACAGATTCACCATCCTCTGACAAAACAAATTCCTTCTCATCTCCTTCCTGAAGGAATGTCCTTTAATTCTGAGGCTATGACCTCTAGTCCTAGACTCTCCCACTAATGGAAACATCATCTCCACATCCACTCTATCCAAGCCTTACACTATTTAGTATGTTTCAATGAGGTCCCTCCTCACTCTTCTAAACTCCAGTGAGTACAGGCCCAGTGACGTCAAATGCTCATCATGTTAACCTACTCATTCCTGGGTTCATTCTTGTAAACCTCCTCTAAACCATCTCCAGGGCCGGCACATCCTTCCACAGATATGGTGCCCAAAATTGCTCACAATACTCCAAATGCAGCCTGACCAGCACCTGGGTGGAACGTGGGAGGAAAGCGAACTCGGAGGAAACCCACACCGTCACAGGGAGAACATGCAAACTCCACAGAAATGGCACTCGAGGTCAGGAGTGTGCCCAGGTCTCTGGCGCTGTGAGGCAGCAGCTCTACCTGCTGCATCACTGAAATTAATCCCACTCAGCTTTAATCCCATGAAGGTTTGCATCTTCAAAACATTTAGGAGGGATTTCCATTCCACATCTTTTATAACTCAACAGCAATAACAGGTTAACTAACAGGTTTTGTGGGCGACCACAGTGGTGCAGCGGTAGAGTTTCTACCTTACAGCACTTGCAGCGCCGAAGACCCAGGTTCGATCCCGACTATGGGTGTTGTCTGTACGGAGTTTGTACGTTCTCTCCGTGACTACGTGGGTATTCTCTGAGATCTTCGGTTTCCTCCCACACTCCAAAGATGTACAGACATGTAGGTTAATTGGCTTGGTGTCTGTATAAATTGTCCCTAGTGTGCGTAGGATATTGTTAATGTGCGAGGATCGCTGGTCGGCGTGGACTCAGTGGGCCGAAGGGCCTGTTTCCGCACTGTATCTCTAAACTAAACTAAAAAATATATATAATTTTGTTTTTAAGAGTAACCTGTAACTTTTGTGTACTGCTCTGTGGGATTTTATTTTCCCTGAGTTTCTAAGCGGTAATGGCTTCCGATTCAGGTGACTGTTTGACAGTCGGAACCGTGACGTGTGACATTGGTCCGCCACATTTTTCCCCGTCTGTGGAAAGACCAAGTGAATTTTGGGCACAGGGACTGTTCAAATCAAATAACCTTTGCAGTTTTACAATGCAGTTTCTAACAACTCTAGTTAATGATTTGACAGACACAAAAAACTGGAGTAACTCAGCAGGCAATGCAGCATCCCTGTACAACATGGATAGGCGATGTTTCAGGTTGGAACCCATCTTCAGACTGATTGTGGGGGGGGAGTGGAGAAAGAAAGCTGGGAGAGAGGAGAGGCAGGACAGAGCATGGAAGGTAATAGGTAGACACGTGCGAATGGGTTATTTGATAGGCAGATTGTTGGACAAAGCCCAGAGATGAAGAGACAGGTGTGAGCTGAGAGGATGAAGAGCTGTGAATTGTTAAATTTAAGAAAGAAGTGCAAATTCTGGAAAAATCGAAGGTAGACAAAAAATGCTGGAGAAACTCATCAGGTGAGGCAGCATCTATGGAGAGAAGGAATTGGCAACATTTTGGGTCGAAACGTCGCCAATTCCTTCTCTCCGTAGATGCTGCTCCACCTGCTGAGTTTCTCCAGCATTTTTTGTCTACTTGCGAATTGTTAAGGTCAGGGATAGTAGTAAATTAATCTGGTGAATCATCTCAGGCGGGACACAGAGGGCAATTGCAAAATGATAGCCTTCACCTTGAACAAGGTATCTTATTTTCAATGATTCTTTAGTTCAGGAGAGGAATCTTTCTCAGGAACCTCCTTTCACCCTTGCCTTTAAGATCCATTAACCAAAAGCCCAGTGAATGTTTTTGTATGTTGTCACTACTTAGAATGCTGCCCCTGTGAACTCTTATGCATTTTACATGTCCTTGCCTGAAAGCAGAAACATAATCCTGTGATGAGATTACCTCATGCTGAAAGTGAGTCCGATTATTTGAATTTAACTGTGTCTAAATCCAGGCCCGTCACAGATTTAATGCAGATCCTTAATTATTCTAACATCTCAAAGCTGGCAGCTACATTTGACTTACTTTTACATTTCCTTTTTATTTTGATGGTTCATTGCTATGTTATCATGTTTGAGATTTTGCTTTTTGTCTCTGTCACACACGCTAGTCTGACTATGAGTAATATTTGAATAAAGTATTTATTACGGCCCTTGGGACATGTTTTCAAAGTGTATGCCATATAATTTTCTCCTGGAGCATCTATAAATCTGTCGGCAGCTTCTTGTTTTGATATATGGTACACAGTTACAGTTGTTATTGCCTGCTTCCCAAATGTTGCAATTTTTTTTCTGAATCATTACAAGTGCCTAGCAGTTGGTAATTCACAGTTCATTCAGCTTTCTGTCAAATCGCACAGATTCTTGGTTCCAGTGCTACACTAGAACTGACCACACCATCCGTTGTAACACCTCTATGCAGCCGCGTGTCTGCTCATTTGGTTCCTTTCTTTCTCATCTCTCAATTGAAAACCAGAGATCCCCAGATATGCCGCCTTGCACCTGCATGGTCATGTCTGATGTTTCCAAGGAATCTTTCATTGGTCTTTTATTTGTCATCTACATAGAGAGTCATGGAGTGTCACACGGCATGGAAACAGCCCCTTGGGCTCAACTTGCCAATGCCGACCAACATACGTCATCTGCACTAGTCCCACCTGCTTACCCCATACTCCTCCAAACTTATCCTCTCCATGTACCCGTCTAAAAATTGCTTAAATGTTATGATAGTACCTGCCTCAATTACCTACTCCGGCAGCTCATTCCATAATCCCGCCACCCTCAGTGTAAAAAAGGAACCTCACGGGTTCCTATTAAATGTTTCCCTCCTCACTCCTGCCCTCCTCTGGTTCTCGATTCCCCTACTCTTGGGGAAAAAAAGATTGTGCATTTACCCAATCTATTCCTCTCATGATTTTGTACACATCTATGAGATCACCCCTCATCCATCTGACCTCCTAGGAATAAAGTTCTAGCCTGCTCAACTCTCCCTATAGCTCAACCACATATCTGCATGCTGTCCCAGAGTAATACTAATGAAAAAAAACAGCATGTTTCTGCAAGTACGTCAATGACAGGCAGTGCTAACCCCCACAGTAAATAATTACAGTACTTATCCACCATCCAGATTCAGATGAGCAGAAATATCCTCCGATGAAATTTTGGAAAGACTATAACCATTGTTCCTTGACCCCGTCATAAGGTTTGCTCCTGACCACCGATCCACCTCTCTGCCTGAAAATGAACCAAAATGATTACATTTCATATAACATAATAAAAAAGAACAGCAGATGCTGGTTTATACCAAAGATAGACACAAAATGCAGGAGCAACTCAGCAGGTCAAGCAGCATCTCTAGAGAAAATGGGTAGGTGACATTTCAGGTCAGCATCCTTCTTCAGACACTGCATTGCAAATTTATATTTTATTTTCACATTTATTTCATTTCAGATTACATTTCACTTTGTTTTTAGGTTATACCATAGGCCAGCACAGTGGCACAGCAGTAGAACTGCTGCCTCACAGCACTGGAGATCCGGATCCGATCCTGATGATGGGTGCTGTCTGTACGGAGGTAGTACATTCTCCCTGAGACCATGTGGGTTGTCTCTGGGTGCTTCGGTTTCTCCCACATCCCAAAGACTTGCAGGTTTGTAGGTTAATTGGCTTCTGTAAATTGCCCCTAAAGTCTAGATCATAGAACTGGTGTACAGCGATTGATGGTCAGCGCAGACTCGTTGGGGCAAAGGGCCTGTCTCCACTTTGTATCTCTAAAATAAACTAAACAAAACATAAACATTAATCTATACTCAGGAATTCCCTCCCGGAACACCACTACATCATTTGAAATGCTCTTTAAAATCTATCGCTATGAACAAGCCTTTGGTTATACATTTCAAAATTTGCTTAAGCTCTTTGGAGCAAAGTTAAATTTCATTTTTAAGTTCAATTTCAATTTACATTAATGCTTTTGATCTTCAACATTGTGTAGGTTTGTCAGAAGAACTAGTGGATCTGTAAAGGGGAAATCATGCTTGACTAATCTTCTGGAATATTTTGAGGATGTAACAAGTAGAATGGATAAGGGAGAGCCAGTTGATGTGGTGTATCTGGACTTTCAGAAGCCTTTGACAATGTCCCACACAAGAGATTAGTGCGCAAAATTAGAGCACATGGTATTGCAGGTAGGGTATTGACCTGGATAGAGAGCTGGTTGGCAGACGGGAAGCAAAGAGTAGAAATTAACGGGTCCTTTTCAGAATGGCAGGCAGTGACTAGTGGGGTGCCACAAGGCTCACTGATGGGACCCCAGTTATTTACAATATATACTATATTATAGATTTAGACAAAGGAAATAAATGTAACACCTCCAAGTTTACAGATAACATAAAGCTGGGTGGCAGTGTGAGCTGCGAGGAGGATGCTATTAGGCTGCAGGGTAACTTGGAGAGTTTGGGTGAGTGGGTAGATGCATAGAAGATGCAGTATAAGGTGGATAAATGTAAGGTTATCCATTTTGGTGGCAAGAACAAGAAGGCAGATTATTATCTGAATGGTGTCAGATTAGGAAAAGGGGAGGTGCAACGAGACCTAGGTGTCCTTGTACATCAGTCACTGAAAGTAAGCATGCAGGTACGGCAGGCAGTGAAGAAAGTTAATGGCATGTTGGCCTTCATAACGAGAGAATTTTAGTATAGGAGCAAGGAAGACCTATTGCCATTGTACAGGGCCCTGGTGAGACTGCACCTAGAGTATTGTGCGTAGTTTTAGTCCCTTAATTTGAGGAAGGACATTCTTGCTATTGAGGGAGTACAGCACAGGTTCACCAGGTTAATTTCCAGGATGGTGGGACTGACATATAATGAAAGAATGGATTGACTGGGCTTATATTCACTGGAATTTAGAAGGATGAAAGGTTATCTTATAGAAACATATAAATTCTTAAAGAATTTGACAGGCTAGATGCAGGAAAATGTTTCTGATGGTGGGGGAGTCCAGAACCAGGCGTCGCAGTTTAAGAATAAGGGGTAGGCCATTTAGAACTGAAATGAGGAAAAACCTTTTCAGCCAGAGAGTTGTGAATCTGAGGAATTCTCTATCACAGAAGGCAGTGAAGGCCAATTCACTGGATGTATTCAAGAGAGAGTTAGATATAGCGCTTAGGGCTAACGGAATCAAGGGATATGGAGAGAAAGCAGGAACAGGGTACTGATTCTGGTTGATCAGCCACAATCATTTTGAATGATGGTGCTGGTTCGAAGGGCAGAATGGCCTACTACTGCACCTATTTTCCATGTTTTTTATGTTTTTAAAAGGAAATGTTCAACCATGAAGGATGTTTGCTAGAGATTCTTATAAAGAATAAAGAATATTTAAATAGGACAAAAGGTGCTGAAGTAACCCAGCTGTTATCAATGATTTGTTGAACTCCAGAATACATGATTAGATGATTAGATGTTCAGCACTTTATGCTTATGTACACTTTATACGCAAAGTGTGCCCCAAGGCAAATTATTTCCGCAAAATTATCAGTAATGATGATTTGTATTCCAAGAAGCTTAACACTGGAAATGTAAACATAAGAGTGGGTGGTGGGAGGAAAGCTGAACTTCAGCATAACTAAATTCCCTGTACTTCAAACTGTTATGTTGATGTAAATATAACTAAAAATTCAAAACTAAAATAAGAGAATGCGTATTAACCTGAAGTCAATTATCTGCTGAGCTTTTATAGGATTGGTTACAATGATAAACCTTTTTTCCTTTGTCCTTTTTCAAGATCTGGACGTCACTGTAGAGGCCAGCATGTATTACACAAACCTTGTTCACCTCGAGATAATGGTGGTGGTGAGCAGTCATGCAAAGGAATTTAGGTGAAGTTTTCCAATGACTACCTTCTTCAGTCATCGTGGTGAAAATAATCCCACAGCGCTGAAGGAAGAAGCTCCAAGGTATGGATCCATCAATGGTGAAAGAAACACTAAATATTTCCAGGATGGTGAGGAGCAAGAAAATCACTTGTACAGTCCATTCTCAAGTCAAGCAGATACATTCTTATTCCATTCATCTTGCACCTCAGTGAGAGAGATGTAATCACAACCACTAAGGGCTTTCATTACTCTTGCTCCCAGCTCTGAGAGAATTGACTGGGGCTCCATCCTTGTTGTCTGAACCTCTTGATTTTCCTTCATTTGATTACAAAGCTGTAACATATACCTCCTCACCCCATGCTTCAATGGGCCTATTTGCAAGACTGTCCCTTTCTGGTGCCTCATTGTTCATCCTGTCATCAGTTCACCAAGGGTAAGCCCAGTAATTTGGTTGAGGTTTACCTTCAATCCCAGGATCACTGGGAGTGGTTTTGCCCCTGACTTACCTGTTTCCTGGACAGCCTTTACACAGGACATTTTAATTGTTCATTCACTGCCTTCCCAAACCATAATTATGTTGTTTTATCCATTGGAGTGCAATGATCCTGGCAAAACCCAAACTTGGCATCAATGCGTGAGCAAGTACAGTTTGATAACACTATCAATATTAGTTTCCATCACTTTGCTGATAACTGAGAGTTGAATGATTAAGGAGCAGCAATTAGCCAGATTGGATTTGTCCTGCACTTTGCGAATAGGAAACAGGTAGGCAATTTTGCATACTGTCAGGTGGATGCCAGATTCATAGTAGTAGCAAAACAGCTTGAAAAGAGGCACAGCAAATTGGAAAATGTATTTCTTTAGTACTACAGCAGGAATGCCGTATCCATTCAACTATTCTTGATTGCATGTGGATTCAATCAAATTAGCTGGAGACTAGCTTCTGTATCTGAGGCGGATGTCGAGGTGAATCATCCATTCACTAGGTGAATGTAGTGGCAACTGCTCTTACACTAAGGGTGCCTTGGTACAACTTTAAGTGATTAATTTGCAGTGTCATGCTTGGAAATCTCAACAAGATTGGGTTCCGCTGTTGGATTCCACCTGGGGTCAAACCATGGAGCTCTGTGACAAATGTAAGTGCAAACATTCCACATTTGCAAGTGGAGTTAGCATTATGTCATGTTTCTTTAAAGTAAAATGCATGTACCTACAGAAGCTGTTCAAATGGCTGAGCAGACCATATTAATATAGATAAGTTAGTCACTGACAATAGACAATAGGTGCAGGAGTAGGCCATTAGGCCCTTCGAGCCAGCACCGCCACTCATTGTGGTCATGACTGATCATTCACAATCAGTACCCCACTCCTGCCTTCCCCACATATTCCCTGACTCCACTATCTTTAAGAGCCCTAGCTAGCTCTCTCTTGAAAGTATCCAGAGAACTGGCCTCCACCGCCCTCTGAGGCAGAGAATTCCACCGACTCACAACTCTTTGTGTGAAAAAGTGTTTCCTCATCTCAGTTCTAAATGGCTTACTCCTTATTCTTAAACTGTGGCCCCTGGTTCTGCCTCTAGCGTGTCCAAATCCTTAATAATCTTAGGGTTACACAAAAAGCTGGAGAAACTCAGCGGGTGCAGCAGCATCTAAGGAGCGAAGGAGATAGGCGACGTTTCGGGTCGAGACCCTTCTTCAGACTGGTCAGGGATCAGGGAAACGAGAGATATAGACAGTGATGTGGAGAGATAAAGAACAATGAATGAAAGATATGCAAAAAAGTATTGATGATAAAGGAAACAGGCCATTGTAAGCTGTTTGTAGTGTGAAAATGAGAAGCTAGTGCGACTTGGGTGGGGGGGGGGGGAGATGGAGAAGGAATGTCAGGGCCCGAGGGCTGAGGGAGAGGTGGGGAGGAGGAGGGGGCAGTCTGTGTTAACAGAATTGAGAAAATTCAATGTTTAAGCCCAGAGGATGCAGACTCCCCAGGCGGAATATGAGGTGCTGTTCCTCCAACTTGCGGTGTTGCTCACTCTGTCCGTGGAGGAGGCCCAGGACCGAGAGGTCGGATACAGAATGGGAGGGGGAGTTGAAGTGCTGAGCCACCTTAACAATCTTACATGTTTCAATAAGATCCCCTCTCATCCTTCTAAATTCCAGAGTATGCAAGTCCAGCCGCTCCATTCTCTCAGCATATGACAGTCCCGCCATCCTGGGAAT
Organism: Raja brachyura; assembly: GCA_963514005.1. The sequence continues at coordinate 16,547,962 of OY740798.1, read as the reverse complement.
ATCTACATACCTCTGAACAAAATCTGCAAGTCTATAACTTAATTTAAAATAACTTACAAAAAACTACAGGATCAATTTCTTGCTGTGCATATGTTAACATACAATAGGAGATAGACAAAAATTCTAGAGAAACTCAGCGGGTGAGGCAGCATCTATGGAGTGAAGGAAAATTAATCGACATACAATCATCAGTTTCTTGGTTGATCAGCCATGATCATATTGAATGGCGGTGCTGGCTCGAAGGTCCGAATATACTTCTCTAACACGTATATTCTATGTTTCTATGTTTCTAAATCCTCTAGCACAATGATTTTTAACCAACATACACAATGTGTAAGAAGGAACTGCGGATGCTAGTTTAAACCAAAGATAGATACAAAAAGCTAGAATAACTCAGCGGAACAGGCAGCATTTCTGGAGAGAATTAATGGGTGGGAAAAAGGATCTCAACCCGAAATATCACCCATTCCTTCTCTCCAGAAATGCTGCCTGTCCCGCTTACTCTAGCGTTTTATGTTTATCTACAAGATTATAAAGGCTTGGTTCCACTGGATATAATTTATAGCTGAAATCCCTCCAGCTTTTCCACTGGTTTGTCTGATAGTGCCAATGAAAACTGTTGTAGAAGTACTCAGAATTTTGCAGCCTGGGTGAATTAAGTCAAGTTTCTGAACGTAAAAGGCATGTACTAATTTATGGAAGCAGACCAATAAAAATACATGAATCAGCAAAAACAAATTTGTTTATGCTCGGCGCACCACACTGAATTGTTTTTGTCAACCCTTCTATGTAACCTTAGAAATACTGACATTTGGTTGTTTTCGTTGTCATTCTCAATATATCAGTGGTTGCTGAATGTTCTTTTCAGAATCTTTCATCCGTGGCTCAGGTTTGTCTCATAATTCTCAGCCTCACTCCAAGTTAAATATATACCTAGTTCTTTTCTAAAGGTCATAAGGGATCTTCCCAAATCTCTTTTTAAAGTCCAAGGGGTTCAAGACAATGGGACAATTGGGGTCCAGGACAATGGGACCTTGAGTTCTGGCCTGAATTGAGAGTGTCCAATTTTCAGATTGTTTTCACACACACATTTCATTTTTTCCTAATTTTAGCATACAAACAAATTGTGCAATTATCAAGGGTGATTTAATTTTCATGTTCTAAACAGGGACCCATTGGATGAAAAGCAGAAGCCTGAGGAAACAGTTCAGTTTGGTTTATTGTCACGTGTAACGAGATACAGTGATGAGCTTTGTGCAGTAGGCATCAGATGACATCGTGAGGAGTAATTGTGGAAGCCATATCCAGCATGCAGATCCCAGAAACGGTAACCATTTGGAACCATTCTTGCTTGAAAGAGAGACTTTTGCACAGCATTTCATCTGAAGGAAGGGCTAAGCTATGGTCAGGTCCCAAAAGGGTAAAAGAACGATACTGAGACACAATCAAATTTATGGATGTATAAAATGTCAAATATTATGCCACAAATCAATTATTTACGCTTGAGCTTTTAAAATAATCAAGCTTTTCAAAATATATTAGGCTAAATCACATTTGGCCCAGCCCATACGTCAATAAATAATAATAGTATGAATGAGTAATATAAATGATAAATAACATAAAATGACAATAATATAAATAAATTGAAAATGCTAAAAATGCTGTAAAATAAAAAAAAATATGTACAGCTACTTCTTCAAGCAGGACAGCGATTCCAGAAAGTTAATGGGGCTACACAGCCTGCAGCAGCCATCCCTGGGATAAAGCTAAAGTTTCTGACATAATGGAGCTCTTTTCTCTTGAGGAAAGAGTGCTGATGGGTGGTCATTTCTGTAGGTCTTTCAGACGATGGAAGGTTTTGATCAAGTAGATACGGGGAGAATGTTACTACTAGAAGCAATGAGCAAAAGCTCTTAGGAGTACATGAAAAACGAATAGTGGCACTCTAATATCTAGTTTTACTCTAATACTGGTGAAAATTTCGAACTTGCTACTGCAGGAAGTAGTTGAGGCAAACTGTAGATACATTTAAGAGGTGGGTGGGAAAACATATGATAGAGGGTGGAAAAGTGGTTACACCTTCAGATTTCAATGGGTGTAGAAGGCAGGAGCATTGTTGCATCAACACCAGCATGAACTAATCAGAAAGAATGGTTCGTGTTGTATTTTAATGACCATAAGACATAGGAGCAAAATTAGTCCATTCAGCCCATCGAGTCTGCTCCACCTTGCAATCATAGTTGATCTAAACTAAACCAAACTAAACTCTAGATAGACACAAAAAGCTAGAGTAACTCAGCGGAGCAGGCAGCATCTCAGGCGAGAAGGAATGGGTGACATTTCAGGTCAAGGCCCTTCTTCAGTCTGACAGTCTGACCAACTTTCTGCAATGTTGAGTTGTTAACAGAGGGAAAAATCATGGATCAAAAAGAAATAGTTTTGTCTGAAAAGACAATGATCATAATGCAAACTTACTCTGCAGACATTTGCAGATCAGGATCTCGGGACAAATACATATGTCCATTTATCAATTGGTGGTTAGTTCCTATTTATATCACTGAATGTAATTGAACCAAACATTGAAGTTGTTCTGCACTGTAAAACACTATTGTATTGGAGTAGAAAATCTCAGAATGTAACAATTTACATTTCTCCCAAGTTGAGTGTGGATGTGGATTTTGACTGAATTATGACATGAAATTCTTACAGCTTTAAAGGACAAGTGAAAGATTTTAGAAAATAGCATTGGGAAACTGTTGAGTGAAAGAAAGAACAGAAAACTTCAATTTCTTAACGATAAATCTTTGTAGGCATTTGACTGATAGCAAAATGCACACATTAAAGGGAATTAGTGCAGCAAAAAGAAGTATAAAATAAATATTAATAATAGTAGCACATTTCAACTTTCACATTGTTAAGCAAAAGGAAACATTGATGCCCATCTTCTATGACTCTAACTAATAATGATTTCTCAACTAATATTATTTAACCGAATGCATGATGATAATGTGAAGATTCATTATAAAACCTACATGTCCAAGCATTTTTTTGGAAACAATTATTATAATTCTGTTTGCCTACATTTAAAAATAAAACAATATTATTTTCTAGATATAATTTATCTATTCAGTGAAGAGATAAGTGACCCCCAAAGATATCTGAGGTAGACAAAAATGCTGGAGAAACTCAGCGGATGAGGCAGTATCTATGGAGCGAAGGAAATAGGCAATGTTTTCTGTGTATTTTTATATACAATCCCCCAGAGATTGACTTTACTGGCAAGGCAGCTTCAATGCTCTTTTTACAACAATGGGATTACTTTGGGAACATACCTAAATAAATAAATGCAACTGCAGTTGACATTTCTTGATTCCATTTACTTTATTCACTTAGAAAAAGCTGCTTAATATTATCAGCTGCAATTGAATCTCCTGAAGCAATTATTGGGGAAAGAAAAATGTTTCGCTTCATACTGAATATATGAAACAAAAGCTGTGAATCTGAGGAAAGTGGTCTATAAGGGGGCATCTTGGTATGGTAAAATATGTAATTTGAGGCTATCTTTATAGTATTTGTAAATTCACCTGGAAATAATAATTGTTGCTTTAAGGTTATCACATTTTTCAGGATTATGTCAATGTATCTGCCTGTTCACTCTGCAATATTATGGATAATGGACTTATTAAGAACACGTATCGTAATGTTTATATCTCTGGTCAATTCCTCAACTGTCTTACAGTTTGTATCAGAATGAAATTGGACTTTGCTTCTCTGTGGGTTTTGAAATGTTCTGGAGAGGCAAGAGTTGAAAGGAAAATAAATGGTCAAGGGTACAATACATATCCAATCTGCAAACATCCTAGTGAATTCTTCTCTATCCTCCCTGCCGCTATCATACCTTTCCTGTGATATGATGTCCAGAATTGCACCTGCTCACCACCTGCTTTGTCTCCAGTCACTTCCAACCCTGCCATATAGATGTTGGCCAAAACATGAATGAATGAATGAATAAATGAATGAATGATACTTTATTATCACATATGACCTGCCAGAGTGAAATTCTTTGTTTTACATACCACACACAAAGTATGCAAAGTGTTGCCACATAAAGGGCACTAACAAAGTTACAAAGTATTCAATGTCGTCCCAATGGTCCCTCTTTGTTCTCGGCATCCCCCGTCGCCAGGTCCCTCTCTGTTCTCTCGACGGTCCCCAATGGCAGGTCCCACATTGTTCTCAATGGTCCCCTAATGCCAGGTCCCTCATTGTGTTCCCGGCGGCCCCTCTTTTGCCGGGTCCCACTTTACTCTCTCACCGCATCAGTCAACATGTTTGTCCTATTCATAGCTGTGAACGAATTAGTAGTTCCAAATTCTATGATTTCTCATCATTAAAATGATCTCCAATATATTGTTTTGCAACATCACAGATCAGTACACCATGTTTAGATTTATGTTCCTCCTTTATTTTCCTGACTATGTAAGGTGCGCTGCAAAAATGCATAGATTTTCTGACCTTAGTACTGACAACAACCCATTTATCTGAAATGAAATTTCTTGGTGTTGTAATGAGAAAATCTAGACCAATATGCTTGTTGAAAAACTGCCCCTAAACAGCATTTCCACAGCTGTGGTTTTTAAATGTTACAGTATGAATTCAATCCTATCTCCAAAAGATTATTTTTAGTTCCCAAAGGAAAACAAAGTCATCATTTCACATTTGTGTACTCTTTGTATACCGTAACACAATCATGATTCATATAAATCAAATCTTGCAGAAGTATTTATCTTGCCGACTCTTACACAGAAACAGATAAATGTGACATTATTATGTCTCACAAGTATTTAATACCAGGTGTGTTTTTGGCTTCTCTTTTGATAATCTGCATTCAAAAGCAGAAACAGAACTGTGTGCAACAACAAATGGGCAGCACGGTGGCGCAGTGGTGGAGTTGCTGTCGTACAGCACCAAAGACCCAGGTTCGATCCTAACCACGGGTACTATCTATACGGTGTTTGTACATTCTCCCTATGACCACGTGGTTACTTTCCAATTTTAAAACTTCTCAAAATTGACCCTAATGCTATTTTTGTTTTTATAGACTTATCCATTCTCCAAGAGTAAAATACACTCGATATTGGAAATCTGAAGTAAAATAGAAAAGGTTGGAAATAATAAACAGCCAAGTATTAACTGTGGTGGAAAGATAGAGTTTCAATGAACTTCATCAAACCATTCCACCAATTGCAAATATAGTAACTCATTGAACTTCACCCCTTACGTTTCAACAATTCTGGCATTATCTGTTTTGTTTTAAGTCTTTTCATTTTCAGTATACAAGACATTTATTCAAATGTATCTTACAACTTATATCAGCTGTTCCTGGAAATAGTTATTACCCTCTCTGGAAAAAAAATCATGATCTCCAAAGCTCAAAAAGTCTTTGCGCTCTTCATGACATTTTAAAATTTATTCTTACCTCGTTTTTAACTCCCCGGCATATTGTGCAAATAGTTTGCACTATTTGTCTTATCAGAACAGACCTTAAATATTTAAACACATTATAAATAATATACCAAGTTGACTCTTCACAGTCGGGCTCAACACACCAGTCACATTGCAAAATAAATGAGCATTCAATAATATAACCCCTCACCACATTGTTGTGCACTTTAATGTTCTTTATTAGGAATCTGAGGGGTGACATTTTCACACAAAGGGTGGTGAGTATATGGAACAAGCTGCCAGAGGAGGTAGTTGAGGCAGGGACTATCCCAATGTTTAAGAAACAGTTAGACAGGTACATGGATAGGACCGGTTTGGATGGATATGGACCAAATGTAGGCAGGTGGGACTAGTTGGACAGTATGGGCAAGATAGGCTGAAAGGCCTGTTTCCACACTCTATACTCCTATGACTGAGTTACAAGGTCAAGGTCCTTGTACTGGCAGGTTGAATTAGACTGGGCATCAAAGAAAACTGCAGATGATAGGAAATCTGAAATAAAAACAGAAAATGCTGGAAACACTCACAGGGCCAGGCAGCATCTGAGGACAGGGGACACAGTTCATGTTTCAGACTAAGACATTTCATCAGAACAGTTTGATCACCTTTCAACCAACATAAACTGCATGGGTGAATGGCCTCAGTGCTGTAAATGTTCTACATTTATACAATACTAGACAAAGTGGGACCCGTTGGGTCCCAGCATCACACAGGAGGGCTGGTGCCCCAACGCAATATTCCACCTCTCCACCAATTCGAATATTGGGGGGGGGGCTATCAGGAGCACTAGTATGGGTGCTGTGGGCTGAAGGGACTGGTTTCCAGAGGGCTAGTATGTACATTGTGGGCCGAATGGATTCTTGGGCTGGCGGCACAGTCAGCCTATTGTGCTGACAGCTCATGCTCATGCACTCACAGCTGGTGGGCTGGCAGTTGACTCACGGCTATTCCTTGAAAATCCATTTCAAGCAGGGTGCAAGGCCACCAAATTAAAGTGCAGTTTCTTACCACTTCAAGCAGGGTGCAAGGCCACCAAATTTAATTGCAGTTTCATACCATTTCAAGCAGGGTGCAAGGCCACTAAAGACAGTGAGTCGTAAATCTCTCCCTCCTCCATCTTGCAGCGACTGAGCCACGCCCACACTTCTGGGTTTTATAGTCCTCCCTTCCCACCAGAAGGGGCGTGGCCTTCACGGCGTGATTGACAGGAGAGAGAATCTCAACATTTTTTAAACACTAATAACTCTCTTATTTTTCCTCGATGGGAAAAATCCTCAGCACCTGAGCGGAGCGGGATTCTGAGTAAGATGGCCAAATATCACAGCCATACATGGTAGCGTTGTTTCCAAAATCAATATAAAGCGCAAACAGGATGTGGTCAAGATTAAACTTTTAATTATATAGAAGGCAAGGCAACTTTAATTAGGCAAGGCAACTTTAATTAGGCAAGGCAACTTTAGGCAATGCAAATTTAATTTGGCAACGCAACTTTAAATAGGCAAGCCAATGTTAATTAGGCAAGGCAACTTTAATTAGGCAACACAGCCTTAGCATTTCCAAACCAAAGTCAACACAGCCTTTGGTATTTCCAAACCAAAGGCAACACAGCTTTAGCATTTCCAAACCAAAGGCAACACAGCTCTAGCATTTCCAAACTATATTTTCAAACCACATTAAGGGCACCAACAGGTCAATAAAACCACTCACAGTTTAGTAGACATGTGTTCAGTATTATTCACGGCTCAGACTGAGAGACATGACCCTCTCGTTCCCCCAACTTGCAGAGACTGACTGAGGCACTCAACACTTCCGGGTTTTATAGTCGCTCCAGTCCCATTGGTAGGCCGCGATGAACGGCGAAGATGCGGCTCGGAGGAAAGCAGGTAGGGACTGGGAAATACAATTTCCCCCTCCCCCCCCCCCCCCACCCCCAGCCCCCACATAAAAAGACTAGACCTCCAAAACAAAAACTTTCAACACACTAAACCTTTTAAAAAGGGTGAAAGGATAAACAGCTGCAGGCAGGGCAGCCATACTCAATGGCGCCCCCATTCCACAAAGTTAATTAAATAATATAGAAATAAAAGATCAAAACAGTGACTAAGACATGAGTTATAATTTTTTAAAAATAACTTAGTTCCTTTGCAAAAATAACTGCTATCCTTCTCTGGTCAGGCCCATTTGTAAATCAAGTTGTTGAAATAAGCAACTCCACTGCTGGTTTATCAGGGAAAGACACAAAATGTAGAGGAACTCAGCGGGGCAAGCAGTATCCCTGGGGAACATAGATAAGTGATGTTTTGGGTCGGGACCTTTCTTTAGACTTAGTCTGAAGAATCGTCCCCAATCGAAACGTCCCCTATCATCTTCTCCAGGGATGTTACCTGGCCTGCTGAGTTACACCAGCATTTTGTGTAAATCCAGTAAAGTGGTCAACTCTCCACTTTCCTGTGAGATCTTCGGCTCAATGACAATTTTCAGACATCAGTAATACTCACATCCTAGTATAAAATATCCTCAATGGAAAACCTTGTATTGAAAATGCTCAAATAATATAATGTCATATTCTAGGACAGGTTCCTGAACAGCCTTTAGCTTGGATTAGAAATTAGTATTCTTGACTTACTTTAGATTCAACACTTTTGTTTTACAAAATTATAGAGCTTATATTCAGAATAATTAGTTGGATTATTTGGTCACAGCAGTGACATGAAAGGCGTTATCTTACATTCTCAGATTTTGCCTTCTAGGAATTTTTAAATCACAATTTCATGCAAATATAATATTTACTGTAATTTTCCTGAAATTTGAATAATTATGAGATATGAAAATATCAGTTTTATAATTTTTATAACATTTAATCAGGGCAATGTTTAATAATTGACCATGGTGGTGCAGCGGTAGAGTTGCTTGCCTTTCAGCCCTTGCATCACCGAGACTCGGGTTTGATCCCGACTGCGGGTGCAGTCTGCATGGAGTTTGTACGTTCTCCCCATGACTGCGTGGGTTTTCTCCGAGATCTTTGGTTTCCTCCCACACTCCAAAGACGTACAAGTATGTAGGTTAATTGGGTTGGTGTATGTGTAATTTGTTCCTAGTGTGTGTTGGATAGTGTTAATGTGCAGGGATCGCTGGTTGGTGCAGACTTGGTGGGCCAAAGGGCCTGTTTCCGCATTATCTCTAAACTAAACAAAAAAAATCATACTTTACCAATTATATTTTAAAAATGTAAATGTTTCTTGTGCAATTTTTTAATGTCAGAAATATTGTTGTTCTAACAATATGGTTCAAGTGTAGCCGTAAATGTGTGGATTAATATCATCATTTGGATTAAAAAACAGCTGAAAGCTTTTGTACATCTCACTTTCAGCTGTTGTCTACATTTACTATAAAAGGTTGAAGAACCTAAAATTGATTTATTTTCTCACCTCCTCTGTTCTGTTTAAAGGTTTTCAACCTGAATATCAACTCTTATTTCACTGCTACCTGACTAGCTGAGAATTTCCACAATTCTTTGTTATTTTATCTATGACCCAACAGATCTATTTATGTTAACAAAGAGATGATGTACAAACTTCCAAAAGATTTCAAAACTGAAACGACAAATATAAGGAGTGCTAATTTATGAGACATTCAACAGAATGTATTTATTTGAGGAAATTGAATTTGCTATTAATTGGGGTGGGAACAAAATGTTCTAAAATTTCAAAACTGGTTTAGAAAGAGCTGAAGGGAAAAGAAACAGAATAAAGTTGTATTAAGGGAAATGAGAGGAATGCTTGTGTGGGGCATATACACTAGGATAGATCGGTGGCGGTAGCATTTTTCTATGCCATGCTTTATCATTTTCCTTGGAATTATTTATTATTCTCCAGAGCATATTGTTGACATTAAGTGATAATTTAAAAATGCTGTTTGAAGGATAGAAACAGCAACACAGTGGTGAAAAGAGGCAACCTTCACACTGTTCTACGATTTTACAAATCCTTTAAGTCGCCGAACGTAAATGGTTCCACTCTTTATTAGGCTGGAGGGAAGGTTTGCAAGAAAGACGAAATTGGACAACCATGTGTGAAACCACAGTGAAGGTTCTTGTATTTCTATCAGTATTCAGTATCTCCAGCTAGGCAAACAAAGGGGTTGGCAATATACTGTGTGTTACTGTTATTCGATTCATTGTACTCCTATGCTTCCAATTCCTTGATGGTTTGAGGATAAAAATATTTCTGCATCCATCCCAGTGTTTATCTTTGAAAAACATACCTATGTGAGCACTGTCTCTGGTATTGTAGTTGCAAATTATGTGATTGTACTTGATAACATTATGTAACAACAGATTTTAATTTTAGTTTATGAATATCTAAAGTACTCTGAAACAAAACAAATTCACATTTGCATATGTAATTAATTTATTTAATTACAGGGCAAGAATACCACAAAGAAATTGTTGCAATTATTTGTTAAATAAAAGTATTTGTATGAAATTCATGCACTTTTATCAAGGGCGGCACGGTGGCACAGCGGTAGAGTTGCTGCCTGACAACGCTTGCAGCGCTGGAGACCTAGGTTCGATCCCGACTACGGGTGCTGTCTGTACGCAGTTTGTACGTTCTCCCCATGACCTGCGTGGGTTTTCTCCAAGATCTTTGGTTTCCTCCGACACTCCAAAGATGTATAGGATTGTAGGTTAATTGGCTTGGAATAAATGGAATTTGTCATATGTAGTGTGTAGGATAGTGTTGATGTGCGGTGCGGTCTCGGTGGGTCGAAGAACCTGTTTCCACGCTGTATCTCTAAACTAACCTAAGTTGCTGATTGCAGGTGTTGCCATTTTAATCCTGTAAAATTCTAAGGTGATGGAAAGAAAGAAATCTAAAAAGAACTATTGGTGCATTTGTGTATCCCAGGAGGCTTAATTACGAAGATAAATTGTTTAAAACTAATATATAACATTATACTCTGCTTGTATTAATAGTATGTGGCCCAACAAAAACTCAATTAATTACAGAAGGAGCTAAATACAAATTGCTTCATAAACAAAAATTAAAATAAATTATTTAGCTGACGTTACTCGGCCAACCCAACCATTTCAAATTATTCGGTATATAAATCAATATTCACCTTAGCATTACAACAATCTCTGAAGATGCTCTCTGGAGATATTGCCTGTCCCACTGAGTTACTCCAGCATTTTGTGTCTATCTTTGGTTTAAACCTGCATCTGCAGTTCATTCCTACACATTGCCTCTGTAATAGTTCTATATTTAAGGAACTCATGTTTGAACATTAATAGTAGCTAACTGATCTCTTTTTAGAGTATGTACAGGTTAAATTTAGTAATCATTCCTTTTATTAAATTTAATAAATCTTAAGCCTACCTTATTTGATAATTCTGTTATTGTACTATGTACTTTTTACATCCCACTGCAATATTGTACCATTGTGCTCTTTTGTATTTGTCATTGTATTTATTGTGATGTTTATCATTACTTTATGTACGGTTTACTCTTTTGGCTTCATGTGAACAAGGAATTTCATTGTACATGTTGTAGCGGCGCCTCCTGGCGCACGCAAGTGTCGAACCCGGCGTTCGGAAACCGTGGGCACGTGAGGGGCCGGGGTTTTTGCGCGGTTTCGCATTCACGCGGCAGTTGTTCGACTGACCACCGTTGTGGCCAGTCGAGTGTGCTTAGACCTGTTGACTAAGGAGTTATTAACAAAGATCTTTCTAAGAACTTGGTCGTCGTCTCTGCATCCGCTAAATTGGTGACCCCGACTTGTCTGGCCGTCGTTAGACAAGGATCACGCAGGAGGACTACGTTCCCACAGAGCTCACCGGGTTTCAAGCTGCCCATGTTTTGGCCGGATCAACCACAAGTTTGGTTCGCTCATGTGGAGGCACAGGATCGTAGCAGATGAGACAATGTATTTCCACGTGGTAGGGGCTCTGCCTCAGGACTGTGCCTCGAGGCTGCTACCTTACATAAAAGACCCGCCAGCGATAGCCAAATATGAGGGTTTGAAGGCTGTCCTGTTACACACCTTCGGGCTAAGCCGCCGAGACAGAGCGACGAAGATCCTTCACATGGATGGAATCGGCGACCGCCGTCTGTCCACCATTATGGCAAAGATGTTGGCTCTGATGGACGGGCATCGACCATGTTTGTTGTTCGAGCAAGCATTCCTCGAACAGATGCCGGATGAAGTCCGTTTAATACTCGCTGGAGCCGACTTCAGTGATCCCCAGCACATCACGGAGAGCCGACGACTTATGGACCACCAGACGGCGGGACGTTTTCTCCTTCACCCGCCCCGCTACCACGACTAGGGTGCAGCCTGGATGACATCGAGAAGAAGGTCAGGACTCGCCCAGCACCGAAGAACCGTTGCCGCAGCCAGAGGCGTACAGCAGATGCCGTTTGTGTTATTACCACCTCCATTACGGTGTGGAAGCCCGAAGATGTCGAAGCCCCTGCTCATTTCAGGGAAATGCCTCGGCCGATTGCCCATAGAGGCGAACGCGATCGGCCCAAAAGAACGCCTCTATGTCCGTGATCGTCACTCTGGCCACCGTTTCCTGGTCGACTCCGGTGCCATAGCCAGCATCCTGCCACCGACCACCCGAGATACCCTCATCGGTAAGGTAGGACCCGTCCTCTCGGCCGTTGACGGGAGCGACATTCAAACTTACGGCACGCGGACCCTGGACTTAAATTTAGACTCCCACCCATATAGGTGGAAGTTTACCGTTGCTGACGTTGCCCAGCCGATATTGGGGGCCGATTTCTTGCGCGGGTTCTCCCTGTTAGTCGATGTGCGGGGCGGGCGGATGGTCCCGTTGTCGGACTTGTGCCCTGCCGAGCCGCGTACACCGTTAATGCCCCAACAGCAACCCGACGAGGTAGCTGAGATACAGCAACCTTTCGCAGCCCTGCTCGCCGATTTCCCAGGGTTGCTCATGCCCTGGTTCAACGGGGCTGCGCTTCGTCATGGCGTTGTCCACCACATTCCCACCGAGGGCTCACCTGTTTACGCCCGCGCGTGTCGCCTCCCGCCTGATAAACTGTGCATCGCACGAGACGAATTCCAGCTTATGGAAGACATGAGGATTGTCCGGCGGTCGGATAGCCCTTGGGCTTCCCCTCTGCATATGGTGCCCAAAGCGTCTGGGAGCTGGACGCTTTGCGGTGATTACAGGCATTTAAACGCGGTAACCACAGCAGATCGGTACGCAGTCCCGAACATCCAAGATTTCTCGGCTCATTTAGAGGGCGCTACCTTCTTTTCGAAGGTCGACCTAGTTCGATGGTATAATCAGTTCACGGTCCTTCCCGACTGCATCCCTAAGACGGCCACCATCACCCCTTTCGGTCTTTTTAAATGGCTAAGGGTGCCTTTTGGCCTGAAGAATGCCGCTCAAGCGTTTCAAACGCTGATGGATCAGGTCGGGTGGGGTTTGCCATTCATATTCATCTACCTCAGTGATATTCTGGTGGCCAGCAGTTCGCAGGTTGAACACATTAGGCACCTTCACCTACTTTTCGAGCGGCTGCGTAAGCACGGGTTGGTGATCAACCCTTCTTCTTCTTGCGTATGGCGTGCACAGCCTAAAGTTGTAACACAACTTCTTCTGTTTGTGCACGCCAGGTTGATTGCACATTTGTTGAAACAGGGTGGGCCACGTGAAGGTTGCAATCTCCCACCCCGTGATCAACCCTGCGAAGTGCCGGTTCGGATTGCGCTCCATCTCTTTTTTATATCACAGGGTAACCCACCAAGGCGCCCAACCGCTGCCTGAGAAGGTTGACGCAATCCGTAATTTCCAGAGGCCCCTGTCCATCAAGGGCCTACAGGAATTCATTGGCATGGTAAATGTTTGCCACCGATTCGTTCCGTCAGCGGCCGCCATTATTCAACCGTTGTTTCAATGTCTGGCAGGCAAGCCCAAAGATCTGGTTTGGTCCAATGAAGCTAGCATAGCTTTCGAGGGGGCTAAGACCGCACTGGTCAACGGCACCATGCTGGTACACCCGAGGGCACCTGCCCCCACGGCTCTTTCCGTTGATGGTTCGGACGTCGCGGTGGGCGCTGTCCTCGAGCAGCGGGTAGGTACCGCTGGTAGCTGCTGGCGTTTTTCAGCAGGCAGCTGCGGGGCCCGGAGATTAAGTACAGCGCTTTCGATCGGGAACCCCTCGCACTCTATCTAGCGATCAGGCATTTCCGTTACTTCCTCGAGGGCCGCGCGTTCACTGCATTCACGGACCACAAGCCGCTCACGTTTGCATTGAATAAAATAACCGACCCATGGTCTGCCAGGCAACAGCTGCACCTCGCCTACATATCCGAATTCATGTCTGATATTCGGCATGTGGCGGGGAAGTTGAACATTGTGCCTGACGCGCTATCCCATCCGGTTGCCCCTGCCGTTTCCGTTTTAAACCTCGGAGTGGACTATGCTGAGCTGGCAGCAGCTTAAAAGGCTGATTACCACAATGCTGAATTGGGACTCAAACTGGCTGAGGTGCCTTGCGGCGTTGCAGGCGTGCGGGTCATTTATGATGTTTCCACAGGTAGAGCCCGCCCGATTGTCCCGGTTGCCTGCAGGCGACGTTTATTCGACACTGTTCACAGCCTAGCCCACCTGCTGATTCGCGCCACCACTGCCCAGGTCGCTTCCAAGTTTGTCTAGCACAGGATACGAAAACAGGTGGCCGCATGAGCCCGTGCTTGTATCCCCTGTCAGACTTCTGAGGTGCAGCGGCATGTGCGCCCGCCAGTGCAGGAATTTGCTGTTCCCGACGGCAGTTTTCTGCACATTCATGTTGACCTGGTCGGTCCCTTGCCATGTTCGCGCGGGGCCACACACTTGCTGACTATTGTGGATAGGTTCACCAGGTGGGCAGAGGCAATACCGTTGTCCGATACCTCCGCTGAGTCCAGTGCCCGCGCTATTGTCTCCAATTGGATCGCTTGTTTTCGGGTCCCTTCCGATATCACAACCGACCGTGGGGCTCAGTTCACCTCGTTCCTGTGGTGCGGTTTGGCGCAGCTGTATGGCGCGAAGTCGCACCACTTATTATCTGGAGGCGAATGGGTTAGTCGAGCGGTTCCACAGAAACCTTAAGTCGGCGTTGAAGACCCGGCTCACTGGCCCCGATTGGGTTGACCAGTTGCCCTGGGTCCTCCTACTTATCAGAAGTACGCCTAAGGAACACCTCGCGTCTCCTCGGCCGAGCTGGTTTATGGCTCGGTATTGTGGGTACCTGGGGATTTTTTACCCGCCAGCAGTGATCAGGAGGTCCCGGCTTTGGCGGTGCTAGCGGACCTTCGCGAATGTGTGTGCGTTGGTCCCAATTCCCACCTCCAAACATGGATCGGCCGCGGTGCATGTGCCTACTATGTTACAGGATTGTGCTTATGTTTTCCTTCGCATTGATGCTCACCGCTCACCGTTACAGCGGGTGTACGAAGGAATATACAAGGTGTTAGAGACTGGTACCTTGACGTTCACGTTGGACATAGGTGGCAGGGAGGAGTTCGGCTCTGTCAGCCGCCTTAAGCTAGCCTATGTGGACGAGAATAGCCCGGTGACTGTGGCTACTCTGCGGCATAGAGGGCGTCCGCCGGCAGTTTGGCCGCCCTCTGCACCTGCTACCACCAGTTTTGTTTCACCGGTCCCCGTTGTTGCACACGTCCCTCGTTCGCGGTTTTCACGCCGCTCCGGTTCTGTTTTGCCGGCCCCGAATGTTACGCTCGTCCCGCGTTTTCGGGCTACGCGATCTGGTTGAACCGTCCAGTTACCCGTGTGTTTCCATACCTCGGTTTCTGGGGGGGACCATGTACCGGCGCCTCCTGGCGCATGCAGGTTTCGAACCCGGTGTTCGGAAGTCGTGGGCATGTGGTTTTTGCACGGTTTCGCTTTCGCGTGGCAGTTGTTCGACTGACCACCATTGTGGCCAGTCGCGTGTGCATAGACCTGTTGACTAAGGAGCGAGTTATTAATAAAGATCGCTCTAAGAACTTGGTTGTCGTCGCTGCATCCGCTAAAATGGGACAATAAACTAATCTGAATCTGAAATGTCACTGTTCGGCAATATTGTAAAGATCCTGAGAGGTGTTTTAAAGAAACACCTCCTGGTGTGATTGAAGGTGAATGTAGGTCAGCTTGAGCCCCATCGGCTCAACCCGCCCACACCGACCAACATGCTCAACATATTCTCCCTACATTCCCATTAACTCCTTCTAGATTCTTCTACTCGTCAACACATTGCAGTCAACTTACTGTTGCCAATGAACACACCAACCTGGACCAGTCAAGAAAACGGCGACTCGGAGGTAACTTATGTGACCACGGGAAGCGCATGCATTCTCCACATAGACAGCATAGAAGTCAGGACTGAACCCAAGGTTTCAGAGCTGTAGGGCAGCAACTTTACCAGCTGCATCCCTAAGTAGTCCATTTCCATTTTTTCCCATTCTCAGTTATGGCCATGCTGCCCGTTATGTTGCCAATGGGAAAAAAATACTCTTGTAGATCCCCACATCTTTGTGGATATTGGACTTTGTTCACAGCGGACATTGGACTCTGGACATGTTACAATGCTGAGAACTACATTCTGCACTGTATGTTTCCCTCCACTCCATCTATTGTACTTGACTTTAGCTTGCTTATATTTATGGATAGCAGTACCTGATTTGATTGGAGAACATGCAAAACAAAGTTTTTCACTGCATCTCAGTACAAGTGACAATAATAAACCAAGGACCCAACTGGAATTTTGTTACCATTTTATTTGGACAGTATAATAAAGGATATGTAGACAATACAGCTGTGAACAATGGCAATAGGCCATTCAATTGGATTTGTTGTTTTCTAAGGGATTCTTTTCATTCTTAACGTGATTAAGCATTAAAATTCATCTAATTAAAACACCTAATTTGCATCGCACAGTATTATGGCAGATTTGAAGAAAATGGTAAGACTTATCACTTATTTTCACCCTACCATTCACCTCATACTTATTCTATTGTAACAACACTTCTAATTCTCTGCACTACCTAATCTTACCTTAACTAATCAGATTAGCAGATCGCCTTGAATTTCAAGGTTAATTTGATCAACCTTGACTCCTTTAATTCCTCGTTCTAATTACTGTCTTCAAGTCTTTAATTTAATACGTGCACCATCGAAATACCAATAGCACCTCAAAAGCAAAAGTAAGCGATTGTATAAACAAATCTGCCAGGTGAAAAATCCTCCTGGAAAGCTCACAAATGCAGGATTGCCTTTGCAAATAGTCGTTACGCTTCTATTTAAGTTTTTAAAAAGTTGGTGAAAGCATGTGCTCAAACAAAATTAAAATTATAAAATTATATATGCCAATCACAGAATTATGCTTTTGCAATTAAATGATGCCTCATAGCAAATAATCCATCAGCCACTCAAGTACATTAAAATTACACTAAACGTGAAGTTAATTTGGAGGGGAAGATTAGTTAATAAAAGCCAAGATACTTGATCAAAATAATTTTTATGAGGCTGAGTTTATCAACCAGACAATGGTGAATAATTATTGATGAATGCTTTATTCCGTATGCATGTACTATAATTTATCAGCTGTTAATGTCTTATCTTAATTATTGTAGAGATAATTTTTAAATTAACATTAAATTAATCCAATACTAAGTAGGATTGTGAGATATATGCCTGTGTGCTGTGTTGTATGAGGTGTATGAACTTGCCATCCTGATAGGATAAGCCAGTCCCCTTTGCTTACATTTGACCCTCATCCCATGAAACCTTTACTATCTGTACACTTGTCCAAATGTCTTTTAAACATTGTAATCGTACCCACCTCTTCAGCCTCCTATTACAGTTTGTTCCGTGGACCCACCACCCTGTGTGTGAAATATTTGCCCCTCAGATCCCTTTTAAACCTTTCTCTTCTCAACTTAAATATCTGCCTTCTAGTTTTAGACACCCCTACCATGAGAAAAAGACTGTGACCATTCACGTTTTCATTTTACCTTGCAATGTCATGCCTCATCCTCCTATGCTCCAGGAAAGAAAAGTCTGAGTTTATAAAGTCTCTCTTCATTACTCAAACCCTCCAGCCCTCTAATGAATCTTTTCTGCATCCTTTTCACCGTAATTACATCCTTCCTATAGTTGGGCGACCAGAAATGCGCACAGTACTCCAAGAGCAATCTCACAAATAACCTGTATGCTGGTAACATGATGTCCCACCTCGTATAGTCAGTGTCGTAACCGATTAATGCAAACATGACAATGCCTTCTCACCACCCGCTACCAATGCCATCACTTTTAAGGAACTTTCTGTCAGTATATCTAGGTCTCTCTGTTGAACAACATTCTCCGTGAGCCAAATATTAACTGCATAAGTACTGCCCTAGTTTAACCTGCCAAATTTGCCAGTTCATCTTCAAACTGTTGTAACCTCGGATGCCCATCTTCACTGTCCAGTATACCATCAATTTGGGTGAAAATTCACCTGAAAACTACTAACCTTGCCAACCACATTGTCATTTTAATTGTTCATACAGATGATGAATAACAGAGGACCCGGCACTCATCTGAATGGTACACCACTGGTGATAAACATAAAGTGCTGGAGTAACTCAGCAGGTCAGGCAGAATCTCTGGAGAAAAAGAGTGGGCGATGTTTCAGGTCGGCACCCTTCTTCAGACCCGAAATGTCACCCATCCTTTTTTTCCAGAGATGCCGCCTGACCTGCCGAGTTACTCCAGCACTTTGTGTCCATCTTCGATGTAAACCAGCATCTGATGTTCCTACCTATACGTTACACCACTGATCACAGGCCTCCAACCTGAAGAGCAACTCCACACCACCACTTTCTGACTCCTACCACCTTGGCCACATTTGCATCCAATTCAATAGCTCACTACGGAAATCATCTGATCTAATCCTCCGGACCTGCCTTCTATGCAAGACCTTATCAAAGGCCTTACTAAAGTCCAGATAGACAACTTCTACCACCCTGTCCTCATCATTCTTCTTGGTCACCTCTTCAAAAAACCTAAATTTGTGAGGAGCAATTTCACAAGCACAAACCCGTGCTTTTGAACTCTGATCTGTCCTTGCCTTTCCAACTACAGGTAGATGCATAGGTTGTTGACCAATTTAACAAAGGATTATATAAGCCTTTCCAGCATTCCTCCCATAAAATCCAGCCCACTGTTGGTTCATCTCAATCATAAACCATATTTGAATAATAAATTATGATGGCAAAACGCTATTTTATAAATCGGTGTAATTCCTTGTATCCTTCCCTCCCGATTAAGTGGATTCATAGATCAGAGCAAAATGTTTTTAACATTATGGAAATTATGTCAACTAGCTCTATTTCAATAAGACAATGCTAAATTCCAGAAATATATTTTGTGGATTCATAGAACATTCATGAAACAATTACCTGATTTAAATAATTAATGTGTGAATAAACTTCAATTTGCCATCTAACTAATTATGCATGGATTTCAGCAGCTACAAACATCTTGTTGCAGATGAACTGGCAGTGAAACTCAGTGTGAATGTTTAGATAGACACAAAATGCTGGAGTAACTCAGCGGGACAGGCAGCATATTTGGAGAGGAGGAATGGGTGACATTTCCATTAAGGGAAAGGGAAAAGAGAGACATATACAGTGATGTAGACCGATATAGCACAAATGAATTAAATATACAAAAAAGTAACGATGATAAAGGAAACAGGCCATTGCTGGCTCTTTGCTAGGTGAGAACGGGAAGCTGCTGCGACTTGGGTGGGTGAGGGATGGAGAGAGGGATGGAACTGCAGGGGTTACTTCAAGTTAGAGAAATCATTATTAATACCATTGGGTTGTAAGCTGCCGAGTGAAATATGAGATGCTGTTCCTCCAATTTGCAACTAGCCTCACACTGACAATGGAGGAGGCCTAGGACGGAAAGGTCAGTGTGGCAATGGGAAGGTGATTCAAAGTGTTTGGCAACCAGGACTGAGCGAAGGCGTTCAGTGAAACGATCGCCCAGTCTACATTTGGTCTCGCCGATGTATAAGAGTCCACATCTTGAACAACGGATACAGTAGATCAGGTTGGAGGAGGTGCAAGTGAACCTCTGCCCAACCTGAAAGGACTGTCGGGGTCCCTGGACATAGTCGAGGGAGGAGGTATAGTGACAGGTGTTACATCTCCTGCAGTTGCAGGGGAAGGTACCTGGGGAGGCGGTGGTTTGGGTGGGAAGGGATGAGTTAACCAGGGAGTTCCAGAGGGAACGATCTCTGCAGAAGGCAAAAAGGGATGGCGATGGAAATATGTGACTCGTGGTGGTATCCCGTTGGAGGTGGCAAAAATGTCAAAGAATTATGCGTTGTACGCAATGGCTGATGGGGTAATCAGTAAGGACTAGGGGGACTCTGTCCCTGTTGTGACTAGGGGGAGGGGGGGCAAGGACAGAGCTGCGGGGTACTGAGGGGACACATGTAAGGGCCTCATCTATGATGGAAGAGGGGATACCCCATTCCCTAAAGAATGGGGACATCTCGGATGTCCTGGTATGTATCACCTCATCTTGGGTGCAGATGCAGGGTAGACGGATGAATTGGGAGTCTTTGCAGGAGGCAGGGTGAGAAGAAATGTGGTCGAGATAGTTTTGGGAGTTAGTAGGTTTGTAATAGACATCAGTTGAATCAGACATAGAGCCATCATCTCCTGTGAAGGAGACGGTGAGATCAAGAAAGAGGAGGGAGTATATCGTTTGTCGTCGACAAGATACCAAAAATGTGCTCACTAAAATACCATCTGGAAATTGATTCTGTCTTTACAGAATGATTCGGACAGCAAGAATATAATTTTTGAATTGTTTTTTAATTTTTTTTATTTTACCAGTTTTGAGCCATAATGGAAATATCGGCAATTATTGCCCATCTCCAGCTCTCCTTTAGAAGGTGGTGATGTGCTACCTTTTGGTAAAGCCATTCCCATTGGGTTCTTGGGTAAAACTTGCACCAAGCTTGCACAATTAGACAGCACAGTTGCGCAGTGGTAGAGTTGCTGCCTTACAACGCCAGAGACCCAGTTTCAATCCTGACTACGGGTACAGTCTGCACGGAGTTTGTACGTTCTCCCCGTGACCGTGTGGGTTGTCTGTGGGTGCTCCAGATTGCTCCCACACGTCAAATTGTAAGGTTTGTAGGTTAATTGGCTTTGGTAAAGATTGTAAATTGTACCTAGTGTGTCGGATAGTGCTAGTGTACAGGGATCGCTGGCCGGCATGGAATCGGTGGGACGAAGGGCCTGTTTCCGCGCTGTATTTCTAAACTAAACTGAACTGATCCTTGATGATAAATGAACAATTCTAGTCAGGCAAAGATGTGACTTAAAGTGGAGTTCCCATGCACCTGCTGTCCTTGCCCTTCTTGGTGGTTGAGTTTGCAGGTTTGGAATTTATTGGTGCGAGGTTACGCATTTTGTAAATGGTACATTCTGCAACCATGGTACACAAGTGCTGAAAGGAGGGAATGGGTCATATCAGCCTAGCAGGATGCTTTGTTCTGCATGATGTAAAGCCCCTTGAGTCATTTTGGAGGTCTACTTAAGCAAACAAGTGGAAAATGTTCTTCCCATAAAATCCAGCCATCTATTGGTTTATCTGAATCATAAACTATATTGGAATTACAAATTATGATGACCAAACTCTATTTTAATAATAGGTGTAATCCTTCAAATCCTCCCCTCCCAATATGATAGATTCATACAAGAGAAAACTTCTGGGATGTCAGCAGGCAGGTTACTTGCTACCAGCCTTTCACCTGCTGATTCAATTGATCTTCTGGTCACAATTGAATAGGACTGAATGATGGAGTATTCAGTGATGGTAATGCCATTGAATGTGAAGAAGCAACAGTTCCAGAAGGTAGATCACCGCCATAAGTTCATATGTTGGAGCAGAATTAGGCCATCAAGTCTGCTCCACTATTCAATCATGGCTGACTATCTTTCCCTCTCAACCCAATTCTCTTGCCTTCACCTAATAACCTCTGACACCCATACTAATCAAGAATCTATCTATCTCTGCCTTAAAAATATCCATTGACTTGGCAGCCATTTGTGGCAATGAATTCCACTGATTCACTACCTTCTGATTAAATAAATTCCTTCTCATCTCCTTTCTAAAGGTACTTTATTTTATTCTGAGCATATGGCCTCTGGTCCTAGACTCTCCCACTAGTGGAAACATCCTCTCCACATTCACTCTCTCCAGGCCTTTCACTATTCGGTAAGTTCCAATGAGGTCACCATTTATCCTTCTAAACTCCAGCGAGTACAGGCCAAGTGCCTTCAAATGCTCATCATATGTTAACCATCTTCTGAAGGAAAGCTGGAGGTGCACAATAAATGGCAATATTTCCATTATGGCACACAACTAGTAAAACAGACGCTATTTTGCTGGAGACAGTGTTGCCTTACACTTACAGTACGTAGCACTAATTCTGTATGTTATTTATCACCCCATATCTGAATGCTGTCTTGGCCTTGTAGCATGCAGTCACAGATTGCTTCATTTGTTGTGGACTTGCAAATGGAATTGAACACTTTGCAAAGTGAAACTTACTCCTGTAGAATCTCCCGATCTGCTTAATTAGGATGTAATTTGCAATTAAACCTACTGCCAATGGCTTGCTTTCTTGAAATAAAAACTGTGACTTTCCATTATTAAAAATCAGCATTAGGAAGTTCAAAATTCTAAATCTGTTTTTTTTTAAATCTCATTGGCAAATTTACATTTTTATCTTTCTAGGTTTGTTTATGAACTGCTCTAGAAGATTAAAGCGTGTTTTAAGCAATTGTAGGCTGCAAAATAGCACTGCAACCAGGAAGGAGCTCTGGGCCTTGAATGAGTGTCCTGTCAATGAAACCAATGCGTAAATGGTATTATGAGCTGATAATTTGCTTTGCCAAACTTGAGCAGTTATCCCGCAGTGAATGATCTCAACAAAAGCTAAAAGAACAGATAACTCATCCGTATAAATCAGCTTTTCGCAATGAAATTCTACTCCACCAACCAAAAATAATGCTGAGCTTTTCAATTTCCAGGGTAGGAACACACAAATTGTGTTTTCATATCTGAGTTGTTGCATACCAGCTATTGCAATTAAATTGACAAAATGTCAGAAGAGATTTAGAAGATTTTGAAGGGCTTGAATGCCATGAAACTCTACCATCAGCTGAGTATGCATCATGGAGCAAAGTATCATTTCATCCTTTATAATACTTTCCAATGTGTTGTATATGATAAGCTGCATTTGTAATCAAAGGTATAGCTCAGTGACAGTTCTGCTGACAAGCCACATACTACTTCAGTCCTACAAAACATAAAGCGTTTACATTAGTGCCACCCAATTATACACAATGTACATGAATTCAAGATAATTTACTAACAAGGGGCACCTAAACCATCCTACCAACAACTAAAGAGCAGTCCTGAACTACTATCTACCTCATTGAAGACCCTCGGACTATCTTTGATCGGACTTTACTTCCTTTGTCTTGCGCTAAATGTTATTCACAAGATTCCCTTTATCATGTAACTGTACACTGTGGATGGCTCGATTGTAATCACGTATTGTCTTTCCGCTGACTGGTTAACATGCAACAAAAGATTTTCACTGTACCTCGGTACACGTGATATAGAAACTAGTGACATAGCAGTGCTTTATGTGGGGAAACTTCATGGTCATCGTGAAGAGGAGCTAGGTATGACTACTATTAACTGAATCCTGACAGCCAATCAAGAAACCAGGTCTGCCTGTGGGAGATAGTGAGAGACTGAACAAAAGCTTTCAGATGAAGCCCTGAAACACATGCATCTCTTCCTATCTGGTGTAGAGCCTTCAGTAATCACAGCATGGCTTCCACTACACTGGAGAAACTAGATGCAGGTTGGGTGAACACCTTGTTGAGTGATTATTGCGTGTCCAACTGGACAAATGATACTCTCGCAGGAAGTGCAGTCAGTTGCATGATTCAGTTATTGATCAGTGAAACTGATAACATTTTGTGCTTGACTTCTTTCTACTATGTGTAGCAATCCTCAATGTTGTAGATATTACTATCATTCTTTAATGAAGCCTATTGGTGAGACTTCCTAATAATGGCTATGATGCACTGTGGAACCAGGATGGAGGTAGAATTCCATGACCATTTTAAAAGGAGGTAATAAAATGTTTCCTGAATAATTTACAGACCTGATTCTGAAAATGAGATATGACCAACCATGTAAAACAGAGGAGACTTTTGAGATCAGAAAGAAGTATAGTTTAGTTTAGATGATAAATCTCCTGGGCCTGATGGTCTGCATCCCAGGGTGCTCAGGGAGGTGACTCTAGAAATAGTGGACGCATTGGTGATCATTTTCCAATGTTCAATTGATTCAGGATCAGTTCCTGTGGATTGGAGGATAGCTAATGTTATCCCATTTTTCAAGAAAGGAGTGAGAGAGAAAACGGGGAATTACACTCCGGTTAATCTCACTTCGGTGGTGGGAAAGATGCTGGAGGTAAATATTAAAAAGGTAATAATGGGGCATTTGGATGGCAGTAAAAGGATTAGTCCAAGTCAGCATGGATTTATGAAAGGAAAATCATGCTTGACTTCTGGAATTTTTTGAGGATCTGACAAGTAAAATGGATGAAGGGGAGCCAGTGGATGTAGTGTATCTAGACTTTCAGAAAGCCTTTGATAAGGTCCCGCACGGGAGACTGGTGATTCAATTAGAGCACATGGTATTGGGGGTAGGGTGTTAGCGTGGATAGAAAATTGGTTGGCAGACAAGAAGCAAAGAGTACGAGTGAACGGGTCCTTTTCAGAATGGCAGGCAGTGGCGAGTGGAGTGCCTCAAGGCTCGGTGTTGGGGCCTCAACTATTTACCATATATATTAATGATTTGGAAAAGGGATTTAGGAGCAACACTAGCAAGTTTGCAGATGACACAAAGCTGGGTGCCAGTGTGAACTGTGAAGAGGATGTTAGGAGGTTGCAGGGTGACCTGGACAGGTTGAGTGAGTGGGTAGATGCATGGCAGATGCAGTATAATATAGATAATTGTGAGGTTATCCACTTTGGTGGCAAAAACAAGGGGCAGATTATTATCTCAATGGGGTTAGGTTAGGTAAGGGGAAGGCACAGCGAGACCTGGGTGTCCTTGTACACTGAAAGTTGGTGTGAAGAAGGCAGTGAAGAAGGCTAACGGAATGTTGGCCTCAATAACAAGAGGATTTCAGTATCGGAGAGGTTCTTCTGCAGTTGCAAAGGGCTCTGGTAAGACCACATCTGGAGTATTGCTTACAGTTCTGATCTCCTAATTTGAGGAAGGACATCCTTGTGATTGAGGCAGTGCAGCGTAGGTTCACAAGATTGATCCCTGGGATGGCGGGGCTGTCATACGAGGAAAGATTGAAAAGACTAGGCTTGTATTCACTGGAGTTTTGAAGGATGAGGGGGGATCTTATAGAAACATATCAAATTATAAAAGGACGGACAAGCTAGATGCAGGAAAAATGTTCCCAATGTTGGGCGAGTCCCGAACCAGGGGTCACAGTCTTAGAATAAAGGGGAGGCCATTTAAGAGTGAGGTGAGAAAAAACTTTTTCACCCAGAGAGTTGTGAACTTATGGAATTCCCTGCCACAGAGGACAGTGGAGGCCAAATCACTGGATGGATTTAAGAGAGAGTTAGATAGAGCTCTAGGGGCTAGTGGAATCAAGGGATTATGGGGAGAAGGCAGGCACAGGTTAATGATTGGGGACGATCAGCCATGATCACAATGAATGGCGGTTCTAGCTCGAAGAGCCAATTTTAGTTTAGTTTAGTTTAGAGATACAGTGTAGAAACAGGCCCTTTAGCCCACCGAGTCCGCATTGACCAGCGATCCCCAACACAGGGGAGTAGGGATTGTTAGAGGTTACCTAATATTGGAGAATTCAATGTTCAAACAATTGGTTTGTAAGCTATCTAAGCAGAATATGAAGTGCTGTTCCACCACTGTAGTGGGCTTGAAGGTGACCAGATAGATAAGGAGGCCTTACCAGCGTGCTATTATATGTAACTCACCAATTTCCCAGGAAACAATAAAAGAAGCGTTGCGTAAGAAATGACACCAGTCCACACACACCAGTCATGGAAATAATGAAATCACAGAAAAGCAGGCTGAATTTGCTGTCTTTACTTCAGACTTTCGAGATACAGCATGGAAACAGGACCTTCGGCCCAACGAATGTGCACTGACCAGCCTGACCACTAGTACTATCCTGCACACTAGAGATATTTTACAATTTCCAGAAGCCAATTATCCTACAAACCTGTATGTCTTTGTAGTGTATTAAATATTATGCACTAATTCTGCATGAACTTATTGTATGTCCATACAGTAGACAATCAAGCTGGGGTATAAAAATGTTGTTCTATTCCAATCAAAATTAATGGAAAATTGTAATGTCTGGATGCTTCTAGGTAAGTTATAATAAAGTGTTAAACCCTGCTGAGCAATGAGAAAGAATGACAACCATTTGTTTATTTTGTCAGCTGGAATGTGTAAACTTAGATGAGAAAAACACACAAAGTGATTTTGAAGAATGATCTGCAGAGGATAGGAATATCAAGCTGGACATGGAAGCCACATAGAAAAGCCATTCATGATAACTTCAACCCTTTGTCAAATAAAATGGAAAAATTACTGATGGTGAAATTTTCCATTATGCCTTAAAAAAAAATTATCCTTTCAATTGATAAATAACTGTTAAATCTAACAAATTTCCCTTTGCAGATCAGTGATAAAAAAATACCGGTTCCCCCCTCCATCGTACTTTTATAGGAAAAACGAAACCACTTGAAGCCGTAGTTCCCTACAAAAACTGCCGTGGCAGAGGATTCTCCTTTTCAGTTGAAGATTTGAAAAGATTACAATGCCTAATGATGCTGATGCTGAAAGTCTTTGGATTTCAGACGCTTACATACCCAATGACTTGCATTTAATACTCTACAGAAAATAACTTATTCTTAGCCCACAAAATTATCTGAAGAAGGGTCTTGACCCGAAACATCACCCATTCCTTACCTCCAGAGATGCTGCTTGACCCGCTGAGTTACTCCACAATTTTGTGTCTATCTTCGGTTTAAACCAGCATCTGCAGTTCCTTCCTACAAATTCCTGCTCAGTTCCATTTTGATGATTTAAAAACGTCTTGTCTTAAATCTTACTTCGAACAATTAGATTTTAAAGCAATCCTCAAATGCATTAGTATATTATAGATATTGGCCAGGAATTTGCAGGGAATTATATCACGTACCTCAGAACTGCTGACATTTCTCTGTAGTTTCATTATTTCCACACAAAGACAGAGATCACAGAGTTATAATCAGTAGCTTGCTGTTATTCATTTTAGAATGATTCTGAATATAATGCAACACTGGAATTATAAAAGACTCCACTGTAGGAAAGAAAAGTTTCAGTTATATTCCAATATTTTTTTCTTTAATTTATTGTTTGTATTTTTTGTATTAATTTATATTTATATTTTGGGTGGCATGGTGGCACAGCGGTAGAATTGACACGTTACAGCACTCACAGCACCAGAGATCCGAGTTTGACCCTGGTTACAGGTGCTTGTCTGCACTGAGTTTGTACGGTCTCCCCATGACCTGCGTGGGTTTTCTCCAAGAACGTTGGTTTCCTCCCACACTCCAGACGTATAGATTTGTAGGCTAATTGGCTTGGTATAAATGTAAAAATTGTCCCTAGTGTAAGATAGTGTTAATGTGCGGGCATTGCTGGTCGGTGTGGGCTCGGTGCGCTGAAGGGCCTGTTTCAGTGCCGTATCTCTAAGCTAAACTAAACAAAAATCCTTATCTATTGTTTTTTTTTATTCCCTCCGAATGGTTGTGAATGTCATATGTTGGGCGTTTGCCACCTTCAATAGCTGGCTCAGGAAGACCTGTAATTTAGTTGGATGTCAAACCATTTTCCAGCTGTTTTTCTGCATGTGGATCTTATTTTGAACCGCTGTATAATCCCATTATCACAGTGGACTTGACCACAGGGTATCAAGATGGCTCCAAGCCATCAGTTACCTTTGCGGGACACATACAAGGTGAAGAGAAGCTTTGTTTCAAATTGCAGGCAGGCAGCCAGCTGCTGGCAGCCAACTGCTATCAGCCACAATCTCTCAGCCTTTGTATTCACCAATATGGAAATGAATAAGCTGCAGAATGATCCTTGGAAATAAGGATACTTTTTAAAACTTTTTGGACGTGCAAGGGCTGATTATGGATAGTCAGTATAGTTTTGTACATTGGAGGTCGTGTCTCACAAATCTGATTGATTTTTTTTGAGGATGTGACCAAAAAAGGTTGATGAGGGCAGAGCTGTAGATGTTGTGAACATGGACTTCAGTAAGTTATTCAACAAGGTTCCACATGGTAGGCTGCTCTGGAAGGTTAGATCGCATGGGATCCAAGGAGAGATAGCTGAATGGATAGCAAATTGACTCCATGGAAAGAAGCAGAGGGTGATGGTGGAAGGTTGCTTCTCGGACTGGAGGCCTGTGACTACTGGTGTGCATCAGGGTTTGGTGCTGGGCCCGTTACTGTTTGTCATCAACATCAATGATTTGGATGAGAACATACAGGGCACGATTAGCAAGTTTGCTGATGGTACAAAAGTGGGTGGTTTTGCAGATAGTGACAATGGTTGTGGAAGATTGCAGCACAATCTGGATCGAATGGCCAGGTGGGCTGAGGATGGTTGATGGAATTTAATACAGAGAAGTGAGAGGTGTTGCATTTTGGGACGACTAACAAGGGCAAGACCTTCACAGTGAATGGTAGGCCTCTGGGGAATAGAAATTAGAAATTAGGTGCAGGAATAGGCCATTCGGCCCTTCGAGCCTGCACCGCAAATGTTGTAGATCAGAGGGATCTAGGAGTGCAGGTGCATGGTTCCTTGAAGGTCGAGTTGCAGGTAGAAAAAGTGGTCAAAAATGCTTTAGGCACATTGGCCATCATCAGTCAGAGTATTGAGAATAGAAGTTTTGAGGTCATGTTGCAGTTGTATAAGACATTGGTGAGACTGCATTTAGAATATTGTGTTCAGTTCTGGGCATCATGTTATAGGAAATATATTGTCAAGCTTGAAAGGGTTCAGAAAAGATTTACGAGGATGTTGCCAGGACTAGAGGGTGTGAGCTATAGGGAGAGGTTGAATAGGCTGGGTCTCTATTCCTTGGAGCGCAGGAGGATGAGGAATAATCATGAGAGAAATAGATTGGGTAGATCTCTTGTCCAAAGTAAGGGATTCAAGGACCATAGATACATTGAAAATAGAAACATAGGTGCAGAAGGAGGCCATTCGGCCCTTCAAGCCCGCACTGCCATTCAATATGATCATAGTTGATCATCTAAAATTAGTACCCCGTTCCTGCTTTTGCCCCATATCCCTTGATTTCTTTAGCCCTAAGAACTAAATCTCACTCTCTTGAAAACATCCAGTGAATTGGCCTCCACTGCCTTCTGTGGCAGAGAATTCCACAGATTCACAACTGGGTGAAGAAATGTTTCCCCATCTCAGTCATAAATGGCCTAACCCTTAATCTTAAATTGTGACCCCTGGTTCTGGACTGCCCCAACATCGGGAACATTTTTCCTGCACCAAGCCTGTCCAATCCTTTAAGAATGTTATATGCTTCCATACGATCCTCTCTCATCCTTCTAAATTCCAGTGAATACAAGCCTAGTTGACCCACTCGTTTCATCAATTGTCAGCCCCGCCATCCCAGGAATTAACCTGGTGAACTTACGCTGCACTCCCTCAATAGCAATAATGTCCTTCCTCAAATTAGGAGACCAAAATTGCACACCAGGTGCAGCCTCACCAGAGCCCTGTACAACTTGCAGTACAACCTCCTTGCTCTTAAACTCAAATCCTCTCGCAATGAAAGCCAACATGCCATTAGCTTTCTTCTCTGCCTGTTACGATCAGAGGACATAGGTTCAAGGTGAGGGGGAAAAGATTTAATAGAAATCCGAGGGGTAACATTTTCACACAAAGGGTGGTGGGTGTGTGGAACAAGTTGCCAGAGGAGGTAGTTGAGGCTGGGACTATCCCATCATTTAAGAAACAGTTAGACAGGTACATGGATAGGACAGTTTTGAAGGGGTATGGACCAATCGCATGCAGGTGAGACTAGTGTTACTGGGACATTGTTGGCCGGTGTGGGCAAGTTGGGCCAAAGGGCCTGTTTCCACACTGTATCACTCTATGACTCTAAAGCAGATTATTTTTGGTTTTGTAATTTGCTCCAGAATTGGCCATAATTCCCAAGCTCTACATTGGGTCACAAACATTGTGAAATGTTGCTTTTCTGTTTATTTACACTTGTGGTGGGCATTCTGAAGACTTTTATGTCCATGTAACCAAAAATGTTTTTTTTATTTCCACAGCACAGATTATGAAAAAATCCCATATCCGAGATGCCTGTGATGGTTAAAGTTATTAATTTGTTTTAAAACACTGGTCTGTGTAATCCATATCAGACAAAGCAGTTTCAGTGGTGAAGCAAGTCTGAGCTCCATCATACCAAATGGATTATAATTCTAAGTCATCTTACCTTCACCTCAATGGACAGATTTGTCAAAATATTTGTTAAGAGTGCAGAGCATTAAAAGAATCTTTCATGCTGGGTCATAGGATTCAGTTCACCTCGTACGAAATGATGGTGTGGAATATTGTACCGTGCCAAATATAGTTACTTTAGGCTGTCAGAACAGTTCCCAATGGGTTCCTGTTTACAGTGTAAAAAATCTCAGAGCGCTAATTAGGAAATCTCACTTGGAATGGAATATGAGTGGAATGTGACATGTGTAGAACATGACATAAACAAAAAATGACAATAGTTTTTACACAAATCAGAGCCAACCCGAACCATCTCGCAGTGAGGTTCCGTCCCTTCTAACTCCCAATGGAATTCAGCTCCATTATCATGACCGCAGTTTACTTCCTGTCCCAAGCATACATTTGCCTAGCACTGGAGGAGCTACACACTTTGATCAAATTACACCAAGCAGCATGCCCCGACACCTTTCATATCATAACCAGGGACTTCAACAAGGTCAGTTTGAAGAAGTCACTTCCTAACTATGACCATCGCCTGACCTGCATACCAAAGAAACAAACACCCTCGTCCATTGCTACTCCAGGCAACTGAACCATCCTACCACAACTGGAGAGCAGTTCTGAACTACTATCGACCTCATTGGAGACTTTTGAACTACCTTCAAAGGTTCAAAGGTTCATTTGTTGTCATATACACCAATTTGTGTAGTGAAATTCAAGTTGCCATTGCAGCACATTAATAAGAATACAGCATAACATTATAAAGAAATGTAACATAAACCATAAAAGCATCCCCCCACAGTGGTTTCCCATTGTGAGGGAAGGGACAAATTCCAGTCCCCATCCCCTTGTCCACCCATAGTCGGGCCTATTGAGGCTTCCGCAGTCGCCGCTACGGGGCCCAATGTTTCAGGCCCTTCTCGCCGGATGATGGTGCTCCAGTGTTGGGAGAACCCTTTCAGCAGTTTGGGATGCCTGGAACTGCCGATTCCTTACCGGAGACCATGGCTTCCGAAGCCGACAGGCCGCGCTGGACGGAGCTCCACCACTGGTGATCTCGGCTAGAGATCCCAGGCTCCCGATGTTAAAGTCAGCGTCGCGTTCCACAGTCCCGCAGCATCACGATCTCTCATCGGCGGTCTCAGCATTCCAGAGCTCTAGCACGGCGACCTGGGCAAGGCATCGCCTGCTCCGCTCCATGATAGCGCTCCAGCGCTGTGCCGCCACCGAAGTCATGGTTCTGGCCGGTCCCCTCAGGAAAGGCCGCTCCAGACCCGATGGTAGTCCGCGAGGATGGGTTGAAAATGCTGCTCAGAGGAAAGCCGCCTCTCTGCCCAGATAGGGACTAGGAAAAGCAGTTCCCCCCCGCCCCACTGCCACATAAAAAGACTAGTCCTCCAAAATCAAACCCTGTTTAACATAAAATAAAAGAAGCAAAAAAACGGACAGCTGCAGGTGGGGCAGCCGTACCCAACTGGACAGCGCCCTGACCTTTGATCAGGCTTTACTGGCTTTACCCTGTACTAAATGTTATTCCCTTATCATGCATTGTCTTTCCACTGACTGGTTAGCACTGGTTACACTGGTTAGGGTGGCGCAGCAGTAGATTTGCTGCCTTACAAAGCTTACATCACCTGAGACCTGGGTGCGACTCCGACTACTGGGTGCTTTATGGAGTTTGTACATTATCCCCATGACCGCGTGGGTTTTCTCCGGGATCTTCGATTTCCTCCCACACTCCAAAGACGTACAGGTTTGAAGGTTAATGGCTTGTTGGAGGTGTAAATTGTCCCTAGGGTGTGTAGGATAGTGTTAATATGCGGGAATCGCTGGTCGACGCGGATCCGGTGGGCCGAAAGGCTTATTTCCACGCTGTATCTCTAAACTAAACTAAACTAATCTAAACTAAACTAAACTAAACTCCAACATCCAAGATACCTTTTGCTTCATCTCTGGCTTCTGAGAGCATTGTAAAATCACTCCACGTGACTGTGCTCCTTGTTCCTGCGTACAGGCACCGACTGAAGAGCGCAGCTGAATGGTGAGGACATCACACAGCTGGTCATAGGAGGTAGAAAAACAACTCCACAACTGCTTGGTGTCAATAGACTGGCCGATTTCCAAGGACTCGGCAACGGACCAGAGCAAATATGCCATGATTGTTACTGACTCCATAAGGAAATATTCGGAGGAATGTGCTCATACTAAAACCATCCAAGCGTTTCCAACCAGGAGTCTTGGATAAACCAAGGTCCTCAAGACCAGATCTCGGGCATTCAAGTCTGGTGTTGCAGGATCATGTAGGAACTAAAGTGAATATGTGATTCAGTTCCATTCTATCTGTAGTTTGTTTGTTTGTTTGTTTGTTTTCTGCGTTCAAAGTCCACGAGCATTGCCACTTTTCATTTCACTGCACATCTCGTATGTGTATGTGACGAATAAACTTGATTTGACTTGAAGTCCAAGTACGACCTCAGACAGGCAAGGAGACACTTTCATTCTCAACTGGAGGATGGGACAGACATTCGGCCACTGTGGCAGAGTTTGCTTGCCATCACTTCCTAGAAGGCAAAACCAAGTGGCAGCTCAAGCGACAGTGAGGCATCGCTCCCGGCCGAACTCAATGCTGTCTAGGCTCACTTCAAAAGTATGAAAACTGATGTGTCTTCTCGGGTCCCCATAGTTCCCAATAACATGGTCATCTCAGTCACCAAGCCCAACCTCATGAGGGTAAACTCTTAGAAAGCATTTGGATCTGATGGTGCATCTGCCTGTGTTCTTAAAACCAGAGTAGACCATCTGGGTGGAGTTTTTGAGGACGACTTCAGCCTCTCATTACAAAGGTCCAAGGTTCTCATCTGCTTTAAAGGTCATCAATAATAAAGGTGCCCAAAAAGAGTAAGGTGACATGCCTCAATGACCACTGACTGGTGGCACTAGCATCTGTGGTGATGAACTGCTTTGAGAGGTTATGATGCATATCAACTCCTGCCTTAGCATGGACCTGGACCCACTGCAATTTGCCTCCCACCACAATAGATCAATGGGGGATGCAATCTCTCTAGCTCCCCACTTTTCATTGGAACACTTCCTCCTTGATGACCATCAGAACAGGAGCATCTCAGGGTTGTCCACTCAGCTCTACTCACTCTTTACCCATTAATGTGTAACCAGACACAGTTCCAACGGTGTCTTTAACTTCACTGCTGATACCACCATTTTTGGATAACTAATAGCTGATGAGTATAGAAGAGAGATTGGAAATCTAATTGAATGGTGCCTGAACAACAATCTTGCTTGCAACACCAGCAAGAACAAGGAGCTGATTGTTGACTTTAGAAGGGGAAAGTCGAGAATCCCCAAATTTGCCATAATTGATGGGTTGGCGGTGGAGAATCAACAACCTCAAATTCTCGGCCATGAATATCTCTAAACATCTGTCTTGGACCCAGCACAATGATACAACAATAAATAAATCACATCAACAGCCTCCCTTTCTTAGGCGATTGAGATGATTTGGTAGGTCCACAAAAACGCTCTTGAACTTCTACAGATGCACGACTGAGAACATATTAACTGGCTGTTTCAGAGCCTGATTCAGCAACTCAAACACCCAGGAATGAAAGAGATTATGGAAAGTGGTAGCACTGCCCGGTCCATCAGAGGTGTTGACCTCCCCAGCATCAAATAGATATAAAGGAGGTGCGGCGTAAATAAAGGCGGACCCCTGACCCGGGGTCCGATCGCCTGCGCAGGGTAGCTGACATGCCCCCGATGCAGGAGCTGATCGCCCCTCTGTGGAGCGCCCAAACGCTGCCGGCTACGGGAGTCAAGATCGTCCCGTCAACAGAGGGCTCGAGGCCCCGACTGCGGGAGAGCTAAGGGAAGAGATTTGAACTTTTTTTCGCCTTCCATCACAGTGAGGAATGTGAAGGAGTCATTGTGGTAGGTGTTTATGTTAAAATGTATTTTGTGTGTTCCATTGCTTTTTATTTGTATGACTGACTTGGCAAATGAAATTCCTCATATGTTGCAAAACATACTTGGCTAATAAAGTATTATTGTGATTGTGATTGTAATTATCTGTGTGTATTGCGCTTAAAAGCCTTTTATGCTGCTGCAAGTAAGAATGGCATTGTTCCATTGTCGGTACATATGACAATCAAACACTCTTGACTCATGACAATTAATATATGCTTTATATTTCCTTTGCCATTAAATGTTGCCATCATTTGATACAAATCTCCCAGAATTTTTGTTAATCATATTTACTCAAGGTTAGAATTCACCAGTGCTCTGCTTTCAATTATGGAGCTTCTGTGAATGACGGACACAGTCATTAGCATTCTTTTCAAAACGTTAAAGATTATTGGGTTCCACGACATAAAGTTCTACCAAATGGATAATGAAAATATATCATGATGCATCCAATGTTTCCCTTATTTAATACTTGAATTTGATTTGAACCATTATTTACATCCATTTTTATTGACAGTGTCATTATCCCAGTAGCATATACTTAATGCATTTATTGAAATCAGACAATTGTAATTTTAGCTAATGTTTAATGTACATTTTCCATGTGATCCCTTACTTCAGAAAAGCTGGGAATCTACCTGGCCAAGGTATGCAAGTCAAGGTCTGAAGAAGGGTCTTGATCCGAAACGTCACCCATTCCTTCTTTCCAGGGATGCTGCCTGGCCTGCTGAGTTACTCCAGCTTTTTGTGCCTACCTTCATTATTTAATGTCACCCTTCTACTTGTTTACCCACAGGGGCTACAGATGGAAAGGCAATGCAGAAGACTGATAGCATAAGTTGGTCAACCAGTGTTGGGTGGGTTATTTTTTGGATGATATTTGGGGGGAACAATCTATTTATAGTTGAAACAAATAACTGCAGATGCTGGTTTATACCAAAGATAGAAACAAGGTGCTGGAGTAACTCAGCGGGTCAGGCAGCATCTCTGAAGAAAAAGGATGGATGAAGTTTCAGGTCAGCACACTTCTTCAGACTGAAAGTAGGGGGTTGGTGGTGTGGGTAGGTGAAGAGCTGGAAGTGAGAAAAGACCAGGACCAGCCACAAATGACCTCATGCAGGGTTGTGACTAGTAGGTATATTGTTGGCGAGGGAAGGTGTGATCTCAAGAGAAACAATGTGGAGAACCATGGACGGGATAAAATGATTATCTGGTCCATGGAGGAAGGGTGCATGGAGGGAAGGTGGGTTGTGTGATTAAATGGCAGTTTGAACAGGAGAGTGTGGTGAGTCAGAAGTGATTCTACAAAACAAATAGCTGGGGAATTATTAAAAATATAAAAATATATAATATTTAAGAAAATTCAGTTGACAAAATAACAGGGTGTTGATACTTTGAACGGTAAAGAATGCAATGTCCCAACAAGGAAATAAGTAAAACCCCAATAATTTTTGACATGGGCATCTCCTGTTCTGCAGTATAAATTTTGACAAAATAACTTTTAGTTTACTTTGCTCTGGTTTTGAGGTACAGCGCGGAAACAAGCCCTTCGACCCACCAAGTCCACTTCACCAGCAATCCCCACACACTAACACTACCCTACACACACTTGGGACAATTTTTCATTTATGCCAAGCCAATTAACCTACAAATCTGTACATCATTGGAGTGTGGGAGGAAACCGAAGATCTTGGAGAAAACCCACGCAGGTCACAGGGAAAACGTACAAACTCCATACAGATAGCCCCCATAGTCAGGATCAAACCTGGGTCTCTGCCGCTGTAAGGCAGTAGCTCTACTGCGACACCACCATACCGCCCTTAACATGCAATGCACAACTTTGCCATTACCCGTCAATGGCAACAGCGGGGTTAGATCTGACACAACATTACAGCTCAAAGAGTAATTCATATTCCAATGGAGCACATCACACAGTGTTATTAATTCTCTGAAGCCAGGCCTGGTGATTATTTATTCTCACTGAACCATTGACATAACAGGGCCCAATGCATGGGACATAAAAGGCAGGAATACGGCACATGATGTTACTTTTTTTTAGGAAACAGATGCAGAGATACAAACCCAATGTGCCTTTGGGATTTACTGGTGTTTCTTCACGAGGACAGTTAGTATTATCAAAGACAAAGACCCACACCACTCTGGCATACTGGTATGATCTGGATGAAGATATAAGAGCCTGGGAACTGGTGCCTCCAGTTTCAAGAACAGCTTCTTCTTATCAGGAAAACACACTAAACGGCCTGTCCCATCAGCATGGTCGCTTGATTCGTACGGCCTCGCGGGGCCGGTCCCACTTCAATTGCCGGAGCCATATGGAGTTATGCGGGGCTGGTCCCGACATCGCGTGGGGCTCGGAAAAACTGACACTGTTCAAAAATCCCGCGCGGCAACGGCCTGTCGGCCCACAGCCGCATCGAGGACGTACGCAGCGTCTCGACGTCGTATGCAGCGTCATGACGGCGTACGCAGCGTCTGGACGCCGTACGCAGCGTCTTGACGGCATACGCCTAGCACGTGGCGTTGCGCAGTGACGTCATCACGCAACGGCACACCGTGCGACGTCCAAATTCAGTCGGCCCGCCTCCACTCCAGCTGATTGGTGAGTATGATGTCGGGACCAGCTCCATACAGCTCCGTGGTTGGAAGTGGGACCGGCCCCACGAGGCCGTACGCCTCAAGCCACCACGTTAGGTCGCGCGCGCCGCATGCAGTCGCATGCTGGTGGGACAGGCCCGTAAGCCTCTATTTCCTCAGAAGACAGTGGCACTATGATGAATGACACTTAGCAACTTTGACAGATGTACTGTGGAAAGCATCCTATCTGGCTCCTCCACTGTCAGAGTGAGGCCACAGACAAATTGGAGGAAGAGCACCTCATATTTCACTTGAGCAGCTGACTACCCAAAGAATATGAACATTGATTTCTCTAATTTACAGTACCTTCTGCATTCCTTCCCCCCCCCCCACCCCTGACCAGGGAAATTCTTTCCTTTCCACCCATACCACCCCCTCCCCGGGCACTTTTTCTTGCAGCCGCAAGAAATGCTACACTTGCCGCTTTACCTCCCCCCTCGACTCCATTCAAGGACCCAAGTAGTTGTTCCAGGTGCGACAGAGGTTCACCTGCACCTCCTCCAACCTCATCTATTGCATTCGCTGCTCTAGATGTCAGCTGACCTACATCGGTGAGACCAAGTGTAGGCTTGGCAATCATTTCGCCGAACACCTCCGCTCAGTCCGCAAAAACCTATCTGATCTCCCAGTGGCTCAGCACTTCAACTCCCCCTCCCATTCCGAATCCGGCCTTTCTGCCCTCGGCCTCCTCCATGGTCAAAGAGAGCACCACCGGAAATTGGAGGAGCAGCACCTCATATTTTGTTTGGGCAGTTTATACCCCAGCGGCATGAACATTGACTTCTCCAATTTCCGGTAGCCCTTATTGTCTCCTCCCCTTCTCAGCTCTCCCTCAGCCCTCTGGCTCCTCCTCGTCCTTTCTTCTTCCCGCCCAACCCTACATCAGTCTGAAGAAGGCCCGAAATGTTGCCTATTTCCTTCACTCGATAGATGCTACCGCACCCGCTGACTTTCTCCAGCACTTTTATCTATGTACATTTTTTATCTGCGATTTCACTGCAGCTGCAATGCTATAACACGATATTCTTTAATCGGGCATTTGTCTCTTTGCACGACTTGCTGCATTTGTGCGTGGCTTGATTATATTCATGTACAGCATGATTTGACTGAAGACCATGCAAAACAAAGTTTGTCACTGTATCTCGGCACACAATAACAAACCAACACCAATACCAACAGCAACCATCAGGCTCTTGAAGCAACTGCACTATCCTAACCATCCCAACCCTACCTCCGCACCGAACTACTGCGGACTGTATAATGTTGCACTATGTACTTCAATCAGCACTATTATGACATGGTTGCCTAGTTATTCAATAATTAATCATTTATTATGTTATTGTTTATTGAATATGCTTGTTGTATTGATGCATTAATGTGCTGTGAAGTTACAGTAAGTAAGAATTTCATTGGTTTGATCCCGGTGCATATAACAATTAAATTCACTTGGCTCTTGAGTAGCAGGTGAATACAAAGATCAAGGGATTTTCACAATATTAGTCAGATAAGTGATTTACATCTTTCCTAAAGTTATTGGTGCTAAAACAACATGATTAGTAATAAAGGCAGGAGGCATTACAAGGAGAACAGCTGAAGGTAAAATAGAAAGTGAGGTAACAATTGAGCACTTAATTTAGTGCTGATTGAATGCAAGAAACATTATTAAAGATGTAGTAAGTTAAAGGATTTGCTGAAATGAGATCCCATCTGCCTGTTGAAATGGCCATAAAACTTAGCATTAGTATTAGGGTTAGGGTTTTGGCATTTTCAGAGTTTTTAGTTTACTTTAGTTTAGTTTAGCTTAGAGATACAGCATGGAAACAGGCCCTTCGGCCAACCGGGTTCGTGCCGACCAGCGATCCCTATCCTACACACACACTAACACTATCCTACACACACTAAGGACAATTTTTACATTTACCTAGCCAATTAACTTGCAAACCTGTATGTCTTTGGAGTGGAAGATCTCGGAGAAAACAACACACAGGGAGAACGTACAAACTCCGTACAGACAGCACGCGTAGTCAGGATCGAACCTGCGTCTCTGGCAGGCTCTGCCGCTGCGTCACCGCTGGTTTTCTTAGTATCCTGGCCAAATCTTTATGTTTCTTCGTTAATTCACCTCACCAACTTATTGTTGTATTTTCTTCGTCCCTCTACCCATCCCTCCTCCACCCTAGTCATCCTTCCAGTTTATGGCTCGCATCTATATATCCCTTCATTATCACCTCTTCCACAGCCAACAATGGACCATTGTGGGTTCCGTCTTTCCTTGGTCATCGGTGCTGGCTCTGATTTGTTCTGAAGCCTTTTTATACCTTCAGTTTCCCTCTCCCCTGACTCTCAGCCTGAAGAAGAGTCTCGACCCGAAACATCACCTCTTCCTTTTCTCCAGAGATGCTTCCTGACCTGCTGAGTTACTCCAGCATTTTGTGTCTATCTTCGGTCTAAACCAGCATCTGCAGTTCCTTCCTACACTTATTATTTTGCGTGTTTCCTTTGCAGCTTGTGGCCTCTTACTGGGTGCTGTTTGCCTCACTTTTAGTTTCATCACAACTATGATTGCATTTCAAGTGTCATTGAATCATTGTAGAGATTTGTGCTGTACAAACGCACCGCACTGCTTGTTTTGTCATCTCTCACCAAGACAACAGTAAACGGTTCTTGCTGTCTATGATATATGTTCTCTTATTTTAATGTTTGTTCTAAGAAATACCATTTTATATACATTCCCCCATGCATATGGAGAAATGCATATAAAATGCCAGTTGGTAACTGCAGCAAAGAGTCGTTACGCACAGTATGAAGGAAGAAAGATAAACTTGTGTGCACTATCTTAATATTTAAAATGGTTCATGTTAATCTTTTACCATGCTACGTACCATGCAAGAAATTATGCCGAAGATCCATCTACTGATGCGACACTTTTTTAATCTTGCCATCAAATAGTGCACATTAAACCTGCTGTATTGTGCTTCACAATATACTGCATTCAATCAACATGTTGTTAATATTTAATAAGGAAAAACCACAGCAAATACGTGCTTTAATTTTCTGTGAATTATGAATAAAAAGCAAAGTGAGAGGAGTGGGGGAATGTAAAGCTACAAATGCAGATTTTCTAATTCCCTTGGTGTGTGAGGAGAATGATATTGTGAACCGAGAAAAGACCAAGTCATAGCTTTGCCAAGGATTATCAAGAAAGTAAATTAAAAATGGAATTCACATACAGTGCAGAGGGTTGCAGAAGATTAAAGTATGCCCTGCTATTTAATGGTGCCCTTGAAGAAGAATTAGTACAAAGTGCAAGATGTGAGAATTTTAATGAGCTGTTATACAGTCTTGTAAGAGCGACCCATTTTGTAGCTTCAAATTACTAAAGTTGCCAGCATTAAATCTCAAAAAACCATAAAAGCTATCTGGAATTTAAGGTGAAAGAAAAGCACCGTGAATTGTTTTTAACATTGTTTTGTTGTCCCTTTGTCAAGCTTTTCTTCCAGTTAAATCTGGGAATCTCCCTCACAACGATCCTCAATGAAAAAACTGCAAATGTAGTAAATGTAGTGAATGTAGCAAATCTCAATGATAAAGGTTTGCTGATCTGTGTGACTCATTTCCTGGATGCATTGCGTTTAGCTTAGAGCAGGGTCGGCAACCTTGTTCCGCATAGGGGAACGCATGTCTGTGAGCAGATGGCGGCCACATCTATCACGTGTACACATGGATCCCACCCCCATCCCGCCCCGGATGGCAGGCATCAAATCATGTGTTCACATAGATCCCGCCCCTTCAAGGACCCACCGGAGCACTGACCCCAAGTTACGGGCACTCACGAACATGGCGAACCTACGGACCATTGCCTTGGCCCTGTCCAGAAGGTGGTGACTCGATTACTCACACTCATCCCCAGCCTATTGAGAACAACAATAGGTGCGCGGCCGTGCCGGCGGCTTTGCGCAGGATGCGGTACAGCCAGAGCTTGGCCCTCGGCGCTTGGCCGTGCTCGGCGCTGCTCAGCTCTCGCCGCTCGCCGCTGTGTGGCACTCGTCGTTCCTAGCTGCTCAGCACTACTCAGCGCTCGGCACTGCTCGCCATTGCGGCGGCCAGCTCAGGCGTCTTGCGTCCTTGTGTCACCCTGCCTGGGCACCTGCGCGTCGCAACTTCGGGCCCGTGAGGTACCGGAGATGACGGAATTCTGCGGGCCGGATAATTACTGGAAAATAAGTACACCAGCGGGCCGGATAATTTCGGGTTACGCGCCTCAGGTTGCCGATCCCTGGCTTAGCGATACAGCACGGACACAGCCTCTTCGGCTCACAGAGTCCAGCAATCCCCACACATTAACACTATCCTATTCACACTAGGGACAATTAACACTTATTCCAAGCCAATTTACCTACATACCTTTGGAGTGTGAGAGGAAAGCGAAGTCCAAAGAAAACACATATGGTCACGGGGAGAACATACAAACTCCGTACAGACAGCGCCCGTAGTCGGGATGCAATGCGGGTCTCCTGCGTTGCAAGCG
Source organism: Raja brachyura (assembly GCA_963514005.1). Next base: position 16,506,611 of record OY740798.1, on the reverse strand, counting down.
CTGTAAGGCAACAACTCCACCGCTGCGCCACCGTGCCGCCCATTGTCTGGGGCATAAAGTCTAATCTCTGCCTACCATTGTTTCCATACAGTGGTTCAGCAATCATTGCAATTACATATATGTTGTGCAGCTGCAAGTAAGAATTTAATTCTTCTGCTTCAGGGCATACGACAATAAAATGCCCTTGACTCAAATGTTGCTGGATTTACAGGTAGAAAGGAGATTTAAAAGAGCAGAGTGATTCTATCAGTTGATCAGTGATTCTATGCACCTTCTGTGGGACCAGCACACAAAGAGTCACCATGCTAAGGTGCCATCCTGCCGCTTGGGCAAGATATTGGAAAGAGACGTTGAAGACATGCCAAACTTCCTATGTGTACGAAATAACTGCAGATGCTGGTTTAAATCGAAGATAGACAAAAGATGTTGGGGTAACTCAACAGGTCAGGCTGCATCTCTGGAGAACATAGACAGGAGAGTTTTGGGTGGCCTTCTTCAGACTGATTGTGGGGGAGGGGGGCGAGGGGGGGGGAGGGGGGGGGAGGGGGGAGGGGGAGAAAACTGGGAAAGAGGAGAGACAAGACAAAGCACGGCAGGCAAATCATATAAGTGGGAGAGATCACAAGGAAAGGATTATCATGGCCAAACCTCATTCTATTTTCTGCTGACATCCACAATTTACTCCGGGAAGCTGCCTTACAGCGCTTGCAGCTCCAGAGATCCGGGTTCGATCCTGACCACGGGTGCTGTCTGCACGGAGCTTGCATGTTCTCCCCGTGACAGTGATAATTTTCTCCGAGATCTTTGGTTTCCTCCCACACGCCAAAGACATACAGGTATGTAGGTTATTTTGCTTGGTGCATGTGTAAATTGTCCCTAGTGTGTGTAGGATAGTATTGATGTGCGGGGATCGCTGCTCAGCGCGGACTGGGTGGGCCGAAGGACCTGTTTCCATGCTGTATCTCTGAACTAAACTAAACTAAATGCACAACAATGATGTAGCAATCCAGACTATGACTATGTCACAATGTCAATTGCAGAATTTCATCTCTACTCTAGCCAGCCAAAACAGCGGTGTTCAAACCAATGTTTAAGAAGGAACTGCAGATGCTGGAAAATCGAAGGTAGACAAAAGTGCTGGAGAAACTCAGCGGGTGCAGCAGCATCTATGGAAAGAAGGAAATAGGCAACATTTCAAGCCGAGGCGTTGCATATTTCCTTCGCCCATAGATGCTGCTGCACCCGCTGAGTTTCTCCAGCACTTTTGTCTACCTAGTGTTCAAATCAGAGTCTTTCTAAAATTGTATTCTCTGGTATTACACCAAGATGTCACAAATATGTTTGTTTTTTTGCCTAGATTATCATTGTGGTTGTTCATATAGTAAATCTGTATGTGGCATTGGTATGTGCCATTTATGTCATCTGTTCTTTCACATTATTGGAATCAGATTACATTTCCTTCACTTCTGCTGGTATGAAATGAACAAGCCAGTTAATAAAGAATCAGGACATCTCAAATGGCACGTGATTGGCAGGTTTCTTTAAATTAATTTTATTTTCTTCAACTCCTTTAATTACATTTTGGCCGACATCTAACTAAATTTAAATTCTGTCACACTTTCAGGAACAGCTGCCAATTCCTTACGCAATCTTACCAAAGATTGTTTTTAAACTGATTTCCGAGTTAAGGAAGATTATAAAGCTCAATTTGTGCCATTGTATCAGTCTCAATTATCCCACTGAAACAGGTGCGACAGTTCAATCTTTCTCAACTAAACACCTAGCACACCTGGACAATTTAGTTCCGTTTTAGTTTTAGAGATGCAGTGCGGAAACAATCCTCTCGGTCAACCAGCGATCCCTGTATATTAGCTCTATCCTACACACTAGGGACAATTTACAATTTTTACCAAAGCCAATTAACCTACAAATCTGTACATCTCTGGTGTGTGGGAGGAAACTGGAGCATCAGGAGAAAACCCACGTGGTCACGCGGAGAATGTACAAATTTCGTACAGACAGCACCCATACCAGGATCGGTCCCGGTTCTCTGGCGCTGTAAGGCAGCAATTCTACCATTATGCCACCACTCCACCCCAATTCAAAACATCTGAAGCATGGAGTAGTTTTTTTTTTTTAATTACAGTAAGCATTAATCTATTTCCATTTTCTGTTGGAGAAACCAAATATTTTTGTGAAAACTAAACCAAAATTTAAACGCAATGGAATATTGTTGACAATTATAACCTTTGTTGTGAATTTTTTCTTGAAAAGAACATCTTCGCAATTAATCTGCTGAATTAAGTTTTCATTTGTAGTAAATAGAGTTTTTTTAACTGATTTGTAGATAACTACCTACCATTTGTTTTCCCTGATCTTTGCTCGAATCGCTTGCCCTGGCAGTCATTAAATTAATATTGTTTCTCAGCTTTGCTGTGCAGAATTGGTCTTATGTCATAAATCTTCATTTAAGATACACTTTGTGAAATTGTTAATAAATAAAAAATTCTCAGATATTAATTCTTTCAAAAACATAATTGAAATAATACCTAATAAACTTGTTTTATTGGATATACCAGAAGAGATCTATTTTATTGGATATGCCACAAGATTGTTTGAAATGATAAAATGTAAGTAAGCTTCAATCTAATGTTACGAAGAACTATTCTCCCTGTAGGTACTTTGTACATTAATAGAATGGAGCACACAAAGAGACCATTCAGTCCATTATGTGTGTGCTGGCACTTTGCAAAAGCTATCCAATTCATTTCACACATCAATTTTTTTTGGTTCCAATGTTTCCAATTATCTCCTAAATTCTTATTGAGTTTCCACCTGCCTTTCAGACTGTGCACTTTAGGTTATAACTCAAGCAAATAATGATTTCTACTCACCTCACCTTGGCTCCGTTTGCAAATTTCCTTCAGTTACCAAATACTTCTACTACTGGAATTAGAATTTATATGAATTTCCTTCATTCATGTTTTGAAAGACTTTTATCAAACCTTTGTTATCAAACAAAATCCACATAATAGAAGTTCCTTTGGGGAAATCAATTAATTCTGTTTTCTCTGCCTCATCACCGGGTATCCTTCGTGAAATGTGAAGCACAGAATAGAACACATTGCACAGCCAAGGCCAAACTAGTGATTTATAGTCTGAAATCCTGTTATTGTATTGTATCATCTCTTTGATTCTAAAGTTGAGGAATATGTACACTTCTCTCACAGTTATCAATGCACAGACTTTTTAAAAATCAGTTTGTAAGCCCTTAGACTTTTCTGTTGCTACCCCTATGTAAAATTGTGCCTGCAGCTTATGGACCTGTCCCACTTAGGCAACTTTTTAGGTGACTACAGGAAACTATGCAGTCGCCACACGTTCGCGGGTGGTTGCCGAGGAGTCGCCTTCATGGTCATGAGGAGTTCCCGCATTCTGGGAACTAGTCGCAGCCTCATTATGGTCGCCGTAAATTTTTCAACATGTTGACAAATTAGCGGCGACTAGAATGAAACCGCCACAGGGAGTAGCAGGAGCTGTAGATGGGTCGCAAGGAGGTCCTAATGGGTTGCCAGGAGGTCGAAGGTTCTTGGAGGTTCTCGTAAGTTGTAGTCAGTGCTGACCGGTGAATTTCATTGACACATTGGGGAAAAGAAAAGGTAAGCAGTAGTTTTCAGAACCAAGGATAACCGACCAGTAATGTTAAATGTCCGCCAAGCTTCACTCCTTCTACACCCTTCTCCCCCCTCTCCCCCCCCCCCTTTAAAGGACTTACCGTACACTGTGCTTTAGCCGTCTTTTTACAGCGCCAACCTTCCTGTTCATCGCGGTGTGTGTCTGTTTCACCTTGGCTTTGCACCGTGTGAATTTTTTATGCCGCTTTCCCTGCTTGCCCTGTCCCCTGCCTGCATAATGGGCTGGTGAAAGAAGCGATGTGTTTGTGTGTGTGTTCCACTTTGATAGTCGCCGTTCCAGTTGTCAGTTTTTCAGGCAACTGCCGGCAACTTGACATTTGCCGGCAGTCCGCTGAAAAATCGTCTAAGTGGGACAGGCCCATTATGTTACAACACTTTATGTATTTTCTATTTGCTCCGGTTTCCTTTAAAGACGTACAAGAATGTAAGTTAATTGGCTTCAGTAAAATTGTACATTTTCCCTAGTTTGTAGGACTCTGGCCTCGTTCCATGCTGTATCTAAAATCTAAAGTCTTCTTAGGCCCCCTTCGTTCATGGCTGACCATGGGTGTCTCCCGGGTTGGAGGACGCCAGTGCCGTGACTTTGTTTAACGTGGGGAGACTGGTGCACAGACAGCCACCACACGGTCCTTAACAGATCAGGGTCAGGATCCAGTGGCATGGAGTCCAAGACGACTGGAGACCCTTTTCTGCTGCAACCTTCATCCGCCTTCCCAGCCGTTGTGATGCTCCACTAAGGAGCGTCACAGCATCCTCCGCCTGTTTCACCATTGAGGTCTTGGTTGGATTGCTCTTTGTCAGAGTCCTCCCCCTCGACCTTACCGCCATGGTTGGCCCTACCAGGAACATAGCTCCAGACGGCATCAATCTAAAATAAATCAAACCTTTCACACATTTGACAGCTGGTTGAGTTAGTAAGTTTGAATTAGCTAATTGAGAAAGAATTTAATTGCAGGTGAGGATTAGTCCAAGGTGATATCTGGTCCTTAGGTGCAGGATGTTTTGTCATGCAAGTTTAAGCTGCCAGACATGAATTGGTAAATTAGATCAGTGTAGGTCAACACAAGTACTCTGTTATCCAAGGACTCAATGGCCAACTTAAATTACACCATTGCCTTCACAGATTTCATCAGTAAGTATGTAGGGGACTGTGTACTAAATAAGTCAACCTGAGTATTCTCCAATCAGAAATTGTGGTATCTCGACAGAAGACCAAGTCTGAGATGTTCAAGACGGTCATTGGGACTGTACAGGAAATGTAGATATGACCTTCACAAAGCCATCAGGGATACTAAGACACAATTTAGACCAAATTAGAGTCCCAGATTAAACACACAGACACCCAATTGCTTACATGTGATGACAGTCGGGTGGAATCACTGGCAACAGTGCGTCCCTACCTGACAATCTCATTGCATTGTCTGCTCGTTAGAACAGAAGGTCGGTGGGTTGGCGACAGCAGCCGTGAGGGTCTCAGGTGCACTGTTACCCAAGGTCACCATCGCAATCATTAGATCATAATTCCTGAGAGTAAACCCACAGTAAGTAACTGGCCTGAATGGAGTTCTCAGCCGTGTCCTCAAAACTGGAGCGGCACAGCGGTAGAGTTGCTGCCTTACAGCGCCAGAAACCAGGGTTCAATCCTGACTGCGGGTGCTATCGGTATGAAGTTTGTACGTTCTCCCAATGAACGCATGGGTTTTCTCAGTGTGCTCCGGTTTCCTCCCACACTCCAAAGACGTACAGGTTTGTACGATCATGGCTTCTGTTTATGATAAATTGTCCCTATTGTGAATAGGATAGTGCTAAGGTGCGTACAAGGTGATCGTTGGTCAACGCAGACTTGGTGGGCAGAGGGACCTGTTTCCACACTATATCTTTAAAGTCTAAAGTCTAAAGGTCTAAACTGGTACTGACAAGTTGGCTGGAGTATTCAAAGACATCTTTAGACTCACCCTACTCCATTCGGTGATTCCAACCTACTTCAAGAAGGCCAAACGAACGCAAGGTTGAGTGCCATCAATGACCACTGGCTGGTGGTGTCTGATCACCACGATTATGAAGTGCTTTGACACACTGGTGATGGTGCACATTAATTCCAGCCTCCCAGACAGCCTGTAATCCATTGCAATTCACCCATCGCTGCAACAGGTCCAGGGGCAGACACCATCTTCCTGGCCCTGCACTCTTGGTTGGAACATCTGAGTAACAAAGACACCTATGTCAGATTCCAAGGTATTGACTATAGCTCCACATTCAACACCATAGTTCCATCCAAACTCATCTCCAAACTCCTGGATCGCAGAATTGGCACTCCCCTCTGCCACTAGATCCTTGCCTTCCTGACCCATAGGGATAGGTGATTTCTTTTCGGAGTCACGAGAGTGACTTCGTGAAGACCCCGCCAGCACACATGCGCGACATATCGTCGCTCGCATTTGCAGTCGATGGCTGGAGGTGGAGCGTGTCTCACCACCAGCCCTTCATAAGAACCGCTCAGGTAAGTTTTAGGCAACCTTGAGCTGGTTGTCCCTGTTCTAGAACTTTTTATGTTCACAGGGAACATGGATAGGAGAAATACGGGTCGCAGGACTTCTGAGAGGAGTCGACGACCACTTTTCCTGGAGCTGCTTTCTACATCGGCAACACCCGCTAGTCAGGCCGGGGAAATGTCACGAAAGTCGGGCAGCCCTGTGACTACAGTACCCGACCCACTACACAGCTGTGTTCAGAACAGCAAAGTGGGAGCACAGCACCAGAGGTAATTCAAGATCCTGACTCTATTTCATTATCTCCCACTGGAAGGGAGACTTTGGCTGAGATGAGCAGACGGGTTACCCATGCTACCGCACGGTCTTTCTCCCCAGCCACTCGGGCAACTCGAGGAAGAGCCAGGGAAAGAGCTGCTCGACAGTCAAGCCCTTCTAGGGCTGATTATTCACCGGAAACTGCAAGACTGCGGACAGGTGAATCATCGAGACCAGGGTCTACTGGCATACCAGTCAGGGCCAGTATTGACTCACCACCCAGCAAGGCCAGCAAAAGTCGGGCAGGTGGAGTCTCATCACGGTCACCGCACCCCCCATTAGTCGCCTCTGTCCGGAAGGAGGACAGGTGGCAAGCCCGCGCGGACGTCGGGTCACCGCGCTGCGGCGGCAGGTACCGACTACTCACCGCATATGGCCTTTGAGGCTAGCGGGTCGTTCTCGTCCGAAAGACGGCGAACGAGCAGCAGGTCCGCACGGGAGTCGCATAGCTCTGCAGCTGCGGCAGGTAGCGACCTCATATCATGGCGCCGGGATTCTTACCTCGACGAGGTACGGGCCAGTGATAGGAGCCTCAGGAGTTCCTTGGGGCCTGAGGGTTCCGACCTTTCATCCGCATATGGGGAAGAAGGTCGTATGGAATGCATGGAACGGATAATGGAACGCATCCTGCAACAAAATCTACTACAGCAGGACGTTCCCAGTTCCAGGAGACTGTTAAATATATCTCTATCATCGATGGGAAGTACAAGGCAGCCAGGGGGAGAGGAAGAGATTCTGGTTCGTGAACCTGTGGCACCTGAAATTCCTCAAGAGGAACTGTTGGATGTGGCATCCAAGTTCGCACTACCCAAGTCTTCGGGTCAACCCCTCAAACCTAAACTGGCTGCCACCATTGACTTCCTGACTAATCATCAATTACAGGACCAGGTCCTTGCTGAAGCCATGAGTCGGTATAAGGCACCGAACAATTGCAACTCACTTAATGTGCCTATAGTGAACAAACCTATTTGGGGGAATATCAGCCCAGGTATTAGAGCACAAGAAATCAAGCTACAAAGGATTCTGAAGTTGCTCACATCGGGGATCACTGCGTTTGCGAGATCAGTGGATGGTATGGACTTAAGTACTGAGCAAGAGGATGCCCTTGCGTTACTATGTAACACCCAGTACGAAATAAATGCTTTTCTCAAAGCCACCATCAAGCCCACATTAAACCCAACATTTGCAGGGTTATGTAGGGAATTGTTCGGAGAGGACCTACTGAAGCAGGTCAAAGACTTAGATGACCATGCGAAGGCAGTGGGACTAATGAGGTCACACCCTTCAAGCAGGCAGGCGGCTAGGAGGTTACCATACTCCAGACTGCGGGGACAACCCAAAAAATCAGCAAGGACCTACACGACAGCACCACCGCAATTTCAGCAGTATCAACAGCCAAAGCCTTTTTTAGGGCAAGGCCCGCAGCGACCGGCGTGGAAAATGTGGCAGCCACAAAACCCAGCACCTCCACGTCCCACCAAACATGTCAGGGACCGCCGGTAACCATGGAGGTAAGGCGGTCTGGATTTCATGCAGTTGCATGTTTAACCTCACATGTTAGTGGGAGATTACGGTTCTTTAAGGAGGCATGGGATACCGTCACTTCAGATGTGTTTATATTACAAAGTATTCAGGGTTACGAAATCGAGTTCATAAATGAACAACTTCCCCCATCTCAGCATATGCCGGATCGCAAATTTGTACCTTCCAATAAGGAAGCAGTGGAGGGCTATGCTGAAATTTTGAGATGACAAGAAAAAGGGGTAATAGAAAGAACGATTCACGAACCAGTTGAGTTCGTATACAACATCTTCACAAAAACTAAGAAAGATGGTGGATGTCGGGTCATCATTGATCTAACCCATTTGAATACTTTTGTAAAATATACCCATTTTAAAATGGACACGTTTGAGACAGCCAAATCATTGGTTTCTAAGGGCTGCTTCATGGCATGGATTGATTTAAAAGATGCATACTATTCAGTATCCATTCGGAAACATCACAGGAAGTTCTTGAAGTTTATTTGGATGGATCAACTTTGGCAATACAGAGCATTGCCCAATGGGCTTACCCACAGTTCCCAGATTGTTTACCAAATTACTAAAACCAGTGTTAGCAACACTGAGAAAGCAAAACCATATGGTTATGGCTTATTTGGATGACGTCCTAATCATAGGAGATACTCTGGAATCAACAAAATTGGCAGTCACAGCCACTGTTTCATTATTTCAAAAAAAGGGGATTTATAATCCATCCAGATAAATCAAAGTTCTGCCCATCACAGGTTATGGACTATCTGGGATTCACAGTTGATTCTAATCAAATGATTGCCACCATACCAATTAACAAAGTTGTGGAAATCATTGAGGCATGTAATAATCTGGTCTGCGCCAGTACACCAACAATTAGACATGCTGCCAAGGTAATTGGGAAATTGGTAGCTACTTTTCCAGCTGCCCAATTTGGACCTTTATATTATCAAAATTTGCAAAGATCCAAGATTTCAGCATTGAAATTGAATGCTGGACATTTTGATAGACCTATGCAGCTGCCATTTAAGGCGAAAATTGAGTTACAATGGTGGATTGACAGTATCCGTAACTCATTCAAACCCACCATTGTGCCTCGTCCGTCGGTGTATTTACAAACTGACGCAAGCTCCCATGGCTGGGGAGCTACTGACAACAACTCTAGTTGTGGGGGCAGATGGGACTCACAAGAATCTACCCTTTTGTTGGCACGAGGGATAAATTATTTGGAGATGCTTGGAGCATTTTACGGACTAAGAGCTTATTGTTCAAACTTTACTGATACTCATGTCTGTCTCCAAATAGACAATACCACTGTGGTGGCATATTTAAATCATATGGGCGGTACCAGGTCAATTTCTTGCGATGAATTGGCTAACACAATTTGGCTCTGGTGCATACAATGTAATATTTGGATATCAGCTACCTACCTTCCAGGTAAGCTCAACACAGTGGCGGACACCAGGTCGCGTATATTCAATGACAACATTGAATGGATGTTAAATCCCCAAATATTTACCAAAATCACAGCCAAATTTGGTAAACCGGATATTGACCTTTTTGCGTCACGGTTAAACCATCAGGTACCAACATATGTATCATGGGAACCAGATCCTGGGGCAATAGTGATGGACGCTTTCTCACTGGACTGGGGGAAATGGTTTTTCTATGCATTTCCTCCATTTTGCCTCACCAGTCGGGTATTGCGGAAAATCAAATTAGATTCTGCAAAAGGCATTCTAATCATACCCGACTGGCCTACACAACCATGGTATCCGGTGGTCCTTGGGATGATCAGTGAACCATGGGCTCTCTTGGAGAAATGCCCTCAATTGGTGACGAACCCTGTTACAGGGGAATACCATCCCTGCCACAGTCACTTGAATTTATTGGCTTGCAGGTTTTGAACAGACCCCTGCTGCAGTATGGTCTCACACCGAGGACCATGGATACCATCGGAGCATCATGCAGGGAGTCTACAAGACGGCAATACCTAACCCAAATAATAAAATGGGAAGCCTACTGCAGCCGGATGAACATTTCACATGACTCCGTAACCATACCACATGTGCTGGAATTCCTTGCGGGGTTGCACCATGATGAACACCTCAGTTACAGTGCCATTAATAGTGCCAGAAGTGCACTATCATCCTACCTTACCATTGAAGTAGGATCTCACAAACTAGTGTCCAAATTGATGAGGGGTATATTTAATTCAAATCCACCCCGACCACGTTGCAACGTTACCTGGGACATTGGGGTAGTATTAACCCTACTCAGGACATGGTCACCCATGGTTGGACTTTCTTTGGACAAACTCACCTTGAAATTGGTGATGTTATTGGCACTAACGTCAGCACAACGGGTACAGACTTTACAAAAAATCAATATTGATAGAATGGTCTCTACCCCGGAGAAAGTAAAATTTTACATTGACGAGTTACTAAAGCAGCACAGACCTGGGTTTACAGGGCTGCAGCTGGTTTTTCCGGCATACCCCGCTGTTGTGAGGCTATGTTTAGCCACCCATATTCGTCATTATATTAAAGTGACGCGGACCCTAAGGGGAATGGAGAAATATCTGCTGATAAGCCATAAGAAACCACATCACAGAGTGTCGGTACAGACGATCTCTAGGTGGCTCAGAATCGTGTTGGGTGCAGCAGGTATTGACATTAATGTCTTTAAATCCCATTCCACCAGGGCTGCATCCATGTCGGAGGCAAAGGTTATGGAGGTGCCCATGGACCATATTCTTGCCACAGCGGACTGGGCTAGTGAAGCCACCTTTCAGTGGTTTTATAACAAACCTGTTACCACTCCTGTTATGTTCGCGGAGGCCGTGCTGTGCTGGTCAGCAACATACAGCTATTCCCCAGTGAGGGTTTTTTTCTTTGTTTATAATTAATAAACATTATTATTTTTCAGTACATCCAGAAATATGTTTATACTCCTATCCATCCATATTGTTGCGTGTGTGAGAGCATGGACATGATCCAGGGCATGAAATCACAGAGCTTTGAAATCTTCACAAAGTCACTCACGTGACTCGGAAATGAAATAGTAAGATTAAACGAGAACTTACCAGTTTGAAGTTTGATCTTTATTTTATGAGGCGTTGCGATGAGGGATTTCGTGCCCTCCACTCCCAACCCTCTATCATAAGGTCAACTGATATTTAGAGTCTCTTCAATCTTACTATAACAAGTCATTTCTTTGTTGTTGGTTCTGTGATTCCACACCGCTGCTTTGAAGAATGTCGCGCATGCGTGCTGGCGGGGACTTCATGAAATCCCTCATCGTAACTCCTCATAAAATAAAGATCAAACTTCAAACTGGTAAGTTCTCATTTAATCTTACTATTATCCATCCTTCTTGATAACACCAGTCTCCTACAAAGCTGCTTCTCAGCCCCTTACTGTACTTCCTTTCCACTCATGACAGTGCAGCCAAACGTTGCTTTAATTCCAATTATAGATTTGCAGATGACACCACCCTAGTGAACCAGCTCATGAACAATGACGAGACGGGGTACAGGAAATAGTAGCGAAGGCTTGGTAACATGGTATCAAGGCAACTCTCTCTCTCTCTCAAAGTCAGCCGATGAAGAAGCTGGTCATCGGCTTCAGGAAGTGGGTTGGCGCGCATGCACCTGGTTGCATCAAAGGTTGGGACGGTCGAGTGATCCAAGTTTCTAGGTGTAAATATCATCAGCAAATGTCCCTGCTCCATCAGCATTAACATTCCAGCCAAGATAGCACACCATAATGCCTTTGTTTCCTCAGAAAGTGAAGGAATTTCAGAACACTATAATAAACTAATATTACAAATCTTCTGGCCCCAAAATAGATCAAAACATAGAAACATTGCCGTAAAATACACAACAATCTGAACTTTGAATCAACTCATAAAATCGTAGTCAAAGAGACATACAGCATGGAAACAGGCACTTCAACCCAACTTGCCCAAACTGACCAATATGTCCCATCTACACTTGCCCCACTTGCCTGCATTTGGCCCATATCCCACTAAACCTGTCTTATGTACCTGGCTAAATGTTTCATAAATGTTGGGATAGTCCCTGCCTCAACTACCTCTTCCGACAGCTCGTTCCTTACACCCACCACACATTGTGTGAAAAAGTTACCCCTCGGGTTCCTATTAAATCTTTCTCCCCTCATCTTAAACCTATGTTCTCTGGTTCCCCTACTCTAGGCAAGAGACTCTGTGTATTTACCCGATCTAATCCTCACTTGATTTTGTATAATTATCTGTATGCCTTGTAACACTTAACTCTTAAGGTTTAACAAAGATAGATTACCAGTAAAAGAAGAACAATAAATAATATTGTTAGGTTGATTTTCCACACTGTTATGAATTGGCAGATATGATTAAGACTAGCCTATCACTTTAATTATTGTTTCTTGGTCACTTATCATGCAGATTGATAACATTGCTGTGCACTCCTGGCTGGTGCTTGGTAAATCACTGAAATATTGGAGTAGTGTAATGGTTAAGTTACTGCATTGTACTGATAATCCAGGGACTGAGTTCAAATTCAGTTGGATTCCATTAAATAAATCATGAGTCTTTATTAATATGATGGCAAAACCACAGCATTTGTCATAAAAACCTTCTGTTTCGCAAATTAGATATCCTGACATGGTTTAGCACATTGCTGTCTGCAGATCCACGATGGGTCGACTCTTAAATGACCTCAACAAACTTCTCAGTTCAAAGGCAATGAGGAAGGGAAATAAATGCTGGCCTTTCCAGTGAAGCCCGGACCCAGAAAAATGAATTTGCAAAAGATCTCAAAACGATATCTATTAATAAAATATTCTAATTCTATTATTAATTTTCTAATTCTATTACCGTTCGGCTGCAGGAGACGAGCCCTGGACACAAAGATGACTGGACGAGGAGACGTACGTCGGTTCGCGGGAACTGCTCCAGAACATCGAGCACGCAGGCCGACTGGACATTGGACTTTGGAATTGCCGCTAAAACATGGCGGCACCTGCATGTGTAATATATGTAAAAAGTAATTTCATTATGCAGTTGCATATATGACAAATAAAGCACCATTTAACCATTGAGCCGTCTAATTAATGCAACAGAGATGCTATTGGGAAATGGCTGCCTTGCAAAAAGTACCAGAGTTTATCATTAAGCAATCATTGAGGACATATCTTTGACGTCCTTTGCATCCGTCAAAGTACAATTAGAAATATTAACCTCTGCAAACCTTATTTGCAATTGACCAATACATGTTTAACATATAGCAGTCAATAATTGGGTGAAAAAACAAGAGTTCAGCTTCAATTGCTCAACATAAAGAGAATGGGAGAATCCCATTTCCATGAGTTTATGCATTTATCGGCAAAATGTCTTTAGAACATAGAAACATAGAAAATAGGTGCAGGAGTAGGCCATTGAGCCAGCTCCGCCATTCAATCTGATCATGGCTGAGCATCCAAAATCAGTACCCCTAGAACAGTACAGCACAGGAACTGACCCTTCAGTCCACTATGTTCATGCCAAACATAATACCAAGTTAAACAAATCTCCTCTCCCTGCACGTGATCCATATCTCTCTATACCTATCCACGTGCCTATCCAAAAACCTTTTAAATGCCACTTTTATCTCTGTCTGCACCACCACAGATGGCAGCGCATTTCACGTACACTCAATCAAAGTTTGTCCAACTTCTTCTTACAGATAATACCACCTAATCCAGGCAACTTTCTGGTCAACCACATTTGCACCTCTCCAAAGCCGCCACAGCCTTCCTGTAAAGGCGTAACCAGTACTACCCACAATACTCAAAATGCAGCCCAACCAATGTCCTACGAAGCTGACCAACGATGACAAGCATAAGCATATGCTTATAGAATAATGAAAGGCATAGATAGAGTGGATGTGGAAAGAATGTTTCCACTGATGGGAGAGTCTAGGACCAGAAGTCATAGCCTCGGAATTAAAGGGAGGTGAGGATGAACTTCTTTAGTCAGTGGGTAGTTAATCTGTGGAACCCACTGCCTCAGAGGGCTGTGGAGGCCAAGTCAGTGGATATTTTTAAAGCATATATAGACACATTCTTGATTAGAATGGGTGTCAAGGGTTATGGGGAAAGGGCAGGAAAATGGGATTAGGAGATCAGCCATGATGAATGGCGGAGTAGACTCAATGGGCCAAATGGCCTTCAATCACCTGTCATCTTGATAACATACGCTTTTTTTTTAACCACTATCTACTAGTGTTGCCAATTTCAAGGAGCTGTGGACCCCGAGATCCCTGTGAATGTCAATGCTGGTATTTAAATAGATTTTATCTTTTTCATTTTAATGCCTGGCCTGTGAGACCTTTGTGCATATACGTATAATGCTGAAGATCAATTGACAACATGGCTATCCTATAAATGCCAAGTTATTGAGAAGAAAGTTATATAAACTACTACATGAAAAAGCAATTCAAAAGAAATGGTTGTATAAATGACATTGAAGTACACCATTGTGTCATATGTGGATGATAGAGTCATGATTAAACAAAGAGATAGTCTCTTGATCATCAAAACTCCACTAACAATATGCCACATAAAGCTGTCCTTGAAAGCTAAATATATGGCTGTGTATTGTACCCAGTTTCTATTATTCTGCTCCATTGACTTCACCAGAATCAAATTTTAGAATTGATGATAAGACTTTATGATGTAGTAATTCAATTTGAAATCTCAAAAGATGATTATTAAGAATCTGTTGCTAATTGCCTTCTTCTTACAATCTGAACAATGAAGTAAATATAGGTTAAAAGAGGCAAGGGAGCAATTTGATTCCATCTACTTTCTAGGTATTTTAATTATTTATCAATTCTTTTTGTTCATTTCATTGAGCATATTGGGACCATTGCCCAGAATCCAAATGTGCCCATTTAAATGTATTCAATCTAACTTCATTCAGATCTCCTTTGAATGCAATATTCCTTAACATTAAAAAACACAACGTTTTAATGCTGGCAACATCTGAAATCTTTTTTGTATGTCAATACAAGAGCGCACAGCTGCAACAGTAATAATTGGCTACTGGCTATTTTTTATGGAAGGGATTGCCAAGTTATTGCAAAATTCAAGCTTGTCCAACTTAGATGCATATTGCACATTTGTTTGAACAGAGGATGATTCAAAATATTGGTATGCCTACTGCACTGATGGATGTTCTGGAGGGTGGTATTAAAAATCAACATTGACTTCATTTAGTTTCACTTGAGGATATGTTTATCTGCTCATGTGCTGTCAATGCAGGACTCCAATATTTGTATACCCACAAAGTTGCAACATTGGCTTGTTGATTTTTATTTCCTTTTTTAGAGACTTTTTTTTTAAATTGTATTTTATTTCCGTTTTTAGAGAAGTAAGGAAGTTACAGAAAATTCAGTCATAACCTCCTACAGATTTTTTGGCCATCTACTTCAATTGGAAAAATGTCCTTGATACTCACTAGGATAAACCAGTGAGGTATTGCTCTATAAAACTAATGTTTACTTTAGGAATGATTGTAGATGGTGCTTGATTTGTATTTAGTATTTGTATTTGCATTTGTATTTAGCCACTCAGTTTCCTTGTGAAAAATCAGGATAAATATGAACGTATCAAAAAAAGACAGCATTTACAACTATATTCCGGCAAGACCAAGTAAATTAGTATTTTCTTTCGAGGGAGCCACTAATGTGGATGAAGCAGTGTCTATGCATGTTATTTCCATTGACTTCCAGAAAAGAGTCAAAAACAGTTATTGATTATGAGAAATGAAAGCACTTGCATAAAATGTAGCAGCAGCATTAAATAGAAGGCATCAATGTACTGTTAAATATTCCTTGCATTAAAAAAAAAAGGTTTTGCCATTATTTGGTAACATTATATTCTTCAGGGGTTATTACTGATATGGTGTGCATTGAAGGGCTACATTAAATACAGCTCTAAAGATTCAGTACGTACAACCCAATGAAGCATATGATTATTAGCTTCTTAAATGAAAAGACAATGTGATGGGGTTGACTGCTTGTTTTATCCTTAACATTTCATTGTTGAGAAACTCGTACAACTATCTTTTTCGTGTCCTGATTATTATTATGTTTGGAAAATATCATTATCGTAGTTATAACAGTTAATGTGCTGACATGCAAGGTCTAGGTAGGCATGAGAAATCTGTACTTGATCTTGTCTGTATTTCAAGTTAGAATGCACCCGCACATATTTGAAATTTTTCTTTTGTTCATCCATCATTATCATGGCTGACCATCCAACAAAATCCCTTCCCAATTTGGTTTCAGATGGCATAGGATTAATGGGTCATTTATTTTCTGCTTGATCTTTCTTTACTTCTTCACGAGCACAAAGAAACTAATCAAAAGAGTTTCACTTGGCTAATTCTCCCTGGATATGGGTCACTTCGAGCCTTCCAGTGATAATGTCAGTCGGCCTGCAAGCTACTTTTTGGCGTAATGGGGTATAAAGGGTGCTGCATGAAAGCAAGCTTGTAATTACTTTTGTGAAAGACATAATCTAACGTTGCCCCTCAGTGTCACTGCTTATTTCATCCAGTAAAGTGCCCAATGTCGCACAGAACTGGGACATCGTTTTTAGCAATCCATAGATTTGGCTGCCTGACTATAGTGTGGTGTGGCTTCAAGAAATAAAACTCATCTGTTTAGCCTGTTTAACACGTTCACATATTTAAATAGAGGTTTAACTGCACATGACCTATATGTCCATCTAAATTACCAGCCCTTAAATCTCTCAATCAGATTCAAGATGTCATGACTTTGCACCCAAAGTCACATCTGGCATCCCTTGTGACTCTGAAGGTGATACATCAAGCTTCTCCACCCTTGTCGACCTATCTATCAACTTTCATGACATCATGCTGACCTTATGTGCCGTACTTATTCCCCTCACTTGAATCCATTCTTACCAATAAAATCGTAACCAAAAGATAGGTTAAATGATTCCATAACACTAATCTCACTGTGCGGTGCAGGCAATTTATGAGGATGTTGCAATGATTCAAGGGCTGAGCTCTTTGGAGAGGTTGGGCAGGCTAGAACTTTATCCCTCAGAGCACACGAGGCAGGGGGGTGATCTTATAGAAGTGTTAACTATCAAAAACAGAATGCAGACTTTTTCCCATAGTAGAAGAACCAAGAAGTAGGTTTCAAATGAGGGATGAAAACTTTAATAAGAACCTGAGGGGTAACCTTTTCACCCAAAGGATGGTGGGTATATGGAATGAGATGCCAGAGAATCTAGTTGAGGCAGGGACAAACAACCTTTAAAAGCCAGTAGGACAGGTACATGGGTAGGAATGATTTGGATGGTTCTTGGCCGGCGTTAACAAATTGGGATGAAGTATCTGTTTACGTACTGAATGACTCTGCCACTCTTTCATCAATATTGATTTTAAATATTTTGATTCAGCAAATAAAGATATAGGAATCAAAATAGCAGAATATTGCCAGGGCGGCACAGTGGGCATGGTGGTAGAGCTACAGCCTTACTGTGCCAGAGACCCGTGTTCGATCCTGACTACTGGTACTTGTCTGTACGGAGTCTGTGCCTTCTCCCCCTGACCTGCATGGGTTTTCTCAGAGATCTTCGTTTTCCCCCCACACTCCAAAGATGTACAGGTTTGTAGGTCTATTGGCTTGGTATGAATGTAAAATTGTCCCCAGTGTATGTAGGGTAGTGTTAATTTGTGAGGATCGCTGGTTCGGAGCAGACTTGGTGGGCTGAAGGGCGCTGTATCTCAAAACTAATATCAAACTAAAAAATTAGCGAGACCATAGCAGTTGCTTTCTATTTTTATCTTCTTAATACATTTCAAACATTCCCATTGTTCTCAGGATGTGAAAGAGTTAATTTCAAACTGACCAACAGAAGAATTGGGGATCCTAAAACATTATGTAAAAATTTTTACAAGGCTCCTTAATTCTGTTGGCTGGTTTACTGGCTCAACAAACCAGTCATCAATACATTCCATATAGAAGAGCAGAGCTTACAGCTCCTGACGTTTGTTTAACTACCTGCAGGTCCCACATTTTCAGTGTTCTCACAGAATTGTTAATCAATGAAAGTTTAAGAATCTGAGTGTTAAAAGAAAATGCATTTTTTACTGTTATGATATTTTTCTTTATAATTTTTATTTTTAGGAGGCAATTTAATTCGGTAATTTGGTGTTGAATTGCAATTATGGTTGCAAGAGTCATTTGGCTTTATGAACAATAGAATGTTAATTCCCATACATAAAGAAACACAATAGATTATCAGTATATTTCTTCATGAAGATCACGCAATTTAGAAAAAAATCATACATCACGCTTCGCTTTGAGTTTTGGCCATCTAAAATTTAAAAATATATTGATTCATCAGTCTTTGAACACGTTCATAAATGTTTTGGGACTTTTTTCATTCTCTTTCTCTCTCTCTCTCACACACACACACACTTTCTCTCTCTCCCTTTCTCTCTCTTTCTCTTTCTCTCTCTCTCTCTCTCTCTCTCTATGTTCTGTTTCTTCATAGCTGTTTTTAATTGCACTTTTATTTGCCAGTCATGGATAATAAACACATTTCCAATGGGTTTACAAGAGAAATTGGTGCAATAAGACAGCTGAAGCACTGGAATCTGTTGTGGGAGAGAAAATGAGCAGCAGTGACAATTGCAGAGGTAAAATGTATAACTCCTTTAGACTTTACCTTAGAGATACAGTGTGGTAACAGGCTCTTCAGCCCACCGAGTTCCCGCTGACCAGCAATCACCCCGTACACTAGCACTATCCTACACACCAGGTACAATTCATAATTATTACCAAAGCCAATTAACCTACAAACCTGTACATCTTTGGAGTGTGGTGGGAAACCCGAGCACCCAGAGAAAACCGACGCAGTTCCAGGGAGAACGTATGAATGTATGTGACCGTGTGAACGTACAACACCCATGGACAGAATTGGGCCAGGGCCACTGCTGCTGTGAGGCAGCAACTCTACCGCTGCGCCACTCTGCCGCCCTTTAAAACTTCTGTTAAATTTGGGAACCCAATCATTATTAACTTTCATTACATTACATTTATGATGAGTGTTGGAATTTGCAGTTATCCCACATCTAACTGGTTAGTGACATGTATTCTTAACAATTTGATTCAGAACCTAATTTATATTATTTGACCCTTGAGATCCATAACGCACTGATGATAAAAACTGAAAGGTTGACCTGTTACAGAGTAAATGTTTCTGCCTCCTTAGATGCTGCGATATCAGTAAGTCATTTTTGCTTTTATTTCATACAAGATGGCCATTCTCAATGTACACCAATTACGATGCTGATTCCCAATGATTAGTCACAAAAGTGTCAATTAGAATGAAGTTTGGTTAGATTAGAATAAGCATGCAGGTACAGCAGGCAGTGGAGAAAGCTAATGGCATGTTGGCCTTCATAACAAGAGGAGGAGCATTGGAACAAAGAGGTCCTTCTGCAGTTGTACAGGGCACTGGTGAGACCACACCTGGAGTTCTGTGTGCAGTTTTGGCCTCCAAATTTGAGGAAGGACATTCTTTCTATTGAGGGTGCAACGTAGGTTCACGAGGTTAATTCCCAGGATGGCAGGACTGTCATATGTTGTGAGAATGGGGTGACAGGGCTTGCATACATTGGAAAGGATGAGAGGGGATCTAATGAAACATATAAGAATGGCAGGCAGTGACTAGTGGGTACTGCAAGGCTCAGTGCTGGGACCCCAGCTATTTACAATATATATTAATAATTTGGATGAGGGAATTGAATGCAACATCTCCAAGTTTGCGGATGTCACGAGCTGGGGGGCAGTGTTAGCTGTGAGGAGGATGCTAGGAGGCTGCAAGGTGACTTGGATAGGTTTGGTGAGTGGGCAAATGCATGGCAGATGCAGTATAATGTGGATAAATGTGAGGTTATCCACTTTGGTGGCAAAAACAGGAAAGTAGACTATTATCTGAATGGTGGCCGATTGGAAAAAGGGGAGATGCAACGAGACCTGGGTGTCATGGTACACCAGTCATTGAAAGTAGGCATGCAGGTGCAGCAGGCAGTGAAGAAAACGAATGGTATGTTGGCATTCATAGCAAAATGATTTGAGTACAAGAGCAGGGAGGTTCTACTGCAATTGTACAGGGTCTTGGTGATGCCACACCTGGAGTATTGTGTACAGTTTTGGTCTCCTAATCTGAGGAAAGATATTCTTGCCATAGAGGGAGTATAGAGAAGGTTCACCAGACTGATTTCTGGGATGGCAGGTCTTCCATATGAAGAAAGACTAGATAGACTTGGCTTGTACTCGCTGGAATTTAGAAGATTGAGGAGGGATCTTATAGAGACTTACAAAATTCTTAAGGGGTTGGACAGGCTAGATGCAGGAAGATTGTTCCCGATGTTGGGGACGTCCAGAACAAGGGGTAACAGTTTAAGGATAAGAGGGAAGTCTTTGAGGACCGAGATGAGAAAATTATTTTTCACACAGAGAGTGGTGAATCTGTGGAATTCTCTGCCACAGAATGGAGTTGAGGCCAGTTCATTGGCTATATTTAAGAGGGAGTTAGATGTGGCCCTTGTGGCTAAAGGGATCAGGAGGTATGGAGAGAAGGCAGGTACAGGGTACTGAGTTGGATGATCAGCCATGATCATATTGAATGGCCGAATGGCCTACTCCTGCACCTAATTTCTATGTTTGTATGTTTCTATAAGATTATTGAGGGATTGGTCAGGCTAGAGGCAGGAAACATGTTCCAAATGATGAGGGAGTCCAGAACCAGGAGCCACAGTTTAAGAATAACGGGTAGGCCATTTAGAATAGAGATGAGGAAAAACGTTTTCACCCAGAGTTGTGAATCGGTGGAATTCTCTGCCTCAGAAGGCAGTGGAGGCCAATTCTCTGGATGCTTTCAAGAGAGAGTTAGATAGAGTTCTTAAAGATAGCAGAGTCAAGGGATATGGGGAGAAGGCAGGAACAGGGTACTGATTGTGGATGATCAGCCATGATCACATTGAATGGCGGTGTTGGCTCGAAGGGCCGAATGGCCTACTCCTGCACCTATTTTCTATTGTCTATTGTTCCTAGCTTCTTTTAGAGAATCGTATATTAAGTAAACACTCGTCTTTCTGGAACTCAATGGTGTGGGATCCATTTGTGTATCTACAGAGTAGGTTAAAATCATGCTACCCTTTATGGAGATGGGCTCAGCCTCAGACTCTTAAGCAGGATGCATTGACCACTGAGCTAGTTGTTCCTGCAACTTGAGGGGCGGCACGGTGGTGCAGCGGTAGAGTTGCTGTCTTACAGCACCAGAGACCTGGGTTCAATCCTGACGACGGGTGCTGTCTGTACAGAGTTTGTACATTCTTCCACGATCACGTGGGTTTTTCCCAGGTGTTCTGGTTTCCTCCCACATTCCAAAGACGTAAAGGTGTAGTAGGTTAATTAACTTCAGTAAAGATTGTAAATTGTCCCTAGTGTGTAGGATAGCATTATTGTATGGGGGTTGCAGGTCAGCATGGACTCGGTGGGCTGAAGGGCATGTTTCCGTGCCGTATCTCTAAACTAAACTAAATCCAGCCAATCAGTCACCTGAGAGAATGTGCCTGGAAAGTTAGGAGAGGAAAGTATCACAACGGGATAATTTTCGTTTTAGTTCTTAATTTTTAGAGATACAGCACGCGGAAACATGCTCTTCAGCCCACTGAGTGTGCAACAACCAGTGACCCCCCTGTACACTAACATTATCCTACATACTAGGGACAATTTATAATTTTACCGAAGCCAATTAACCCTCAAACCTGTACGTCTTTGGCGTGTGGGAAGAAACCGGAGCACCCAGAGAAAACCCTGGAGAGCGTACAAACTCCATACAGACAGCATCCATGGTCAGGATCAAACCCGGGTCTCTGACATTGAAAGGCAGCTACTCTACCCCTGTGCCACCCCAATTTTAGCCATGTATTTTGCTCGTGAGATTGAATATTTCCGACAGCCCTTGCCAAATTTTTATCTACTTTGTTATGTTCTGGTCAACAGCGTACATAGGTTTTTACAACTAACTTGTCTATATCTTGGTACTCGAATTATCTGTCTTGTAATTCATGACTGAGTCAATTGCATCTCAAGGCCAATTTCTTCTCACACCTTGGTGCTACAAAATCTTAGATACCACATGCCCTACTGCTCCAAACCTCAATGTTTAAAGGCTACTTCACAGAGGCCTTATTTACCGACAGTACATGAGAGGTATCAATCTGTAAGAAGAACAGACTCTAATATATTTCAATGTTTACAGTGATGGATTCTGTAAATGAACCAATCAATAAAGAGTAACTGTTAATTTAAAGTGGATTGTGCACAGGCAGATGTTAGCGAGGCCTGATGACAAACTCCAGAAGATTAAGAAGTTCTGAATCTTCTAAGTTAAGGTCTGAAGAAGCATCTCGACCTGAAACGTCACCTATTCCTTTGCTCCAGAGATGCTGTCCAGCCCGCAGTGTTACTCCAGCTTTTAGTGTCTATATCCAAAAGAGTATAGCTACTCTCCAAGCTTTCAAGGCAATAAAGGTGGTATGATACATCAGCGGCCTTTTTTTGCCTTATATTTTACTCAGAATTTCATTTATGGAGCAGATTGAGGTTCCTGTTCCCATCCTACCAAGAGAAAATAATGTGTTGTATAGCCAGTGGTGGTGGGTAATGAGTACATTGTAAATCAATCTGACATTACTAGGCACTTGGTTTGTAATAATCCTGAAGACAGAATGTGCCTTTTTACATATTTCTGCTATCAATGTGATGCTTGCGAATATTAATAGTCCTTCAAACTGGAGGAATTTGGCCACTTTATGATAGAGAAATCTCAATTTTATATTAATGCACTCCTATAAACTGCAGGCTACAGATTGCTTTTCTGACCGATCCCAGTCCATAATGAAAGAGGAAATGTGAATGTTTACCAGTATTGAAGACATTTCTTGCTTCTTCGAAATGAGATCGATTTTGTGGCGCTCTTTATGACTCTACTGAAATATTAACAGGTAATTTGAGTACATGAGCATTACTTGTGCTCACTCATCAGCAACACACATCCTGACATGGACTTGATGCTCCTTTGGGACAATTTGTATTATTATAAAGTGTAGCCATTTCCACCCAATAAATGGAACAAATCTTTCACTGAAGACTTTATCATGGATCCATGCTAAATATGCACGCAGAGATTTGTGCAACCAAATAGGAAAATAACCATTATTGCTGAAATATTAGTTACTTTAAACTTTAATAAGAGACCATGTGTAGAATATTATATTGGGAATTTTAAAAGTTTTCACTAAGAGTTTAGACATTAGTTTAGAGATACAGCATAGAAACAGGCCCTTCTTCTCACCAAGTTCATGCTATCCAGCGATCACCCATACACTAGTTATATCCTGCAAAACCAGGGGAAATTTACCAAAGCCAATTAACCTAAACACTTGCACATCTTTGGAATGTGGGAGGAAACCGGTGCATCCAGAGAAAACCCACATGTTCACAGGGAGAATGTACAAACACTGTACAGATAGCACCCATAGTCAGGATCTCTGGCACTGTGAGGCAACCAGCTGTGCCGCCATAAAGAGATGGAGATGGAAGCTGAGAAATGTATTTCTATGAAGTATTCCCTGGAACTCATGAAAAAGTGAAGATGCACTTCATGGGATTGAACACTTCAGAATTGTTTGAGTGCTGAGTAGACTTTAGATTTTACTTTATGGATACAGTGCGGAAACAGGCCCTACGGCCCACTGAGTCTGCGCCGACCAGCGATACAGTAACATAATCCTACACACACTGGGAACAATTTTTAGCAAACCCAAATAACCTACAAACCTGCACGTCTTTTGAGTGTGGGAAAGTGTGGAAATGAGGAAACCAGAGCACCTGGAGGAAACCCATTCGATCACAGGGAGAATGCACAAACTCCATGCAGCCAGCATCCTTAGTCAGGTTCAACCCCCGGGTCTCTGGCGCTGTAAGGCAGCAACTCTACCACTGCGCCACCGTGCCGCCGCCAAGTCCAGGCGCTATATTTCACCTTTTTCCTGGGAATGGCATGTTAGTTCAGACTGACCAAATTCAACAGCAGCAATTTTGTTGAGTGAAGCTAGCTGTTGGGACATGCCACTGAGATAAGTCGGAAAAGTGGAGAAAGAAGGAAGGAAGGAAGAAATCAGTGACTGCAAGCATCCAGGACTAGACTGACGAGACCCTGTATTGTGCCAGGACTTGACATGACATAATTGGGTCACATAATTGTACCAGAACAAGTCTTACCCATGAGACTGCTGACATAGCATTTGACAGATGGTAAAGCCATCTACCCAGTCTTTACCATCTGTGAAAACTGTCACCATTGTCAATGCTTCTGAATGTCAGAGAAATTTAAAACCAAACAAACATTAAAATATTAAATTAAAAACAATGAAAAGGACATCACTTAAAACTCACAGTTTAATTTAGTTTAGTTTAGAGATACGGCGCAGAAACAGGCCCTTCGGCCCACCTAGTCCGCACCGACCAGCGATCTCCACACATTAACACTACCCTACACATGCTAGGGGCAATGTACACACTTACACCAAGCCAATTAACCTACAAGCCTGTACATCTTTGGAGTGTGGTAGGAAACGGAAGATCTCGGAGAAAACCCACGCAGGTCATGTGGAGAACATACAAATTCTGTACAGACAGCACCCATAGTCGGGATGTACTCGGATCTCCGGCGCTGCGCCACCGTGAGGCAGCAACTGCACCGCTGCGCCACCGTACTGCCACTGTTAATTCACTAAAATAATCACTGTGACAAATAATTTTAAAATGCAGCCTGTATTATTCCTACCTGATGAAGAGTCTCGACCCGAAACATCATCCATTCACTTCTCTCCAGAGATGCTGCCTGTCCCGCTGCGTTACTCCAGCATTTTGTGTCTACCTTATTCCTCCCTTTATTCGTTGCAGCTGTAAATTCTCGACCCTAGTAAATAGCTGTTGAATTGTGACTGGTTTGACATAGTAGATTCCCAGGGTTTGAATCCTGGTGAAATCCAGCAGGTTTTTTGTTATGTCACTGGATTCCATGCAGTGTCCAATGGTGGAATTGAACAACAGATTTGTCTCAAGGAATCAGTCAGTTCAGGACATGCATCTTTGTGGGGGCATGTCTTGAGGTTCTGAGCTGGCTGCCATATATCCAGCATGTTCTGGGCGATTAAATGCTCCATTTGATAGCCACATTGTCAATATTATCATGCAATACACTTCAATTCAATTCCATTCAATCTCTAATTATCATTGTGCAGTGTACAGTACAGAGACAACAAAATGCAGTTAGCATCTCACCCAGAAGAGCGAACTTAGAATAATGAACAGTAAAATATATATATGTACAAATAGCATCAGTAGTGCAATTTTACTGGGGGAAGGAGTGTCGGGAAGGGGGGGGTGGGGTGACTGGCAATCACCGAGGTACAGAGTTAAGTAGTGTAACAGCCGCAGGGAAGAAGCTGTTCCTGAACCTGCTAGTCCGGCTACGGAGGGACCTTAGTGCCTCCCGGATGGGAGGAGGGTAAACAGTCTGTGGCTGGGGTGAGAGCAGTCCTTCGCAGACATTATTTGCTTTGGACAGACTCAATGGAGGGGAGTGAGGAACCGGTGATGCGTTGGGCAGTTTTCACCACCCTCTGCAGTGCTTTCCGGTCGGAGACAGAGCAGTTGCCATACCATACTGTGATACAGTTGGTAAGGATGCTCTCGATGGTGCAGCGGTAGAAGTTCACCAGAATCTGAGGAGACAGATGGAACTTCTTTAGTCTCCTCAGGAAGAAGAGACAATGGTGCGCCTTCTTGACCAGTGTTGAGGTATTGTGGGTCCAAGAGAGGTCATCAGAGATGTTGACCCCCAGAAACCTGAAGCTGGAAACACGTTCCACCTCCGTCCCATTAATATGGATGCGTGTATTTATCAGAGACCTGGTTCTTCTCACAAATGGTAAAGAATTTTTGAGGCTTTTGAATGATGTCCCAGCAAAATGGGAGATTCCTTGAATATTTTTGACAATAAATTTGATGAGGAAGCCCAACACCTTAAAAGGGTAGTGATGATGAGATAAGAGGATGGTCCATGGGGTGGGACCTACTCTATAAAGAGAGCGTGAAATCAAAGAGATCTTCTGTGTAACAGGGTTTACACTGACAGTGATCAGCTTTCTTCAGGGTGGCACAGTGGCGCAGCGGTAGAGTTGCTGCCTTACAGCGCCAGAGACCTGGTTTGATCCTGACTATGGGTGCTGTCTGTACGGAGTTTATACATTCTTCCCATGACCACATGGGTTTTCCCAGGGTGCTCCAGTTTCCTCCCACACTCAAAAGACGTACAAGTTTGTAGGTTAATTGGCTACGGTAAAGATTGTACCGATACGTAAACTATCTAACATTGCTAACTACATACTCATCCATAGATTGTTCACATAGATGACAAATAATAGTGGACCTAGCATTAATCCCTGGGGTACATCATGGGTCAAAGGCCTTAAATATGAAAAATAAAAAGAGTAGTTGGTCACATAGTACTATTCTTAATGGGTATACCCTAATTTTTCTTGGCCACAAACTTTAAGTGCGAGGTTAAAGTGGAAAAAATCCTGAACATTGCTCCAGACTGCCAAATACATGCATGTTGCAGTTATATGGCAAGGTTTTATGACTTTGCAGCATCTAGGCATACATTTGAACCAATAGTGCAGATAGTCTCAGTTAATGACTTTGGAAATGGGATGCAAGCAGGAGCCTCCACGTGGCACATCCCGGGCAATGCTGACGACAGGAACTGTACCACAGTGACTGACAGAAGTAGCCAATTCTGCAACCACTGACCGTCAACCGTCACTGACCGACCGGAAAGACGTGATATAGAAGATGGTCGGACACGAGGAGGAAGGCTTTGGAAATATGTGATTTTCAGAGTGTGTGAATTTGGACACATTTTTAACAAGAGCGTACTTAAAGCAGAGCTTTTTGTGCTCCATCTAAAGCATCAAAAGCAAATTTTAAGCTCAGCAACTGTGACTGTTCTATTTCTGTCCTCTAAATCGTTCCAGCTAATGTTGATACTGCAATAAGAACATAAAATCAGTGCATGGAGTAGGCGTTCTGATTGACTTCAGAGTGAGTCAGACAACATGGAAGTTGTTGAAGAATAAAAAGTGCCAAAGAAATATCCATGTAAGCAGTGCAACAAGGCAACCCCCAGTTGTCCAATTGCTTAGCTAGACAGAAATATTTTATGTATCAACACATAGCTAGAGAATGCAATTTTAAAGGTACTTATATTTTTTAGACTGGAAAAAATTTCATTTGTTACAGCAGTAGAAAGATGTCACAATTTGTACCCAGGCAAGAGAATACGATATATAATAAATAGAAAAAGCATTGGACAATTGAGGCATTGGATGGCACAGCGGCACAATAGTAAATTTGCTGCCCTACGGCGCCAGAGTCATGGGTTCAATCTTGAAGATGGGTGCTGTCTGTACGGAGTTTGTACCTTCTCCTCGTGACCGCATGGGTTTTCACCAAGTGCTCCAGTCTCCTCCCACGCTCCAAATACATACAGATTAGTAGATTAATTGGCTTTGGTAAAAATTGTAAATTGTCCCTAGTGTGTAGAATAGTTGTCGGGAATCGCTGGTCGGCATGGACTCGGCGGGCCGAAGGACCTGTTGTCACGCTATATCTCTAGTGAAGGGATATGGATCACAAGCAAGCTGAGGAGATTACTTTAACTTTGAATCATGTTCGACTCAGATGTTGTGGGCTGTAGGGTCTTTTCAAAAGAAGGTGTGCGACCCAGAGGGTGGGGGATGTTAGGAATGCACTGCCAGGGGTGCTGGTGGAGGCAAATGCAGAGCCTGGGGAGGGATGTAGACTGCTCTCAGGATAGCCAAAGTGAATTCCCACAGCAGGAAGTAGATCTAATTAACTGACGACATTTTACCAGAAGGTATTCCAATTCTGGGGAGCAGGAGCTCTCCAGAACTGTCATATCCATGTGGAGTTAATTAGAAAGCAGACCCCTCCACCCTTTCCTTTGCTCAAGGATACCGTGCGGTCCATCCATATGGGAAATCAGAATTCATTAAATATGGATGGAGGCTGGATTATTATAGTTAATAAGAACATGGGGGTCAGAACAGTCTGAAGAAGTCTCAAACCAAAACGTTATCTCTCAATCTCCCCCCCACCCCAGATGCTGCCTGACCTGTTGCGATTCTCCAGCATATTTTAATATCAGGTAATTAGGTTGTCTATGTTTTCACAATGAAGGGACAGAGAAAATAGCAGCAGAACAATGGCTTCTAAAAATTCAGAGGAAGAAATAGTTGCAAGAAAACAAAATCGTAAGTCTAAACATAATGGCCTCAGGATGGAGAGCTGTTGTCACTTTGATCACCAATAACAAGACTGTTGTCAGACCAGGAGGATATGAGCTATACGGAGAGGATGAGCAGGCTAGGTCTCTATTCCATGGAACACAGGAGGATGAGGGGGAATCTTATAGAGGTGCACAAAATCATGAGAGGGATAGATCGAGTAGCTGCACAGTCTCTTGCCCAGAGTTGGGGAATCGAGGACCAGAGGACATAGGTTCAAGGTGAAGGGGGAAAGATTTAATAGGAATCCGAGGGGTAACCTTTTCACACAAAGGGTGGTGGGTGTATGGAACAAGCTGCCAGAGGATGTAGTTGAGGCTGGGACTATTCCATCATTTAAGAGACAGTTAGACAGGAGCATGAATAGGACAGGTTTGGAGGGATGTGGACCAAGCGTAGGCAAGTGGGACTATTGTAGCTGGGACATTGTTGTCCGGTGTGGGCAAGTTGGGCCAAAGGGCCTGTTTCCACACTGTATCACTCAATGACTCGAGGACTCTATGACTATCTCCTGCTTAGAAAATAGTTTCCAAATTTGCAACTAGCTATCGACTTAACAATAAGAGGCCCATTTTGGACTCTGGGAGATTTAGAATGCACGGAGTCGTCATGATGATCTGGAGGAGACTTAAGTGAACAATAAAATTAGAACAAGGTCATTTGTGTGAAGGTCATGAATCAATAATCCACAGAGCTCATTGTGAACGTCTGGAACTGATTATCTCAAGTCAGAACACCCCAGCCAGCCCAACATGGCAGTAGTGAGGAAGTGGAGTTGCTGCTGCACAGCGCCGGTGATCCGGGTTCAATCAGAACAGGTGGGTCAAAGGGCCTGTTTCTGCACTGTATCTCTAAACTAAAAACTAAACTAAACAGAAGTGAGGCACCAGATGTGATGAACAGGGATGGTCCCCTTTTTCAAGAAAGACAGAAGAGAAAAGTACTTTAGACACAAGCCCAACAATCAAAAGGAAGGAAGATACCAGATACATTTGAGTGATAGGAATAATGATCGTTTGGTAACGCAATGACTATTCAGAAACATACAATATAGCTTTGTTATGGGCAAATCCTGCCTACCTTGAAGAAGTAATAAAGTGTATTGATAATAGAAGAACGCTTCCTTAATCAATATGTAAAGGGCCCTACTAGAAAGGGTACAACACTGCACTTCCTAATAGGTAGGGCAAATGGCAGAGATCAGAGGCCATAATTCTATTAGTTTAAAGTAGATATTGAGAAGAAGAGGACTGGCCCGTTAGTTAAAGTTCCAAACTGGGGTAAGGCCAATTTGGAGATATTAGACGAGAACTAGCAGAGGCTTATTGTGTGAAGGTAGACAAAAGTGCTGGAGAAACTCAGCGGGTGCAGCAGCACCTATGGAGCGAAGGAAATAGGCGAAGTTTCGGGCCGAAACCCTTCTTCAGACTGATGTAGGGTGGGGGGGGGGGGCAGGGAGAAGAAAGGAGAAAGGAAAAGGAGGAGCCAGAGGGATGAGGGAGAGCTGAGAAGGGGGATGAAGACAGCAACGGCTACCGGAAATTGGAGAAGTCAATGCTCATGCCGCCAAGGTGCAAACTGCCCAAGCGGAATATGAGGTGCTGCTCCTACAATTTCAGGTGGTGCTCACTCTGGCCATGGAGGAGGCCGAGGTCAGAGAGGTTGGATTCGGTATGGGAGGGGGAGTTGAAGTGCTGAGCCACAGGGAAATCAGGTTGGTTAATGCGGACCGAGCGGAGGTGTTGGGCGAAACGATCTTATTGTGTGAGTCTGTTTACAGGCAAGAGGGCGGCTGGCAAGTGTGAGGCTGGAAAGTGAAATAGCAAGTGTACAGAGGCAGCATGTTTCTGTCCAAGTGAAAGACAAGGCTGGCAAGTTTGGCAAAACCAGTTTGATGCAGGTAAGCAGAATGAAACACATGTCAGATTTATGAAGTCAGGATCAAGCAAACCACACAGCGAGTATAAGAAGCGTAGAAGTACACTTAAGAGGGAAATCTGGAGGGCAAAAAAGAGGGCATGAAATGGGAGTTGGTAAGCTAGGTATCGGAAACTCCCAAGAGATTCCACAGGAATATTAAGAAAGTGTCTCGGGAAATAACAGGTTCCCGAAAGATCAGCGTAGCTATTATTGTGTAGAATCACAACAGATGGAGGAATAATTAAATGAATTCCTCATCCATTTCATGGAGAAGATCTTGGAAGCTCAGTAATTGAGGCATAAGAATTGTGATGTCTTAGATTTAATATGAATTACCAAAAAGGAATTATTGGTGGATAAATTAAGATGGATAAATCCCCCGCGCCTGATCACATACATCCTTGGTTCTTGCGGGAAGCTAGGGAACAGATTGTGGAGGCCAATGCAGAGATATTTGCATCATCTGCGGCCACAGGTTTAGTTCCGGAAGACTGGAGGGTGTCTAATGTCATTAAAGAACAATGTCATGGCGCTGAAGAGGATGCAGATGTGATGCACAGGGATGTTGTCTGTGTTGGGGCAGTTCAGACCTGCGGAGAGAATGGAGAAGGGTCTTTTCTTGCAGGAACAGAGAAGACTAAGAGGAGATATGATGGGGATTACATTAAGAGGAGTACAGATAGGGTAGACTGCAGGAACGTTTTTCTCAAATCAGAAGTTGATAAAATTAGAGGATATAGGGTTAGGATAAGGTGGAAAAGGGGGACCATCTTCACCCAACAAAGGGTAAGTATGTCCCAAAATACCAGAGTTATCAAGTGATTTGCGATTTGATTAATGGATGTTAGTGGCGAGGATATCCAAAGAATATTGAGCAAAGTTTGATAAATAAGCTTGAGGTCCAGATTCGCACTGAACAAATGGAAATCCATGGAAGACATAGGAAACTGAATGGCTCATTTCTGATACTTTTTTTGGCCTATATCATTAGCTCTTGAGGAAAGTTTAAATTGTTCAGAGATTATTCAAGGTATGCATGACCTTTCTTTCTTTCTCATTAAGAAGCATTTTTTTAATCATCGTAGAACATTTCTCATCTGAAGGACAAGGGAGTTAAACAGTTCTGTAGGTTAATTATTTCAGTAACTTTTAATTTAATCTTACTGTTATTGGGGACCTGAAGTTTGAACCAAAGGATTGTACCCGATGAGGAAATAATTATTGTAGAGTTTACGAAAAACAGTTGGAAAGGCACTTATAACATATATGTGAGAATGTTGGTAGAGAGATTGAATTGATGATGAATGATGTGTGTAAATGGCTGTAGCTGATGATTTTCAATTAGAAGAGACCTCACTTACTGAAGGAGGAGGACATTGCAAATTCACAGCAATGAGAGATTATAAAGACCCAAATGGAAAATGACATTGTTAAGCTGGAGAGTTTAATTTAATTAATATTTTGCAGTATTCTTGATATTTCAAGTCTTCCAAGTCAGAAAGAAAGAAAAATAAAAACAATACATATTGGGAATATTAAAGAGTGAGCTAAATACCAGTCTGAAGAAAGGTCTTGACTCATAACGTCACCCATTCCTTCTCTCCAGAGATGCTGCCTGTCCCGCTGAGTTACTCCAGCATTTCCTGTCTATCCTCAGCTAAATACTTTAATTGGAATGCATGTATAAAACTGCAACATTATTTGAACCATAGGGAGTTTGAATAGTCTTTCAAGGTTAAATGGAGCATATTAATAATATTGACGCTCTCCATCTCCTCCATTTTATCAAGCTTAAGTATAAATTCACTTATAATTCAGCATGTCACACACTGACCACAATTAGCATTTGCTAGATTGTCAGCCAGAAAAAGTTATCAGTTCTAAGTATATCAGAAAATATACAAAATAAGGACTACAGAGAGAATCTAGAAGCCAAGGTTCAGAAGATTTGTTGATTTTCACGTGAATTGTGGATTTACCAGTTTCTTTTTAATACCATAGCAGACTGCTAATATGTGGCAAAAATAAATGACAAATCAATTGTGAGCGATCTGAAAATGCATATAAAATTTTAATGAGATATTTATTTTCCTTATTCTTGATTATTTTCTAACTGTTCTGCAGATGCTTTTTGTTTGAATGTATCAGAGTCCATGAGTCATGAGGAAAATTCCAATAACTTAGCTGATCATCAACAGCATTAACTTTTTTGTTTTACCCCAGATTTGGCAGCGAAGGGTTCAACAACAGTAATACTATCGAATGCCAAGTGGAAAATGTCAAATTCCAACTTTGTTGGAATCAGTTATTGCCATGTACTTCTGTGGCATAAATACAGAAGAGTTTGCCCTCGACTCATACTTACAGCATGGTCAACACGAGGTCCTAGGAGGTCTTTGTAACTCTCCTCCATGCTCGAGAGTAGTCCCCGCATACTGGAGGCCTCAGCTAGGTCACGGCATATTTTTCAACATGCTGAAAAATGTCTTTAAGTAAAAAAAGGTCGCCATGGAAAAAAAAAAAAAAAATTGTACTCGTAGGTTTAGTCGAGGTACATCGTAGTTGGTCAGCATGTAATTCGGAGGTAATCGTGGGTAGTCGAAAGTAAAGCTCGTTGAGCAAAAAAAGGTAAGTAAACCAACCGGTAATGTTAAATGCCTGCTAAATTTTATTAAAAGTTGTCTGGATTCTTAAAAGTGTCCCCACTCCAACTCCCCCCCCCTTCTCCCCCCTTCTCTCCCCTCTCTACGCTCTCTCTAAAGGACTTAGCATTATGTGCCAGCTGTCGTTTACCTTCCTGTTCATCGCGGGTGTGAGTTTCAGACAGCGCTCCCCAGCTTTCCCTGGCCCCCGCCTTTGCGATGTGTTTGTGTGTGTGTGTGTGCGCATGTGTGTGCGTGTGCGTGTTCGTGTGTATGTGTGTGTGGTCGGACCTTCGTTGACGGTCAATCCAGCTCCAGGTTTTTCAGGCGAGTGCCCTCGAGCTTGCAGGTCGAAGACAGTCGCTGTGAAATCACGTTAGTGGGACAGGCCCTTTATAAGTACAAGCTGAATGTACTTTTTTGTGTCGAAGAGAACTGCAGATGCTAAGATTTAAATCGAGGATAGACTCAAAATGCGGGGGTAACTCAGCGGGACAGGCAGCATCTCTGGAGAAGGAATCGGTGACGTTTTGGGTCGATACCCTTCTTCAAATCTTATTGTCTTGCCTTGCAGCATGTTGACATGGTGGGCTTTAATACCCACAAAGATACAATGTAATTCTACAACAATTAACAAACATCTCCTTTCCTGACCTTAAGATGCGGAAATTGTCATCAAGAAAGCAACTAAAGAGAGCTGAATCAAGTCAGTTGAATGTTTATCCTGAATTATATCCTTCCGCTTTAATTGTACTTGCTCCTTGAATTTGGTCCTTGAATTCATGACTAATTTTGTAATGTAGCCTGGCACGAAGAATTTTTTGTATTTCTTAACTGAGCAGTTCATTGGTAAATAGTGCTACCTGCACCTTTTTTAATAGCTCTCTCAGTCTACCAGATCTGCCATTGTTTTAGTCATTTTTAAAAAATTGATAATATTTCTCATTAAATTTGTTAACCCTGGTAACTGAGTTGCAAACATTCCACAACTAAATTGAATGGGAAATGATACGTTCATATATCACTGAGTGTTAGGAATTAAATGTTGTCTGCTATGTTACTGTGACAGGTTATTAATGGGTGACAAGTTATTCCATCAGTGGTGCTGTCACTGAGAAGGTGAATGAGGGATGGAGGGTGGACATATAAGATACCTACTGGGATGCAATTTAAGATCCATGATTTGTATCTTGGCACTTCGAGTCAGCTTTATTGCTGCATCGACAGTAACCTTGCACACAGAAGTTGGAGAATATGAATGTTAGAATGGAGATTATGGTCATAGGGAATAGTAGAATTAGACCATTTGGACCATTAAGTCTACTCCACCATTCAATCATGGCTGATCTATCTCTCCCTCCTAACCCCATTCTCCTGCCTTCTCCATATGACCTCTGACACCTGTACTACAAGAATCTATCTATCTCTGCCTTTAAAACATCCACTGACTTGCCCTCTACAGCCTTCTGTGGAAAAGAATTCAACAGATTCACCACCCATAAGGAGGAATTTATTTAGCCAGAAGGTGTGAATATGTGGAATTCATTGCCACAGGTGGCTGTGGAGGCCAAGTCATTGAGTATTTCTAAATTGGAGATTGATCAACAGGTGCTTGATCAGTGAGTCTTAAGAATAGGAGTTTCCATCAACTTCCATCAACTTACATTGATCAATGTTAGAGAGGTCTTCCTGTTGTTTTAAATCTAACTGAATTCAAATCATTCTGGCTGTGTTATCTTTTCTGCCTATTTTGGCAGTTCAAAATGCAAATCAAATGGGTAAAAAATATGTATGTTCTTACATATTTTAAACATTATCTATTATGACTGGACCCCTCAATGTACATGTGGTCCTTTTGTACTTAAAAAAAGCTGGTGGCCACAAGATTGTTAATATTGGGAAACAAGGACATTATTTAACAGAAGATAGACACAAAAT
The DNA here is from genome assembly GCA_963514005.1 of Raja brachyura. Next base: position 16,471,548 of record OY740798.1, on the reverse strand, counting down.
GCTGGAGAAACTTAGCTGGACAGGCAGAATCTTTGGAGAGAAGGAATGGGTGGCCTTTCGGGTCGAGACCCTTCTTCCTATACAAATTATTAAGGTACTTAGCACTGAATTAGTTTTAGGTTTCTGGGATATAACTAAATATCACTCTATTAATTATCAGATAAACTATGAATCTCTGCCTCCAGTACTACTGCGATCCAACTAGTCCCTAATGCTGTCAGTAAATGTCAAAACTACAACATTTTAAATTATCTGATTCTAATGTCCCTCATTAAAAGACTTTGTTTAACATTATTACATATTATTCTTTGGCAGCACCGTTCAATTTAATGAGATCTGCTCCTTAGTTAGCAGTTACTTAGGTCTAATGTTGCAGCCCAATTTCCCTTCCAAGTTATGCCTCATTCACAGGTAATCATCCCAAAGGAAAACTCCTATCTAACAACCTTCTGGAAACACTGCATCATCAACGCAGAGAGTAATGTAATAAAAATACCTACTGGAGGTTTTTGAATGGCTATTAAGGGTCTCAACAATGAAAAAAATGTAATGAAAGGGTGTAGAGGTTTACGTGAAATTACTTATTTTCTGATAGCCTCCAGGGGAGATCAAATTAATCAATCTAACCCTCTATATCATAGTGAACAAGAGATGTACATAAAGGCAACAGATACACATTTGATGCATTACATATCAAATCTTCCTTGTTACATTTTTTTTTTAATCAACAGAGATAACAGGATCTTTCATTAAATTTTCCAGCTCTTATATTTATTTGGATATTCTGCTCTTGTTATCACAATTATTCTGTAAGAATCTTTTACTCTATCTACCCTTCATCCTTTTGATTGCGTTTTTATTACACTGTAAAATATTATATTCTTTATCTGTGTAAAAATCAAATACGTATTTCAATATTTCATAACAAAAATTGATACTTTCCAATATTGAGACATCAAACATGGAAAAAATATGTTACTCAATTTAAAAAATAATACTGGCTATGCTAATAAAAATTTATGGCATATTCATTGTGAACTTCAGTTCCCTATAAACTCGGCAGATTTTACTTTTTGATTATCTTTTGCATATTGGGCAATTTAATATTTTTTGCTCAGTATATTATGTTATGTTCAATAAAACAATTGGTAGATATTGCTGTAACCAACTGGTCATCTGAAATCATTTTTTGTTGTGAATTGGTCAAAATATAAATGTATATTTTAAATATATATCATTGCAAATATAAATGGTCGTACTAATTCTGTGCTAAAACTACACTCAGCTATGAGTCTGAAGAAGGGTTTCGACCTAAAAGTCATCCATTCAATAGACAATAGATGATAGGTGCAGGAGTAGGCCATTCAGCCCTTCGAGCCAGCAAGTTAAGTCAAGTCAAGAGAGTTTATATGAAATTCTTGCTTGCTGCAGCACAACAGAATATTGTAAGCGTAAATACAGAACAGTTCAGTTCAATATACACATAAATAAACAGATAAAGTGCAATAGGCTGTTACAGTTCAGAGTCTGTTTGTTGGCAAGTTTAATAGCCTAATGGCTGTGGGGAAATAGCTGTTCCTGAACCTGGATGTAACAGATTTCAGGTTCCTGTACCTTCTACCCAATGGGAGTGGAGAGATCAGTGCGTGGCCAGGATGGTGTGGGTCCTTGATGATGTTTCTCTGCCTTTTTGAGGCAGCGACTGCGATAGATCCCTTCGATGATGGGGAGGTCAGAGCCGATGATGAACTGGGCAGTGGTCACAACTTTCTGCATTATTTTCCGCTCCTGGACGCTCAAGTTGTCGAACCAAGCCACGATGCAACCAGTCAGCATGCTCTCTACTGTGCACCTGTAGAAGGTCGAGAGAGTCCTCTTTGACATACCGACTCTCCGTAATCTTCTCAGGAAGTAGAGGCGCTGATGTGCTTTCTTTATAATTGCATCAGTGTGCTGGGATCAGGAAAGCTCTTCAGAAATGTGCACGCCCAGGAATTTGAAGTTTCTGACCCTTTCCACCATAAATATAAACTGGACTATAGGACCCCATCCTGCCCCTTCCAAAGTCTACAATTAGTTCCTTGGTTTTGCTGGTGTTGAGAGCCAGGATATTGTGCTGGCACCATTTGTCAATCAATCGATCTCACTTCTATACTCTGACTCATCCCCATCAGTGATTCGTCCCACAACAGTGATGGAGTTCACACTATGTCCGGCTACGCAGCCATGAGTACAGAGTGAGTAAAGCCGAGGGCTGAGCACGCAGCCTTGAGGTGCTCCCATGCTGATTGTTATCGAGGAAGACACATTTAATTTCCACGAATACAAACAGACTGTGGTCTGTGGATGAGGAAGTCGAGGATCCAATTGCAGAGGGATGTGCAGAGACCCAGATCTGAGAGCTTGGTAACCAGCTTGGAGGGGTTGATTGTATTAAATGCCAAGCTGTAGTCAATGAATAACAGTCTGACATGAGTTTTTGTTGTCCAAGTGGTTCAGAGCGGAGTGGAGAGCCAGTGCGATCGCATCCACCGTTGATCTGTTATGGCGGTAAACAAACTGCAGTGGGTCGGGTGTTCACTGTGATTCACTGTGATCAGTACCCCGTTCCTGCCTTCTCCCCATATCCCCTGACTCCACTATCTTTCAGAGCTCTATCTAACTCTCTCTTGAAAGCATCCAGAGAATTGGCCTCCACTGATTCCACAGATTCCAACCCTCTGTGTGAACAAGTTTTTCCTCATCTCCATTCAAAATGGCTTACCCCTTATTCTTAAACTGTGGCCCCTGGTTCTGGACTCCCCAAACATCGGGAACATGTTTCATGCCTCTAGCGTGTCCAAACCCTCAATAATCTGCGATGCTTCTGGCTGCGGCGCGGCTGGGACTTTAGATCTTCGACCGCCAGCCTGCGGCCTACACCATCTTGAAGCCGCAGTCGCCGGGGGGGAGGCACCGATTCAGGACTTACCTGGACTTACCTTGTCTGCACATCTGGACACCCGACTGCTAGCATTTATTTTGAGAGGACTTGTATATTAAAAAAAGCTCTATAAGGTGCTGGTAAGGCCGCATTTGGAATATTGTGAGCAATTTTGGGCACCAGATCTGAGGAAGGATGTGCTGTCTCTGGAGAGGATGCAGAGGATGTTTACAAGAATTATCCCAGGAATGAGTAGGTTAATAATGATGAGCGTTTGATGGAGTTAGGAGGGAGAGATAGATCAGCCAGGATTGAATGGCGGAGTAGACTTGATGGGCTAATTCCCTTCCTATCACATGATGTTATGATATTATGATCATTTTGTATCTATGTTGGGTATAAACCAGCAGCTGTAGTTTCTTGTTATTACATTATGTCATTACCTGCCTCTTTGATCTAGTGCATCTTCATCCAGAACAATCTTCTGCTGGGCAGAAGCCAGCTCCAGCACATGAGCCAGCTCAACACCAGCAGCATCATTGTACCGATAGAAAGAAAATGGCAGCTGCTAGAACTTGCCATATTCACCCCTTCAGTCAAAGACAACAACCTGATTGGGATCACTAAATACTTGTGAATGTTTTTGACACTTCAGACAAGTTTAAAAACCTTATAGTATTTTTTTCCATTAAAAGTTCTGGCAAGAATTTTCATTGCACCATCCTATCAGCAACTGGAGAGCCGACCTGACTTACTATCTACCTCATTAAAGATCCTGGAACTATCTTTAATTGGAATGTACTGGACTTTATCTTGTGCTAAATGTTATTTCCTTTCTTATGTATCGGTACACTGTGGATGGCTCGATTGTAATCATGGATTGTTTTTCTGCTGACTGGTCAGAGTGCAACAAAAACCTTTTAATTGTACACATCACAAAAAACTAAACTAACCTTGGTCCAATTGGTTCAACTTCCCTACACTTATTCCATAGACTTGGAATTTGATTTATTTCATGCAGCTATCTAACGCCCTGCACAAGTTATTAATGAATCTGTTTCAACTATTCCTTCCAGAACTGCATTTGTAGTCATTGCAATAAAATGTTTTAACTTATTTTACATGGGTCCTGAAGCAACTCACCATAATTTGCCAACGATTAGCTCAGTGTTGTCCAGCTTTCATTGCATTTGTAGTCAGATTCTCTCCTTATCGGAGCTGCTTAATTAACAGCCAGTTGAATGACAGGATGATCAGATATACTATGAACATACTCAAAAGCAACCTGTCATTAGTTTAATTTAGTTTAGTTTAGTTTAGTTTAGTTCAGAGATACAGTATGGAAACAAGCCCTACGGCTCACCAGGTCCACACTGAACATCGATCACCCGTTCACACTAGTTCTATGTTATGCCACTTTCTCGTCGACTCCCTACACACTCGGGGCAATTTACAACGGCCAATTAACCTACAAACCCGCAATTCTTTGGGATGTGGGAGGGAGGCGGAGCATCTGGAGGACACCCACGGAAGAAGCACACGGGATCAGGATTGAACCCGAGTCGCTTGCATTGCGAGGCAGCAGTTTCACCAGTTGCGCCACTCTGCCGTCCTCTGCTGCTTTCCCCTCACTGTCGTTACCCCCTCACTCCTTCAATCTCTTTTTCCTCCAACATTTGCTTTAGAGAAATGGTCATGGTCTGTGGTTGCACAATTGCAGCGGCATGGGGGAAACAGCAGACAATGACTAAGTAGAGATCCTCTCCAGGTTCTTAATCCATGCAGTCCTGACCAGTTCAGGCATCAGAAATCATAGCTACAGAGCCATGATATTTGTTTCATCTGTCTCCTGTTGTAGCATCTCATTACATGCCTGATCTATAGTGCTGCAGGAGCCTAAACTGGAATGCAAGAACCATGGATCCAGGAAATAGTTCTTGCCTCCTAAGTCATTCGCCAGTCCAGCATGGCAATTGAAACTGGACTTGCACATTGGACTCCCTTAGAATGAAACCTACACAAGCTTCTCGGAGCGTGGCTTTGAACTTTAAGATGTTGTGATAGCCTTCACAAATTAATTTCACAAGTTCGGTCTGATAGCCTTTTGGCCTCATGGACAGATTGAGGTTCCAGTGTGAAAATGTATAACATCGGCACCGTTTTTCATTCCTGAAATCATCTGGGTAAATCTGCATGCTTGAGCCGCTTGCTGCTCTCACCTCAAGAAGAATGAGGGGAATTCCTGTTTGAATTCACAGTCTTCATTAAATCCCAGAAAGCAATGAGCTGCAATCTGAGACACATCTTATTGTCCATCACAGCTTCCTTTATAAATCGGAAACAAGTATGTTTCAGCTGAGTGTGACTTACACTGATACTTGCAGAGCAGACCAGGTATGGCTCTTCATCGGCTGCCAGATGTTTGTCTTCACATCCATTGAAAATACAAGCCTCCCACAGCAATGATCCACAGACATGCAATGCATAGGCAACAGGGGCTCCTGGAAAGAGCTTTTCACACCTCCCATTTGGTCTCATCTGGCAACAAGAGTTTGCTTTCAACCCTCCCATTCTGTTCCCGATCATGCCAAAATTCCAGCAGAAACACAACATAAACTCTCATCTGTTTTGGAAGAAAATGGCAACCTTTCCCTCTGCCATTAAAAGCAAAAAGTCATCACTCTCAAGTCTTCAGCACATCAATGCAATCTCCCACACACCTGCAAGGAATCAAGAATTCCTTTAAGCAGAACAGGTTTTGATTAGTTTAGTTTAGAGATACAGCACGGGAACAGGTGCTTTGGCCCACCCAGTCTACCCTGACCAGAGATCCCTGTTACACTAGAACATATTACACACTTGGACAATTTACAATTTTTACCTAAGCCAATTAACCTGTAAACCTGTACGTCTTTGGAGTGTGGGGAGAAACCGGCGCTCCCAGGGAAAACGCACGTGGTCACAGGAAGAACGTACAAACTCCATACAGACAGCACCCGTAGTCAGGCTCGAACCAGGGTCTCTGGCGTTGTAAGGAAGCAACTCTACCGTCAAGTCAAGTCAAAAGTCAAACAACCTTTATTGTCATTTAGAAATACATTGATATATGCAGTTTCAAACGAAATTACGTTGCATTTGGCTCCCTGTGCAACACGATAAATTAACAGAAGGGTAGGCATGGATAAAAAGGATAAAAGGATAAATAGACAATGGTGGCAGCGCACTACATGGCATTCAGGAGTCTGACGGCTCGTGGGAAGAAGCTGTTGCAGAACCTTGATGTTCTGCTCCTTATGCTGCGATATCTTTTTCCCGAGGGCAGCAGAGTGAACAGTCCGTGATGGAGATGTGTGGGGTCTTTTATAATACTGCTGGCCTTAGACACGCAACGTTTGGTTGCAATATCGCCGATTGAGGGGAGAGAGGTCCCGATGATTTTTTCCGCTGTCCTCACCACTCTCTGCACAGACTTCCAGTCGGAGGCTCTACAGTCCCCAAACCAGACAGAGATACAGCTGGTCAGAATACTCTCCATGGTGCCCCTGTAGAAAGTAGTGAGGATGGGATGGGGGAGGTGAGCTCTTCTCATCCGGCGCAGAAAGTGCAACCGCTGCTGCGCTCTCTTAACTGTTGATGAGATGTTGTTCGACCAGGTCAGACTGTTAGTGATCTGCACCCCCAGGAACTTTGTGCTACTGACCACCTCCACATCTGTCATTGATGTGAAGTGGTGTGGGACTGTACCGGGTTTTCCTGAAGTCGACGATAACCTCCTTTGTTTTTTCGACATTCAGGATCAGGTTGTTCGTATTGCACCAGTCCACCAGTTGTTTCACCTCCTCCCTGTAAGCCAGCTCATTGTCGTCCCTGATGAGGCCCACCACTGTTGTGTCATCTGCGTACTTCATGATGTGGTTTGTACTAAACCTGGCACAACAGTCGTGAGTCATCAGGGTGAACAGCAGTGGACTCAGGACACAGCCCTGAGGGGAGCCAGTGCTCAGAGAGATGGTGTTGGAGGAGTTATTTCCAACCCTCACAGACTGGGGTCTGTCAGTGAGGAAGTCCAGTAGCCAGTTACACATGGGGGTGCCGAGGCCTAATGGAACCAGTTTGCTTATCAGGTGCTGGGGGATAATGGTGTTGAATGCTGAACTGAAATCCACAAACAGCATTCGCACATAGGTGTTTTTCTCCTCTAAATGTTCCAGGCTCAGATGGAGTACGGAGGATATAGCGTCCTCTGTGGAGCGGTTTGGCCTGTAAGCAAACTGGTATGGGTCGAGTGTGGAGGGGATTCTGGAGGTGATGTGGTCCCTGACCAGCCTCTCGAAGCACTTCATCATTATGGGGGTGAGTGCTACAGGGCGGTAGTCATTGAGACATTGTATGTTGGATTTTTTTGGCACTGGAATGATGGTGTCAGTCTTGAAACATAATGGGACGACAGCCTGGTTCAGCGAGGTGTTAAATATGTCCATAAGGACATGTGCCAGCTGATCAGCACATTCCCTGAGCACCCGCCCTGGTATGTTATCAGGGCCTGCCGCCTTTCGTGCGTTCACTCCTTTTAAGGTCCTCCGAACATCCACTATGTCAAGACTGAGTGCCTTTTCCTCACAATTGGGAATACCTTTGCTTGCAGGTGTGTTATTTAATGCCTCGAACCGACCAAAATAGTTGTTGAGTTCATTGAGGAACTCAATGTTGTCATCACAGGGTGGTGAAGCAGTCTTATAGTCCGTGATTGATCTGATTCCCTGCCACATGCGCCTGGTGTTCTTGGGGTCATAGAAGAAGCTCTGGATTTTCTGACCATGGGCACGCTTGGCCAGCCTGATGACTCGGTTCAGGTTGGCTCTTGCGGATCTGAGTGCCACCACGTCGCCGGATTTAAACGCGGCATTACGTGCTCTCAGCATTCCACGTACCTCTGTGGTCATCCAGGGTTTCTGGTTGGCCCGTACAGTGATGGTCTTGGTGACACAGACATCCTCTATGCACTTCTCCATGTAAGCAGACACGGACGCAGCATACTCCTCCAGGTTGATGTGTTGGCTGACAGTAGCAGCCTTCTTGAACATGTCCCAGTCCGTGCATTCAAAACAGTCCTGTAGCGTTGCCATAGCTCCCTCTGGCCAGACCCTAACCTGCTTCACAGTGGGTTTTTCTCTGGTAAGCAGGGGCCTCTATGCAGGAATTAGCATCACAGAGATATGGTCCGAGGAGCCAAGGTGGGGGCGGGGGACTGCCTTGAATGCCTTCTTGATGTTAGTGTAGGCTAGGTCCAGTGTATTGATTCCCCTGGTTGCAAAGTCTACATGCTGGTAGTAGTGTGGGAGAACAGTCTTCATGTTGGCCTGGTTAAAATCCCCAGCAACAATGAAGACACCATCTGGATGTGTAGATTGTAGGTCACTAATGGAACAATAAAGAGCATTCAGGGCCTCCTTAGTGTTTGCACTGGGAGGGATGTACACGGCTGTGATGGTTATAATGGTGAATTCCCTGGGCATGTAGAAGGGTCTGCATTTTATTGTCAAAAACTCAATGTCTGGGGAGCAATAGTTTGACACCACTGTGGCATTTTTACACCAGCTGTTATTAGTGTAAATGCACACACCACCACCCCGGGATTTCCCACTGAGAGCGTGGCTTCTGTCCAACCTGAATGCTGTTGACCCCTCCATGCTAATGGCGCCGTCGGGAACAGAGGAGTTTAACCACGTCTCTGTTAGGATCAGGGCGCAGCACTCCCTCACCTCCCGTTTGGTTACCAGGTCCAGCCTCAGGTAGTCCAGCTTATTCTCCAGGGAGCGGACGTTGGCGAGCAGAATAGACGGAAGCGGTGTCCTGCAGCGGTTAGCCTTCAGTTTCGCCGTTAGCCCCCCACGAGTACCGCGCTTCTGCTTCCTGTTGCACCGTTTCCTCCTCCTCCGAGTGCGGCCAGTGCTGGTAGGAGACTCCGCGGCTTCGTAGGCCACTGGCTCCAGCCGACGCAGCAGTCCGAGACGCCGTAGAGTCTCCAGAGTAACCCGATCAACGGCCGGGGAACTGCTGGACGCATGCAGTTTCAACCCGGACTGACAGTCGCACCGAAAAGCGACCATCAGATTCTTCACTAAACACGTAAGTGTGTGGTATTTTACCTTTAAATTTCTGTTTCTGTCGGGAGCCAACGCAGCCGCAGCCGCACAGGGCGCCGCCATCTTGGAATACCGTTGCGCCACAGTGACACCCTGTTGGAGGAGAGGTGTAGAATGTTCCTATTATTCAGACCTGGTTGTCTGTGTGTGGTGCATATGATTAGTTAGATGCTTGTACAGAGTTAAATTGCCTGGACTAGCACCAAATTAGCATTGTACAAGAATTGACATCACCAACTGAATAACCTGCAATACAGTCATGCAAGCACAAAGTTCATAAAAGAGCACTTTGACATTACTATCATATGGATTGCCATTCCAAAACTATGATCAAATCAATAACCTTTCCTGAAAAATAAAATTGCAATGCAGATCTAATCAGTAAGTCATTTTTTCCCCATGGAACCCAATCTAACACAATTCTCCAGATGTTAATAATTGCAATTGGAAATGAAATAGTTTTACTGCTCTACAAAATATCATGGTTTTATGCAATACAGGGGAGGTCAGAGAGTATGTTTTGCCAAAGCTGTAAGAAAATAATGGTTTTGAGTCCTGTTAGTGCTCAATGAAGGGTAAGTTGAATAATAATCAAACAGATGGATGAAAGGAATATAACTTTATCTGGACAAATGATTATGAAAAGCTAGAAAATGAAAAGGTGAAAGTAATAGGGCTGAGTAAGATAGATTTTGATGTTCTCATTCAAACATTCATCCAAATAATGGTATGAGGTGGGATTGAATAATGTAATACATTATCATGAACACTATCATCCACAGTGAAGTGCGTGCAGAAGCTCGAGAATTTAACTAAATAACATGGCAGAGATATAGTGCAAATGTTTATTTAATGTTATAAACTTCAAAGAGCGATTTATAAAACTTGATAACAACCATTGCCTTTTTTTCATAGCGAGGATTTGAGTATAGGAGCAAGGAGATCCTTATGCAGTTGTACAGGGCCCTGGTGAGACCACACCTGGAGTATTGTGTGCAGTTTTGGTCTACTAATTTGAGGAAGGACATTCTTGCTATTGAAGGAGTGGAGCGTAGGTTCACCAGGCTAACTGACATATGATGAAAGAATGGGGCGACTGAGCATATATTCACTGGAATTTAGAATGATGAGAGGGGATCATAGAAACATATAAAATTCTTAAGGTATTGGACAGGCTAGATGCAGGAAAATTGGTCCCGATGTTGGGGGAGTCCAGACGTGACAAATAAAATCTATCTGTATCTGTATCTGTATCTGAACCAGCAGTCGCAGTTGAAAAATAAGGCGTAGGCCATTTAGGACAGAGATGAGGAAAAACATTTTCACCCAGAGAGTTGTGAATCTGTGGAATTCTCTGCCACAGAAGGCAGTGGAGGCCAATTCACTGGATATTTTCAAGAGAGAGTTAGATTTAGTTCTTAGGGCTAATGGAATCAAGGGATATGGGGAAAAAGCAGGAACGGGGTACAAATTTTGGATGATCAGCCATGATCATATTGAATGGAGAAGGTACTGGCTCAAAGGGCTGAATGGCCTACTCCTGCCCCTATTGTCTTTGTTTCTTTGTTTCTATGTTTCTATGTTGGAATAATTTATAGGTAACAACACAAAGGACAATGATTGAAGCCAATTTGTTCAGAGTCAACGTAAAAAAAACCCCAGAGTATACAAATTGTTGAATTTGAAGATGTGTTAAATCATTAAAAATATATGTGCTGCATTTGGTTCTTGGAGCCAGAACCGAATTATGTCATTGAATCACGGCAGCACTGATCAGTCTGTGCAATGGCAAAGGTCTCTCCGATTCACAGCTTTTCTTGGCAATACGGTAATATTTCTCAGTTGTCAGAAGTACTTTATCACCCAATATCCCATTATTACTTTAATAAGGGTTTTGTTTTAACTACATATAGTGCATGGAGTATTGTAACCAATCATTTAATACAAAACCAAACCTCGTAAGGAAACCCCATGATAGACACAAAGTGCTGGAGCAACTCAGCAGGTCAGGCAGCATCTCTGGAGGAAAAGGACGGGTGACATTTTGTGTTGGAAACCTTCTCCAGATTGAATGTAAGGGGTGGAAGGAGGGGTGAAGAGCTGGCAGCAAGAAAAGACCAGGACTGATCAGGGCCGGCTACAAGTGACCTCAGGCAGGGAGGTGCCCAGATGATGAGCTGGAGGCGAGGAATGGCCAGGACTAATAGGGCTAGATTGGTCCTGGTCTTTTCTTGCCTCGAGCTCGTCACATCCATCCCCGCCCTCCACCCCCTACTTTCAGTCTGAGGAAGGTTCCCGACCCAAAACGTCACCTATCCTTTCCATCCAAAGATGCTGCCTGACCCATTGAGTTACTCCAGCACAATGTGTCTACCTTTGTTATAAACCAGCATCTGCAGTTCTTTGTTTCTACTCATAAGGAATCCAACTAATGCAACCAGAATGTTATTTCCATGTTGTACATGGTCTCATTTAATAGATATTACAAATAGTTGAACTTTCCCCTTGTTACCTGTAAATCCTTTTGTACTTTTAATAGGTCACCAAGGGGGAGTGCATGATGTGCAGGCAATGGTTTCAGTTGTGGTCTTGTTTTGGATAGGTTCTGATATACATTTACCCTTGGCCACCTAATTCCTGCACTAAATGTTCAAAAATCCAGTGATATCATGTGTCTGAACATCCACACTTACCTTGAATGAAGTATGGCCAAACATTGTAACTATGAGTGAAAAAATATCTCAATATTTGATAACTTATTCCTGGTCCTGACATTATTTCCATAGGATCATTACTGGTTTTATCACTGGTTTAATGGGAGGCGAGAGAGTCATCATTTTGGGCCATGGAACTTGGGGGATTTGGTGTTGGCGAATGCAAGATCAGAATAGGAGTTGCAAGGTCAGGAATAAAGGGGGTGGCACGGTAACGCAGCAGTATTGTTGCTGCCTTACAATGCCAGAGACCCAGGTTCGATCCTGACTACGGGTGCTGTCAGTCTGGAGTTTGTATGTTCTCCCCGTGACCTCGTAGGTTTTCCCCAAGTGCTCTGGTTTTCTCCCACACTCCAAAGTCGTACAGGTTTGGTGGTTAATAGGCTTTGGTCAAGATTGTAAATTGTCCTTAGTGTGTAAGTGGTGTGCGTGGATTGCTGGTCGATGTACTGCAGACACGATGGGTCAAAAGGCCTGTTTCTGCGCATATCTATAAACTAAAAACACAAAAATGTTGCTGACTTACGTTTTCCTCATTCTCGGACATTCTCGTTCTCTTTCCACTGAGACTGCCTGATTTACTGAGTGTTTCCAGCATTTTCTGGGTTTTTTATTTCAGATATCCAACATCCACAGTTTTGTTTTAATCTCCATGCCAAGCATCGCTTGGGGTGTCTTGAGATTTTATGACAGTTGACATAGTCGTCTTGGGGGGCTTACTGTACCCATGGAAAATGAATTAATGGGCTCTTAAACTGCAGATGAAGTAGCATTGTCAAGCATGTTGTCCAGAAGGTGCCAACAACCGGAATACATTGGTCCGAAGGAAAACTATTGCTAATTTCTCCCTAACAAATGTGACCTAAATTCTTGGCAATGCTCCACAGTAGCATTGAGCAGGGAATGCTGTCATCCTGTCCCTGATAGACACAGAAATATCATTGACACATGGATGAATTGCATTTGGAAATAGCCAAATTTCCTGAGAGCATGATTTAATCTGGAAATGGGCGCAATTATGTTGCACTCTGCAGATGAAGTTCAGCTACGTGACAACGGAAAAGAAAATGGCTAATGTGACCAAATTTACAGTATCTGCTTTAAAAACACTCTGTGGGCCGTTATTACTTTGAACCAACTATCTTTTATCACTGTACGTTCCAACATTTTATATCCATTTCAGCTCATTTTAAAAACCCTGGCATGCTGTTGGTATATAAATCATTCTGACTCCTGAGCACCTTTCCCAATCTTATTAATTGAAATGACATTTTGGTTTTCTAGCTGAGGCAATTTTAAGAATGACAGAGCCCCTCCATTTGCGGAGAAATTGAATGAGATGGACCTATACTGACTGCGGTTTAGAATAACGAAACATGATATTGTAAGATGTTGAATTTAAAGGAAAGATTGATAGGTAAATATTAAAGGTAGCCAAAAATGCTGGAGGAACTCAGCGGGTGAGGCAGCATCTATGGAGAGAAGAAATAGGCAAAGCTTTAGAACGAGACCCTTCTTCAGACGAATGTGACCAAATTTACAGTATTTGGTCTGGTTCAGTATAGTTTAACTTAGTTTAGTCTAGTTTAATTTAGTTTAGTTTAGTTTAGTTTATTGTCACGTGTTCCAAGGTACAGTGAATAGGCTTGAAGAAGCAGGCTTATTGCTGTTTTTATTTCTTGGCTTCTTTTGCTCATTTGTTGTTATTTTAATTATTCTGCAGATTGCTGTGGTTTTCTCCCCTGAATTGTGGTTTTGTAATCACAGAAAAGCACATAATATTATGCAAGGTTGCCAAAAACACAGTTGCAGCCAACTCCAATTTGCTCTGTTGATTTGCTTAGTTTAGCTTAGTCTAGAGATACAGCGCAGAAACAGGCCCTTCGGCCCTCGGGGTCCACGCCGGCCAGCGATCCCTGCACATTGACACTACCTTTCACACACCATGGACAATTTTACAAATACTCCAAGCCAATTAACCAACAAATAATGTTAACCTGCCATGAGATGATTATACAGATGATTATTTTAAAATATTACGTTAGCCTTTCTTCATAAATTAACAGAATTACATCGGATATGAGATAGGTTAAATTATAAATATTTGTATTGTTGTTTGCTCCAACCTGAAAACTAAAGAACTGAAGTATGGACATTGTGGGTCGAATAAAGAATCCATTCAACCCACAATGTCCATACTAGCCCTCTGGAAACCAGTCCCTTCGGCCCACAACACCCATACTAGCGCTCCAGAAATATTGGAATTGGTGGAGAAGTGGAATATTGTGTTGGGGGACCAGCCCTCCTGTGTGAACCTGGGAACTAATGGGTCCCACTTAGTCTAGTTTCCCTTAACTATTCTTGGAGTAAAATAATGGACTTTTCCATTTAGAGATAATTCTTGGAACAAATCTCACTTTAGTACTTCCTAATCTTTAGACTTTTCATTGAATTTGCTATAAAGCTATTCAGCATTCTTCTGCAATAGTTTAGCACCTTTTTAAATGGGCTTAATTTCACAATCCAACATGGAGCTTCCTTAGGATTTTGTTTCTAACGCACAGTTTAAAATTCCACGTAGTTCTAGAGGATACTACTTAAAAAATTCTAATTAATTAATTGAAAGATAATAAAAAAATATTTTAACATTAGGTTACATTGAACAATTAACAGCCCATGGAAAACGAGTAAAATGGTGACACAAGGAACGGGAAATGCAAACCTGGTGAAAGATTTGTAAGTGGCACAGTGGTGCAGCAGTAGAGCTGCTGCCTTGCAGTGTCAGAGACCCGGGTTTGATCCTGACTACAGGTGTCTAAAAGGAGTTTGTACGTTCAGCCTGTGACCGTGTTGGTTTTCTCCAGGTGCTCCGTTTTTTTCCCCACATTCCAAAGACGCACATGTTTGTACGCTAATTGGTTTTAGTAAAATTGTAAAATTGTCCGTAGTGTGTAGGATAGTGCTGGTGAACAGGGATCGCTGATCGGCGCGGACTCGGTGGGCCAAAGGACCTGTTTCCGCACTGTATCTCTAAACTCTAAACTCTAAAACCCATGTCAGTGGATCTGGCAATAGTCCTCACATGGAGTCTTATTTATCATTGCCTTTAATTTAATACATATTAATATTGGAAAGAGTATAATTATGAATGGCGTATAACAGCATATAAAATGAAGGGTATAGATAGGATGAATGTACAGTCTTTAACCCAGGTTCTTTTAATCAAGAACTAGAAGGCATAGGTTTAAAATGAGAGGGACAACATTTACAAGGAAACTGGGGAGTAACCTTTTTCATTCATAGGGTAGTGAATATATGGGACGAGCTGCCAGATGTGGTTGAGGCAGGTACTATAACAGGTACACACAATACAGAACAATACAATAATACTTAATTAGCCAAGTATGTTTTGCAACATACAAGGAATTTCATTGCCATGTCAGTCATACAAATAAAAAGCAATGGAACACACAAAAACATTTGAACATAAACATCCACCACATTCCTCACTGTGTTGGAAGGTGAAAAAAAAGTTCAATCTCTTCCCTCCTTTGATCTCCCGCGGTCGGGGACCTCGAGCCTTCCGTTGACAGGACGATCTTGACACCCATAGCCAGCGGCGTTTGGGCCCTCCACGTCGGGGCGATCAGCTCCTTTATCGAGGGATATCACGGAAAAGGTTCGAGTGATATTGAGCAAAACGCAGGCAAAAGGGATTAACTTGGTATGCACGAGCTGGGTTGAAGGGTCTGTTTCCATAGCATATAACTCTAATGATGAACTAGTTTAAAAGGCAGCATTTTTTTAAAGTGCAGATATGATTTTAGAAAATTATTAATCTTTCAATCTTCACCATTATTTCAAGATATACCACAGACAAAGGCCAAGATGTTTAATTACCTCTCTTTGCCTATTAGCTAACTTTGATGGATTGACAAAGTACGGGTTGAAACTCTCTAGTCCAGTATTTTGTGGTCTGGTGACCTCCATGTCCTGGCCTGTTTTTGTATCTGTAGCACAGGTCTATACTAATTGACGAGATCTGACAGCTCTAAAATAGACCAAGTTCTGCACTAATCTGGAGCTGTCGGAGCAACTGGTCCAATGGTATATGGACACACTGATCTGTTTTGTAGTCAATGCCTACTATGTTCTGTTGTGCTGAAGCAAAGCAAGAATTTCATTGTCGTATCAGGGGCACATGACAATAAACTCACTTGAACTTGAACTTTTACGATTTTAGCCGACAAAGATTCTGACTTAGAGACTTCAGGTTTAGAACTGGAAGGCGTGCCTCGTGAAATAAGGTATTGGGTAGTCACTTTCGAAGCAGCAGAATATATTGATCTTATGTTTTGTTTAGAAAGGTATAAATTTGAGCAATTCAATGGTAATGTTTTAAAAAGGTCATGAACTTTGTCTCCCTGTCACACAGTGTCATTCATATCCTCACTTGTTGAATCTAGAGGTGGAATATCTAGAGGTGGACATCTTATCAACCTGTTACCCCATCCACCAACAGTGCTCTGTTCCTCATGCCGTACTTCCTTCTGAGTCACTCTTAGATTTTTTTGTCAGAAGTATTTGCATCTGTGATTTTGTCTGCTTCAAGTGGTGACAGTTGCTATTCTGCTGAGGAGTGTTCTTTGACAGTGCCTGTATACAACTGGGGCTGCCATGCTCTATAATGGAGCAGATGTGGCTTAATGAGGTTTAATGAGAAGATAAGAAAGTTCAGCAGCTGGGCATTGTTTAGTTTAGTTTAGAGATGCAGCGCGGAAAACAGGCCCTTCGGCCCACCGGGTCCATGCCGACCAGCGATCTCCGCATATTAACACTATCCTACACACACAAGGGACAATTTTTACATTTACCAAGCCAATTTATCTGCATACCTGTACGTCTTTGGAGTGTGGGAGGAAACCGAAGATCTCGGAGAAAACCCACACAGGTCACTCTATGACACCATGACTTTTTTAATGGACTGGTTGAAGGATCTCACTTATGCCACAGATCCTCTGTAAACATTGCACTTCACCAGACAACGCTCTGTATAAAAGTGGTTACATTGTTAGTCAGATACCATTGCAAAATGTACAAACGAACTTGAAAACATAAGACATGATTCCAACATGATACATAACACTAACTATAGAGCGGATGAAATTCAGCAAAGAATTAAGAAAAATACTACTGAATCCTCATTTAGTACAGATAAATTAATTCAGATAGTAATTTCTGAAGAAAATAAACAAAATAATTCAAAAATATAGTCCCTTAGCTCAACCAGTCCCTCAGAATATAAAGGTACACCATGCCCAGTATGGTGGTACAGTTGGAAAAATAGAATTAAAGATATCTAATGTTATTTTGAAGGAATAAAGCTTCACACTTACAGGTCCTGAGGTCAGTATCCAGTGTAATCCTGATTTTGAGTGCTGTCTCTGTGGAGTCTGCACTTCCTCCCTGAGTTTCTTCCAAGTACTGTGGTTTCCTCCCACATCCCAAGGATATACGGGTCGGTAGATTAATTGACCACTGTAAATTGTCCCCGATGCACAGATATGTGCTAGAATCTGTGGAGAATTGATGGGAACTTGAATAATGTGTGTGCTCGATGCTTGACCTGGACTCAGTGGGCTGCAGGGCCTGTCACCATGCATTTTGACTCTGTAGTTGGACTAGCAGAACATTTAATGTAAAAGGACACAAAGTGCTGGAGTAACTCAGTGGATCAGACGGCATCTCTGGAAAACATGGAGAGGTGACGTTTTGGGTCGAGATGCTTTCTCAGACCGTTCTGGTTTAATAACCCAGATTCAATGTTCATAAAACATGTTTTTATCCCACCAAAATAGCCACAGAACTTAGCTTCAAAATAATTTTCGAATAAGAATACTAGGTTCAGTAATGGTGACCACGAAACAAGCAGCTTGGCCAGTTGGTAGAAAAAAGTGCTGTAGAAACTCAGCGGGTGTGGCAGCATCTATGGAGCGAAGGAAATAGGCAACGTTTCGGGCCGAAACCCTTCTTCAGACTATCTTGGCTATTTGCCGCTTGGCCAGTTGCATTGTTTACAACATTAGACCCACTGCAGTGGCATTGATTCTTAATTGCCTTCTGAAATAGCCTAGCAATCAATGGCAATTAGGGATGGCAAGAAAATAAAAGAATAAATTGAGAACTCTCCAGGTACTGAATACTGATATTGTTCAATTATGTTTTGTGTACTTTGTTTCCACAGTCTTTTCAAGGCTTTCTGCCTTGTATCCCCAAACTTCCCTTTAAGAATAGTTATATTATTTGTGATAATCTGTTCTTATATAAGTATAATATATAAGTATTTTCTCTGATTACTAAGCCAAATTGGGAAAATAAATGCAGCATACAACAGCTAGATTAAAAATGTTTTCAAGTTTTTCAAAGTGTTTCAAAGTTTTTGGGTGGCACGGTAGCGCAGCGGTAGAGTTGCTGCCTTACATCGCTTGCAGTGCCAGAGACCCGGGTTCGATCCTGACTACGGGTGCTGTCTGTACGGAATGTGTACATTCTCCCCGTGACCATGTGGATTTTCTCCGATTTCTTTGGTTTCCACCCACAGTCCAAAGACATACAGGTTTGTAGGTTAATTGGTGTAAATTGTCCCTAGTGTGAGTAGGATAATGTTAATGTGCGGGGATCACTGGTCAGTGTGGACTCGGTGTATCCCTAAACAAAACTAAACTAAACTAAATATGCTTGCCAGCAAATTGGCTCATTGGCAGCTTGAAGTGAATTAAGGAACTATTATCATGAGTTCATTGTCATTGTAGGCTCCTGGTTTTCATTGCAACTAACAAAAATATTGGCAGGCAACACATTCATCTCAACCAGATATGGCTACACAATTGCTAAAGCTTGTGGGTGTTAATCCCATCTCTCAACACACAAGAAAGTTTTAATAATCGTACATATCATTTGTTAGATATTTAATGAAGCATTTTAGTGTTCTCTTGAATTCTGGGTTTTTCTCCTGCTGATAAGTAATTTTATTTTTCTTCCACACTTCCAACCTGTGTGAGATGAGCAGTTTCATAGGGAAACTGCCAAGTTCCTCCAGCAAAGACAGACACAAAAAGCTGGTGTAACTCAGCTGGTCAGGCAGCCTCTCTGGAGCACCTCTTCTCCCGATTAGTAAGGGCGTCCAAAATTAAGGGGAAAAGGCAGGAGAATAGGGCTGAGGGAGAAATAAATCAGCTCTGATCAAATGGCGAACAGATTCAATGGGCTGAACTCTGTTCACATGTCTTATGAACTTATTAGAACTTTTTTTTAAAATCTACTGTCCTGAATAAGGTAGTTGCTGAAATTTGTTTTTATGTCAGATTGAGATGGTGTGAATTGAATGATGCAGTAGGTGAACAGAGCATTATGGTTCTGTAGGGCCATCTCATATTACCTGTGTGTGGCCACATCTGCATAATGTGATTGGTGACGCTGAACTGCACTGCCCAAGAATTTTTGCTTGATTCATTTTAGAGCAAAATGAGATTACATTGTTTGGACTTCATCTCTTCAGATAAACCACTGAATTATAGGGGCAATAGTTTGGCACCACTTTTGTGACAATGCTGAAGGAAATTTTCATCTTTACTGCAACTAGCGCCAGCTTAATTTGAAAGTAAATTCTGGGAAATCGAAGATTCATTGTCAAGTTTTTTGCCAAGGGCCTCACAAAAATTGATTGGTTCTGTATTGAAATACATGGCATGAAGTTGCTGTATTTGCGTGGCAGATGTTATGTAACGTCCAAGTTAACTTCTCATTTATTTCAGTCTAGGTAACCATGATGAAGCTTATATTAATTGCTTCAACTCAGCCTCGTCCACTGAAAATTAATGACCACAACTGTGGAATTTTATTTCTTCAAAATTTGTTATGTTTTAAAAAATGGCAACTTCTTTTAATTTTCTTCTTACCTCTTTGCTCTTTTTTTCAATTTAATATGCAATCTCCTAATCTGTTTTCAAAGCTGCGCTTGTTTTAATATTTCATTCACCCACTCTAATTCCTTCTCAGTCCAAGAACTGTTAATTTTTACAATTCTTTAATCCACTTTTTTCAGGAGATATTTGGATGCTTGCCATGCTCAGCTATCCCAGATGTTATGCACTAATACTCCATTATCTGCTCAACTTCAGCAACTTATCACACAAAAAATGATAAGTTTAAATCAACTGTAAATAATAAGTGAACTATATTCATCTGCAAAAAGTTTAATGTTCCTAACTTCATAAAATAAATCATAGGAACAGTATTGGGCCATAGAGCCCATTGATTTTACTCTACCGTTCAGTCATGCTCCTGTCTTCTCCCCATAACCTTTGACACCCTTACTAATCAAGAATCTGTCAATCTCCACTTTATAAAATATCCAGAGACCTGTCCTCCACAGCCGTATGTGGTAATGAATTGCACAGATTCACCACCCACTGACTAAAGAAATTCGTAGGTAGACAAAAGTGCTGGAGAAACTCAGCAGGTGCGGCAGCATCTATGGAGCAAAGGAAATAGGCAACGTTTCGGGCCGAAACCCTACTTCAGTCCTTATCTCCTTTCGTCCTCATCTCTTTTCTAAAAGTAAGTCATTTTATGGCTGTGCCCTCTGGTCCTTGACTCACCCACCAGTGGAAACATCCTCTCCACATCCAGTCTATCCAGGCCTTTTATTATTTGGTCATTTTCAAAGAGCTCACCCTCATCATTCTAAACTCCATCATTCTAAACACTCATCATGCATCAACCCAATCATTCCCGGGATCATTCTCATAATCCTCCTCTGGACATCCCTCCTCAGATATGGAGCCCAATACTGCTCACAATACTCCAAATGCAATCTGACCAATGTGTTATAAAGCCTGTTTTATATTCTATTCTGTTTTATATTCTAGTCCTCTCAAAACAAACGTTAACATTGCATTTGCCTTTCTTACTACCGATTCAACCTGCAAATTAACCTTCTGGGATTCCTGCACCAGCAAACCCAAGTCCCTTTGTACCTCAGATTTCTGAATCCTCTCCCCATTTAGAAAATAATCTACGCCTTTATTACTACTGCCAAAGTGCATGACTTTGCTACGCGATATTCCATTTGCCCATTTAAAACCAAAATGGATGAGAAATTTCTAGTTAGAAGATAACGAATAATTGGAATTTTCCATTCCAAAGAGTGGTGGAGCCTGCATCAATAAATATAATCAAGGATCAGTTAAACAATTGTTTGGACTCCAGAGGACTGAAAGGATTTGAGCACAAGCAGGAAAGTAGAGTCCAAGAAAATATCAAGCATAACCTTACCAAATACAAAGCCTGTTCGATGGGATCTGTGGCCAACTGAATTTCATATTATATCTTTACATTGCATGATTTGTAGGACTAATTATTAGTTATTTAGTTTTGAGTTATTCACTGGTTCTGGTCCAAACATAACTAAAAAAAATGTTCTTCAGTGATTAAACATTTTTTGTTAAAAGTGATCAATTATTTCAACACTTAATTTAGAAGATTTTCTTAAAATTATGCTTTAAAGTGATTGATTATTTTTAAAAGTTGTTTCATGTTTAATTGTGCCTTTTATGGTGTGCAAGTATTTCTAAGAAAGAAACATTTCAGAAAATGGGCCTGATTTTGGAAATGGCCTGAAATGGTGTCACCAATTTCTCCCAAAGTTGGAACTCGTGATCTACACACATGCACAACAGTCATGAATCACTGCTAGTACATTTCACCCTAGGGTTCAAATTGACACTTCAGTGTAATACATGCAGGTGGTACAAAACTGATGATTTCTAGTCATGTGTTTATTTTTCTTCATGTACAATGCAATCAATTTGCAAGTGTAAAATCAATGGCAAAATATGGGTGTCAAATTCATTCCCTTTGATCTCCCGTTTTCACATCTTACCCTTCCATATCTCTGTGTCTCCCTCTCTCCCCTGAAATTAATTCTACATTTTTCTTGAGCTTCATGCCATTTGATCTCTCGTTTTCACACCTTTCCCTTCCATATCTCTGTGTCTCCCTCTCCCCTGACTCTCAGTCTGAAGAAGAGTCTCGACCTGAAATGTCACCCATTCCATCTTCCCAGAGATGTTGCCTGCCCCGCTGAGTAACTACAGCATCTTTTAACTATCTTTGCTGTCATTTCTATCTGTGTAAACTGTGATTTTGAATTATACAGACAATGTACTAATATACAATCATTGCTTGGTATGTGGTTGGGTGGTCAATTGCCAAGCAACACATATTTAATGCATATGAAGGAACTGCAGATGCTGGTTTAAACAAAGAGGGCCACAAAATACTGGAGTGACTCTGCGGGACAAGCTGCATCTCTGGAGAGAAGGAATTGAATAAGAGAGAACACTTTAATACACTTTAATTTTGCGATATTGCAGCTATATTATGAAAAGGTTGGCTCAGATTAATGTAACATGGTTTCTTTTTCATTTTCTTGTTCAAGTTCTAGGCTGTATGATGAGTGCTGTTAAATTCTGGGTACATAAGCGTACAAGGGTAAGCTGCCATTCATGCAGACATCAGGGTATCAGATACAGGATAGCTGATTATGATCTTGACAGGAACTGTTTAAGAAGGAACTGCAGATGCTGGAAAATCGAAGGTAGACAAAAATGCTGGAGAAACTCAGCGGGTGAGGCAGCATCTAGTTTCTCCAGCATTTTTGTCTTGACAGGAACTGTGCTTCCTTCTTAATTGGCATTGAATATACCTGACATGCATCAATTTGCACACTGAATCTGTAAAAAAAATTTGAAATTGAATAGGGCATTGGCACAACTCTCCAAATCGGCTGTGTAGGTTATCAATTTATGTTGTACACTAACTTTAGAAAGGTTAAGGCGGACAGTACTAGCTATTATTTCAAATAGTTTTCTGTCCAGGCCACTGTAACATGTTTAGAATGATTTTCAACTTCTATCCTTTGTGTTTTTGAAGGATCCTTATCTATTTATGCACACACTGACTCATGGCTATCATTAATCCTTCATTAAAATTAGGACACTAAATACTTACAGTAACTTTAAACCCAAAAGGCCTCGCCAGTGATTTGCCCAATGATATTGGCGGCACAGTGGCGCAGCGGTAGAGTCGCTGCCTTACAGCGCCAGAGACCCGGGTTCAATCCTGATTACGGGTGCTGTCTGTATGGAGTTTGTACGTTCTCCCTGTGACTGCATGGTTTTTTTTACAGATGCTCCGGTTTCCTCCCACATTCCAAAAACGTACAGGTTTGTAGGTTAATTGGATTCTGTAAATTGTCCCTAGTGTGTAGGGCAGAACTAGTGATGGGTGATTGTTGCTCTGTGTGGACTCGGTGGGCCGAATGACCGGTTTCCATGCTGTATCTCTAAAACACTGAAATCTAATATAATTTAATTGTTACCATCTCTGGGTTTGTAATGAGCCACACTCAGCCTCAGTTTGTCTGTAAATCCAGCACTTGAATGCATTTTCCTGATAAATTGAAGTCTATTCAATAATACAAATCAATTGCTTAATTAGGATAATCAGTGATAAGTAGAAGAGATATAGCCATATTCTTTTCTCAAACATCAGTAAAGTCAGTAATGCATTTTAGATGCATTTAATTATAACTTTTAACAATTCTTGCCAAAAGCATTTCATCTTTTTATTTGTGTTTCTAATACATGAGATTATCAAAAGATTACTTAATCTACTTGCTGGTTTCCCTTGCAGCGATGCTGTATTTGACCACATTTGTTGTATTCGTAATGTTAATATTACTAATTGTTGTAATATTAATAGCAACATCAATGGCAAAATTTAAAAAAAGATTTCTTGTAGGATTGACAGTATCCTGACTAGCTTGGCTCACTTCAATATGTGGTTCTTCTGACAATTGCACTCTTTCCTTTAAATTTTTTTTTAAAAAGTACAGAATTGGGTGTGATTCTGTAATGGAAATGAACAACCATAAATATACAATTAGATAATTGAAGAAACAGGATCAAAGAATCACTTCCCATATTCTCCTTTGGCCCACCGTGTCTGCACCGATCACCGATCACCCATACACTAGTGTCATAGAGACTAACTATGGAAACAGGCCCTTCGGCCCAACTTGCCCACACCGGCCAACATGTCCCATCTACACTAGTCCCACTAGCCTGCATTTGGCCCATAGCCCTCTAAACCTGTCCTATCCACGTACCTGCCTAAATATGTATTGAACGTTGCAAAAACATTTAGTTCTATCCCACACACTGGGGACAATTTACAGAAGCCAATTAAACTACAATCCTCCAGGTTGAGAATAGTTGGCTTGGCTTTGTGCATGGGATCATACTTCATGAATTTGATTTGAGATTTGTGAACGTTTTTCACACAGAGGATGCGTGTGATGTGGCACAAGCTGCCAGAGGGATTGATTGAGGCAGGTACAATAACGACTTTTTAAAAGTCATTTGGATCGGTTTAAAACAGGTTTAGAGGGATATGGGCCAAATGCATGGGACTAGCTTTAGTTGGTTAGAATGGGTGAGTTGGGCTGAATGGCCTGTTTCTGTGCTGTATAACAATAACTCTAATAGAGGCCCAGCCTGCGCAATCTCTCCTGATATGACAGATCAGCCATCTCAGGAGCCCTGCTATTTGTTTCCTTCAATTGCTCCATTACAGTAAATCCATCTTTACCTCAGGTGATTTATGCCGCCTACTGTAAATCTATTCAACATTTTTAGGACCCAAAATGTAGAATAATTATGTATTTGTCTTTAAATACTGTATACTGTTAATAACCGAGGTGACACTTGTTTGCTTTTTTGACATTGCAATAGGTGTTAGTTATGGGATTTCCCCTGCAAATATTTGTAACCTTTCTCCTGCATTAGGTGACAATATATTTTTGATTTTCTCTTTCACTAATGAAAATTAGTCCCTTGACATTCACTGTCCTTTCTTCATGAAATAAACATTCTGACATCCCAGGCTGGAGAAGCAGCATATTTTGATGTAACAAACAAAGCTGGAATTGCCAAACGTGCTTTGTATCAATAATAAGCTGATGGCTGATCCGTTATTTAATGTGTTTCACCTTGACTTTGTTTCCTTCATTTTCTTTGGAAGATTATTGCTAACCTGTGTTGCTCTGAGAACCTAGATGGCATTAGCTCCACCCTGTGTTTAAAAAAAGAACTGCTCATCATTCTTTGTTGCATCAGAGAAACATGTTGGGCTAAAATGTCCATTCAGCAATGAATGGGCCATGAATGCCATTGGCCTACACGTTAAGTTTTGCATTAAGAACTGAACTCAAAATGGTGCCCCTGGTGTGACAAACATTTATTGGGGGGGGGATTGGAGCAAGTCTCTCCTCCGAAAATCCAGGGAAAAACCTTGACGGAAGAAAAAACTGCTCCTCAGCTCACCTGTTGAAAAAAATGGAATGTATCTAAAGATCTCCAACGTTCAAAGGCAGCCGGAAGATAACAGAATCTGACTGCACTGTTAAAACAAATCTTTAGAGAAAATATAAAGCAAATATAATAAAATGTACTCCATTAATAGTCATACACCATGGTTGGTGACAGGCCCTTCGACCCAACCTGCCCATAAAAAACAAAATGCTACATACTAGTCCACCTGCTCTAAAAGCATAAAAATGCAGTTATCATGAACATTTAAATAAACTCAGAGAGTTAGGCATTCAGAGGTGAGTAGTAGCCACATCACCTAATGAGATGAGTAAGTAAGAATATTATAGTTACAGTCCCGGTGCAGCTGACAATTAAACACTCTTGAGTCTTGCCTTGGATCCAGAAGGAAGTGGCTGTCAGACTGGACATACAGCTAAGTAAGTAAGTAAGTAAGTAAGTAAGTAAGTAAGTAAGTAAGTAAGTAAGTAAGTAAGTAAGTAGGTTTATTGGCCAATTATTCACATAGAAGGAATTTGCCTTGGTGCTCCGCCCACAAGTAACAATATGACATACAGTGACAGTTACGAATGACTCAGAAAACACAAAACATTAATAATAATAATAAAACATTAATGATAAAACACCATTGATCAAGCATTGATCAACAAAATACCAGATCAAAGGGAGGCTACAGATTTTTGGCTGTTGAGTAGTGCAACTACTCGTGGATAAAAACTGTTTTTATGTCTGGCTGTGGCAGCATTGACAATCCGGAGTCGCCTTCCAGAGGGAAGTGATTCAAAGAGTTTGTGGCCAGGGTGAGATCGGTCAGAGATGATCTTACCCACTCGCTTCCTGGCCCTTGCAGTGTGCAGTTCATCAATGGAGGGAAAGTTGCAGCCAATAACCTTCTCTGCTGATTGGACAATTCACTGCAGCCTCCAGATGTTGTGCTTGGTGGCTGAGCCAAACCAGACCATGATGGAGAAGGTGAGAACAGACTCTACGATGGCCGTGTAGAATTGGACCATCATTGCCTGTGGCAGATTGTGCTTCCTCAGCTGCCACAGGAAGTACATCCTCTGTTGTACCTTTTTGACTGTGGAGTCGATGGTAGCCCCCCATTTGGGATGCAGATGATGGTTCCCTGGAGCTGGAGGTGAAAGAAGCAATATTCCGGAACACTTACCACTCTGGCGTCTACCTGATAGAAACATAGAAACATAGAAAATAGGTGGAGGAGTAGGCCATTTAGCCCTTCGAGCCATCACTGCCATTCAATATGATCATGGCTGATCATCCATAACCAGTACCCCGTCCCTGCTTTTTCCCCATATCCCTTGATTCCATTAGACGTAAGAGCTAAATTTAACTTTCTTGAAAACACCCAGTGAATAGTAAGATTAAATGAGAACTTACCAGATCGAAGTTTGATTCTTATTTTATGAGGAGTTACGTTGAGGGATTACGTGAAGAAGCCCCGCCAGGCGCATGCGCGTCATACTTCAAAGCAGCGGCGTGAAAACACAGAAAACAGATAGCCGAAGTAACATAGTAAGTCTTTAAGAAGACTAGAACTACCAGATGATCTCTTAGATTATGAGGGTGGGAGCGGAGGGCACGTAATCCCTCAACGTAACTCCTCATAAAATAAGGATCAAACTTCGAACTGGTAAATTCTCGTTTCACCTTACTATTTTACTTCGGAGTCACGTGAGTGACTACGTGAAGATTTCAAAGCTCTGTGTTTACATGCCGTAGATGCACTCCATACGATAATCTGCTTCGGTTGACACAGTAGTGAATAAATAATATATTCAACATTGCTTCAAATTATTCAATAACTATTTTTAATAATAATAACAAAAATCAGTAATAACCTCTCTGTCCCAGGAGGACATTACAAACAATGATATAAACAAAGCAAACGAATTAAATGGAACCGAAAACAGCATGTCCAAACCGTGGCACTGTCTGTACAGGTTTGTCATAAAATTGTGAGAATGTTGATTCTCTAGACCATCCTGCGACCGCGAGGATTTGGTCTAGCGGCACGTCCTGAGCCTTCGCCGCGGATGTTGAAGCCGCCCTGGTGGAGTGAGATTTAAATACATGAGTGTTGACTCCAGCATAATTGAGAACCTGTTTCAACCATCTAGAAATAGTTTGTACTGACACTCTTTTATATGGCTTTTTGTGACATGAGCAGTCCTGTCTCAGAACTTCTGAGACTCCTTGTTAACTCAAGATATTGGCTTAAGTGTTTAACTACACATAACATTTGGTCAACAGGATATGCTTTAAATGTCACCTTGGCTCCTGCCATACCTGGCCTGCTTTATTTGATTAAATCATAGACATAAAATGTAATGTAATCTACAGACAAATGCATACAATCTATTCGTAACAATTGTAATGTTTATAAATGTTGTGCTGAAACCAGCGCCATTAGCATAACCACTTTCAGAGTTAATCTCTGCATAGACAATGACGTAATTGGAGCCCATTGCCGAAGCAGTGTGAGAACTATACTGATATCCCAGGTTTCTGTATATCTAGGTTTAGGAGGGTTTTTGTTAAAAATTCCTCTCATAAATCAGGATACTAACGGATGAGACCCAATAGGTTGTTGTTCTGAAGACTGCCCTAAATGGGAGGACAAAGCACACCGAGCACTGTTAATAACACTATAACTCAAGTGCTCATCAAAATGCAATTTAGCAAGGAACTCCAACATATCACTTATGCTTGCAGTATGGTAAGATATATTTGATTGTAAACAGAACATCTCCCATTTCTTTATGTGAACCACATATTGTGTTTTAGTACTAATCCTCCAGGCTGCAGTGATAACCTCCATGGTCCTGTTCGACAATCCAAGGCCTTGGAATGGTCTGTTCAGAACCTGCAGACCAACAAATTGATACAATCATGTAATGGGTGATTTTTTCCTGTAACCGGATGCACCAACAAATTACTGCAGCTGGGAATCATCATGAATGGCTGAGCCATCATTCTGAGTACCAATGGGAACCATGGTTGTGTTGGCCAATCTGGGACCACCAAAATGCCTGTGGCGGAGTCACGCTCTATTTTGGTGAGACATTTCGTAATCAGACAAAATGGTGGAAGTGCATAAAAGAATGAGTGCCCCCAATGTAACAAAAATGCATCCACAGCTACTGCTCTTGGATCTGGCTCCCATGAAACATATTTAGGCAACTGGTGATTCAATCTTGATGCAAATAGATCAATATCTGGCAACCCAAATCGAGTGACAATTGTTTGAAAAATTTTAGAATTCAACATCCATTCTATATTGTCATTAAACTTTCGTGACCTATGGTCTGCCACCACATTGTATACACCTGGTAGATAGATGGCTGAAACCCAGATGTTCCTTGAAATACACCAATGCCATATGAGATTAGCCATGCTATCTCATGAAACTGATCTTGCTCCTCCCATATGATTAATATATGCCACTGCTGTGGTGTTAGCAATCTGGAGTTGAACGTGTAAATTATTCATTGTGGAGCAATAGGCCTTTAACCCATAAAATGCCCCCAATAACTCCAAATAATTAATCCCTTGTGTGTGTAGAATCAAACCTTCTTGTTCATTCCATCTACCCCCACAGCTAGACTCGATGTCCGTAGCCCCCCATCCGAGAGCGCTTACATCAGTCTGTAAAATCACTAAAGGTTCTTGCACCAAAATGTTATTGGTAGCTTGACTGACATTAACAATCCACCACTGCAATTCTGCTAGAGCTGTGGTTGGTAACTGCATAACCCGATCAAAATGGCCTGCATGCTCTTTTAGTGCTTGTTCTCTTGCTCTTTGCAAATGTTGATAATGCAAAGGTCCGAACTGTACTGCAGGGAAAGCTGCTACCAATTTCCCAATGACCTTAGCAACTTCTCGGATGCAGGTATAAAGTTTTTGTGTGAGGCAAGTACAGACATTAGCAATATCTACAACTTTGGCTGTTAGTAATGTTACTGTCATATCAACTGAATCAATAAGAAATCCCAAATATTCAATATTTTGGGTTGGCTGTAATTTAGACTTAGTTGGATCGACCAAAAACCCTAATGTTTCAAACACATTTTTGGTTACTACAACCGACTCCTCAGCTGACCCTTTAGAGTTGCTGATAATTATGATATCATCTAAATAAGCCATGACAATGTGATTATGGGCCCTCAATAGCCCCAGCACAGGTTTTAACAATTTAGTAAATAGCCTAGGTGCTGAACTTAATACATTAGGCAATGCTTTGTATTGCCACACCTGTCCCATCCAATTAAATTTCAAGTACCTGCGATAATGACCATGAATTGGCACTGAATAATACGCATCTTGCAAATCAATGGTTGCCATATAACAACCCTGTGAGACCAGTTGTTTAGCAGTAACGAAGGTGTCCATTTTAAAATGCCTATAGAGAACTGAAGAATTTAAGTGAGTGAGGTCCAGAATTACTCTACAACCCCCATCTTTCTTAGGTCTGGGGAATATATTAGACACAAATTGTTGAGGATGAGTAATGGCTTTCTCAATCACTCCTTTTTGGCATCAATTCTTAATCTCATCGTTAACCTGTTCAGTCTCTGGAGCAGAAAACACCAACATTTTATTTGGCTTGTGCTGCTGAGGTGGATCTATCCCTGAGATAAACTCAATTGTAGAACCTGACACAGTATTTAGTATAAACATATCAGATGTTATACAGCACCATTCATTATAAAACAATTGTAATCTACCTCCAATAGGAGATTGTCCACCAGAAACTTTAACAAAAGTTCCCTGTACCTCTGCACTTGGCCTGTAAGCCTGTTGTCTGCTCATATTGGGGTTGAAGCCGCTCTGCCTTGGTGGGTAACCTTGTTGCCCCACTGGCCTCCCCCTGCTGGGCCCAGCACCTGGATCCGACCTTCGGTACATAAACCTAGGTTTCTGAATAGGTGGCCGTGATATGCTTGGCTTCATCAAGCCAATTGTTTTGGCCTCATCATCAATTTCACGTATTTGCTTGACAAGGTCCGTTCCAAACAGGAACTTAGGCGTTTGTATATTAGTCGCCTTACATGGAGCAGCAAACTTTTGATTGAGAGTTGGCCTGATGGCGATTTTTCTAATGCAATTTACCTCAAAGAATGCATTGCATAATAGAGCCAACATATCTTTTTGAATTTGAGTAATCTTGGTCCATTTGACCATAGTGCCAAATGCAGTAATTGCTGCAGCCACCAGTTGGAGGACGTGTTGATGCCAAACCTCCTGTCGCCTCATAGAGGGACTCATGGGTGCCCAAATAGCTGGGTTCACCGTGGGCACTTTCAATGACGCACAATTTAGGTATGTTGCAAAACTTACCTTGAGCAGCGCTGCAGTTCTACCGCTCCCCGTGTGCGCGCCTTTGGCGCCTTTCAGAGGGGGGCGGGCTTAAAGTGCCGTTTTTCAACAGACCTGGAAAATCGATGAATGTCAGGCGATTTTGTTCCGGAAGAAAAATCGCTCCGACATTTCATGAATGAAGGTATTTTTAAATTACTCTAAATTATTTATTAACTAGAGTAATTTAAAAATCACCTTCAAAAGCCATGAGCACCGACAACCGGAAGGATTTTGCGTAGGGGAGAAGAAAAGGTAAATAGTTTATTTTTATATTAAAAGTTGGTTTTTCGGGAGGCTTTAATAATATTTTTATGTTGCGAAATGGGGTCCCAAAAAATGTATGAACAAACAGTATTTTTCCTCCCGACTTCACCGCTAACCGCAACGTTTCAATCCACCGCATTCCACTAAAACCCACTCGCTAGTTGATTTAAATGGCCATTAATTTACAGGAATCAAACACTAAATCCCTTCCATTTGGCCCAGAAATTCATGAAAATGAGATTTAAAAATTATGTTATATTGTGTGAATGTTATTTGGACACTTAGGCAATTTAAAAAAAGTTTATCTTTTCTTAAGAAATGGATAGATGTTTAGATCTACTCATTGAATGTTGTAATTAGCTACAATTAGATAATTAACTAATTATATGCTTTAATTTCAGGTCATCCAAGTAAGATTGTTTCATATTTGTCTCAGAATGCTTCAATCTATAATAACTGAAATTTTCATTGAGTTCTCTTAATTTTTAAGAAAGTTATGGGCTTTTAACTTTTCCAGATCACAGCTTTTGAGTTAAGTCAATTGAAAGGCAATTGAAAGACAAGATGCTAATCTCCGAGTATGAAAATGGCCATAACTTTCTTAATACTGAAGATATGAAAGTAAATTAGGTGTCAAATTAAACTTATTTTTATGCTTTATCTGATGGGATAAATTGCAGACTTGATTTTTTTAATCTCAAAATTTTGTAACATTGCTACACAATTGACAGGTGTTTTATACTTGTTGGTAGTCTCTTGCATCATAGCTTGCTGAAGCTGGTGAGATGCTAAATAATTGATATTGTTGGCAAGGTACTCTTCCATTGCCTCACCAGTTCCCTCCGGAATAGCAAAACTCATTGCAATATCCGGGGCACCCGGAGCGTGGCTCTTGTGCTCTGGTGTTTGCACATAAGCAGGGACACCAGAATCAGGGTCAGCTTCATCCTGCCCTGCTTCTCCCAAGTCATATTGTGGGGAGGCATCCACCAGTCCTAAACAAGGCGCTGGAAGGAAATCCCCTTGCTGATAGTCCACATATTCCTCTTGATATGGGCCTTGTTGAACAGCTGTCTGGGGAATCACTGGGGCCTTAGCCCCTTGATTTATCAAAGTTTGGAGCATCTTCTCCATATTTTGCATCCTCCCCCACATTCTTTTATTATCTGGACGGGAGTCACCTTCTTCTTCAGACTCATCTGACAACACGGGTCTGATAGACTTTCTTTTTGCCTTTCTATGGCTATCAGTGGCCTCAGGCTCCAGAGTCCCTGGAGCTGGTGTGGAAAGTTCACTTTCTAATAAAACAGGCATCGGTAAAACGGCACCCGGTATCGGAACCGGCGTTGCCGCGCTAATCTCCCGACCCGATCCAATTTGTGAATCCGCATCACTGGACCCACGCTTGGTACAAACTCTCCTACGTGACCGCTCCATACCACCGACTCCCATTGACTGCTCGAGCCAGCTTGATGGAGTTTAAATACTTCCAGGCAAAGTTTTCAAAACCACTTACCTGAGAAGTTTCTACTTACCGCTGGTAGAGCTGCGCCCTCCAGCCCGTTCAGTGCGACATGCGTGGATATAATGACGCGCATGCTCCTGCCGGGGCTTCTTCACGTAGTCACTCACGTGACTCCGAAGTAAAATTGGCCTCCACTGCCTTATGTGGCAGAGAATTGCACAGATTCACAGCTCTCTGGGTGAAAACGTTTTTTTCTCATCTCAGTCCTAAATGGTTTACCTCTTATTCTTAAACTGTGACCCCTGGTTCTGAACTCCCCCAACATCGGGAACATTTTTCCTGGATCTAGCCTGTCCAATCTTTAAGAATTGTATATGCCTCTCCCCCCCCCCACCCCTCAACTTCTTCCCCCCCCCACCACACCTCCCTTTTCTTCCTCTCTTCCCCAGGCCCCACATAGACTTTCTCAGATTTGTCTCCTCCCCCTCCAGCTGCACCTACATTCCTTGCTCTGGCTTCACAATTAACAACTCTTCAATCCTTTTGCCTCACATCTTTTGTTTCATCTCTGGCCTTTGACCAATCATCTGCCCATCAAAACCATTATCAGTCCAGGTCAGATTCTTAGTTTTTATTTGGGTGATTGAAAAAAATACATCATAAAAAGGGCCTTTGACCCACCGAGTCCATGCCAACCATTGTTCACCCATACACACTAGTTCTATATTATCCCACTTTCTCATCCATTCCTTACATGCCAGGGGCAAATTAACCTGCCAACCTACACTAACCCTATCCTACACACACCAGAGACAATTTACAATGTTACCAAGCCAATTAGCTCACAGACCTGTACGCCTTTGGAGTGTGGGAGGACACCGGAGCAGCTGGAGAAAACCCACACAGGTCACGGGGAGAACGCACAAACTCCGTACAGAGAGCTCCCGTAGTCAGGATCAAACGCGGGTCCCTGGCGCTGTAAAGCAGCAACTCTACCGCTAAGCCACCGTGCCGCTCTAGTTTAGTTTATTTGACTAAGACAACAAAAATGTCACATAATAAATCCTCACACAGTAGCTTGCAGGCTATGTGACACTGATAGATAATTACAGCTGCAACTTTTGGTCATTTCATTCTACTAACATTTTTTTTTACATCACACAAGCATCGTTTGAGGATGTTCTGCTTCATTCAGCAGCCAATGAGCTGTTCATTGCAGCAGTTTAGCTGAATGTGGTTATTGGTGCTTCAGAACTGAAAATGAAAATACCACAATATTTTGGATAATTTGCTCTTATGCAATTTACTTTAACATTTCCCACCTACACATTCATGTATTCAATTTTTTATCAAACCATTAATATCCAGCTTTAATAATTCTCCTCTGCTCTTGTTTACAGCTTTGCACACTAAGCCTGCCATTGAAATGATTTCCTATATAATCTACAGGTATTTACTTTAGACTTTTACCTTAGACTTTAGAGACATAGCGCCAGAACAGGCCCTTCAGCCCACCGAGCCGTGCCGACCAGTGATCCCTGTACACTTGCGCTATCCTACACACTGTTGACAGTTTCCAATTGACAATTTACCATTTTTACCGAAGGTAATTAACGTACAAAACTGTATGTCCTTGGAATGTGGGAGGAAAGCAGAGAACCCGGAGAAACCCACATGGTCACAAGGTGAACGCATAAACTCTTTACAGACAGCACCCATAGTCAGGATCAAACCCGGGTCTCTGGCGCTGTAAGGTAGCAACTCTACCGCTGTGCCACCGTGCCGCCCCTGGTTACAATGCAGTATCAAAATCTGCTTCAAAGTAAATTAGAAAGGAGTTTATATTCAAAATGTTTGAACGTAGAGCTGCTGCCTCAAACACCAGAGACCAGGGGTTTGATCCTGGCCTCGGGTGCTGTCTGTGTGACGTTTGCATGTTCTCTCTTTGATGCACATGTTTCCTCCAGATTCCTCCCGCATCCGAAAGACATGCGGAATTATAGGTTAATCGGCTGCTGTAAATTGTCCCAGAGTTTCTAGGGAGTGGAGGCGTTAGTGGGATAACGTAGACAGTGCGAACAGGTGATCGATGGGTGGCATGAATTTGGTTGGCTGAAGGGCCTGCTTTCATGCTATATCTCCAAATTAAACAAAATATTTGTTTTTGGCTAAAAGAACAACTTAAGGTTGGAGCATCTGTTCTGAATGAGTACAATGAGAAGTGATGACTTCACTGTGTGATGTGGCGACTTCGTGGACAAGGGCCTGCATGCAGCACTGCATCTCAGTACACATCACATCATGCAACTCAGTTCACACACAGCACAACTTATATTTTTTTTGTTTAGAGATATAACACTGAAAGAGGCCCTTCGGCCCATCGAGTCCATTCCGAACAGTGATCCCCATGCACTAACACTATCACACACACTAGGGACATTTTTTACAATTTTACCAAGCCAATTAACCTACAAACCCGTATGCCTTTGAAGTGTGGGAGGTAACCAGAGCACCAGGAGAAAACCCACTCGGATCACAAGGAAAACTTACAAACTTCGTACAGACAGTACCCGTAGCCAGGATTGAACTTGGGTCTCTGGCGCTGAACGGCAGCAACTCTACTGCTGCACCACCATGCCACCATATTTTATATCTAAACCTCTTGTGTTTTTTGGACCGGTTCATGATATGTTCAGTTAAATTACACTGGCTGAGGAAACAGCAAACCCAAACAGGCTAGATATTATTCCATCTCTTGTTAATGAAGCTGAGAAGGCGGCTGCATACTTTAAGATTATCTATTGTTGTTTTGCATTCAAAGTTATTGCAGTTTTATGTTTGCTTACTTATTCATATTTTTACCCTGACCTGCAATACTGGCTGGCTGTCGATAGCGGGCATTGCATCTCTTCTGGATTCCTCTGAGCTGGTTATGCTGAAACCCATTTACTGCTGGAGGAGGAACTGGATAGTAATCACTTCAGGACAGGAAGTAGAAGAGGCTCAGTGAAGAAGTGAGGAGAATCTTGTACATTAGAATTAGTTCACAGGATCAGACTCCTGGGTTTTGCAAAATGCTGTCCACAATTCTGAGATTGACCTAATTCTTAATTACCCAAAGTAAATTAAGTCAACTATCAGAGAATCGCTTAAAATAAACTGGGGGACACATGCAGAGTGGAAATTGTCATTCACGTCTGTTTAACTTTGGTGTGTGCTATGGAAATGCTTTTAAGTTCCTAGAATGCCTTTAATTTTAAACACTGAATATTTAGTATTTGGAGTTCAGCCTCCTAACTGGAAACTTTTGGTCATTCCTGAATAATGAACAAATGGCTTGGAGCACATAACAACACTCAAGTATTCTCGAGGTGTTTAGAGAGGATAACTGAATGATATGATAAAAGTATTTGAACAATTTCCAAAGTTCTTCATTAAGATAGTTTTGGTCGCCCCATTACAGCTGTGATGTCGAGGCTTTGAAGATCATGCAGAAGACGTTGACCAGACTGCTGCCTGGATTAGAGGGAATGTGTAGAAAAGAACTGGAGATGTGGGTTTAAACCGAAGATAGGCAGAAAATGCTGGAGTAACTCAGCGGGGCAAGCAGCAGCTCTGGAGAGAAGGAATGGGAGACGTTTGAGGTTGAGGAGTCTGAAGAAGGGTAGAGCTGATGGAGAATATGATGTGGTGTCAGGAAAAGTGACAGAGACCTTGTGTTTGGAGAATGTGGATTCGCTTGTAAGGGTGATATTCACTGATCATCCTTTATTACCCCTGAGCTCAGTGGCAATTTCCCTGGGCAGCTAAGAAATTACCACACTGGTGGATTTAGACGAGGGAAAGATGGGAGAATTATTTTGCTGAAGGGCATTTTTAAAACCAGATGCGTCTTTATGACAATCCAGCAGTTTCATCACCATTACTGATGCAAGTTTTTTATTTCCAAAAGTAGTTAGTTACTTAAATTTAAATCACCAGCTGTTGCAGTGATTCGAACTGGATTAAGCATGTTATCAAATTTTAAGCATGGACACTAAAATAACTTAAGATTGCCAAGTAAATCTAAAAGTAACTTTTTGTGCATCTTAAAGTCTCATAAATGTAGTTAACAATTTCTGATCATAAAACTTGCCGAAAAGGAGCTATCAGTTGGAAATGTTGACCAATAACTGGATAAATGTTTGCAATGCAAACAGTTTTTGATTATATAATTACATTTGATTCAAATAAAGTTCCCAATTAATTTTAGGGATTGATTCAAATCCTTCGAATGTTTGAAAGAATGGTCGGATATAATGTAAAACCGAAGCACTGTGATTTTATGTAGCAGAAACTTGTGCTTTGACTATTAAGCTGTGCCAATCTCTTGTTTTGTTCGGAACAATAATAGGATGAAGAAATGTGACGATCCAACTTGCAATGCTCTGACCTACTTCATGGTAACTGAACAGCCTTCTCGGTGAGGGCAGGTTAGTTGGAAGCGACACTGTACAAATGGATTTAAAGTGCAAAGGATTCCAAGCACTCACAAACACACTAAATTATAATCTGCAAAAATCATGAAAGCCATCGGCAGTTATGAATCCTGTCCAATTTTGAATGAACGTGTTGATGGGAATTTCATGCATAATGGAAATTAAATGCAATAAGTGCCAAAATCAGGTAAGCGGGAAATCACTGCAGGATTAACCTGGTAGATGCTGGTCAGGCCACATTCGGAGTATTATGAGCAGTTATGGGCCCCATATCTGAGGAAGGATATGTTGGCGTTGGAGAAGGGCCAGAGGAGGCTTTACGAGAATGACCCGAGGATTGATTGGGCTAAGAGCATTTGCAGCCATTTGTACTCACTGGAATTTAGAAGGATGAGGTGGGGGGCCTCATTGAAACTTGCCAAATAGTGAAAGGCCTGGATACAGTGAATGTGGAGAGGATGTTTCCACTGGTGGGTGAGCCTAGGACCAGAGGCCATAGCCTTCGAATAAAAGGATGTACCTTTAGAAATAGATGAGGAGGAATTTCTTTAGTCAGAGGGTGGTGAATCTGTGGAATTCACCACCACAGACGGCTGTGGAGGCCAAGTCAATGGATACTTTTAAGGCAGTGATTGACAGACTCTTGATTAGTATCGGTGTCTGAGGTTATGGGGAGAAGGCAGGAGAATGGGTTTTCAAGTCCATGTCCCACATCCTCTAATCTGAACCTTTAGAAGCAACAGTCTCTGAGACTGGATGAGATGATAACAGTTCCTTTAATCAATGATCCCCCCCCATTATTATTGCGTTCTTTGCTTATCGCCATCTCTTTCGCCCATTCCTTCTCTTGCTTGCCTGTAATTTTAACATGCATTTGATAACTCTACCCAAACTCCTTATTTTCCTTGATTAAAAAACAAAGATTCAGATCTGCATGAGAGCAGCATCTGGTGTTGGTCCTTCCATTCTTGTCTTTCCCATCTGCCTTTCCCTGCTCAGACGACACTCTCCCTTGGTCTGCAATCCAGTTGTTATTAGTGTGACGTATAGTGTAGGAAGGAACTGCAGATGCTGGTTTAAACCGACGATAGACACAAAAAGCTGGGTCTAAAGAAGGGTCTCGACCCTAAACGTCACCTTTCCTTCTCTCCAGAGATGCTGCCTGTCCCGCTGAGATACTCCAACTTTTTGTGCCTATTTTCATTATTCATGTGACTGTTGGTATGTTGTTCTCTCTCTTTAATGCGTTCAAGTTTGTCGAGCTTGTGAAACATCAAGCGCAGCAAAAAGTTAATCGGGTGATTCAACTCAGGACTATAACCAGAGTTCACAGAAGTAGGTCTCCCTGAATAATTGTGGGATGCGCCTGAAAAATGGCTGCCTCGCCAGCAGCCTGTCGCATTCCTTCTCTGTTTTTATTATTTTAAGTATGTTTTTAATATATATTTTAATGTCTCTTGGTTAGTTTATGTGGGGGGGAGGGGGGAAATAGGGGGACATTTTTTCCAAGTCACTTACCTGGACGGAGATGCCACTTTTCTTCATGTCGCAGCTTCACCTGCCCCCCCGCGGCCTAAGAGCTGGATTGGCGCGGCCATTCCGACCGGAGACCGGCCCAGAGTTTCAGCAACAGCCAGTGTGGACTTATCATCGTGGAATCTGGGATCCTGTTGAGGATTGCCAAGATTGGAATTCTGACTGCTGGAGGCCTGCTGACTTTT
Organism: Raja brachyura; assembly: GCA_963514005.1. The sequence continues at coordinate 16,432,998 of OY740798.1, read as the reverse complement.
AACATCGTGGAGCTGTGGGCTGCAGAGCTTCCAGCCGCGGGCGGCCCGGACTTTAACATCGTGGAGGCTGGGAATTGGTGTCGGAGCGCCGCCCTCTGGGGCCTGTGGATTTTAACATCGTGGAGGCTGGGATCTTTTGCCGAGGATCGCCAGTGTCAGAGCTCCGCCCCTTGGGGCCTGTGGACTTTACCATTGGAAGCCACAGTCTCCGGTAAGAAGCGGCGCCCTCTGGGGCCTGTGGATTTTAACATCGTGGGGGCTGGGATCTTTTGCCGAGGATCGCCAGTGTCAGAGCTCCGCCCCTTGGGGCCTGTGGACTTTACCATTGGAAGCCACAGTCTCCGGTAAGAAGCGGCCGATTCGGGATTCCAATCCGCGGAGTGTTCTCTGATCCATCCCGACGTCGGAGTTTCAATCATCCCGGCAAGAGGGCCTGTACAGCGGGCCATCCATAGTGGCGACTGTGGAGGGTTCAAGGCCCCGACCACGGGTAAATAAGGAGGTAGATTACTGAATTCTATTGCCCTCCCTTACAGTGAGAAATGCTGATCCCACTGTGGTGGATGTTTATGTTGAATTCTATTGTGTATTGTGTTCTTTTTATTCGTATGGCTGTATGGTAACTCAAATATCACTGTACCAATGGGTGCATGTGACAATAAATGTGAACTTGAACTTTACACTGGATTGCGTCATTGAAATCATGATAAAATGTTGTGAATTATGCTTCTATGGTAAGACTTTCCTTTCAAGATAAAGTTCATACCTTTGATTTGTTCAAGGTCATAAAGGCTCCTGAAAATAGCCTGAACGGAACAGGCCAAAAGTTTGACCTGTTCGCTGATATAAAAGGAATCCTCCAATAGGACACAAAGTGCTGGAGTAACTCAGTGGGTCAGGCAGCATCACTGGAGAACATGTATAGGTGGCATTTCAGGTTGGGACTCTTCTTCAGACTGGTTAGGGGAGGGAGGGGGAGAAGAAAGCTGGAGGAAAGGAGAGGCAGGAGAGAGCCTGTCGGGTTAATACAAGTAAGGGGGGGGGGGGTGGTGGTGTGGTTTATAGGCAGATAGTTGACAAAGGCCAGAGAAGAGACAAATGGATAGAAGAGTTGCAAATTGTGATGCTGGAAAATGGGATGGAGTTGGAAGGAGAGGAGAGAAAGCGGTGGAGACATAGATGGAGAAATAGTCCAGGTGGAGCACAGGGAAGGAGAAGAGGAAAGGGGGGGGGGAGGGGAGAGATAGGCAGTTAGAAGGGAGAGGGGTGGGTTTGGTAGTTACCTAAAATTAGAGAATTCAATGTTCATAACTTTGGGTTGTAAGCAATGTGAAATATGAGGTACTGTTCATCCAGTTTGCATGTGGCTTCACTCTGGCCAAGGAGGCCCAGGACATAAAGATCAGTATCGTTCTGGGAAGAGGAATTAAAATGGTTAGCAACCAGGAGATCCCGTGGGCCTTGACTGACCGAGCGCAAGTGGTTGGCGAAATGGTAATTGAGTCTACACTTGGTGTCAGCGATGTACAGGAGGCTGCATCAGGGACACTGGATGCAGTAGACGAGGTTAGTGGAGGTGCCTGTGAACCTCTGTCTCATCTGGAAGGATTGCTGTGGTCCCTCGATGGAGGTGAGAGAGAAGGTATAGGGACAGGCGTGACACCTCTTGCAGTTGCAGGGGAAAGTACCTGGAGAGAGGGTGATCTATCATGCGTGTTCCGCATGCCATGCATGACAGAGTACACAATGAACTCAAACGGATGGTTTCCCTGGGTGTCATTGCTGAAGTTATTGACCCATCTGACTGAGTTTCCACCATGGTGGTCGTGACAAAAAAAAACAAGGAGGAAATCTGCATCTGCGTAAACCCCAGGGATCTCAAACGCCCACACTACCCTATGCGAACAGTAGAGGAAGTTGCTGCTCAAATAGGCAATGCATCTGTGTTCTCCATTCTGGATGCCAAAAGTTCATTTTGGCAGATTCCACTGGATCCAGACTAGTCCAACCTTACTACGTTCGGCACCCCCTTTGGCCATTACAAATTCCTGAGAATGCCCTTTGGCATCAACTCTGCCAGCGAGGTTTTCCAGCGGACGATGGAACAACTGTTTGCGAGGTATCCATGCACCATTATTGTTGATGACATTCTCGTTTACGGGCGCTCTAGGCTGAGGATGACGCTAATCTGAGGAAAGTGCTGGATCGTGCCAAAGACATTCAGCTCAAACTCAATCACCTGAAGTGCAAGTTTCGAGTCCCAGAAGTTACCTACGTTGGACATGTTTTCACAAGTGATGGTCTCAGACCAGATCCATTGAAGACCGCTGCTATCAACGAGATGCCGGTTCCTACTGACGTTACGACTCTACAAAGGATCCTTGGAATGGTCAACTACCTGGGGAAATTTATTCCCAACCTCAGCGATATATCTGCCCCCCTGTGTGAACTGACACACAAAGACGCTGCATGGTCCTGGTATCCACAGCACCAAAGAACTTTTGATATCCTCAAGTTGCAGCTGGCCAGCGCCTATTAAATACCCTCGCCTATTTTGCTTTGGAGTCACCAGTAACGCTCACATGTGATGCGTCCCAGTACGGACTTAGTGCCGCTTGCCTGCAGACCATTGCCAATGGCGACCACAAGCCTGTTTCATATGCGTCTCGCACACTAACTGGTACTGAACAACGTTACGCCCAGGTTGGAAAATAATTACTTGCACTGGTTTTCGCCTGCACGAAATTCAAAGTTTATCTTTGGGAAGTCAATGATTATAGAAACAGACCACCAGCCGCTGGTCACCATCTTGAATAAACCCATTCACGCTGCTCCGACTCACCTGCAACGGATGATGATGCAGCTCCAGCGGTTTGATTTCAACATTGTCTATAAAAAAGGCAAGGACATGCACATAGCTGACATGCTATCAAGGGCCCCATGCAAAACCAACGAACAACAACTCTCTGAACAGTTCTCAATAATGAAGGTATCATATGTTCCTACTGATTGCCTAAGCAGCCCGGCAGAGCACACGCTGCTGACGAGACTTTCCAATTGCTGTCCGCAGTCATCCGGCGTGGCTGGCCAGATATATGCACAGCACTCCGATCGCGATCCGCCCATACTTCCTGGTTTGCGACGAACTGGTGTTACAGGTCGGAATTATAGTCAAGGATCACAAGGCAGTTGTCCCAGCTGTCCTCCGGGACAAGTACTTCAACGCCGTCCACAGGGGCCACCCCAGCGAGAAAGCAACCTTACAACAGGCACAGAGCATATTTTACTGGCCTGGTATGACCAAGTACATACGTGACAAAACTGAAGTCTGCGCCATCTGCAAAAGCCTGACGCCACACCAGCAGGCGCAGCCCTCACTGCCGCACCCGGTTCCTCCTCTACCATAGTCCACGGTAGCCACCAACGTATTCAAATGGCATGGGAAATACTATCTGGTTCTTGTCGACCCTTAATCGGGCTGGTTTGACTGATGTACTCCAAACCATCACATCTGAAGCAGATTCAGGATCAGTTCCTGTGCATGGGAGGATAGCTAATGTTATCCCACTTTTCAAGAAAGGAGCGAGAGAGAAAACAGGGAATTACAAACCAGTTAGCCTGACTTTGGCGGTGGGAAAGATGCTGGAGTCAATTATTAAAGAGGTAATAATGGGGAATTTGGATAGCAGTAAAAGGATTGGTCCAAGTCAACATGGATTTATGGAAGGGAAATCATGCTTGACTAATCTTCTGGAATTTTTTGAGGATGTGACAAGTAAAATGGATGAAGTGGTGCCAGTGGATGTAGTGTATCTAGACTTTCAGAACGCCTTTGATAAGGTCCTGCAAGGGAGACTGGTGACTAAAATTAGAGCACATGGTATTGGGGGTAGGGTGTTGACATGGATAGAAAATTGGTAGGCAGACCAGAAGCAAAGAGTAGGAGTGAACAGGTCCTTTTCAGAATGGCAGGCAGTGGCGAGTGGAGTGCCGCAAGGTTCGGTGTTGGGGCCGCAACTGTTTACCAGATGTATTAATGATTTGGAAGAGGGAATTAGGAGCAGCACTAGCAAGTTTGCGGATAACACAAAGCTGGGTGGCAGTGTGAACTGTGAAGAGGATGTTAGGAGGTTGCAGGGTGACCTGGACAGGTTGAGTGAGTGGGCAGATGCGTGGCAGATGCAGTATAATATAGATAAATGTGAGGTTATCCACTTTGGCGGCAAAAACAAGGGGGCAGATTATTATCTCAATGGGGTTAGGTTAGGTAAGGGGGAGGTGCAGCGAGACCTGGGCGTCCTTGTACACCGGTCACGGAAAGTTGTCTTACAGGTACAGCAGGCAGTGAAGAAAGCTAATGGAATGTTGGCCTTCATAACAAGAGGATTTCAGTATAGGAGTAAAGAGGTTCTTCTGCAGTTGTATAGGGCTCTGGTGAGACCACATCTAGAGTATTGTGTACAGTTTTGGTCTCCTAATTTGAGGAAGGACATCCTTGTGATTGAGGCAGTGCAGCATAGGTTCATGAGATTGATCCCTGGGATGGCGGGACTGTCATATGAGGAAAGAATGAAAAGACTAGGCTTATATTCACTGGAGTTTAGAAGGATGAGGGGAAATCTTATAGAAACATATAAAATTATAAAAGGACTGGACAAGCTAGATGCAGGAAAAATGTTCCCAATGTTGGGCGAGTCCAGAACCAGGGGCCACAGTCTTAGAATAAAGGGGAGGTCATTTAAGACTGAGGTGAGAAAAAAACGTTTTCACCCAGAGAGTTGTGAATTTATGGAATTCCCTGCCACAGAGGGCAGTGGAAGCTAAATCACTGGATGGATTTAAGAGAGAGTTAGATAGAGCTCTAGGAGCTAGTGGAATCAAGGGATATGGGGAGAAGGCAGGCACGGTTTATTGATAGGGGACGATCAGCCATGATCACAATGAATGGCGGTGATGGCTCGAAGGGCTGAATGGCCTCCTCCTGCACCCAGTTTCTATGTTTCTATCCAAAAGTTGCAAAGCCATTTCTCCGTGCACGACTCCCCTGCGCGCCTCCTATCCGAGAAACATTGCATAATGATGGGACTTCCGACATATCACCAGCAGCCCTGAGTTTCCGCAGTCCAACAGACTCGCCGAATGAGCCGTCCAAAACACAAAACAACTAATGGAGCGTTCTTACTTTGCCAAATCTGACGTCTACCTGGACCTGCTCAATTTAAGGAACATTGCCAGCGTTCCCATGCTGGGTTCCCCAGCCCAACGACTGATATCTCGCCAAACCCGTGCTGCCCTACCTGTACCCCAGCAGCTTTTGCAGCCACAGGTTCGTTCTCTGCCTGCAGTCCAGAAACAACTACAGTTCAAGTGCGATGCACAAAAAAGATTTTTATACAAATCCAGTAAGCCAATTAAACCTCTCTCCAGTGGACAGGTTGTTCGCCTCCAGACCAACAAGGGCTATGGCCGTCTGGGTCACATCCACAGCCCTGCCAAGGAACCGCGCTCTTACCTGATTAGCGCGGACGGGGCCATTTACAGAAGCAACCGTCAACATCTCCTTCCAGTGAAGGAACCGCGTCCTATGACTCCGCATCCAGAGGTTTCGCGTTTTGTATACCCTCCCACTACCGGGCCGACTGCTCCACTATCAGAGACTGTGTCCCCCGTGGCCTCCCCACGACGTTCAGCACCTAGCTCGCCTATTTCACCACCTCCACCCGGCGGGTCCCCGGTCATTTCCCCAGTTCCCTCCCCAGTCACTTCACCGGTGAAAGGAGGAGATGCGGATTTGTATCGCACACGTGCCGGACGGATCAGCAGGCCACTCATTAGATATGGTGATTTTGTGTAACTATCTATATTTCCCCATATGCGTTATTAACGTTCCGGCTACTATATTGTTTAGCCACCTTGTTTCCTTGTATCTATGCTTTATTTTGTTTCTACAAGGAAATATGGTTATTACCTACTAACCAATTGTAGTGCTTGTTAGCAGTTGCTCCACCTAATATGAGATCTATATTACAAAGAGCTTGCTTACGTAATACAATCTGAGTAGCTGTTAGGTACTGTAACGTTCTGCAGACCAATGCTGTGTGGACTTTAATAAATATGTGTTGCATTTTGATGTGTGTACGACTCCACTCGTTACAGGTGGGAAGGGATGAGTGAACTAAGAAATTACAGAGAGACCAGTCTCTGGGGAAGGCAGAAAAGGGTAGGTGGGAGGATGCGACTGGTGGTGGGATCACTTTGGAGGAGACTGAAATGTCGGATAACTATGTGTGAATACGGAAGCTGGTGGGGTGAAAGGTGAGGATAATGAGCACTCTATCCTTGTTCCATCTGAGAGGAGTGGGAGTGAGAGCAGAACTACGGGACACAGAGGAGACGCAGGTGAGAGATCCATCTATGACAACAGGGGGAGGTCTCATTTACTAAAGAATGAGGACATCTCCGATGTCCTAGAATGGAAAGCCTCACCTTTGGAGCAGATGTGGCTAAGATGGGGAAAATTGAGAGAAGGGGATAGTGTCTTTGCAAGAGGCAGAGTGGGAGGAGGTGCAGTCCAGGTAACTGTGTAGTCCATAGGTTTGTAGTCAATGTTAATCACTAGTCTGCCCCCTGTGATGGTGACAGAGAGACCAAGAAAGGGGGGAGAGGTGTCAGAGTTAGTCCAAGTGAATATGAGGTCAGCGTGCAAATTAGTAGTAAAATTAATGAAATGAATGTGTGCAGGAAATAACCTCGATGCAGTCATCAATGTAGTGTAGTTGAGGGATGATGCCAGTGTACTTTCAGAACAAGGACTGTTCGATGTAACTGACAAAAAGGCAGGCATAGATGGTGCCTATGCTAGTGCCCACAGCTACACCTTTAACTTGGAGAAAGAGAGAGGAGTCAAAGGGGAAGTCATTAAGGGTGAGGATAGGTTCTGCCAAGTGGAGGAGAGGGTTAGTACAGGGAAATTGTTGGGGACGCTGTTCAAGGAAGAACTGGAGGGCATTGAGACCTTCCTGGTGGGAGATGGAAGTGTAAAGAGTCTTTCTGTCCATGGTAAAGATGAGGCAAAGGAGTTATTGAAGAGTTGAATGCATGTGAGGTGTCATGGATGTGGATCGGGCGGGACTGGACAAGGGGGCATAGGATGCAATCAAGGTTTTGGGGGATGAGTTCTGTTGGGCAGTAGCAGGCAAAACAATGGGTCTGCCAGGGCAGTTCTATTTGTGGATTTTGGGAAGGAGATAGAAGCAGGCAGTATGGGACCAGGAAATGATAAGGTTGGAAACTGTGGATGGGGATATGGCCAAAGGCGATGAAATCGGAAGCAGTCTGGGACATGATGGCTTGGTGTTCATCTGTGGGGTCATGGTCAAAGGGTAGTGTATGAGGAGGTCCAAGACCTGGCATCTTCAATGGGAGGCAAGTTTTTCTCTAATGTATTATAGAGCCCTAAGGGTTACTTTATTCACCTGACTCAGATGCTGAAACATATATTATATCCATAAATGTAGAGCAAGTGTGCAGTCTGAAGAAGGGTCTCGACCTAAAACGTCACCCATTGCTTCTCTCCAGAGATGCTGCCGGTCCTGCTGAGTTACTCCTGCATTTTGTGTCTATCTCCAATCGTCTTGGCCCCACTCTGGGAGTAGGAGTGGGGGGCGGATCCGGATCGGCAACGGCCATGAGTCCCAGGCCGAGCTCGGCGATCGCTTGCCTGCTTCTGCTGCTGTTGGAGGTGAGACGTTGCGCGACAGGCCGGTGGCACGCAAAGATTTTGTGCAGAACGAGATCCTGGAGTGCTGCGCAATACTGTGCACAACTCCACACTCCTCCACGCCACTCCATGCACCCATCCTACGCTACCCACACACTACCCACACGCTACCAGGTACGTAAATGCTGTGCAAATGACGGCCAAGTGGGACAGGCTGTTTAAGTTTAACCCAAGGCTGGGAGGGAAGAAACACAGAGTTGTGGTGGGGGTTAAACATGCAGGAATTTTTCATGCACAGGCCAGGGAGCTCCCGACCCCACGGGCGGTGCACCAGGGAGGGTTTATGCCGCCTTCATGTTGCTCTCTCTCTCTCGGCTCCCGCAACCCAAAAGCATGCCACGTGACACCTGCTCATGGAGTAACTGGTGGAAGTGGTGGTGGGGATGGTACAACATTGAGCCTCAGTCCGAAGACAACCAAATATAACCAGTCCAATATAACCAAAATCCAAAGATAGACGCAAAATGCTGGAGTAACTCAGCGGGTCAGGCAGCATCTCTGGATAAAAGGAATAGATGACGTTTCGGGTCGAGACCCTTCTTAGACTGAAAAAGGGTCATGATCCGAAAACTGCACATATTTCATTTCTCCAGGGATGCTGTCTGACACGCTGAGTTACTCCAGCATTTTGTGATTATCTTCGGTATAAACCAGATTCTGTAATTCCTTCCTACAGATAAACTAAATCTGTTATATAGAGGTCTGTTATTGTGAGGGGTTACTCTAAATGTAAACATTTCACACAGTCAAAATTGTGGTCAAATACTATTTATACTTAACCAATACTTTATATGAATAAAATGGTCCAAATGATATATATATATATATATATATAGCAGTAACACCCAGCAAAGACTGAGCATGCATTAAAGGGCAGATTATCTCACTTTTCCAGTCAAAAAAACAATTAAAAATGTTAATTGCCAAATAATTTATGGAAATGACTTACGATGGCTACAGGGTATCAACAATAATGTATGCATGGCTTGAAGCCTGTACTCTTTCCTGAGGTTCTTCAAACAGATGTGTGTTGAAATGCAATATGGAGGAACAAAAATCTCAATGTATCAGAAGAAAGATTTTATTGCAGTACAATATTTCATTTTCAGTGACAGATTAATGTTAATTGGAGTGTGTATGTTACACTTTCCATGCTTTATGTTCATTGGGAAACATGAAAGAGTAGATTTTATATAACATTTTCCTGCTGATAGTCTACAGACAAATGTGGAGGCTGCATTTTCCTATTCTTGTGTGTCGAGAACTCTAGCATTTCATTCTGTCTGATGATACAGACTGATGGATAAGATACTGATTTTTGAATGAGATATTTTGTTCTCGTTCATCAAGAACTCCAGCATTCCATTCTGTCTGATGACACAGATCGATGAATACTTACTTTCAAATGAGATATGTTTCTTCATCACCTTTAGTCGAGTTTAGAGACACAGCGCGGAAACAGTCCCTTCAGCCCACTGAGTCCGTGCCGACCAGCAATCCCCGTGTACTAGCACTATCCTACAGACGGAGGACAATTGACAATCTGTACCAAAGCTAATTAACCTACAAACCTTGTATGTCTTTGGAGTGTGAGAGGAAACCGGAGTACAAGGGGAAACCCCATGCAGGGAGAATGTACAAACTCCGTACAGACAGCACCTGTAGCCAGAAACGAACCCGGGTCTCTTGTGCTGTAAGGCAGCAACTCTACAACTGCGCCACTGTGCCATATCTGTTACTTCTCTCTATGTACTTATTTTGGTCAATTTAAAAATGGATTATCATGTCTTTTTGCCATCCAAACATTCCTTCACGTTTCTTTGAAATACTCTTCAAATCGAAGGTTACCTGACATTCAGAAGACCATAAGACATAGGAGCAGAATTAAGCCATTCGGCCCAACAGGTCTCCTCCACCATTCAATCATGGCTGATCCGTATTCAGAAGCATTCAAAAACAACTAAAGTGATTTTTTTTTTCATAAACAAAGAAAACATTATCAAAAATTATAAATGCATAAAAACACCTAAAGCGTATAAATAGGAAAACATGTTGCTACAAATACAAATAAATGAAAAGAAACTGCAGCTCACCTTATTTTTATATTTCTTCCCTGAGATGCTAAAATCTCCATTGAACTGAGTGGCCATAGATCCTGATTGAACATAGATCCTGCACGAGTCTTGACCTACTGGGGAATCTCCACAACCCTGCACTCCACCACTTAATTCCATGCAAAATCTAGATGTGAAGAATATTAACGGTTTACTACCAAGATTGTGTGCCCTAGTTCAGGTAGATTTTCTTGACTGCTCATTCAATAGATGCACGTGGATAAGTTAGAAAGGATACAATCCATCTCTTTTCAATCTTGAACCTCTTACCATTTAAATTAGTAGGTAATGAATATAATAAAAAAGTAGGACAAGCATACTTATTAATGTTGATGTATCCTCTATACTTTTACTAAAACTCTCATCTTGACCACTTCCGGTCTGCGTTGTTTTTAAATTTGCCCAAAAGCGGTACCCTATATAGCTAGGATTTTTTCGCCACCGTTCTCCTCTGCTCAAAACGCACCAAGCTTTGTTCCGATCGGTGGAATATTACAGTGACTGAACTGTGAGTCCTCAGGCCGTGAGTGCCTGAACTGTGAGTCCACATGCCGTGATTGACTGGACTGTGAGTCCACATGCCGTGAGTGACTGAACTGTGAGTCCTCAAGCCGTGAGTGACTGAACTGTGAGTCCACACGTGGTGAGTGAATTGTGAGTCCACAAGCAGTGAGTGAGTGAGTGAATTGTGTCCACAAGCCGTGGCTGAGAAAACTGTGAGTCCACAAGCCGTGGCTGAGTGAACTGTGAATCCACAAGCCTTGAGTGACTGAATTGTGAGCCATATAACCATATAACAATTACAGCACAGAAACAGGCCTTCTCGGCCCTTCCAGTCCTTGCCGACCATTTATTTTCCCCTAGACCCATCAACCTGCACTCAGACCATACCCCTCCATTCCCTTCCCGTCCAAATACCTATCCACTTTACTTTTAAATGTTAAAATCGATCCTGCCTCCACCACTTCTGCTGGAAGATCATTCCACACAGCCACCACTCTCTGAGTAAAGAAGTTCCCCCTCATGTTACCCCTAAACTTCTGTCCCTTAATTCTCATGTCATGCCCTCTTGTTTGAATCTTCCCTACCCTCAATGGGAAAAGCTTATCCACGTCAACTCTGTCTATCCCTTTCATCATTTTAAAGACCTCAATCAAGTCCCCCCTTAACCTTCTGCGCTCCAAAGAATAAAGACCTAACTTGTTCAACCTTTCTCTGTAACTTAGTTGCTGGAACCCAGGCAACATTCTAGTAAATCTCCACTGCACTCTCTCTATTTTGTTGACATCCTTCCTATAATTAGGCGACCAAAATTGTACACCATACTCCAGAATTGGTCTCACCAATGCCTTGTACAATTTTAACATTACTTCCATACTCCTATATTCAATGCTCTGATTTATAAAGGCCAGCACACCAAAAGCTTTCTTTACCACCTTATCTACATGCGATTCCACTTTCATGGAACTATGCAGAGTTATTCCTAGATCCCTCTGTTCCACAGCATTCCTCAATTCCCTACCATTTACCATGTACGTCCTATTTTGATTTGTCCTGCCAAGATGTAGCACCTCAGACTTATCAGCATTAAACTCCATCTGCCATCTTTCAGCCCACTCTTCCAAATGGCCCAAATCTCTCTATAGACTTTGAAAATCTATTTCATTATCCACAGCACCACCTATCTTAGTATCATCTGCATACTTACTTATCCAATTTTCCACCCCATCATCTAGATCATTGATGTACATGACAAACAACAGTGGACCCAACACAGATCCCTGAGGCACCACACTGGTCACCGGCTTCCAACCTGACAAACAGCCAATACTCTCTGGCTTCTCCCATTCAGCCACTGTTGAATCCATCTTGCTACTCCGCCATTAACACCCAAAGATTGAACCTTCTTAACCAACCTTCCATGGGGAACCTTGTCAAAGGCCTTACTGAAATCCATATAGACAACATCCACTGCTTTACCCTCATCAATTTCCCTAGTAACCTCTTCAAAAAATTCAAGGTTTGTCAAACATGACCTTCCAGGCACAAATCCATGTTGACTGTTCTTGATCAGACCCTGTTTATCCAGATGCTTATATATATTATCTCTAAGTATCCTTTCCATTAATTTGCCCACCACTGACGTCAAACTAACAGGTCTATAATTGCTAGGTTTATTCTTTGAACCCTTTTTAAACAATGGAACAATATGCACAGTACGCCAATCCTCCGGCACTATTCCCAATTCTAATGACATTTGAAATATTTCTGTCATAGCCCCTGCTATTTCTACACTAACTTCCCTCAATGTCCTAGGGAATATCTTGTCAGGACCTGGAGACATATCCACTTTTATATTTTTCAAAAGTGTCAGTACTTCCTCCTCTTTGAATCTCATAGTTTCCATAGCTACTCTACTTTTTTCCCTTACCTCACAGAGTTCAATATCCTTCTCCGTGGTGAATACCGAAGAAAATAAATTGTTCAATATCTCCCCCATCTCTTTTGACTCTGCAGATAGCTGTCCATTCTGGCTCTCTAATGGTCCAATTGTATCCCACGTTATCCCTTTGCTATTAATATAGCTGTAGAAACCCTTTGGATTTACTTTCACCTTTCTTGCCAAAGCAACGTCATATCTTCTTTTAGCTTTTCTTATTTCTTTCTTAAGATTCTTGTTACATTCTTTATACTCATCCAGCACCTCATTTTACTCCATGCCTCCTATAAATATTGTAGATATCTCTCTTTTTTCGAACCAAGTGTTCAATTTCCCTTGAAAACCATGGCTCTTTCCGATTTTTACTGTTTCCTTTCAACTAAACAGGGACATGTATTCTGTACTCTTACAATTTCCCCTTTATATGTCCTCCATTTCTCTTCTACATCCTTCCCATAAAACAAAATGTCCCAATTCACTCCTTTTAAATCATTACGCATTCCCTCAAAGTTAGCCTTTCTCCAATCGAAAATCTCAACCCTAGGTCCAGTTCACAAGTCATGCTGAGTCCAGAGGTCGTGCTGAGTCCAGAGGTCGAGCCTGAATCCAGAGGTCCACAAGCTGTGAGTGACTGAACTGTGAGTGCACAAACCGTGAGTAACTGAACTATGAGTCCACAAGCCGTGAGTGACTGAACTGTGAGTGCACAAGCCACGAGGGCCTGAACTGTGAGTCCACAAGCTGTGAATGACTGAACTTTCCGTCCACAAGCCACGAGTGACTGAACTGTGAGTCCACAAGCCGTGAGTGACTGAACTGTGAGTCCACAAGCTGTGAGTGACTGAACTGTGTCCACACACCGCGATTGACAACCGTGAGTCCTCAAGCCGCAAGTGACTAAACTGCGAGTCCGCAAGCCATGAGTGATTGAACTGTGAGTCCACAAGTGGTGAGTGAGTGGTTTGTGAGTCCACAAGCAGTGAGTGAGTGAACTGTGTCCACAAGCCATGGCTGAGAAAACTGTGAGTCCACAAGCCGTGGCTGAGTGAACTGTGAATCCACAAGCCTCGAGTGACTGAATTGTGAGTCCACAAGTCATGCTGAGTACAGAAGTCGTGCTGAGTCCAGAAGTCGAGCCTGAGTCCAGAGGTCCACAAGCTGTGTGACTGAACTGTGAGTGCACAAACCGTGAGTAACTGAACTGTGAGTCCACAAGCCGTGAGTGACTGAACTGTGAGTGCACAAGCCATGAGTGACTGAACTGTGAGTGCACAAGCCATGAGTGACTGAACTGTGACAAGCCACGAGTGACTGAACTGTGAGTCCACAAGCCGTGAGTGACTGAACTGTGAGTGCACAAGCCATGAGTGACTGAACTGTGAGTGCACAAGCCATGAGTGACTGAACTGTGACAAGCCACGAGTGACTGAACTGTGAGTCCACAAGCCGTGAGTGACTGAACTGTGAGTCCACAAGCCGCGAGTGACTGAACTGTGAGTCCACAAGCCATGAGTGACTGAACTGTGAGTCCACAAGCCGTGAGTGACTGAACTGTGAGTCCACAAGCCGTGAGTGACTGAACTGTAAGTCCACAAGCTGTGAGTGACTGAACTGTAAGTCCACAAGCTGTGAGTGACTGAACTGTGAGTCCACAAACAGTGAGAGACTGAATTGTGAGTCCACAAGCCGCGAGTGACTGAACTATGAGTCCACAAGCCTTGAGTAACTGAACTGTGACTCCACAGGCCATGAGTGACGGAACTGTGAGTCCACAAGCCGTGCTAAGTCCGGAAGTCTCGCTGAGTCCAGAAGTCTCGCTGAGTCCGGAAGTCGCGCCTGAGTCCAGAGGTCCGCAAGCTGTGAATGACTGAACTGTGAGTCCACAAGCTGTGAGTGCGTGAACTGTGAGTCCACAAGGGGTGAGTGAGTGAACTGTGAGTCCACAAGCGGTGAGTGATTGAACTGTGAGTCCACAAACGGTGAGTAAGTGAACTGTGAGTCCACAAGCCGTGGCTGCGTGAACTGCGAGTCCACAAACCGTGGATGAGTGAACTGTGAGTCCAATGAGAATGGAACTGTCAACTATCTTTATGCAGAGCTTATAAAAAATAAAGAGTAATATTTAGAATTCATACATTTCAGGCTGTTAGCATTAGCTCTTATACAAATTCCCCAATTGAATTGCATCATGCCATTTATCCATGACTATCGGACCTGCAGATTGTTTTTTTAGCTTCTTTGAGAGATTAACATCCATAAGTTCAAATCTTACAAGATACAATGAACTAGAAGCATTATTTCAGCAGGCATCCAGGAGTTAGTTTGAGAAAGAGTTGTAGTAGGGTGTGGGCTGGGTTAAGGGAGAGAATTAAATTACCATTCTAACAGCATCAAGGGAACAACATCTCTGCTGAGAGTATAAATACAGTGATACAGTGATAAATACTTTGCTCTGCAAAGTAAAATATTGAAATAAAAAGCACTTTTATAAATAACATATTGGACAACCTCAACATCAGACTTTTGTTTTCTTGCAGCCTTTCCACAGAATTAAACATTAACTTGCCCATCTTGTTAAATGAATATTTGCCTTTTAATCATTGTTTCCCTGCTCATTCCCATTCTTATTAAAACCCAGGCAAAATAAGAAAATCCGTGAATTAGAGGATGATGAATTATGCACAATTGTTGCAGGAATGGAGGCATACATGTGTCTGATTGTAATTTGGTTTGAATTTGTCCTTGAGCTCATAAATGGTTATGGCACAAACCCAAAATCCTAATCAAATAAGGAAGCTTGTTTACCTTACAGCAGCGAATTCACTGCTAGCACTTCTATCATTGTAGCCTTCGCCGTTACAGCGCGTATGCAGGCTGGCATCCATTTTACTACTGCTGGTAAAACCACAAAATAATAGGCTATCGGTCTTTATGCAGAAGTATGGAGAAAAAGGCTTCTGCCGGTATAGATGACATAATTATATTGGTATCGGGTACTAAAGGACTATTTTTAATAGCTCGCAGGTCTTAGACAAAACACCATTAATTACGTCTTCCCACTTTTGGGATTGGCAGAATAGAAGTATTACACAAACTTTGCTTTTTCACTAATAGTGCTCGTTGCAATAAAGACAATCATGTCAATCATAGTCAGTTTATGTTCAGGGGCTGAATACACCCATCCCACATGATTCTTATGCTTTGCCCATAGTTCGTAGGGTACTTTGACCAGAGCCACAGTAGGCAGATCCTCAGTAGGCAGCTGTTGCTTTTCACAGTGTCCCATTCCTTTCTGACCCATGTTATCTTTCCTTCTGTGTCATTAGCAACTTTAAAACCATATAACCATGTAACAATTACAGCACGGAAACAGGCCATCTCGGCCCTTCAAGTCCATGCCGAACAACTTTTTTCCCTTAGTCCCACCTGCCTGCACTCATACCATAACCCTCCATACCCTTCTCATCCATATGCCTATTCAATTTATTTTTAAATGATACCAACGAACCTGCCGCCCCCACTTCCACTGGAAGCTCATTCCACACCGCTACCACTCTCTGAGTAAAGAAGTTCCCCCTCATGTTACCCCTAAACTTCTGTCCCTTAACTCTAAAGTCATGTCCTCTTGTTTGAATCTTCCCTATTCTCAAAGGGAAGCTTGTCCACATCAACTCTGTCTATCCCTCTCATCATTTTAAAGACCTCTATCAAGTCCCGCCTTAACCTTCTGCGCTCCAGAGAATAAAGACCTAACTTATTCAACCTATCTCTGTAACTTAGCTGTTGAAACCCAGGCAACATTCTAGTAAATCTCCTCTGTACCCTCTCTATTTTGTTTTCATCCTTCCTATAATTGGGCGACCAAAATTGTACACCATACTCCAGATTTGGTCTCACCAATGCCTTGTACAATTTTAACATTACATCCCAGCTTCTATACTCAATGCTCTGATTTATAAAGGCTAGCATACCAAAAACTTTCTTTACAACCCTATCTATATGAGATTCCACCTTCAAGGAACTATGCACGGTTATTCCCAGATCCCTCTGTTCAACTGTATTCTTCAATTCCCTACCATTTACCATTTTCGCCCTATTTTGATTTGTCCTGCCAAGGTGTAGCACCTCACATTTATCAGCATTAAACTCCATCTGCCATCTTTCAGCCCATTTTTCCAACTGGCCTAAATCACTCTGTAGACTTTGGAAATCCTCTTCATTATCCACAACACCCCCTATCTTGGTATCATCTGCATACTTACTAATCCAATTTACCACCCCTTTATCCAGATAATTGATGTACATGCCAAACAACAAAGGACCCAACACAGATCCCTGAGGCACCCCACTAGTCACCTGCCTCCAACCCGACAAACAGCCATCCACCATTACCATCTGGCTTCTCCCATTCAGCCACTGTTGAATCCATCTTGCTATTCCTGCATTTATACCCAACAGTTGAACCTTCTTAACCAACCTTCCATGAGGAACCTTGTCAAAGGTCTTACTAAAGTCCATATAGACAACATCCACTGCTTTACCCTCGTCAATTTCCCTAGTAACCTCTTCAAAAAATTCAAGAAGATTAGTCAAACATGACCTTCCAGGCATATATCCATGTTGACTGTTCCTAATTAGACCCTGTTTATCCAGATGCTTATATATATTATCTCTAAGTATCTTTTCCATTAATTTGCCCACCACTGAAGTCAAACTAACCGGTCTATAATTGCTAGGTTTACTCTTAGAACACTTTTTAAACAATGGAACAACATGTGCAGTACGCCAATCCTCGGGGACTATTCCCATTTCTAATGACATTTGAAATATTTCTGTCATAGCCCCGGCTATTTCTACACTAACTTCCCTCAATGTCCTAGGGAATATCATGTCAGGACCTGGAGACTTATCCACTTTTATATTTTTCAAAAGTGTCAGTACTTCTTTTACTTTAAAACTCATAGTATCCATAGCGACTCTACTAGTTTCCCTTACCTCACATAATTCAATATCCTTCTCCTTGGTGAATACCGAACAAAATAAATTGTTCAATATCTCCCCCATCTCTTTTGGCTCTGCAGATAACTGTCCACTCTGTCTCTCCAATGGACCAATTTTATCCCTTGTTATCCTTTTGCTATTAATATAGTTGTAGAAACCCTTTGGAAACATGAAATGTCAGTTTGTCCTTCAGTCATTGTATCATTTTTCCTATTTATTGCACTGTTTCTGGAGGTCTAGTAGCTACGATTAAGTGTGACTCAGATTTCCAATCAATCCCTTTGGTTTTATTCCTAATCCGGGACACCAAAGAACAAATAAGGGGTCACTGTTAATTGTTCAAGTTTATTCAACCGGGGGAGACTTGTTCCTGGTATCTGGGATTAGGGAGGCACGTATATAATTCAGTGCAATGCGTTCGCTTATGTTCATGGCTGGTTTCAACAAGATACTGTAAATACTGGCCTTTTGTATTAAAAAACATTTCTGTCTGGCTTCCTTTTACCTCCAGTCTTGCAGGAGGACATCCAAGTTCATACTTCCTTTATCCAGTTTCCAATTCTTTCGTAATAAGTTAGGTGTATCCAACAAGGATTATTTTCAATCTTCACTGCTGTAGGTGTAGTCAATATTACTGGGAAGGGCTCCTTCCACCGTTCTCCCAATTTCCTCCAATCCCAATTTCATATCAGTTCGTGATCTCCTGGCAAGGATTCGCCATTATGATCAGCTGATAGTGGTTTCTGTGTTTCTCTGGTTCAGTGGTTTCTGTAAGACTGACAAGGTTCGGGTCAATTGCTGTGCATATGTAATTAATTCATCAGTAAGGTCCTGTCCAGTCTCAGTCAAGGGTTTACTTAAACTCTTTAATTACTTACAAGGCAGACCCTTTAAAAATAGGTTATTATTAGGAATAAACAATTTAAAAATTATTCCCAATACTTTCAATCTATTTCCCCAAATTCACAATTTCAAAATAACTGATTTTTTTTCTGAGATAATGGCATTTCCAATTCTCATCCAATACCTCAATCTGAATTCCACATGGTCAGTGCACAATTCAGATCTCTCTTGAATTCATTTCAAAAGGTAAGAAATAGGAAGAAATCAAACTTAAAATACCGACAAGTTCACCAAACCTAATGCCAGGTAATAGGCAAAGAAAATTAAGTCTCTTTGCTCTCCACATCCGCTGTTTTATAGAAGTTGATAAGACAGAGAATAAACAGTAATTTCCACATAGATAGCCAATAGATTTTCAAAGAGCAGAGGAAAAGAATATAACTTTGTCCGGCTCAACGCCCACACAGCTGCAACTTCTTAAAGAGACACTACCTTTTAAAATGCATGTGACTCTACAAAGATTTAGGACATTCAGTATAGGAGTAAAGAGGTTCTTGTGCAGTTGTATAGGGCTCTGGTGAGACCACATCTGGAGTATTGCATACAGTTTTGGTCTCCTAATTTGAGGAAGGACATCCTTGCGATTGAGGCAGTGCAGCGTAGGTTCACGAGATTGATCTCTGGGATGGCGGGACTGTCATATAAGGAAAGATTGAAACGATTAGGCTTGTATTCACTGGAGTTAAGAAGGATGAGGGGGGATCTTATAGAAACATATAAAATTATAAATGGACTGGACAAGCTAGATGCTGGAAAAATGTTCCCAATGTTGGTTGAGTCCATTTCTCTGACCTACATTCATTAGGTTGAATGGATGGGAGTGAATTTTAATATGAATAAAGTACTTCTGGTTTATTACTGAGAAATGGGTTATGACTTCATTCTGGAAATTACATTTGTTTTGTTTAATTTAGAGATACAGCTGGAAACAGGCCCTTCGTCATACCGAGTCCACGCCGACCAGTGATCCACCCACACTAACTTACACACACTCGGGACAATTTACAATTTTCCCAAGCCAATTAACCTACAAACCTGTACGTCTTTGGTGTGTGGGAGAAAACCAGAGCTCCCGTGGAAAACCCACGCAGGTCACAGGGTGAACGTATAAACTCCATACAGAGAGGGCCCATAGTCAGTATCGAACCCTGGTCTCTGACGCTGTAAGTTAGAACAAATTAAAGTTATTAACAACTAATATCGTGTCTAACTCAGGTAACTCTGACCTTCATCAGTTCTTTTGAGCTTTTGTCAATTGTAGTCCAACAATTTGCTCAAGTTCTCAAACGTTGAATTGGTTCTCCGAATGTTATCTTCACATATGTTAGCTGTAGAACAGAACCTGTGCTTAGCCTTCTACAGTTTTGTTCTCAGCAATTATGGATGCTAGTAGTCAATGTCCTAACATATGCTTGGATAGATAACATTAGTAATATGAGGTTTATTCCCAGTTTGAGTATTTATAATATTCAAGATCAATGACAAAATTCATATCATGCATTTATACTTTACAATCAGTGAAATCACTGTCATAACATAAAATATTAAATATAAAAACAGAAATATCTGGAACTATTCAGAAGGCCAGGTAACATCTGTGGAGAATGATAAAAGATTTAATATATCAGATCATTCAATCGTCATCATAAAGACATTAGGTTGATTGGGATTACCACAAAAATATCAATTTTACACTTTAAGAACAAATAATTTTAATGGAGCTTTCAAAGAATCAATGCCTAACTATAAAAATCCTAATAAAACCTTACTAGAACAACTCTCTAACGGGTGACTGAATGACCACAGGAACAAAGGTAGTCAGTAAAATGTGTGCAGAGTAACAGTAGGTGATGGTAGACTGAGATTGACACAATCATGACAAGATTTCTGGACACTCCTTCTCATAAGCAAAGACCAAGACCAAGAAATCAAATTTGGCTGAAACAGTTGAAGAAACAGGCACATATTCCTATGGTGCAAAACCCAACCACTAAACCGGCTTCAATCGCATTTAGAACATAGAATGGTACAGCACAGGAACAGGCCCTATGGCCCATCATGTCTGTGCCAAAAATACTGCTAAACCAACCCTTATCTGCCTGCAAATAATCCATATCCCTCCATTCCCCCACATATCCAGGAGCTTATCCAAATGCCTCTTAAATGTTGTTATCGTATCTACCTCTATTACAACCCCTGGCAGTGCATTCCAAGCTCTCACTATCCTCGTGTAAAATATGTTGCCCCACACATCTCTTTTAAACTTTGCACTGCTGACCTCAAAGCTATGCCCTCTACTATTTGATATTTCCATCCAGGGAAATAGGTTCTAGCTTTTTACCCGATGTATGCCTCTCATAATTTTATCAGATCTCCCCACAATCTCAGGCATTCCAGAGAAAACAATCCCACTCTGTCCAACCTTCCCCTGCACGTAATACCCCCTAGTCCAGGCATTATGCTGGAAAACCACTTCCAAAGCGTTCACGTGCTCCTTGTAATGGGGCAACTAGAATTGTATGTAATACTCCAAATGCAGCCTAACCAAATCCTATAAAGCTGCATCATGACTTCCTATTCTTATATGTTGAAAGAATGGAGCGACTGGACTTTTATACACTGGACTTTAGAAGTATGAGAGGGAATCTTATTGAAACATATAAGATTATTAAGGGATTGGATATGCTAAAGGGAGGAAAAATGTTTGGGGGAGTCCAGAACCAGGGGGTCCTCACCCACTGAGTTTCTCCAGCATCTTGTATCTACCTTCGATTTTACCAGCATCTGCAGTTTTTTCTTAAGAATAAGGATAAGGCATTGACTATTTAGAACGAGGAAAAACTTTTTCACCCAGAGAGTTGTGAATCTGTGGAATTCTCTGCCTCAGAAGTCAGTGGAGGCCAATTATCTGGATGTTTTCGAAGAGAGAGTTAGATAGAGCTCTTAAAGCTAGCGGAGTCCAGGGATATGTGGAGAAGGCAGGAATGGGGTAATGATCGTGGATGATCAGCCATGATCACAGTGAATGGCGGTGTGGGCTCAATGGGCTGAATGGCCAACTACTGCACCTACCATCTATTGTCTACTGTCCAAACCAATGAAGGCAAGCATATCATAAGCCTTCTATACCACTTAAAATGGTACCACCTCTTTGGTATTTACCACTTATTTGCCACTGATTAATTCTCAGAAGTGTACATTACCCTGAAAGTATCAGCCATTGCCAGGAATTCTATTGTTCAAACTCCATTGTTGGGGCTAGACAAGGGATTTGAGAGAGTATGTGTGTGGAAACACCTCCCACACACACCACGCCTCCATGTACTACAAATCCAGAAACAGTGAATCAAGAACAATTCTGCAGAATCTTCTGCCTGCGTACACTGAAGGGGCAAGTACCATTTCACAGACCAAGCATAACGGTGAGAGATTCTATCAAGTAGCTTTGCATTTTTTCTGCCATGTGAGTGACTGTCTATTAAAAAAATGGTTGATGCTGTGGTTTTGAATGAGTGACATAGAGAGTGGAGCTACCAATGTAACCGGTCCTTATTCAGTACCAGTATATACACAGAGAAGACCTACCGGTAGAATCTCCCTGAATACAAAATACATGCAAGGTTTGATAGTCTATGCACAAAGGTGATTGAGTGGAATTTTATTGTGTAAAGTATGTAAAGGTACTTGGTTTACTTCAATATTTTGGTCAAATGGTTCCATGGAACTACATATTTAAAATGGAAGCACATCTTACACAGACATCAACTCTGAATATTCAAACAACTTTGAAACAAGATAATTCACATGTGCAGTCTGAAAGCGTTTGAGGACATACTGTATCCCAGACACCCCAACACCCTTCTTTCAGCACAATATTGTGATGGATGGTTGTCTAGTTACACAAACAACCCATCTAATTGCCAGACCAAATATGACATTGCGATGAATGATGTGTTAAGTGGTAAAATAGCTAATCTGAAACATTCCTAGACCTTATTGATGAAGTGCAATTACCCGTGACCCAATTGCTGTACATTGCACCAATGCATATGAAAAGGTGCCATGGGCATGTCAGTTTCCAAAGCAGATCTCTTAAGTGGCCCCCTGCTATGAACTCCTCTCCTGCTCCTTTCACAGCAAGTGGTGTTTAATCATGCAGCTTTTCTTACAATTTCAAAACCAAATCTCTGCATGAAGATTTCATTTGAAAACACTTCAGGCTGTTTCTTGATGCTACTAATGGCTGCTATATCTTACACTCCATACTCTCTGATCACTATGGCTTCTATTTCCTAACATTCAGCAAAGAAAACTGATGGCAAATCAATCCAATTTCCATCACATCATCCATGCGTTTGACACACCAGCGCACGGCATCCAGTAACAGCTGATGTTCACCTGATAACCATTCCTGTTTTTTTTTTCCATACTTGCCTGATCCAACAGACAGCTAAAGCCCTTCATGCAGAAGCAGAGCCTCACAGCACCAGAGTTCTGTTTGAATAGAATGCCATAGGCACCAGACCACGGAGTCAAGTGTCGGGGAATCATTGCAGTCATATCTCCTCATGATGTCCACCCAAACTCATGTGGCAATGATGTCCCATTCATCCAACTTGAATGCACAACCAGCCTCCATCCATCAACACTACAAAGCCTCTGTGATGGTGGTGGATCTGAAGGAAGTATCTTTCAGCTATATTTCTATATTATAGTATATAGAGCCTTATTCCTGCACCACTGATCTAACTTGCCATTTGAAGCCCTGAACGATTTCCAGGCCTCTACTGCTTATTCCTTAGTAGTCAAGTCAAGTCACGTCAAGTTTATTCGTCATATACACATACGAGATGTGCAGTGAAATGAAAAGTGGCAATGCTTGCGGACTTTGTGCAAAAAAACAAACAACCAAACAAACTACAACAGAACAGAATCACATTTTTTTTACATATTAAATATTATAAGCAGAAGGGAAAAAAGGAAAAAAAAGAAGAAAAACCAATTGTAGTATAAAATTATAGTATAATATAAAAAATTTGTATAAAAGCAAAATTATATTTCACTTACCTCCTGTTTTTCAAAATATTTTTAAAGTGTCCACAAGCCATATTGTAATTATAGTTTTATCCCAATCAACATCCTCTTATTTAAAACTTGATCTTTTTGGAGCTAATTGAATGAGACCAGAGGCCAGATGGCGGCACAGTGATGCGGCAGTTGAGTTGCTGCCTTACAGCGCCAGAGACCCGGGTTTGATCTGACTACAGGTGCTCTCCGGGTGCTCCAGTTTCCACTCACACTCCAAAGACGTATGGGTTTATAGGTTAATTGCTTAAGTAAAATTGTAAATTGTTCATAGTCCCTAGGATAGTGTTGGTGTGTGGTGATCGGCGGTCTGCGTGGATCTGGTGGGCCGAATACACACAATATCTCTAAACTAAACTAAAACATGTCAGTGACATGGTAGGAAGCATCAACATATTAATGAGAAAGGTTGAAGGAGGATGCAGTTTTTGTAGTTCATTCATAGTTATTGCTTAAAATTTGTTCTTTGATTGCACCCAGTATAACGATAATCTACCTCAGTAGTTTTATAGATAGCAGTTTCCATTTGGCAAATTTCCAAATCTACCACAAAGGAAGCATTAGTTTTTCTAAATTTCTTGGCAGAACTAATTTTAGTGAGGCATAGTTGTAAATAATTAGTATTTTTGGTCATGGGAGCAATGGAAACATATTAGCACTTTCATTAATGTTAAGATTATTTGGAAGGACATGCTTCGGTTTCAATAACTTTATTCAAATGCCAAAGGCTAATTCTAAAGGGCCTGTCCTACTTTCCAATTTTTTCGGCAACTGTCGGCATCATTGACTGACGTATCAGGTCACCGATAAAGTCGCGGCGTCATGCGGCAAGACCAGGCGGTGACGTGGCGTGATGACGTATCACCAAGTGCGACAGGCCCTTTACAATCAAAGTGGCAGAATATTGGAAGGCATCAGTTTCCCATGTTGGATGATCCCAGTTTCTGGAATGTTGTCAGAACAAAGTAGAGGCCAACTATTATTTCACGATAGACAGACACTAAAAGCTGGAGTAGCTCAGCAGGTCAGGCAGCATCTTTGAAGACAAAGAATAGGTGACATTTTGGGTCGAGACCCTTCTTCAGACTGAGTTTCAGCGGGGAGGGAAATAAGAGATGTAGAAGGTACATAGAACAAATGAATGAAAGATATTCAAAAAGCAATGATGATCAAGGAAAGGTAGAGCCCATTGCTGGCTGAGGGGTAGGTAAACGAGTTATGCAAACAGTGAAACTCAACAGGGCGACAGTGAAACTAGTACGACAGGGGTGGGGATGTGGCGGAGAGGGAGGGGATGCAAGGGCTACTTGAAGTTAAAGAAATCAATATTCATACCACTGGGTTGTAAGCTGCCCAAATATGCAGTGCTAATCCTCCAATTTGCATTTGGCTTCACTCTGACAATGGAGGAAGCCCAGGATAGAAAGGTCAGCAAGGGATTAGGAAGGGAAGTGTTTGGCAACTGGGAGTGAAGTTAAGAACCTACTAACCCATTTGCTCTTCAGCAGATCCATATGCCTAATCACTGAATGTAATTAAGAAAGCAGGACAGAGCTCTAAGGCAGCCAATTCTTCTGGTCAAAGAATAATGCTTCGTTTTCCAAATCAAAGATTAGACTAAAATATTTTTAGATTGTTTTTGCTTCCAATCGTTATGAGGACCTCCTGCTTGTAGTCATAAGGTCATAGGGTCATAAGGAATAAGAGTAGAATTAGGCCATTTGGCCCATCAAGTCTAGTCCACCATAGAATTATGGCTGATCTAACTCTCCCTCCTAACCCCATTCTCCTGCCTTATCCCCATAATCTCTAACACTCGTAATAATCAAGAAACACATGTTCTTGGTGTGGTTACTCATTTTGATTTTGCAACGAAAATATCCAAAATTGTAATGGAATCTATTTTAAATTGTATCTGCAGTCATACAGCCCTATCAACTCACAACAGAACAGTTCACAACAGAAGGTAGACAAAAATGCTGGAGAAACCCAGCGGGTGAGGCAGCATCTATGGAACGAGGGAAGTAGGCAACGTTTTGAGCCGAAACCCTTCTTCAGACTGATGTGATGAAGGGGCGGGAAGAAGAAAGGAAGAGGAGGAGCCAGAGGGCTAGAGGGAGAGCTGAGAAGGGGAGGAGACAGTATGGACTACCTGAAGGGAAATCACAGAGGGGGGGCAGTGAGAGAGTAGGTTGTTAAACTGTCTTCGGAGGGAGGAAGAGAACTTCTTCAAAATAGGCATACCTTGAGGAGATTTCGCAGTGGAGTAGACTAAATGTTTAAGAAGGAACTGTAGATGCTGGAAAATCGAAGGGAGACAAAAATGCCGGAGAAACTCAGCAGTGTTTTTCTTATTTGAGTAACTGGAATTAATGTAATTATAACAGCTGTGCTGCTTTTAATCATATTTGAAATAATGTCATTCAATTTGAATAATAATATCCCTTGTTGATTTTTAGCTAGATATGTGCATCGCTAGATTATTATTTATTATAATTTTCACCATTCCTTATTAAAATTCAACCTATATTTTCTAGTATGCTGATTGCACATTTGTTCAAAATAAACCGAATAGGGAATAATTTTAATGTTTAATTAGGCATTTATTGGACTGCAAGAAATATTGAAAGACTGATTATTGTTATTACAAATGTTATAAAGGGACTTTTTTCAAACAGTACAAGTAGTTTATTTCAAAAGCAGTTTACTTCAAAAAAGTTTTAAAAAGGGTGGTGACCTGAACGTCCCCTATCCATGCTCTCTATGTTCTCCTGAGATGGATAGAGTGGATGTGGAGAGGATGTTTCTGCTAGTGGGATAGTCTAGGACCAGAGATCATAGCCTTAGAATTGAAGGATGTTCCTTCAGGAAGGAGATGAGAAAGAATTTCCTTAGCCAGAGGTGGTGAATCTGTGGGATTCATTGCCACAAAGGCTGTGGAGGCCGTCAATGGATATTTTTAACGTTTGCGGACGTGGCACCGATGGACGAGAGGCCGAAGCAAAGAAGTCAAAGCCAAAGAACCGAATGGAAACGAGGCCAAAACGCCATTAAACCAAAAGATAACAAAGACAAATGCTTATTAACCGGAAGGATGGGACACCTAAATGCAAACTAACCGTAAGGGTGGGACGCCTAAAAGCCAACGAACCAAAAAGCTGCATCGTCTAAAAGCAAACTTACCGAATGGCCGCTCTGTCGAAACGCCACCTACCCGAAAGGCGGCGTCACCTACACGCCAACAAATCGACTGCCGCTCAACAGAAAAGTCCAATAACAAGAGATGAAGTTGCCGGGTGAAGGGATTTGTGGTAATCGAACTGCTTCCAGGTTTTTGTCGAGGTAGGAGTTGATTTGCGCCATGATCAACCTCTCGAAGCACTTCATCACCACAGGCGTCAGTGCCACAGGTCGATAGTCATTGAGGCACATAACCTTGCTCTTCTTGGGCACTGGTATAATTGATGCCTTTTTGAAGCAGGTGGGAAACTCAGACCTCAGAAACGAGAGGTTGAAAATATTCGTAAAAACTCCAGCCAGTTTGTCCACACAGGTTTTTAGAACACGACCAGGTATACCATCAGGTCCAGGCGCTTTTCGAGGGTTCACCTCTCTGAAGGATTTCCTGATGTCGGCCTCTGAGACTGAGACTGAAATACCATCACAGCGAATGGGGGCTCGGGAAGGCACATCGGTGTTCTCCCTATCAAACCGTGCGTAAAACGCATTGAGCTCATCAGGGAGTGATGTTTCGCCGACATTCAA
Source organism: Raja brachyura (assembly GCA_963514005.1). Next base: position 16,405,910 of record OY740798.1, on the reverse strand, counting down.
GCTGCCTCCTGATTTCGCCTTGTAGGAGGTGATTGCATTTAGGCCCCGCCACAGCTGCCGAGCATCTATCTCATTCTCCAGCTTGGAGCAGAAGTTCCTTTTGGCCTTTTTGATGGCCTTACCAAGGTTGTATCTGGATTTCTTATAGACCACTGTATCATCAGACATGAATGCCCGGTGTCTGGTCTTCAGAACAGTGCGGATCTCAAAGTTTATCCAAGGTTTAGGGAGAAGCAGCACCGCGGTATGGTCGGATTTACCGAAGTGAAAGTGAGGGATAGAGCAGTGGGCATTCTTGATGGTGGTGTAGCAATGGTCGAGGGTGTTTGGTCCTCTGGTGCAGCAGGAGACATGTTGGTGGAAGTTGGGGAGTGATTTCTTTAGGTTTGCCTTATTGATGTCCCCAGCAATGGTGGTAAAAGCCTCAGGGTAAGACGTCTGGTGTTTGTTGACCACGGCGTGCAGCTCCTCCAGTGCCAGACAGATGGCTGCCTGGGGTGGGATGCAGACCGCGATCAGGATGATGGAGGTGAATTCCCTCGGAAGGTAGAAGGGACGGCTCTTCACTGCCAGATGTTCGAGGTATGGAGAACTGGAGTTGGACAGGACTGCCACGTCTGAGCACCACACAGAGTTGACCATGAGGCAGACGCCCCCTCCTCTCCCTTTCCCAGATGCCAGTGTATGGTCCATGCGGTGGACGGAGAACCCTTCAGGCTGGACCGCTGAGTCTGGGGAGCTGGGGGTGAGTCATGTCTCTGTGAAACAGAACATTCCCTCAGCTCCCTTTGATAAAGCAGTCTTGCCCTTAAGTTATCCACTTTATTTTCAAGGAACTGTACATTGGCCAGTAGGATAGTAGGGAGAGGGGGCCGAAGTCCCCTGCGCTTCAGTCTGACCTGAAGTCCTGCCCGCAGGCCACGTTTCCGGACACAATGGAGGCTTCCCCTTGTTTCCAGGTACTGAGTTTACTGTACCTGCGGTTTCTGCGGACCTGCACTGGAAAGGGGATTCCTTCACAGACGGCAGCTCCAGCTCCTTCAAAGTCGGTAGCTGCAGCTGCAGCTTCATTGTTCCTGGGAGATCCAGCCAGTTGGCTCTGGAGGTCATCCCGGGGTTCCGAGGTACAGTACCTGGGTTCCTCAGTCGGGTCGGGTGATTTCCAGCGACCGTGGGAAAATTTAAAGTCCGGGGCTCCCGCGGCTGCGGGAGATTGTGAAATTGCGAGAGCCTTGAGGTGCTCAAGCAGCTTGTCTGAAACGGCACAGTTTTCTGCCGTTGGCCTGATCCAGGTGAGTTGATTGAAGTTGTATTTAAGCCTTCTAGGTTCTGGTGCTCCGCAAAAGTCACTGCAGGCAGCCGCCATTTTTTCCAAGCAGATTAATGATTTAATAACTTTCACATTTGGCCACCCATGTCACAGGTTAGTATCCTTATTTACAGAAACACCCACGTATTCAGAGGCAGAATAAAATGTTGAATAGCATTGTTTGAGCTGACAACAGAACAATTGTCAACAATTTGTCTCCAATTAATCTGTTGTGAATGGGTGTCATAAAAACATTTGATGCAATCTTGTACTCTTTCTCGTACAACAGCCCGTTTAGAGATTCTTCACACCATTTAACACTTGGTTTTACTTGGGGGAGCTAAAATGCCACAAATGTTCATAGAAACATAGAAAATAGGTGCAGGAGTAGGCCATTCGGCCCTTCGAGCCTGCACCGCCATTCAATGTGATCATGGCTGATCATCCAACTCAGTATCCCGTACCTGCCTTCTCTCCATACCCCCTGATCCCTTTAGCCACAAGTGCCACATCTAACGCCCTCTTAAATATAGCCAATGAACTGGCCTCAACTACCTTCTGTGGCAGAGAATTCCAGAGACTCACCACTCTCTGTGTAAAGAATGTTTTCCTCATTTCGGTCCTAAAGGAATTCCCCCTTATCCTTAGACTGTGACCCCTTGTTCTGGACTCCCCCAACATCGGGAACAATCTTCCAGCATCTAGCTTGTCCAACCCCTTAAGAATTTTGTAGGTTTCTATAAGATCCCCCCTCAATCTTCTAAATTCCATCGAGTACAAACCGAGTCTATCCAATCTTTCCTCATATGAAAGTCCTGACATCCCAGGAATCAGTCTGGTGAATCTTCTCTGTACCCCCTCTATGGCAAAGATGTCTTTCCTCAGATTTGGAGACCAAAACTGTACGCAGTACTCCAGGTGTGGCCTCACCAAAACCCTGTACAACTGCAGTAGAACCTCCCTGCTCCTATACTCAAATCCTTTCGCTATGAATGCTAACATACCATTTGCTTTCTTCACTGCCTGCTGCACCTGCATGCCTACTTTCAATGACTGGTGTACCATGACACCCAGGTCTCGTTGCATCTCCCCCTTACCTAATCTGCCACCATTCAGATAATAGTCTACCCTCATGTTTTTGCCACCAAAGTGGATAACCTCACATTTATCCACATTGTACTGCATCTGCCATGCATCTGCCCATAAGAGACCTCGTCATCTTGCAAGTTCTTTCAATTTGTTATAATGAGGATTCTTGAAAGTCGTGATTTGCATTTACATAGACATTCAACACCAACATTTAGTTGAGTTCAGTTTTGTTTATTGTCACATGTACCGAGGTACAGTGAAAAGCTTTTGTTGTGTTCTAACCAGTCAGCAGAAAGACAATACATGACTACAATTGAGCCATTCACAGTGTACAGATGCACAATAAAGAGAATAACGTGAATAACGTTTAAGGCAAGGTAAAGTCTGGTAATGTCTGATCAAAGACAGTCCGTGGGTCTCCAATGAGGTTGGTAGTAGCTCAGAACTCCCTCTAGTTGTTGGCAGGATGGTACAGTTGCCTGACAACAGCTCAAGATGTTCCAGTGACAAATGTTACAATATATTCACAAATACATCAGGTAGAATAAGGCTAAGCCGGTAAAGGATGGAGCAACGATCCTGGTGGAGCCTGGCTAAGTTTCAAGGATGGTTTTTCATATGACCCATTCTAAGGAATTTCAATGTGCAATGATCAAAGGCATTGCAGCCATTGGTGAAAGGAAGTGGTTCTGAGAGTCAGATATAAGACAAGGTAGAACCTTTTCAGGTGTGGGACTGGAAGAGGTTATAGAGATATAACAATAGCAAAACACTAAAGTTTTTAAGGAATGATTAGACTTTTAGTTTTGTCAGGAGACTCATTGTCAATTTAAATTGGCAAAAGCAGTGGGACTGGAGGATGAGGCAGAAAAGGGACGGGACGGTGGCGCAGCGGTAGAGTTGCTGCCTTATAGCGCCAGAGACCCAGGTTCAATACTGATTATGAGTGGTGTCTGCGAGGAGTTTGTACGTTCTCCCCGTGGCCTGCGTGCATGGGTTCTCCATTTTCATCCTATACTCCAAAGACGTACAGGTTTATAGGCTAATTGGCGTCGGTAAAATTGTAAATTGTACCTAGTGTGTGTAAGATAGTGTTAGTCTATGGGAATCGCTGGTCGGCGTGGACCCGGTGGGCCAAACGGCCTGTTTTCACACTGTAGCTCTAAACCAAACTAAGCTAAACAAGATTTGTATTTACAGAGTGTGGGGGAATGAGGGAGAGGGGGAGTAGAACATGGAAGAAGTTGGAGGTGATGTGTTCCAGTGGCAGAGAAGCTGAGATGAGCACCGACAAATGGAAATGCTACTCATGAACCAAGCAAGTTTCAAAGTTCAATCTGGAATACATATTTCAAATTGTTCATGAACACAATTAGTGCATGAATCGTGCATTAGTCTCTGCGACCAAAGCAGCCCTGGTTAATGAGCAAGTGATTTAGTAACTGATTCTGACATTTTTGGAAATACAGCCTGGTTATATTACATAAACAATTCACATCCGGACTACAGCCTGCTTTTTGGACAGATTGGCTGTGAGAATAACTCTTCAGGAGCAAAAATCAATATTAGGTGAGGAATCCAGAAGAATTTTTATCGCATTGGTCTGTAGAGTTCTAATATAAGCAACTAATTAGAATATAAGTGGATTTGTAATGAAACCTTAACACAAAGCAGGATGCTGCCCATAAGAACTGAACTCAGCTGGAATTTTAAAGAGCTAATGAAAAGAGTATTTAGGAGCATTTATGGCAAATGCAACACTACCATTTATTTTGAGAGGACTAGACTACAAAAACAGGGATGTAATGCTGAGGCTTTATGAGGCACTGGTCAGACCGCAGTTGGAGAATTGTGAGCAGTTTTGGGCCCCATAGGAAGGAAGGATATGCCGGTGTTGGAGAGGGTATACTAGCCCACAAAATTGGCCTTGGAAGTCGACAATGGGAACGGATGTGCCGGCTCTGGCTGCACCAGAGTTCCAGAGCCCGGCCGCAGATGACAAATTTGGCCTGCCGATCGGATGCGGAAACCGGCCATGGGAATGTATCTGCCAGGTCCGGCACTGCTGGAGTTCCATAGCCCCGGCCGCAGGGGGCAAATTCGACCCACTAATTGGCACAGAAGTCCCGATGAGGTCAAGATCAGCTGCCTCACTCAGCCAAGGCACCACAGTTTCAGGGAGGCATCCAGGGGGGAGTTTCAAGTGCGCTTTTGTAATTTTGTCCAGAGCAAAGTAGGTTCCTGACCACTATTTGCCAGTAAATCAGTGGTGGACCTGTAAGGGCATCACTCATCTTGTGACTACTTATAGTCCTTTTTTGGAGCCTCCAGCATACTTCCACCTTTCAAAGCTAACATAATTCTTATAATTCCAATGCACAAAATAAAACTATTTTTTCAGTCAACTAAGTTGTATTTTGTGTGCAGATACATTCCCATGTGCAAGAATGGACAGGACGGCTCATTATGCATAGTGATCACTTGATAATGACATGGGCTTGTAGATGTTGGGTAGATAATGCACTAAACACTTTGATATAGAGCCGTGAAGTGTTACTCTTCGACAGATACAAAATGCTGGAGTAACTCAGCAGGTCAGGCAGCATCTTTGGAGAAAAAGAATAGGTGATGTTTCGGGTCGAGACCCTTCTTCAGACTGAAAGTCATGGGAAAGGGAAATGAGAAATGTAGACAGTGAAATAGAGAGATAGAGACCAAATGAATGAAAGATAGGCAAAAAGTAACGATGATTAAAGAGAGGTGGAGGCCACAATGGTCCATTGTTGGCTGTGGGGTAGGTAATAACTAGTTATACAGACAGTGAAACTCAGCAAGACAACAGTGAAACTAGTATGACGACTAGTGTGGGTGAGGGACGGAGAGGGAGGAGATGCAAGGGTTACTTCACGTTAAAGAAATCAATATTCATACCACTGGGTTGTAAGCTGCCCAAGCAAAATATGAGGTGCTGTTCCTCCAATTTGTATTGGGCCTCACTCTGACAACGGAGGGGCCCAGGACTGAAAGGTTAGAAATGGGAAGGGGAGTTTAAGTGTTTGGCAACCTGGAAATCATGTAGGCCAAGGCGGACTGAACAAAGGTGCTCAGCGAAATGATTGGTCAGTCTGCACTTGGTCTCGCCGATATATAGGAGTCCCCAGATTGAACAATGGATGCAGTAGATGAGGTTGGAGGAAGTGCAATTGAGCCTCTGCCTCACATGAAAGGACAGTCGGGGTCCCTGGACAGAGTCGAGGTTACTCTACTTTCTTCCTGAGTCGCCTGGTGCTCCAATGCTTACCTAGCCATGTTTCCTAACCCAAGCCTATAATTACAGAAGAGTGTACCTCTACTGCAGGTTGACACTGGTAGATACGGAATGCCATTCTACAGAATTTTCCATTCTACAGAACCAAACTACTGAGCTGAAATCTTTGCTAGTACATGCTGAACATTGTGGTGTCAAAGTAATGTGACTGTGAAATTGTATCACTGCTAAATATATTGGCACCGCTATGCAAGTGTAAGTTCATTGCTCAGAAAATGCTTCAATTTGGATCTGGCAAGATTAGTGGAGCTGGATAAGCCTTTTCCCCTCAGGGTCCTCTTTACTCACGCATAGATGTTGAACTGTTCAAACTGCCTCCTTGGATTTATTGCCCTGATGCATCCCTTAGTCTCTGTGTAAGCAAACATTTGCTTTGGACATGGCCCTTGTCAGTTCCACTTTGGATATTCTTCCAAGCAATGAGGCTGATAGCATTCAGTGCCTGTGTACAATTCATTCTGATTGTCACTTTTGTCAGTGAACCTCCTGTTTGGCAATTGAGTGCAGCCACGGTGTCAGAGTTACAATCCCCTGATACCATTCAAGTTAAACCACACATGATGCAAACAAACATGGTTCAATTTTGTAGTAAATGAAGGTAATGGCCCAGGGGTTCTCCTGCAGAGTGGAATATGTTTGTGTTCATTACTCATTACAATTACTTTAGAAGACCCATACTCAATCAGAATTTCCCTTATGATCCTCCACCCACACAATATGCCCATGTATAGATAACACTGGAGGAACACAATGATGTACAGGGTATAATGGCATCCAACACTCATTTTGTCTTCACTTGTTCAAGAAAATGTCACTCTGCTGCTCATATGTGACTATAAAGAACCACTGAACCGTCATTGTCTAAGCAAGGGACATTATCCACACTGTGACAGCACTGACTCACTGCCAGGGACTTTGGATTATTTTCCTCAATTTCAGTTGTCTCATGCAATTCACTTCCATTTTACTTTTTCTTCATGATTGCGTGCAAACCATGATCCTAACCAATGGGTTGACAACAGAGACTCAGTGAAGACAGTGCCATATTATGGCCCAAATATAAAAGTTTGTTTCTTAAAAAGCAGATAGCAACAATATCTGTTAAATGTAAACCACGGCAATCTCTAATTAATTCATCAGACGAGAGTGGCAAATATCTACAATGAGCACAAGCGTTGCTCAGTGCTTCTCGTGTTCCACTCACAGAACAAAGGAAATTTAGCACAATTATACATTTTTCTTATCAGTAAAACGCTCATACCAAGTCTGAATATGGCATGACTGAAAGATTCTGTAGCCTTTCAGAAAATAAGAAAAGCTGGGTCCAAATCAAGCTCATCCAATATCAAGTTATTACTTATCTCTGGAGCGTCAGCTATTTTTTCAATCTTGGCTTCTTTATGACCTTAAAAGAAGCACATGTTATTATTGCAGGATTCCATCTTAATTTTTTTTTAATTAAAAAGACAACCTGTCCTCCATATTGTGTTCCATATAATTTACAAAGTCATTCAGACTTGGCTCCGAGCCATTCTTTTGTTCTACTAGTCCATGGTTTTGTAGAAGAACAACTCCATTTTAGATTTGACAATTAGATTTGATTATTAGCTCTTTCACAACCATTAAAGTACCCACTGTTTCATTTAACATGTAGAAGCACAATCCTGCATAGCAATGAAATGTTCTGAAAAGTTTTGCTTGATGGATTTCATGCCTACATTGCAATTTATGCATGGTCTACTAAATCTCCATCGTGACATTTTTTCCTAGAGTTTAAATAGTACATAATTGCCAAGACAGCACTTTTTCAAGGGTTCTCAAAAGTCCACTGAACCTATCCTACAATCAATGTTAAACAACTCTTTGTGTAAATCCATCCGATTCCTCTAAATCATTGAGACACACACTAATACTAATGTTATTTCTATATTAAGTAAATATCTTCACCAGTAAAAGCAAAATATTCAGAGGAGAGAAGTGCCACCTTTATACTGTCAGTGCTGTTCCTCCAACATTTCTGCATCTTCACAATTTGTTGCAATTTCTCCATCCAGGACCAGAAGAAATTGCAGCAAATTGTGGACGCAGCACAGGCCATCATACAAACCAACCTCCCTTCTATTGATTCCATTTATACCTCATGCTGCCTCGGCAAGGCCAGCAGCATAATCAAGGATGAGTTGCACCCTGGCCACTCCCTCTTCTCCCCTCAGGCAAAAAGTATAGAAGTGTGAATACGCACAACACCAGATTCAGGGACAGTTTCTTCTCAGCTGTTATCAGGCAACTGAATCTTCATACCACAACTAGAAAGCAGTGCTGAACTACTACCTATTTCTTTGCTGTCCCTCGGACGTTCCTTGTTGGCTTTACCTTGCACTAAACGTTATTTCCCTTATCACATATCTATACACTGTAAATGGATTGATTGTAATCATGTATTGTCTTTCTGCTGACTGGTTAGCACACAACAAAAAAGTTTTCACTGTACCTCGGTGCACGTGATGACAAAATAAACTGCACTGAATTGATCCCTGCTTGTCTTCACTAAATGCTGAAAGCACCATTGGTCTAATGACACACATAGTGTAGATCATATGCAATTCTGGACATTTTATTGTTTGCATCTTAGTTTAATTTATTCTCACATGTACCAAGGTACAGTGAAAAGCATTTTGTTGCAAGCTATCCAGTCAGTGGAAAGACTATACAGTACATGATAACAATCAAGCCATCGCAGTGTAAAGATACAGGATAAAGGGAATGACGTTTAGTGCAAGATAAATCAGTTGGTATTTTATTTTTCGTCATCCTTGTAATAAGAAGCATGTTCCAAAATATGGTGAAATCTCAATAAGGCACTTCCAGTGGTAAAATAACCTTTGCAAATAATCCCTCTGTTACCATTGAAGCAAATCTGCAAGTCAAAGTGCCCTTGAAACATGATAGAATTGACAAAAAATGCTTTGCAATATCATATAATTTGTATAGTTTATCAGCCAATTTCAAGCAGTCTGGGAATATAGGTATTGCACTGACAAACAAGTTTCCCGCACAGCTGAAAGAGGATAAGATGTCTACCGAAACGGAATACAAATCATTGCTTTATAGCAGGAGTTATTTCATTCCCACCTTACAATATCTATATTATGATTTTGTTTTTGATGTTGCAAATACTGTACGTTAAGCATTGTCACCATGTAACATGAAAATCAATCTGTTCAGGCACAAAAAAAAATCATATTAATCTCTATGGAAGGACTCGATAGCTGCTTGCTGGGCAGAACCCCGAAGAAACTGGACAGCACGGTAGAGTGGTAGAGTTGCTGCCTTACAGCGCCAGAGACCCGGGTTCAATTCTGACTGCAGGTGCTGTCTGTATGGAATTTGTACCTTCTCCCCGTGACATGCATGGGTTTTTTCTCCAGGAGCTCCAGTTTCCTCCCACACTCCAATGAAATACAGGTTTGGAGGCTAATGACTTTGGTAAAAATGTACAAATTGTCCCTAATTGGTCCGTGTGGACTTGGTGGACCAAAGGGCCTGTTTCCGCTTTGTATCTCGAAACTAAACTGAACTTCTTTTCACAATCTTTATGATACTTTTTGACACCAAATTTGTTCATTGTGTTTGGGGTGATGTTGGGTGCTTTAGACAAATTTAACTCTGTGAACCATTGTCAGCTAGTGAATACTCCCTGCTGGTGAAGAAGTTATGTCAGTGAACTTAAGCAGTTGTACTGGATGGTTTGAAAAATGCAAAAATGATAAACAGTGCATTTCCATCCTTCTTGCATGAAGCCTTGTACCAGTACAATATTTCCTCAACTTATCTCAGAGAATCTCAGTATACAACAAATGAGATTTTTTTCTAATGTAGATCAATACATGCCAATTGGCAAAGTACAGCCAAGATAGACACAAAAAGCTGGAGTAACTTGGCAGAACAGGCAGCATCTCTGGAGAGAAGGAATTGGTGACCTTTCGGGTCAAGATCCTTCTTCAGATTGGTTAGGAATAAGTGAACCGAGAGATATAGTCGATGATGTAGCGAGATAAAGAACAATGACTGAAAACTTTCAAAAAAGTAACGATGATAAAGGAAACAGGCCATTGTTAGCTGTTTGTTGGGTGAAAATGAGAAGCTTGTGCAACTTATGTGGGGGAGTAATAGAGAGAGAGGGAATGCCGGGTTTACTTGAAGTTAGAGAAATTAATATTCATACCACTGGGCTATAAGCTGCCCAAGTGAAATATGAGATGCTGTTCCTTCAATTTGCATTTAGTCTCACTCTGACAATGGAGGAGACCTAGGACAGAAAGATCCAAGACAGCTCAGTACACATCTACTGGCATTTTATCCTAGGACAGTTCAGACTGCACCAAATGGTATTTTATCCCAGAATAGCTCATTGCACAATGTAATGTCCATGACCTGATATTGACAAGAAGGTGTGGAGGAGTTGTGCTTTGTAGTTGGTGGGTTCATTTTTTTAGCACTAATTTCAGGTATTTGTTTATTAAATTTTTCAATTTGTTTCCTAACTGCTGCGAGGCTGATTGAGAGCTAGCTAGATCCCTTTGAATGGGTCTATGTGTGTAGGCTACAACTGGCAAAGAGAAGGAAAAGGAAAGAGATCAGGGGTCCATTGTGAGATTGGGGAAGGGGTGTGGGAGGAGAGCCAATCAAAGGGGCATTTAGTGCTTTTTTGAGTTTTGTTTAACATAAGGGAAAATGTCAACCCCATTGGCCTGTTCAGTGCCACCCCCAAGTATTCTCGGGCCTTGGCCAATAGTGGAAAATAAACTTGGCAGTGAACACATTAAATTTTGAAATAATTACCCAAGGGATATATGGTCGGCACTTACAGAATTAGTGTTGTAGGGGTTATGGGTAACCAAAGGTGAGGGCTAAAAAATATTGAATAGGGATGTGGATTGTGCTAATGTGGTGGCAGGAAACCGCAGACAAAGCCTAACAGGAATTTCATTGATTATCCGTGCACCCATCATTGTAATTTGGATCTACTGTTAACAAATTTAAACTGGTGGACAATTATCTCATTCTGTTTGAGACCTAACTTCGTTTTTCTGAGTTCCATTCTGTAATTCGGACCTCGTTTTTTTAATCGTTAATCGAGTCTCTGGGCGGTCACGGTGGCGCAGCGGTACAGTTGCTGCCTTACAGCGAATGCAGCGCTTGAGACCCGGGTTCGGTCCTGACTATAGGTGCTGTCTGGACGGAGTTTGTAAGTCCTCTCCGTGATCGGCATGGGTTTTCTCAGAAATCTTCGGTTTCCTCCCACACTCCAAAGACGTACAGGTTTGTAGGTTAATTGGCTTAGTAAATGTAAAAATTGTCCCTAGTGGGTGTAGGATTGCTGGTCGGCGCGTACCCGGTGGGCCGAAGGGCCTGTTTCCACGCTGCATCTCTAAACTAAAAACTAAACTAAACCCTGGGTAACCTCATCATCTGAGAATATAAAAAACGTTTCAAAGTCACACTTGACAGGTCAGCGTTGGCTTAATTAATGGCCCGTTCATTAGTTTGAACACCAACTCTACCTGGCCTTTCCATTTTGCTCCTACATTTAGAATTTTTACTGGCAAATAAAAATAATCATGTTTCTGGACATGATTTAACAAATTGGTAGCCGCTTGTATAACAATATACAGCATCTTCAGGATCTGTTACTGAGACAATTATTTGTCAGTAACAAAACTTCTAATCAGGTCAGCACAGTGGTGCAGCGGTACAGTTGCTGCCTAACAGTTCCAGGGATCCGGGTTTGATCCTGACTACGGGTGCTTCCTGTTTGGAGTCCGTACATTCTACCTGTGACCAAGTGGGTTTTCTCCGGGTGCTCTGGTTTCCTCCCACATTCGTTCAGGTTTGTATTTAATTTGCTTCTGTAAGTTATCCCTAATGTTTAGGATAGAACTGGTATACGGGTGATCGCTGGTCGGAGTGGACTCGGCGGGCCGATGGGCCTGTTTCCATGCTGTATCCCTAAACTAAACTAAACAAAGGTCGCAGATTTCCTTGATTTTCCCTGGAGAAATCTGGAAGTCAGCACACCATAGAAAGGCAGACGGGTGTGTGGGTTAAATGGCCCGGCGTATGTGTAAATTGTCCCGAGTGTGTGTAGGATAGTGCTAATCTGCGGGGATCGCTGGTCAGTGCGGACTTGGTGGGCTGAAGAGCCGGTTTTCACGCTGTATCTCTAAACTAAATTAAAAGCAAGATACCATTGCCAGCAACTTCTGGATTTCCATGCCCAGCTGTGCATCTTGCTTACTGTGGAGATTGTTGACAGTTCCCAGGTGTATAGACAGTGAAGGTTCACACATTCCACTGTCACCACAACCACAATATCTGAGCCCGCAATTTATCATCATTTGCAACGACCGCATTACTTTTTAAACATTCATTGTCATCCAAACACTGATCGGACAAATTACCACCTGATCATTAACAAAATAAAGTATACCTAGTAATAAAGAAATTAGTGATAATGAAGAAGGGTCCCGACCCGAAATGTCACCTATTGTTTTTCTCCAGAAATGCTTTCTGACCCATTGAGTTATTCCAGCTTTTTGTGTCTATCTTCAGTTTAAACCAGCATCTGCAGTTCCTTCCTACCGAATAATTATTTTAAATCGACTTTCAAATCTGTTCTGGCTCCAAACGCAACTTAACTGAGCCATTTCTCGTTTGACGTTCAAATATTCAAAACTATTCCTCCATTTTTTCAATTGCCTTAAAATGTTGGCAAAATTGACACTATTAACAATGGTATTTGTCACAGTGGCAGATTTGTTTGACCTGGTCTTTGACAGGATTAAGTTTCGGTTTGACACGCAGCAAAGTCTTTGTCTCTTTTTTTGCTTGCGCTGTTTCATTCTTAAAGCTCACAAATCATTTCTAATCATTGGTTTATGCTGAGATTTTCTCTCTGCGAGTCGGTGGCAATTTCCAGAAAATCAGTTATTCTACGCAGCACTGAATGCAAAGTCAAGAGATTAATTTGCACAGATTTCACACTAGCCACCACATTGCAAAATTGCTCCTTCTTTAAAGAGACGATATATTCTGAGCAAGACTATGTAGAGATTAAAAATCAACAAAGAATTGATTTTAATACATCACTTTTCTGTTCTGGTTATAATCAGGCATACATTTCTGAAGCAATGGAAATATTGTGCATTATCCCATGTGGTGGGAAGCTTATGGATTGTTTATTTGGCAAAGGTTATTCTTGATGTTTGTGCAGCCTTGTGGTAATGCACTGAATATGAATATCCTCTAAATGATTTAATAATATAAAATATCGAGAACTACTGGCTTGAGTTTGCAATGATCCATACTTTCCCGGAGAATTGTACCACTGCTTTGACACTTCCTAGGTCTAAACTCATTTTCCATTGAAAATTCACAAAATAATAGTGTAAATGAATCACACAGAATATAAATGGGCCCTTCAGTCTGTGCTAATTATCTAGCATACATTCACCAAGCTGTCATCAGAAGGAAATATGGTTCCCCCCCTCTCCTGTCTTAGATGGATCTCTCTCCCGCATCTTCTGTGTGCCCCTAGTTCTGCTCTTGCTCCCCTTCCCCACATTTGGAGCAAGGATAGAGGTCTCCAGGTCCTTATCTCTCACCCCACCAGCCTTTACATCAAACACATCATTCTCCTACAATTCCACCACCTTCAATGTGATCCCACCGCCAGTCACACCTTCCCATCGCCACCTCTTTCCACCTTCTGCGGAGTCCACTCTCTCCGCAACTCACTGGTTCACTAATCACTTCCCTTCCAAACTATCCCCTCCCCAGGTATATTTCCTTGCAACCACAGGAGATGTAACACCTCTCCATATACCTCATCCCTAACATGCATCCTGGGATGCCAGCAGTCCTTCCAGGTTCACATGCAGCTCCTCATTTACTGCATTCGTTATTCCCAACATGGCCTCCATTACATTGGCAAGTCCAAGCCTCAAATAAGCAACCGCTTTGCTGAACTCAATCCACTCAATTAGCACTCAATCCACCAAGGCCTACTGGAACTAGCAGTTGCTAACCACTTTAACTCCCCTGCCCATTCCCACACTGACCTTTCTGTTCTGGGCCTCATCCATTATCAGAGTGAGGCCACACGCAAGCTAGACCAATGGCACCTCGTACTATGCTTGGGTACCTTACAACCTAACATTATGAACATTGATTTCTCCAATTTTTGGTAACACCTCCAAATAACACCGTCTTCTCTCCCCCCCCCCCCCCCCCTTTCATATGCCTCACCCGGATTTGCATCCATTTCTCGCCTTCCAACCATCCCCAGCACTGACCCCTTCCTCCGACTTCACAATTTGCACTCCTTCTACCGTTACCTCCTTATCTCACACTTTTTGGCATTTCATCTCAGGCTTTTGACCAACAATCTGCCAATTAAAAGCTTCCCTCAACTGTAGACACTTATGCCATGCTTTATCCTGCCCCTCCACTCTACCAACTTTCTGCCTCTCACCACAATCAGTCTGAAGTAGGGACCCGACCCAAAACATCACCTATTCACGTTCTCCAGGGATGCAGCCTGACTCATTGAGTTACTCCAGCACTTTGTGCCTTCTTTTGTAAACCAGCATCTGCAAATTCTTCTGTCGTCATATTTTTCTGCGTGCTTTCCCTTCTCCACAGATTCTCCGTGTCCTTAATACACAATGAAAATACAACATAAGCAATCCTATATTTTAGTTTTCATTCTTCCAATGGTTTTGCGCATAATGCAATTACCCACATATTGCAATTACCAGCATTCACGATACCTCAAGCACTAGCAAAGAAAAATTGCAATGTCAATTAATGTAAGATAAAACAAGTCCAAAATCTGATCTTGATACTGACGTAAGATGTGTTATGAGAAGTTAGCTGAGGTCAATACAAAATCAATGCCTCTCAGTATATTAAAGGATATGTGGTCAAAGCCCACATAAAGATCAATTAAGAAGAATTACCTAATTACAGCCCTTCTATTCATCTCAACAGTGCTACAGACCATCGATTGCACTGTTATGAGATTTGGCACTACTTGATGGTGCCAAAGTAGAACATCAAAGTTTTTCTCCATATTGTGAAGTCGTAATTGTAAAATAGCATCTGGAATGCACCTCTGATCAAATGTACAAGCCAGTTAGTATCCATTTGAAAGAGACTTATGAAGAGATGGTACATAGCTGGCGATCATAGTGTGAAAATATTTAATACAGCATTCACTCTTTAAGAATGTTATTTTTCTAATTCTATGTCAAGTGTATGCACAAAGAATAAATAACAAAGTTGAATTTATCTATCAAAGTCGCAGTTATCTAATTCTTCTGATCAAGAGTACAGAATTTATACATGTAGTGCTGCTCTTCTTGATCAACAGTTGTTTGAAGTATTGATATTTGACAGTGTGCCAATTATCTGATGCCATTGTGCATGTTATTATTTTGCTCTATTATGATCTGACAGGCTGTGTTACATCCGCATTCAAATTAATGCATTATGACGCGATTAACTATACTAATTAGAAATTATATTAAAGTATTTGGAAAGAGTGACATGGCTAATTGAGGGATAGGAACAATATTCACACGGAATAAAATAGAAAGGATTGGTCACTTGTACACCAACTACAAGAGTAAAGAGATGGTGGATTTGTACACAAATATTAAACAATTCCAGTGAAGAGCATAGAATAACGGCAAATAAATATTTATATAATTTGATGTGATGGACGCGGGGGTATGGACCAATCGCTGACAAGTCCCGCCCCCCGATAACGTCAAGTCCGTTATTGGACTTTTCTGTTGAGCGGCAGTCGGTCCTTTGGCTTGTAGGTGACGCCGCCTTTCGGGTAGGTGGCGTTTCGACAGAGCGGCCATTCGGTAAGTTATCTTATAGGCGACGCAGCTTTTCGGTTCGTTGGCTTTTAGGCGTCCCGCCCTTTCGGTTAGTTTGCATTTAGGCGTCCCATCCTTTCAGTTAGTAGGCGTTTTGTCTTCGGACTCTTTCGGTTTATTGCCGTTTTGGCCTCGTTTCCATTCAGTTCTTTGGCTACGATTTCTTTGCTTCGGCTTCTTGTCTGTGACGCCACGTCCGGGTACCAGAGTAAACAGTTAAAAAGAGGTGGCAAAAGAGGTGCAGCAACTAAAGCAGCTATATTAAATAATTATTCAATCCTTGTTTCCCATCTAATTTAGAAGAATATTCTTAGCATTGTAATAATTTCCTTCTTAACTCTATTTTTGCGAGGCATTTTGATTACAGGGTAAAAAATGAGGTCTTACACACATAGATGATAAGGCTTAGCATAATGAGTCAAAAATAATAAAATAATATATTGAGAATAAGCAATTTTTTTAAGAATGGAACTAACATATTACAGACAATGAAATAATTCAGCAGTTGCTACGATATAAAATGGTGGGTAATCAACTCCAGGAAAAATACCTTCCACCACAGCAGCACATGGTAGCCCATAATGACCCATCATGGAAGAATAAAGAGACAGGAATAGAATTCAGACTTAAGATAAAGATGTGTACTGAGTGTATATCCAGCAAAGGCAGGGGACACAGAAGTAAACGTTAGGTGAGCAATTAAAAATTGATTAGGGAGGTGGAAGGAAACAACAAAGTTACAATATCAAGGAGAGAAGAAAAAGAATTGTAACCAGACTAAGTGGGACCCGTTGGGTCCCAGCTTCACATGGAGGGCTGTCCACCAATGCAATATTCCACCTCTCCAACAATTCCAATATTACTGGTCAGTGGCCGGGGGGGGGGGGGTTCTGGAGCACTAGCATGGTGTTGTGGGCCGAAGGGACTGGTTTCCAGAGGGCTAGTATGGACATTGTGGGCCGGATGGATTCTTGGGCTGGCAGCTCAGTCACTGAGACCACTCACACACACACACTCACCCATTCCTTTTCTCCAGAGATACTGCTGGACCTGCTGAGTTACTCCAGCATTTGTGTCTATCTTCAGTATATATCAGCATCTGCAGTTCCTTCCTACACATATATTTATTTGTAGTTTAATTCCATTAATGGGTCTGTTTAAGTGGAGCAAGTTAGCAAAGAAGCCAAGATAAAAATAATAAATTGAATAGTTTGTTGGGAAAGGACTTGTTCCAGAGTGAAGTGCTTCATATGGTTACTACAGTTAAAAGACAGATGAAGTCCAAGGATCTGTGGAACAATTAGCTTAATATTAGTGGCGAGAAAGATGGTAGAAAGGTAAAATTACCATACAGATGAAAATTAAAAATGTAATCACACAGATCTCAAAGGGAACTTCATGCTCAACCAACCTAGTTGCACATTTTAAAGAAATAATTTGAAGGATAGACAAGGATAATGTAATAGCTGGGATATATTTCAGTTCTCAAATGTTCTTGCAAAAGGTACAATATAGTAGATTCAGGATTAAAGTTGAAACGTGTGATGTTAGGGGACACGTAGCAGATTGAATGACATGTTGAACATTGTATTGAGTCAATAGTCAAGATTTAGTAATCACATGTACCAATTATTGAACAATTAAAATGTTACTTGCTGCATCTTAACAGGCACATTAATGCAATGGCACACAAATACATACACAATAATCAATAATCAGTAACACCGGGTATCCAAACCATAGTTGTGCAAAACAGAAATCAATAATCCTACCAGAAATGAAGTCCATACAAAAACATATTTGCTGTCCCGAAACGTCGTCTATCTCCTTCGCTCCTTAGATGCTGCTGCACCCGCTGAGTTTCTCCAGCTTTTTGTGTAACCCCCCCTTTGCTGAGTTAATGTTGTGCAGTTTTCAAGACTCTGATGGTTGATGGGAAGAAACTATTCTTGAACATGAAGGTCATGGTTTTCATGCTCCTGTACCTTCTTCCAGATGGTGGTAGTGAGGGACAGTGTGGAGAAAGTGTCCAACTTTAACTTTCTGGGCACTCACATCTCAGAGGACCTCACATGGTCCACCAACACCGCTGCGCTGGTCAAAAAGGCACAGCAATGACTGTTCTTCCTAAGAACATTGAAACGGACTGGTCTGCCCCAACAGCTACTGACGACCTTCTAGTGCTGCACGACAGAGAGCATACTAACGTATGGCATCTCTGTGTGGTATCTCAGCTGCACGGAGGCGGAGGGGAGAGCTCTTCAGCGCAAAAGATTATTGGGACACCGCTACCTGCCATGGAGGGCTTCTACCACACACGGTGCCTCAGGAAGGCCGTCAGCATCCATAAAGACTCCTCTCATCCTTGTAATGGACTGTTCGAACTACTCCCTTCTGGCAGAGGTTACAAGGCCTTCTACGCCCGCACCTCCAGGAACAGCTTCATTCCCAGAGCTATAGCGGCTCTGAACCGGCCCTGCTGAGTGCCCCCCACCCCCATGGACTGTCTCCCTCGGATGGTCACGTCGCACAGACACATCTGCACTTTAGTCTGTGTTGATTTTACTGGTCTAATGTTCATTTTACAAACCTTGTTCTCAGGGTATCTAAACCTAAATTTTATTAGTCGTTAAGTTATGACATCGGATGGAAGTTGCAAACCAAATCTCGTTGCAGCGCAGCAGTGTTGGTGGACCATGTGAGGTCCTCTGAGAGGTGAATGCCCAGGAACTTAAAGCTGGGCACTCTCTCCATACTGTCCCCGTAGATGGAGATTGGGGCGTATTCCCCATTCTGTGACCTCCTGAAGTCAATAATCAGCTCCTTGGTGTTGGAGGTGTTTAGTGACAAGTTGTTCCGTGAGCACCAGTCCGCCAGGTTCTGCACCTCCGCTCTATAGTTTGTTTCATCCCCGTTGGTGATCAGCCCGATCACCGTTGTATCGTCTGCAAACTTGACAATGGTGTTGGTGTTGAATGCAGGAACACAGTCGTGAATGAAGAGGGAGTAGCTGGTGGAGTTTGGTGGTGAGCTTGGTGGGGATGACCGTATTGAAGGCAGAGCTATAGTCAATGAAGAGCATCCTCACGTAGGTGCCATGTCTTTCCAGGTGGGTCAGGACAGTGTGAAGACCAAAAGAGATGGCATCCCCTGTGAATCTATTTGCCCTGTATGCAAATTGATGAGAGTCCAATCATCTGACATGAGTTTAACGGGGAAAACTGAAGAAGCTTGACATCTTCAGGAGAAAACGTAGTTACAACCCATCCACTAGACCAAACATTCTTTCCTTCCCTCGTTGACACAAGCTAGCAGCACCGTTTAACCTTCTATAAAACATAGAGCAGTTACTTGTCTAAGCTATTCTCAAAACACCTGGTGAACATGCAAACTCTACTACCACGGCGAACAAAACTGCATATCATTGGAAACAATATCCTTGCATATTCCCATTCAAATCACACCTCATACTGACAGATATATATTGCTGTTAACTTTGTCCTCACTGGGTTGAAAGTCTGATACTCCACTACCAAATGTCAATGCGAAATACCTTCAGCAAAAAATCAAAACCTGCAGAAAACCTTCAGTGGGAAATCAAGAAAGTGACGTAGAAATGTATCCACAGTGATTAGGATGCAATCAATTGCCATCTTATTCATGACACTCACATCTTGAAAAGGAAAGAAATAACCAAAAGTTCAGATGAATGAGTCCTGTAAAATGCTTGGTTCATCAGAGAAGCCACCCACGCCATCAGGCTAGCACCAACTGTGAATATCAATTGACAACTGGTTTCATATGGTCCGCATCAGGCTTCAAGGTGTTTAGTTTAGTTGAGAGATACAGCACGGAAACAGGCCTTTCAGCCCACCGTGTCAGCGCCGCCCAGCGATCCCCGCACATTAACACTATCCTACACACATTAGGGACAATTTAAATTTATACTTAGCCAATTAACCTACAAACACACACACGTCTTTGGAGTGTGGGAGGAATCCGAAGCTCTCGGAGAAAACCCACGTGGTCACGGGGAGAACATACAAACTCCGTACAGATAGCACCCGTAGTCAGGATCGAACCCAGGTCTCTGGTGCTGAAAAGGCAGCAACTACCATTACGCCTGTATCTCTGCACCAAAGGAGTCATGTAGCACATTTCACATTTGTTGAAGATATGGTGCAGATCTCTTATTCCAGCAAATCCTACAACCTTGGAAAAGTTTCCAGGATTATATTTCTTTCTTAACTGCCTAACTTCACCCCATGGAGCCCACAGGGATGGAAGACACATCTGTTTAGTAAAGAGACCAGCAAATTATAGTCATAGAATCATAGAGTGATACAGCATGGAAACAGGCCCTTCCGCCCAATATGTCCCAGCTACACAAGCCCCACCTGCCTGCGTTTGGGCCATATCCCTCCAAACCTGTCCTATCCATGTAAATTGTACTGAAACAAGTTCTAAGTTCCCTGAAAGTGGTAACACAAGTAGATAGGGTGGTAAAAAAAGCAATTTGTTACGCTTGCCTTGATCGGTCTGGCCATTGAATATTGAAGCCAGGGAGACATGTTGCAATCTGCCCTCTGTAACCTCTGTAACATTTTAAACGCTTCTGTATTTCTATCATATTTATACCTCGATGCTTTAAGGTTAGTGTTGTCACAATTACTTAAGAAACTGCCGGTCTGAGGAAAGGGTCTCGACCCGAAACGTCACGTATTCCTTTCCGCTTGAGATGCTACCTGACCCTCTGAGTTACCTCAGCTTTTTCCGTCCCTCTTCAGTTTAAACCAGCATCTGCTGTTCCTTCCTACACATGTAGTTAACAAATTAGATATTTCTAGTCTAACTGAGTTTTGTAATATTCCACAATTTAGTCAGTCATAGAGTGATACAGCATGGAAACAGGCCCTTGTATAGGAAAAAAAAACCTAAAACACAACACTGGCAGGAAGGATGGATACCTACTGTGAGAGTATGTATCATTACCCTCTCACTAATGAGTCTACTTAAAGAACTCACAGCCAAATGAATGGGAGGATCCATTTCCTGAAGACTGATAAATTGGGGTATTCATATGATCATTATAAAGTCTGAACTAAACTGTCGACAATGAATAACTATCTTTGCTAACCTTGCAGAACAAATATTGTGATTTCCTCCACAGTGAGATAAAAAGCAGCATTTAGCATTTACCTTGAATGACTGGATATAGTTTTCAAAGCGAATAACTTTGTTGAAGATAAATGTGAAACAGTGAAAAGCAAAATGCTGTTATCCACGTAAAAGAACCCTATGCTTTGAAAAGGCTTGAATACCTTTGAAACGCGAGGTGAATTATTGGCATCAGACAGCACATTTGATGTCTTGTTTAATGAGGCAGTTTAGATATTATCGACTCATTGTGACTCTGCATCATCTGAAATAATTCAAAGCTGTGACTGCAGTGCATTGAATCAGATGCCAGAAGAGGCAATCGATGATTAATTACCTCATGAATTTGCAAGATCCAGCAAAATAATGCCGACATTTCACATTCATGGACTGTGTACTACGAGACAGATTGGTGTTCAAGCTCAATGAAGAGTGGATTCAGGTGAAGCTTTGAAATATGCTGGAGCCCACTTGTACTCAAGTGGGCAGATATTCTTTTGAAATGCAGATGGCACTGAGCGTGAGGAAGTTTGTATAAGGTTCTAAGATCCAGGGGATTCCAAATACAACTACAGCATCTTCTTTATCTTCTTCACTGGGATTTGGTTTAGTTTAGTGCAGTTCAGTTTAATGATACAGCGTGGAAACAGGCCCTTATGCCCACCGAGTCTGTGCCGACCAGCGATCCCTATACACTAGCGCTATTCTACACAAAGGGACAATTTACATTTACAGTATGCCGAGCCAATTAATCTACAAACCTGTACGTCTTTGGAGTGTGGAAGGAAACCGAAGATCTCGGAGGAAACCCACCTAGTTCATGGGGAGAACGTACAAACTTTGTACAGACAGCATGCGTGGTCAGGATGGAACCCGAATTTCTGGTGCTGTAAGGCAGCAACTCTACCGCTACTCAACTGTGCTGCCATTTGGGGGTTATGGGGAAAAAGATGGCAGTTTTGTTGGGAAACCAGTTGGTTGTTCGATCTGAGAGGTGGGAAAGTCTGCCATTGTTATCAGAGCTAACACCCATGGTGGAGACCTCCCTATGCATTGAGAATATACCTAGACCAGGAGACACATAGGATGAATGGCATTTACACTGCAGCTGAGTGCCAAGTGGAAGATTGCAACATTTTTAAAACTGCCTTGACTGGAACAATAGTCTCAAATGAAAAATAATCATGTACAATCCTTCAGTAATAATGCGCGTAGGAGAAAGCAGAAATTCAGCAGGATTCCACTCACCAATGGTCGGCACGGTGGCGCAGCAATAGAGTTGCTGCCTTACAGCACTTGTAGCGCCGGAGACCCGGGTTCGATCCCAACCACGGTTGCTGTCCGTACAAAGTTTGTACCTTCTCCCCATGACCACGTAGGTTAGTTAGCTTGGTGTATGTGTAAATTGTCCCTAGTGTGTGTAAGATAGTGTTAATGTGCTGTTCGGCACAAACTCGGTGGGCCAAAGGCCTGCTTCCACACTGTATCTCTAAACTAAACTTAAATCAAGTTCACATTACCAATGGACTCCGGGCAGCACCAAAAACGTTGAGAGAAATAAAATGCACGGTTCTGCACGATAGCAAAGAGATGGTTGATGATGACAACTTGCACACAACAGCCAACACCACTGTGTGGCAGATAGACACAAAATCAGCTGGTCAAGCAGCATTTCTGGGAAAAAGGAATAGGTGACATTTCGGGTCGGAACCCTTCTTCAGACTCAAAACGTCACCTATTCCTTTTCTCTAGAAATGCTCCTGACCCGCTGAGTTACTCTAGCATTTTGTGTCCATCTTCGGTGTAAACCAGCATCTGCAGTTCCTGCCTACACAGTTCCTGCCTCCTGTGTGGAGATTTGTTTGGATAGTCACAAATTAACTCGTCACAAATTTGCAGTTTGTGCAAAGGACAATTGGAGTCTAATAAACAGTTAATGCGGTCTGCAATTGGTTTAATGATTCATCAGTAGCATCATCAGGAGCAAAGTCCCCCCTATCATTTGGGCCTTACATTTTTTTTGTTTTGTTTAGTTTAGTTTGGATACAGTGCGGAAATAGGCCCTTCGGCCCACCGAGTCTGCACCGACCAGCGAACACTACACACACTTGGGACAATTTACATTTACATCCAACCAAATTGTGTGTGGACGTGGCGTCGAAGGAAGAGAAGCCGAAGCAAAGAAGTGGAAGCCAAATAACCGAACGGAAACAAAGCCGAAACACCAACTAACCGAAAGAGCGGAACGTCTAAAAGCAAACTAACAGAAAGGGCGGGGACACCTAAAAGCCAACTAACCAAAAGGGTGGGACGCCTAAAATCAAACTCATCAAAAGACTGCTCTGCCGAAACGCCAACTCACCGAATGGCCGCTCTGCCTAAAAGTCAAATAACGGACATGATGTCACCGGGGGGGGGGCCGGATTTGTCAGCGATTGGTCCAGACCCCTGCGTCCATCACATCACTGGCCGATGGAGACGGGAGGGTGGGTGTCATTTTTGCACACAAGCCATAAGTGACTGGGCACTTTCAACCCGAGCACCCAGTTGTAAGCGGCCGAAGGAGCGCATCCCCCTCTCTCCCACGGCCACGGCCGCCCTCCACCTCATCTCCCTCTGTGCGGCCGCACTGTGGCGTGCTGTGAGTCGGCAACGCCAGGCGGAGCAGAGGTGTGGGACGGGCTGGTCAGGTACCATCTCAAGCGAAAAGAGCATACGTGACATTTTGGGTTGAGACCCTTTCCTCAGACCGGCAGTTTCTTAAGTAATTGTCACATCACTAACCTTAAAGCATCGAGGTATAAATATGATAGAAATCCAGAAGCTTTTAAAATCGTACAGATTTTATGTCCACTGTTATGCATGTGCATTCAGAGGTTCCAGGAATGACCAATTTTCCAGAGATAAACTGGCTATTGTCACAACATCTAGGGGAGGACTTTTGGGTTGCAATAGTTTTGCAAAACAGTTTAAAACAAAATGTTATGTTTCGTTTAGTTTAGAGATACAGCACGTAAACAGGCCCTTTGGCCCACGTCGGACATGATCCCCGTACATTAGCACTATTCTACACACTAGGGCCAAATTACAATTTTTACCAAAGTCAACTAACCTTGACTGGACTTTGCTAGCTTTACCTTGCACTAGACATTATTGCCTTATCACCTCATCTCCTTTAAACTTTCCCCCTCTGACCTTCGAGCTATGCTCTTTAGTTTTTGTCATTTCCACCTAAGAAAAGATTCCGACTGTCTGCCCTATCTTTGCTTCTCATAATTTTATATACTTCAATCAGGTTCCCCTCAACCTTCGAGAAAACAATTCAAGTTTGTTCAACCTCCCCTTATAGCTAATAAGGCAGCATGTAGCAGCATTCTGGTTAACCTCATCTGCACCTTCTCCAAAGATTCCACTTCCTTCCTGTATTGGAGCAACCAGAGCTGCACATAATATTCCAAATGCGGCCTAACCAAAGTTTTATTAAACTGCAACATGTCTTCCTGGCTTATTTCTAAAGTCTAAAATGTAGTAAAGGTTATGGGTAGAATTGTCCATTCTGTTTCTCTCTACACACATACTGCCCGACATGCTGAATATTGTCAGCATTTTTCTGTTATTTTGGCAATATGTCCTGGTATTATACACCTTTGAGGAAAACATAAAATTGAAACAATTGAAGCAAAGTATATTATCTTTTCCTTCAAGCACACAACTGCATTAATATTCGTTATAATCCAAGTGATCTCATAAAGGGACACAAAGTGCTGGAGTAACTGAGCAGCTCAGTCAGCATCTCTGATGAACATGAATAGGTGACATTTCAGGTCGAGACCTTCTTTCCGACCCGGAGTATGTAGACGAGTCTCGCCCCGAAACGTCACCTATCCATAATCTCCAGAGATGCTGCCTGTCATGCTGAGTTACTCCAGCACTTTGTGCCCCTTAGTGTATTAATCAGCATCTGCCGTTCCTTGTTTTTATGTTATCTAAATATCTTATAGCAAATTAATTTCTATGCATAAATAAGCAAAACGTGATTTCCAGGGTAAGACAGCAGTGGTTTTTTTTTTTAATTAGCAGGAATGAAAACAGTCCTGTACAAAGGAATTGCATTATTCTTTCATAAACCATCGTGTCAGATTCAGGTATATCTGACCTTGTGACAAGGCTGTCGATGGAGTATCAAAGACAAGACTCTGCCATGTGTCAAATTCAACACTGTGAATTACAGTTGTCAGTTTACTGTACGTAAACACGCTGTAGTTCATGGCAGAAGGTCTCAGCTTGCATCAGTAGGCTGTGTAAATTCAGTTACGAGCAGCTGATTAAGCTGTCAGCCCAGATGCACAGATTCTTTTTAAAAAGACAGGATATTTGTAATCTTTTACGAAGGTGTATTTTTTAAGATCACTCAAACAGTGGGGTTATTCAGCAGCTCATAATAAAGGATCACATAAAATTGAAATGAATGCTTCCTTTGATTTGTATTCTTGCTGGCAGTTTCAACAGATATATCCAGTTCAGTTTAGTTCAGTTTAGTTTGGAGATACAGTGCGGGAGCAGGCCCTCCGGCCCACCGGGTCCGGCCCAACCAGCGATCCCCGCACATTACCACCATCCTACACCCACTAGGGACAATTTTTATGTTTACCAAGCCAATTAACCTACAAATCTGTACGTCTTTGGAGTTTGGGAGGAAACCGAAGATTTCGGAGAAAACCCACGCAGGTCATGAGGAGAACGTACAAACTCCGTACAGACAGCACCCGTAGTCGGGATCGAACCCGGGTCTCCGCCGCTGCATTCGCTGTAAGGCAGCAACTCTACTGCTGCGCCACCGTGACCAAATTCACCACTGAGAGACTGACAATATCATGATTAAGGTTTTAATTTTTGCAAAAAAATGTTCTCTGTGTACAATGCATGAGGAATGTTAAAGGTCCAGCGAGTATAAAAAAGGAAAGAACAGAGGCGTGATTCTGATACATTATACAGAAAGGAATGATGACAATCCAATTTCACGCCACATTAATGCAAATAGACTTCAATACTGTCTTGGATAAAGTCTGTATGTACAGTATATTAATGAAACTACAAAAAAAGCATCTTAGTACATTTGAACAAAAATACTGCTTTCTGCTACATATCCCTTCAGGCAATTTGGTTCTGCACAGTTTTGCGCCACAGTAGTAGAATTATTTGTTAAAGATAGTTCCTGATGTAAACACCTCCATGAAATGCTAAAGTTATAGCCAGTGCTTTATAGAAAACTGAAAAAATAGAAAATGATGGAAACAGTTACCAGCTCAGGCACCATCAGTGTAAAGAGAAAGAGTTAATGTTAAAGGTTAGCGACTTTCCATCAGAATTTAGTGTAGTTTAGAGGTACAGCATGGAAACAGGCCCTTTGGCCCTCCGTTCACCCCAGTTTATGTTATCCCACTTTCTCATCCCTACAAATTAGGGGCAATTTTACAGAGACCAATTGCAGTGGCTATGTACTTCAGAGTTTCATGGAGGTGGTAACATCAGGAACAACCTGTGACAAATAAATCTACTACTTTGACCCACATTAGGCCAATTCTATAGAGACCTTACAAACCCGCATGTCTTTGGGAGGAAACTGGGGCACTCAGAGGAAACCCGCGTGGTCACTGGGAAAATGTGCAAACTCCACACACCCCGTTCCTGAGGTCAGGATCGAACCCGGATCTTTGGCACTATGAGGCAGCAGCTCCAGCAGCTGTGCCACTGAGCAGGCCTCCATTTGATGCCAGCCACATTAGAACCAGATGCTAGCGTTCTTCAAGCTGTGCTCTTTCCAAATATACAGCCTATCTTCACGTGCACTTCAAGTCCATTGAATAATTCTGTGTCTGTTTATTTTGGCCATTGTGCTGAACAATTAGTCTACTGCAGTGGCTACATAAATATGATTTGTTGTCAACTTGAAGCTCAAGACATTTAGTTAAACGACAAAAGCTTTTAGATTATTGCTAGAAATTGTTTTGATGCTCCAACTGATGAGAGGTTATTGGCAAAGCACTTAGTTTAAGTAATCTGAGCAGTATAGTCATATCTGCCCAATTCTGGATTGGAGAGTGTTGGACATGCAAACAGGGAACATCTATTAGCAATAGAAGGTAGACACAAAGTGCTGGAGTAACTCAGCGGGACAGGCTGAGACCCGAAACGTCACCCATTCCTTCTCTCCAGAGTTGCTGCTTGTCCCGCTGAGTTATAGAAACATAGAAACATAGAAAATAGGTGCAGGAGTAGGCCATTCGGCCCTTCGAGCCTGCACCGCCATTCAATGTGATCATGGCTGATCATCCAACTCAGTATCCCGTACCTGCCTTCTCTCCATACCCCCTGATCCCTTTAGCCACAAGTGCCACATCTAACGCCCTCTTAAATATAGCCAATGAACTGGCCTCAACTACCTTCTGTGGCAGAGAATTCCAGAGACTCACCACTCTCTGTGTAAAGAATGTTTTCCTCATTTCGGTCCTAAAGGAATTCCCCCTTATCCTTAGACTGTGACCCCTTGTTCTGGACTCCCCCAACATCGGGAACAATCTTCCAGCATCTAGCTTGTCCAACCCCTTAAGAATTTTGTAAGTTTCTATAAGATCCCCCCTCAATCTTCTAAATTCCAGCGAGTACAAGCCGAGTCTATCCAATCTTTCCTCATATGAAAGTCCTGACATCCCAGGAATCAGTCTGGTGAATCTTCTCTGTACCCCCTCTATGGCAAGGATGTCTTTCCTCAGATTTGGAGACCAAAACTGTACGCAATACTCCAGGTGTGGCCTCACCAAAACCCTGTACAACTGCAGTAGAACCTCCCTGCTCCTATACTCAAATCCTTTCGCTATGAATGCTAACATACCATTTGCTTTCTTCACTGCCTGCTGCACCTGCATGCCTACTTTCAATGACTGGTGTACCATGACACCCAGGTCTCGTTGTATCTCCCCCTTTCCTAATCTGCCACCATTCAGATAATAGTCTACCCTCATGTTTTTGCCACCAAAGTGGATAACCTCACATTTATCCACATTATACTGCATCTGCCATGCATCTGCCCATTCACTCAGCCTATCCAAATCACCCTGCAGCCTCCAAGCATCCTCCTCACACCTAACTATACCCCCCAGCTTGGTGTCATCTGCAAACTTGGAGATGTTGCATTGAATTCCCTCGTCCAAATCATTAATATATATTGTAAATAGCTGGGGTCCCAGCACCGAGCCTTGCGGTACCCCACTAGTCACTGCCTGCCATTCTGAAAAGGACCCGTTTACTCCTACCCTTTGCCTCCTGTCTGCTAGCCAGTTCTCTATCTACATCAATACTGAACCCCCAATACCGTGTGCTTTAAGTTTGTATGCTAATCTCTTATGCGGGACCTTGTCGAAAGCCTTCTGAAAGTCTAGATATAACACATCCACTGGTTCTCCCTTATCCACTCTACTAGTTACATCCTCGAAAAATTCTATCAGATTTGTCAGACATGATTTACCTTTCGTAAATCCATGCTGACTTTGTCCAATGATTTCACCACTTTCCAAATGCGCTGCTATCCCATCTTTAATAACTGACTCTAGCAGTTTCCCCACTACCGATGTTAGACTAACTGGTCTGTAATTCCCCGATTTCTCTCTCCCTCCTTTTTTAAAAAGTGGGGTGACATTAGCTACCCTCCAATCCTCAGGAACTACTCCAGAATCTAAGGAATTTTGAAAAATTATCACTAATGCATCCACTATTTCTGTGGCTACCTCCTTGAGTACTCTGGGATGCAGACTATCTGGCCCTGGGGATTTATCGGCCTTCAATCCGTTCAATTTACCCAACACCACCTCCCGGCTAACCTGGATTTCACTCAGTTCCTCCATCTTATTTGACCCCCGTTCCACTGCTATTTCCGGCAGATTATTTATGTCTTCCTTAGTGAAGACAGAACCAAAGTAGTTATTCAATTGGTCTGCCATGTCCTTGTTCCCCATGATCAATTCACCTGTTTCTGACTGCAAGGGGCCAACATTTGTTTTAACTAGTCTCTTTCTCTTCACATATCTATAAAAACTTTTGCAGTCAGTTGTTATGTTCCCTGCCAGTTTCCTTTCATAATCTATTTTCCCTTTCCTAATTAAGCCCTTTGTCCTCCTCTGCTGCATTCTGAATTTCTCCCAGTCCTCCGGTAGGCTGCTTTTTCTGGCAAATTTGTATGCCTCATCTTTTGTTTTTATACTATCCCTGATTTCCCTTGTTATCCATGGATGCACCACCTTCCCCGATTTATTCTTTTGCCAAACTGGTATGAACAACTTTTGTACTTCATCCATGCAGTCTTTAAATACCTTCCATTGCACATCCACTGTCAACCCTTTAAGAATCACCTGCCAGTCTTTCTTGGCCAATTCACATCTCAGTATTCCAGTATTCCAGTATTGTGTGTCTACCTTCGATTTAACCTAACATCTGCAGTTCTTTCCTACACTATCAGCAACATAATCTCCATTTCTACAAATAACAAAAAATATAGCAGGTCTATGATGTGTGAATTTAAATGCAAGCAAGAAATCATAAATTATTGCAATAAATATTGGGGTTAAATTTACCAAGATACTTTCTTGATCATTTGTCTGAACATTTCCTTGATTAGGAGGTTGGTAAGGGAAAGAGAATAGCAAAAGATAGACTAGAGAGAAAAAGACACAAATTGTAACTCAGCGGGTCAGGCAGCATTTTTGGGGAACATGAATAAGTGACATTTGGGGTCGGGACCCTTCTTCAGACATTGGCATGGTGGTTGGAGAGAGACAGAGATGGTGAGAAAGAGATGGGAGAGAGAGATTTTGGACTGTGGAAATGGTGCCAAAACATGGTGGCGCCTGCATATGTAAATATGCAAAAATAATGTCACTGTGCAGTTGCACATGTGACAAATAAAGCACCTTTAAACCCTTGATTTGGATTGCGGTTAAATGTTATCTGCATGCACAATTATGATGATTTGTGGCAGGTTTTAAAATGCTTATGGAGATGTTAGCAGATAGCTGCATCAAGATATTAAAATGGGACTAGGTTAGATAGGGCATCTTGGTTAGTTTGGATGAGTTGGACCCAAGGGCCTGTTTCTGTGCTGTATGACTATGACCAACAACTGGCGAACCAGCATTGACCAACAGTTATCTCCCAACATTCCATGATCAGCACCATGTTCTTTTCAAAGCAGACTTTAGAAACATTGGCTGCAAAGTAAAACACTTTACAGTAAGTTATTTTATTTCACAAAGACGCAACCAAAGGCACACTTTGTTACATTCCGCCTTAACCATATAACAATTACAGCACGGAAACAGGCCTTCTCGGCCCTTCCAGTCCGTGCCGACCATTTATTTTCCCCTAGTCCCATCTACCTGCTCTCAGACCATACCCCTCCATATACCTATCTACTTTACTTTTAAATGTTAAAATCGATCCTGCCTCCACCACATCTGCAGGAAGAAAGAAAGATCAGCCTTGAAAGAAAGAATCTCTTTTACCATTCGCAGAATTTGAATCATTAGAAATACTCAGGGGTATTCCCACAAGAAGGGATCTTGTGGTCCAAGTCCATAGTTCTCTGAAAATAGCAACACAAGTGGAATGGTTAAGAAGGCCTTTGGTACGTTTCCCTTCATCAGCCAGAACACTATGAGCAAGTCAGGAAGTCATGTTGCAATCGTATAACATTTTGATTGGGCTGCATTTGGATTATTGTGTGCAAATCTGGCCCATTATAGGAAGGATATGGAGGTTTTGGAGAGGTTGCAGAAGAGATTTACCAGGTCACTACCTGAATTAGAGGATATTTGTTATAATGAGAGGTTGTTCAAACTTTCTCTGGAGCCTTAGAGGCTGAGAGGAGACCTTATGGAAGTTTCTTCAGACCCTTCTTCTGAAGAAGGCTCCTGATCCGAAATATCATCTGCCCACTCCCTCTACAGATGTTACACTGAGCCACTAAGTTGCTCCAGCACCGGGTCTTATTTTTCCGAATTATAATGCTCTGTGAGACTTGGTTTGTTTCATTCCACCCGGATGGCTCAGGCCACTTACAAACAACATGTTTAAAGAGAAAACTACCTACAGTGCTTCATAAATATGAATTGTTGCTGAAGATTTGGGCTCAGTGCATGACTAACTGATAACAAAGTGGCAACCTATTTGAAATCCCCTCAAGTTCTAGTTTACTTTAGTATAGCATCAAAAGGTCATGGTTCACGTCCCACTCCAAAGACTATATAAACAATCCAAAAAGGTAAAGAAATGGAATTCAGTGGACAATGTGGGAGCAGCTAGATGATCTTGACTTTGCAGACAACATAGTTCTCCTTTCACACACACAGATAAAAATGCAGGAGAAGACAGCAGACTCTCACACGCTGCAACAAAACAGACACAGGTGATGAGGATCCACTCCAAAACCAGCAATCCTATCCTTATGCACAGCACTGCTCTAGAGGAGTAGAAACATTCACATACCTAGGCAGTGTTGTGGACATCACCGGAGGGGCAGAAGCAGATATAAAAAGTAGAATCAATAAGTAGGGTGGTGTTTAACATGCTCAGGTAGATCTGTAGCTCAAAACACATCTCAATCAACACTAAAATACGCATATTTAACTCAAATGTGAAATAGGTGATGGTGTATGGATCAGAGACATGGAAAACAACAAAACACACTACAAACAGGCCGCAAAGGTTCATTAACACCTGCCGTAGGAGAATACTTAACATCTGGTGAAGAGACAAAGTAAGCAATGTGGACCTGTGGAAAAGAACAAGCCAGGATCCCATTGACTTACAAATTTGAAGGAGAAAATGGAGTTGGATTGGACACATCCTCAGGAAACCTGCAACAAACATCACCCGGCAAGCCCTGAAATGGAACCCCCAAGGAAAAAAGAAGAGGTCGCCCCAGAAACAGCTGGAGAAGAGGTACCCAGACAGAAATGTATGAGAGTGGGCTCAACTGGGGAGATCTCGAAAGAACGGCCAACAACACAGTGAGGTGGAGGACATTTGTCAATGGCTTATGCCCCCTAGAGGAGCAAAGGGCTTAAGAAGAATAAGAAGACGAAGATATCTGCCCTGCAATGCCCAAGAGTAAAGTTTTGTAAAGCTGCATCATGATTTCCAGATACCCTGACCAGTTGTCAGAGGTTATGGGGAGAATGGAGGTTGGAGAATGGGGTTAGGAGGGAGAGATAGATCAGCCATGACTGAATGGTGGAGTAGACTTGATGGGCCAAATGGCCTATTTCTGCTCCTATCACCTATGATCTTATGACCTTTGAAAACAAGCATACCATATGTCTTTTTTTACGACTGTATTTACTTATGTTGCTACTTCCAAGGAGCTATGAATTTGGACTCCAAGATCCTTCTGCACATCAATGCTATCAGTTTAGTTTAGTTTAGTTGATAATTGTCACATACAGAGAGGTACAGTGAAAACCTTTTTTGTTGCGTGATATCCATTCAGTGAAAAGACTTTTCATGATTACAAATCAAGCCATCCACAGGGTACACATACAGGATGAGAGAATAATGTTTAGTGCAGGATAAAGTACAGCGTAGGCGGATACAAGATAGTCCAAGGGTCTCAAATGAGGTAGATGATAGGTCAGGGCTGCCCTTTAGTAGAACAGGATGGTTCAGTTGCCCAATAACAGCTGGGGGAGAAAAAACTATCCCTGAATCTGGGAATTGTCCCTGAATCTGGAACTGTCCAAGAATCTGTTAATGGTTTCTACCATTAAATCTATACTTTCCCTTTACAATTGACCTCCCAAAGTGCACCACATCACACTTGACCGGATTAAACTCCATCTGCCATTTCTCCGCCAATAACTGTAAATGGTCAATATCCTGCTGTATCCCTTGACAGCCTTCCTCATTATCCGCAACTCCAGAATGTTGGTGTCATCGGTAAACTTACTAACCGGCCCATCTACATTTTCATCCAAGTCATTTATATATATCACAAACATCAGAGATCTCAGTACATGATCCCTGCGGAACTCCACTGGTCATAGACCTCAAGCCAGAACAACCTCCTTCCCCCACACACTTCGGTTTCTGTGAGCAAGCCAGTTCCGAATCTAAATTACCAAGTCACTATAGATCCCATGCATCTTAATCTTCTGGATCAACCTGCCGTGAGGGACCTTAATGTTTTGTTTATTATTATCTTAAGATTGTAATTACATTTTTTGTAGAATTTTAATACTTTTTGGAAGATTTGTTCCAGAGACGTGACCTCAGTGATATATTACCCGAGACCTATTTGCCTCTTGGAGTTTTCTCTACCAAATTGGGATGTCTCTCAGATTGGAGTTTCTGCTCCTTCAGTCTTCCCATCTGAGAGGATTAGTGCAGGTAGGAAGGCACTGAAGATGGTATATCATTTCCATATGATCTAGTCCATTGCATTCACATTCCACTGCTTTGATTAGGGTAATACAGAAGTGTACTTCTTTCATTACATTTTCCCTCACTATTGTGTCCCAGTTACATTTTCTTCTGAAATGTAAGTTGTAACTGTCAGCAAGGTCTGGATTTAGAAATTCAATCATGTTTTTTTCCTTATTTACTGATTAAGAAAGATAAAACAAAAAGATCAATAACATTTTCAAGTAATCAGCATCAGCTCAAACATTTAATAAAACTATAATGACCTTGCCTCAAAGGTGGTGATAAAGTAAAATGAAGACGGTGCGATCAATACTGTTTCAGTAAATGCTCACAGCGACAGTGTAGCCAGGTGGGACTGTGCGACAACAATGCCAGAGATTGTGAACTGCGCCTCTGGCAAGGTCATTGGTACTAGTGATAGAATCTGTTTGGGAAAAAAAAAAGCAAAATTCTGCTGCTCCTAGAAATCTGAATTAAAATTTAAAAAAAACGCAGGTTAATATTTAGAAGATCAGGTTGTGTCCGCAGAGGGAGAAACCTTTTAACAGAGTTATAGGGACGACGGTTCGCGGGATGACCGGAATGGAGGCGACGGCTGCAGTGGGCTGCAACGTTGCCTGCTGTAGGTGGGACTGTAAAATGGTGATGCTTGCATATGGACTCAGTGGGCTGTCCTGTACATTCTGTAGCAACCAAGGGGTTGTGCTTATGTATGGTGATAGTCTTGCTGAGCTGTATGCAAAAAAAAAGTATTTCACTCTACCTTTGTGCACGTGATAATAGAGATACCATTGAACCAAAGAAAGCATTGAGGGGAGGAACAAGCCCGTTGATCCATCACAATGGTCCAAGCTGCCTTGATCCACTCCCTGCAATCATCAACCTTGGCGATTTCCTGCCTAGGTGTACATGCTCTGAATATAGACAGCCTATCTTGCAGGCCTGAAATATCAGACTCCTACAGCAAAGTCTGGGCATTGCAGCATTTGTGTTTTTGGCAGCTGGTGAAGCCCTGCCCTCAGCTGCACTTGCTGTCAAAACTTTACATTTTAGAGATATTGCATGGAAAACAGCATATTGGCCCTTCGAGTCTGCATCAACCAGTGATAACCCCCGTAAGCTTACACAATCCCACACACTAGGGACAATTTTCCAATTTTATCAAAGCCAATTAACCTAGAACTCTTAGGAGTGTGGGGGGAAACCGGAGCGCCCTGAAAAATCCCACACAGTCACAGGGAGAACGTACAAACTCTGTACAGTCAGTACCCATAGTCAGGATTGAACCCTGGTCTCTGGCGCTGTCAGGTAGCAACTCTACCACTGCGCCACCCTAAAACAAAATGAGTAAACAAAAAATGTTATTAAAGTATAAAAAGGAAAATCAAGTAAAAATAATTAAAAAGCAAAAAGTAAATAAAATTATTTAAACAAAAAGGAAATGTATTGAATAAACCAAACTGACTATTCTTAGCAATCCTGTATTTCCCAATGAATCCAATGGAAATGGTGATCCTGTTCCAAGTCCAGGCAACACAGAGTCCAATAGCCAATTCTGAGCATAAACGCTGGAGATCCACAGGAAGACTGAGCTCCACTAACAAACCTTATCACAATCACCAAGTGAGTGAAGGGTTTCCACATTGGAGTATGTATGAGCGCAAGTCCCCACATATTTTGCCTTTTGAGCGGATAATTTAATCATCAAAATCTGGACCAGATTTGCAAGACTGATTTCCTTGTTTATGAATCTCTTGTGGATTTTGGTCTGATGAGGAATTTTGCTTTCAACAAAATTCCATCTAATTATGGGAGTGAGGTTGGACCATTGCTATATGTACCTGAAACCCACAGGGAATGGATTATTTTACTGTGTCAAATACAGGTCCTGGATGGAAATCAGAAGAATATAAAGGACTTTATTCTTTGGAGCATAGGAGGATGAAGGGTGATCTTATAGAGGTGTACAGAATCATGGGAGAAATAGATTGGATTGCCCAGAGTAGGGGAATCGATAACCAGAGGACATAGGTTTAAAATAAGGGGTGGAAAGATTTAATGGGAACAGGGTAACTTTTTTTTACACAAATAGTGATGGGTGTATGGAATGAGCTGCCGGGGGAGGTAGTTGAGGCAGGTACTATCGCAATGTTTAAGAAACATTTAGGTGGGTAGATTTTTAGGACAGGGTTAGACGGATATGGGCCAAATGCAGGCAGGTGGGACTAATGTAGTTGGGACATGTTAGCCGGTGTTGGCAGGTTGGGCCAAAGGGCCTGTTTCCATGCTGTAAGACTCCATGACTCGATTAATACCAGA
This sequence comes from Raja brachyura, assembly GCA_963514005.1. The sequence continues at coordinate 16,370,287 of OY740798.1, read as the reverse complement.
ATCCCTAGAATATCAGATACTGGGATGGGTTAATAATCCATAGAGTGATGTGGGCCAAACACAGGCAAGTATGACTAATGTAAATAAGACATGTTGGTCGATGTGAGCAAGTTGGGCCAAAGGGCCTGTTTCCACGCTGTATGGCTCTATGACTATGATTATGTATGTGCAGATGCTGGCATTAAAGCACATGCCAATAATTATTTTGCAAAGTTTTCTATTCTCGCCAATTCACTGCTTGAAATAGTTGCAGAGTTAAAAGCATTCAGTGTAGTGTTGGCTGGTCAGGTATCAGCTTCTGTTGATTGCACATGTGCAGCTAACAGTGGAAAATGACAAACAATTGAACAACATTAAGCTCCTTTACACACTTCATAGAAATGCATTAAACTAGTCAGAAAAAAAGATAGCTTCCCCGTTTCAGTCCAAGAAACGATTTAATTATGTGATTAATCTAACTCTTTACCAAACTCAACAATGTTTTAAAAAGTGTTGAATCTCATTGTTCTAGATCTTAACTCATATTGGCTGTTTATCATTTTTACCCAATCTTTCTATCGCTAAATCTACCACATTTATCATTGTTTTTCCAAACTATTTAGTTTTCTTTTCATATCTCATTCAACAATCAATTCAATTTGCTTTGTGGCAATTAAGTGTTTGATAGATTGAAAGATACAGCATGGAAGTCGACAATCACCCGTTTACACAAGTTCTATGTTATCCCACTTCAACATACTCCCTAGACACAAGGGGCAAATTACAGAGGCTGATTAACCTACAGCCACACACGTCTTTGGGATGGAAGAAGGAACTAGAGGAAACCCAACTGGTCACAGGCATACAGCAATCAACGTCAGGTTCACACCCAAGGTCAGGATGAATTCCAGTTCGCTGGGGGCAGCTCTTCCACCATTCAGGATTTTACAACGTGTAGAAGGAACTGCAGTAAAAATTGACCACAAGTTTATACGATAGAACGAGAGTACGGATGATCAATGGGCAGCATGGACTTGGTGGGCCGAAGGGCCTGTATATCTAAAAACTAAAAAAAAAAGAAAACGGGAGGTATGAACCTATGGCAGTTTTGGATTCAGAATGCATTTAGATCCTAAGCATAAGGTTAGCCTAATAATAAAACACAGTTTTGGTAGTTTTTTCTATGCTATATGCCCCCAAATAGTTCCATGCCTTAAAAGGATGTTTTGTCTGCTAATAATGCAGCAAAAACAAGTAGCTCGTAATCCATCAAACATGAAAAAGGCATCATCTCCTGTTAAAGTTATGACACTGGAACAGCTAGCAGTTGGTAAAGAATTTGTACATAATGAATTATGGATCCAATTTAACGTAAAGCCACAACATTAATTCGAAGTCATTCTGAACATTGGAAGAGGTCAAATGGACTAAAAGAGGTCTAACTGATATTCACTTCACTTGCCTTGAGATGCCACCAATATGCAATAATGGAACACCGAGTTCAATACTGGAATCACTCAATCTAAGTAAAGTTACTTTAACTCAGTGTTCACAGGGTATTCTTTTAAGAGCAATTACTTCACATGTTGGGCCAACACATAATGGTCTGACAACGTACCAGAAAAGAGGAAGGACAGTGTTATGGAAGTCATATATTTGTTGTTTAATTTAGAGAAACAGCATGGAAACTGGCCCTTCGGCCCAGCGAGTCCATGCTGACCATTGATCACCCATTCACACTAGTTCATTGTTATCCCATTTTCTCATCCACTCCGTACACACAAGGGGCAATTTACAGAGTCCAGTTCATCTACAAACCCATGCGTCTTTGGAATGCGGGAGGAAATCGGAGCACCAGAGGAAACCCACGGGGAGAACGGGCAGACCGCACACAGATAGCACCCAAGATCAACCCGAGTGTCCGACAGTGCGAGACAGCAGCTCTACCGGCAGGACCACTGTGCCCTTGGTTCTCTATACCCTGCTAATGTAGCTCAAAGTAACGACAATGGAAATCAGATGGGTGAACTCTGACGAATCTCTCTCTCTCACATTGCTGCAGTGTGTACCATGTACAAAATGCACTGTAGCAGCTCACGGCATCTCCCAAACACATAATAGACAATAGACAATAGGTGCAGGAGTAGACCGTTTGGCCCTTCGAGCCAGCACCACCATTCAATGCGATCATGGCTGATCATCCCCAATCAGTAGCCAGTTCCTGCCTTCTCTATTTTTAAGAACCCTATCTAGCTCTCTCTTGAAAGCATCCAGAGAACCTGCCTCCACCACCCTCTGAGGCAGAGAATTCCACAGACTTACCACTCTCTGTGTGAAAAAGTGTTTCCTCGTCTCCATGGCCCCTGGTTCTGGACTCCCCCAACATCGGGAACATGTTTCCTGCCTCTAGTGTGTCCATAACCTCTATGCATAGAAGGCAAAAGAGAGAAGGCACATGAAACGACTGCCACCTGCATAGTTTCCTTGATACACATAACCTGGATAAGTAATCAAATTCAGTTTGCAAATTTTCATCCAAAGTTGTTCAGAGAATCAAGGCCAATCACCTTTTCTGTATCAAAGTGCTTCCTAAATATGAAAATGTTGAGATGAGGAAGATAGGGAAAGCAGTGGAAAGTCCACTTCGGGCACCCTAGAGTCCCCTCGTGGCTCCAATGCAGCACCTCACGGTAGCAGCAGAGAAGGTTAGAATTTTTTCCTTGCATCGCAGCTGAAATGAGGATAGCGTAGGCGACACTAATGCTGAATGTACAACAGTATGAAACACAACACCAGTGCTGGTGGCAAAATCTGCACTGAGCTGTACAATACAATTCCCACAGGTATTCACTGATGCCCTCACCAGCTGTGAGTAAGAGAATTGGGTGCCTATATAAAATCATCTTGACATCTGTAATGCCAAATAGACATGTCTTCAGGCTGATTTCTGAACCAATCTTTTAAATAATTTTGACAAATGTTTTTTAAACTTTCAGGACCATCTGCCAAAGGAACCAGAGGACAAAGTGCACATTAACACAGTAAGAAAATCAACCAGGAGTCAGAGTAAAAAACAGCTACTTGAAAATATTTTGAACTATCAGGTGCTATCATAACATTTCAGAGACATTTGGACAGGTACTGGTATAAGAACAGATTAGAGGGCTATGGGCCAAGTACGGGCAGGTGGGACTAGTGTAGATGGGCTTGTTGGTCACCTTGGGCAAGTTGGGCCGAAGGGCCTGTTTCCATGCTGTATGATTCCATGACTCTAAATGTGAAACTTGGCTGTAAAATATCCCAATTTAATTATAAACAAGAGAATTATTATATTTCATAAAGGAATTTTGCATTTTCTTTCTGCCATAGAATATTTTGTAATTTTCATCTTGGATCACAGTATCCTCTGAGAACCCCTAGAGATATTTTCGCTTCAAAAGTAACACTGTTATTTCCTTAAAATCTCTGTCAGGGACATACCAAGAACACTTAAATCAATTGAAGAATTTCAATATTCAACAAAAAATATTGTTGTATATTGGACTGTTATTTAAGCCTTCCCTAATATCTTGACAGTTAAAATACTGTTAAATGAAATATTTCTAGCCTAAAATAAATAATTTCCATATCCAGTGATAAAAGAGCAATAATTTGTATGCATATGAAATGAAGCAGCAGTGAATTAGTACATTTTCTGAAAGTCACATAACCATAAAACATGATGCTTTATATCACAAATCTGACAAAATTTCTCATGTTCAATGTTTGTTGCAAGGAAAAATGAATGCAGCACACTTCAAACTGAAATATTAATTATGCTCTTTCATAAGAACATCTGGATATTGAGGAAAATATCTGCATTTAAAAGCTAAATATAACATGCCATATGATTTTTTTTAAGAACTTTCTCTCAAATGTTTGCCAAAACATGGCAAAAATGTCATGTAAACATTCTAATTTATTGTATGAAATATTGAAATGTTGTTTTGTTTGCTGTCCTTATTTCAGAAGTAGTGCAATTAAACAGCAATTGATGAATGTATGAAAAAGGGTGTGAAATAATAGATGACTAAAAGAGAAGTGAAGTGTTGCTTCTACAATTGAAAACACCAGTTAGGACAAAACTTGACTATATAGAGTTCTTGTCACAACATTTCAAGAATGATGTAAAGGATGGCAGAGGTGCTGTGTGTAGATAAAGGTCTCATAGGGGTTCGAGAAGTTTAATTATGAGAAATGATTAGAATTCAATTCAATGATTCAATGATATTCTACGGTCACATATACGTATGTACAGTGAAATGCTTTGTTTTGCATACAACCTGGTAAAATCATATAGCAGACCTCATCAAGACAAGTGTCGCCACATTTTGGCACAGACAAAATTTACGTTAGTTTAGTTTCTTTAGTTTAGTTTGGAGATACAGCGTGGAAACAAGCACTTCGGCCCACCAGCGATCCCTGCATATTAACACTACCCTGCACACATTGGGGAATGTTTTTACATTTACACCAAGCCAATTGACCTACACACCTGTACGTCTTTGGAGTGTAGGTGGAAACTGAAGATCTCGGAGAAAACCCACGCAGGTCATGGGGTTAACGTACAATCTCCTTACAGACAGCACCCGTAGTCAGGATCAAACCTGGGTCTCTGGCGTTGTAAAGCGGCAGCTCTACCGCTGTGCCACCGTGCCGCCCACCTTGCAAGTTGCAAACGTTCACTGAACAGACCCAACTACTGCCTGCCGCAGCATGTGGCAGCAGCCTTACCCCCACTCCCCACCCTACTGGGATCCCATCAGTCTCATTGGCACGGGTCCAGTCAACACCAAGTTCGGAGTCCACGGTGGGTGAGCCGGGCCTGCTGAAGGGCTTTGCCCCACTGCTGGCGGTGCGGGTCCTTCGTTGCTCTCAGCGGCCCACCCGCTGGGATGTTTGGTTCTAGGCGCATCTCAGGAGCATTCTGCCGCGGCGCAGCGCACCACGGAGGCCTTGGGAACAGATGTGACTTGAGGGGACACTGAATTGTCTACAATTGTGAGATAATTAAATATGTTGAAAATAAATTAAAAATTGAGGTAAATTGAGGAAAATGCTGACGGCCCCGACATATAACCTGCTATACACATCCTCCGGAGATGCTGCCTGAACTGCTGAGTTACTCTAGCACATTATACATTTTTTTGTAAACCAGCATCAGCAGTTCCATGTGTCTCCATTCAAAGATTGATGGCTCCTGGAAGAATCAATGAAAGAGTAATGGAGGTAAAAGCCCTTTGGATGCAAAAGGCAGAACAAACAAAGGCTATCTCTGATGTTACTTCAAGGTAGCTAGTTCCTTTCAATGGTGTGTATGTTTTTAGCTGGAGATATCTATTGTGAAATGATGGCACAAGAGTCTGCAGCTGCTGGAATCTTGCAAAAAAACAAAATGCTGGAGGAACCCATTGGGTCAGGCAGCATCTGTGGAGAGAATGGACAGACGCAATCTAAAGTAGGTTTAGGTTGAGGCTTATCATTGTCACAAGGTACTAACATATATTGCATGCTGTCCAATCAAATCTGATAGTACTACACGTAAATCATAACTTATTGGCCGCTCCCAGCTATGTTTCAAGGATAGGCAATAGACAATAGACAATAGGTGCAGGAGTAGGCCATTTGGCCCTTCGAGCCAGCACCGCCATTCAATGTGATCATGGCTGATCATGGATGGCTGCAAGAGCGATATGAAGGTGCTCGACATCGATGTGGAGTCCTGAGAGAGTCTTGCAGCTGACCGCACGAAATGGAGATGTACCCCGAACCAACATCTCCAAACGGAGGAAGAGAAACTGTTGAACGCAGCGGCAGACAAGCGGGCATGCAGAAAGGAGCACAGCAACTTCAACAAACCAGAGACCACACACAAATGTGACCTTTGCCACAGAGACTGTTACTCCCACAATGGTCCCTTCAGCCACAAGCGACGCTGCTCTCGCCGAGATTTGGAGCAAGCAGCCAACAACTAGGATGCATCACCCATGGTCAGTCATGACCAAGGGGATCCTACGACACATAAATACAATCAAGCCAAACTCAAGTACAATAGGTAGAGCAAAGGGCTCTAAACAAATAACCCAATAAATGCAGGTCAGAGGCTGGGTACCTTGTGGCAAGTGGTTCACAACCCGACTCCTCAAAGCAGAGGTAGAAGTCTCTCCATCTGTCTTGATGGGTTTGCTCTCATCAACACTCAAAATCCTTGGCATCTTTAAAGACAAAACACCCGACTTGATTCATACTCCATCCACCAACCAAAGTGCTCACTCCATGCACTATGTACAAAATGCACTACAGCAGCTCATGGCATCTCACAAATACTTGGCCTTTCATACACAGGAAGCAAAGAAGAGCAGGCACATGAGATTGCCATCACCTGTATGATTATCTTCACGTCACATACTATCCTGGTATCAAATGTATCATTGAACCTTCAGAATCACTGGGCAAAGTCTATCCCAGCACTAATTATAATTAGCAAACTATTAGTCTTGCCAACATTATCCACATCCCATTAATGAACATCAAAAAAAACTATTCAAAATGAACAAATAAATCTTTGAGGAAACAAAGAACTGCAGATAGACACAAAAAGCTGGAGTAACTCAGCCAGTCAGGAGGAATCTCTAAAGAAAAGGAATAGGTGACGTTTCAGGCTGAGACTCTTCTTACAAGCTACATTTATTTGTCACATGTGCCAGTTGGCACAGTGAAATCAGACTTCAGACGCCACCTATGCCCTTCCTCTAGAAATGCTGCCTGACCCGCTGAATTACTCCATCTTTTTGTGTCTCTCTTCAATGTATCTTCCTTCCTACACAAAGAACTGCAGACGCTGGTTTATACCAAAGATGGACACAGAGTGCTGGAGTATCTCAACGAGTCAGGCAGCATCTCTGGAGAAAAAGGATGGGTGGTGTTTCAGGTTGGGACTCTTCTTCAGAAAGAGGGTTTGAGGAAGGGTCCCGACACCAAACGTGCTAAATTACTCCTGCACTTTGTGTCCAAAAAAACTCTTTGACTTGACTCCACCATCTTAGCATTCCCATTCTCTTCCTTAAAGTCTTATTGCCAACATCATTGTCTGTCAAAATGGGTTAATGGCAGTGAAGAACAGATTAAAACCAAAGTTTAAACCTATGACACAAATGAAAAAGTGGAATCAAATTTGCTTCATAAATAGCCTCAGATTCATTCCTCCCCTGCATTCCCAATAACAATTCAATTTAATTTACAAATCAGCACCACATGAACATCACCTGCAGCAAGTAAATTAGCACATTTTTTAAAACATGTCTCCATTTAGGAAAGGGCAGTCAAATGTGTTAGCTTTGCGAGCTGTGTAAAATATTAGATTGAGCATAATAAAACATTATGAAGGCAATTCGCATCTATCATGTTTGAAGCTTCAAAAGCTGCCTTCAGAAACCAATTACCTCGGTAGTTACTGCTGAAGTACAACCAGCAAGCTCCACTTTGGGCTTCTTTTTCCTACCTGTGTGTTGCGAAAGGGTCCAAAGAAAAATGATGATTATATTTGTTTATTCGTAAGTTCGCCCTTCGGAGATACCAACTGCATTTTGTTGTCTCTGTATTGTACACTGCACAATGACAATTAAAGATTGAATTGAATTTAAAGTAATTTTGAAGAGAATGGAGAAAGTACAGTAATATATCGTTCATGTATAATCTCATTGCCAACCCTTAATCATTTGTAGTCATGGACTCATATAGTAGGGAAACTATATGACGCATTGGCACAACTGATCCCTGCCGACCAAAATGCCCCATTTAGCTGGCCCTATTTGCACCAAATCTCTCTCAACCTTTCTTATTCATGTACATGTGCACATGTTTTGATATATTCAAGAGAGAGTTAGATATAGCTCTTAGGGCAGTACTGGCTCAAAGGGCCGAATGGCCTACTCCTGCACCTACTTTCTATGTTTATATCTCTTTTAAATGTTGCTATTGTACCTGTATACATCCTCTGTCATCTTGGTCCATGTACCCATCATCTTCTATGTGAAAAAGTCACCCGCAGATACCTATTACATCTTTCCCCTCTTCCCTTAAAGCTACGCCTTCCAGTTCATGGTTCCCCTTCAGGAGTCCAGGTATCCCCTGTGGCCATTCCCCTCCAAAACGAGCATATCCTTTTGGATACAGTTGGGTAGGCTGACAGGCTGACTGTTCAGAGGAGAGCAGCAGCAGCAGTCAGGTCTGTAGCACAAGGCCCAGCACTGAGGCGCAATGGAGAAATGAGAAAGCAGACCAGTGGTACAGTGACGTAGCAGTAGCTGCCGCCTAACAGCGCCAGAGAGCCAGGTTCGATTCTGACTACAGGTGCTGTCTGTACAGAATTTGCACGGTCTCCCTGTGACGGCGTGGGTTTTCTCCGGGTGCTTCGGTTTCCCCCCACACTCCAAAAACGCAATTGATTGATTGATTGGTAAAGTTGTAAACTAGTGTGTAGGAACGTGTTCTTGTGTTTGGAGTGATCGCTGGTCGGAGCGGACTAAAATCAGCGGTCTAAAACCAGACAGATGGATTGCCATCGGAAACACATTAGTTAAAGGGACAGACAAGAGATTCTTTGTCCACAAACAGAACCGAAGGAGAGAGAAGAATTATATGTTAGACAGGGCTTTTGTGGAATATAAAGCAGACAGGAAAGAACTGAAGCAGGCATTTACAAGGGCCAAAAGACAGCTTTGACGAGTTGGATTAAAGAAAATCACAAAGCCTTTTATATGTACATTAAAAATGAGACTGTAATACTGCAGTTGGGAGCACTGCTAAAGAATGAAGGAGGGAATTTATGTTTCATCAGAGGATATAGGTGAGGTACTACACATGTTCTACCTTCCAAATGAGTAGGTCCTGTCGAAGAAGAAACATGTGATGTTGTTGTGGCTGATGTGTAACATCGTGAAATGCTTTCATATTTACACCTTGAGCTAAGTGAAGCACTTTCATGTTCAGTGCCATTTCTATCGCAACATTTTTCCCACTTAACTTGGAAAAGATTTTTTAGTATCAAAAACATTAAACACTCATCAGTTAACCTCCACTCTGAGCTGTTCCTTCATGCTTGGTCCAGATACATTCAAAGGTTCAGTCCACCCCAGTCCGCAGAGTCTGCCTTGGCCAACGTGATCTCCCAGTTGCCAAAATATTTAAACTCCCCTTCCCAATCCCATACTCAGGGCCGGCCTTAGGAGGTGCGGGGCCCAATTGGGAACAGTTTTGGTGAGCCCCAGGTTCCCAGCCAAGGCCTGTAGAATCATATAAATACAAATATAGTCTATTATAGACTTTATATCTCTATGGTAGAATGGAAATTAATCAAAATGTGCGCTTAAATAGTGCCTGCGAGCTAATGGAGGGAGGGAGGGAAGGAGAGAAGGGAGGGAGGGAAGAAAGGAAGGGTAGGGAGGGAGGGAAGAAGGGAAGGGAAGGGAGGGAGGGAAGAAGGGAGGGAGAGGGCCAGCAGTGGGAGCAGATGCCAGGATCCGGGCGAATGCATGTGAGCTGAGGCCGAGGTTTGTAAATATTGTTCCAAACCCCGGCCCAGCCCTCCCTGTATTGTTCACCGCGTCTCCCCGGGGAGAGAGAGGGGTGGAGCCGGGGCTCTGTGCGTGAAGCACGGTGACTGGAGGGGCGGGAGTGTTGCCCTGGGACCGCGAGGGACCTCCCCCTCTCCAAGTCCCCTCCTTGACTACCCCTTTCTTCCCCCTCCACCCCTCTACTATCCATCCACCCCTCTCTCCCCCCGGGGTAGATCTACCCGAGCCGAGAGTAGATTACTCCAAAGATCCTAGAGTGGAGCTTTGGATTACTCTAGCGTGGGCCTCACTTAGGCGCGGGGCCCAGTTGGGAGCAATCAGTCCAATTGGCTTATAGCCGGCCCTGCTCATACTGATCTCTATGTCCTGGGCCTCCTTCACTGTCAGAGAGAGGCCACACGGAAATAGGAGGAGCAGCACTTCATATTTTGTTCGGGCTACTTACAACCCAGTGGTATGAACATCAATTTCTCTCATTTCAAATAACACCTGCATTGCATTCCCTCCCCACCCCGTCTCCCCCACCCTCGTGCTATTAGGTTCCACAGTTCACATCCTTGTATCCTTCTCGTTAGCACATCTTCTCCAGCCAACAGAGGGACATTATGGACTCCACCCTTCCTGAGGTCATCTGTTGCTGCCCCAGTTTGTTCTGACCTTTTCTCATCACCACTCTTCCACCACCCCCCCCCCCCCCCCCCCCCCCCCCATCGTCATCTATTCCTTTTCTCAAAGATGCTGCCTGACCCACTGAGCTACTCGAGCATTTTATATCTCCATTCAAAAATTATTGGGATTTTCAAAAGCAGGACACAGTCACTGTTTATTTCCTCTGGAATACAATTGTAGCTTTGATTTTATTTGAGACATTGCTGAATGGAAATGTCTTTACCTTTTTGACAATTTCATCAAGGGTGATGTCAACTGTGCTGTGTGCCTCTGACAGATTACCTAGAGTCATATAAGCAACAAAGTAACTAAGTCTATTCTGTGAGCAAAGAAATTAACTGCTGGAGGAACTCCCCTACAGTTTCTTGTGGGATCGAGGCATAATGAGGCTTTCTTTCACTCATGTATCATTGTATATCGTTCATAACAATTTTTTTCCCCTATAATTTCTACAATGTTATCCAGTTTGGGGATCATCGTACAAGATTAACGCAAATCATATTTTCCAGTCGTGTCACAGAGTTATAGTGTCAGAGAGTCATACAGCACAGAAGCAGGCCCTTCAGTCCAACTCGTCCATGCCCACAAAGAGGGCCCATCTAGGCTAATTGCATTTGCCCATGTTTGGTCCATATCCCTCTAAACCTTTCCCATTCATGTACCTGTCCAAGTGTCTTTTAAATGTGGTTATGGTATTTGCCTCAACCAACTCCTCTGGATGCATTGAGCATTTAGCATTTGTTGGAACATAGAGCTTGTTTTCCTCAAGATTTTTAGGAGGTTTTTCTCTTTATTCTCCATCTACCTTTGTGTTTTGAATAACATTTATTATTTGAATAAATGTCATTTTTTAAATAATTCTGATCGTTTCATTAAAAAATCTTTCAACGGTGTCTTCATTGAACAGAGTCATACAGTGTGGAACTAGTCCACACTGACCAACATTTGCCACAACTACACTAGTTCTGCTTGCCTGCTTTTGGCCCATGTACCTCTAAACCTATCCTATCCATGTACCTCGCTAATTGTCTCTTAAATATTTCGATAGTCCCTACCTCAACAACCTTCTCTGGCAGCTCATTCCATATATCCACCACCCTTTGTGTGAAAAGTTTACCCGTCAGATTCCTATTTAATCATTCCCCCTTCACTTAAACCTATGTCCTCTAGTTCTCGATTCCCCTACTCTGGGCAATAGACTCTGCATCTACCCAATCTATTCCTCTCATGATTTTATTTCACCTCTATAAGATCACCCCCTCATCCTTCTGCCCTCCAAGAGATAGAAATCCAGACTGCTCAACTTATGCAGACAGCTCAGGCCCTCGAGTCCTGGCAACATTCTCGTAAATCTTCTTTGCTCCATTTCCAGCCTTCCAACATCTTTCCTATAACATGGTGCCCAGAACTGAACACAATACTCTACATGTGGCCTCACCATCATCTTATATAACTGAAATCTATACATACCAACTTCTATACTCAATACTCTGATGATGGCTAATGTGCTGAAAGCCTTTTTGGCCACCCTATCTGCCTGTGATGCCAAATTCAAGGAACTATGTACCTGCACTCACAGATCGCTCTTCTCTCCAACACTACCCACAGCTCTACCATTCACCATACCATTCAACTTCATGCGAGGCCTTCAGAAGCAGATTTTAACAGCATCTGAAACTGTAGAACAGAGACAGGAAGAAGTCCATGCAGCCACAGGTAACCAGTTCAGTCATGGGGCTAACTCAGGGTAAGGGCATAGGTGGTAGAATGAATCCATATGATCAGGCCCTTTGTCTCCAGGCCCTGCAACACCTCCTTTTCATTCTCATCTTTGTTTTTATGGCTTTGGCCCTCCCTATCTCTGCACTCTTTCCCAACCCTACAATGCTCCCAGGATTCCAGACCTCACCAGTTCTGATCCCATTTGCACCTCCAATTTTAATTACTACCATTGGCAGATGTCTGAGCCCTGGGCTTTACTTTACTTCAGACTTCAGAGATACAGCGCGGAAACAGGCCCTTTGCCCACGTCGTCCGCGCAAAACAGCGATCGCCCCTTACATTAGCGCTATCCTACACACTAGTGACAAGTTGCAATTTTACACTACTGACAAGTTGTAATTTTACCAAAGTAAAATTTACCTACAAACCTTCGCACGTCTTTGCAGTGTGAGAGGAAACCGGAGCGCCCGGAGAAAATCCACGCGGTCACAGGGAGAACGTAGAAACTCCATACAGACAGCACTCGTAGTCGAGATTGAACCCATATCTCTGGCGCTGTAAGGCAGCAATTCTACCGCTGAGCCACTGTGCCACCTGTAATGGGTCCTTCACCTTTCTAAATTTATTTCTTCCTTTAACACCTTCAAACAAAAGCCTTTTACTAATCTTTATTCATCTACATTGACATCCCCAAACAAAAAGCATAAAAACAATGAAGGAATGAAAAACTGCAATGTAAATAGTTTACTTTCAGAGGCTGAGTGTTTTTTTGGGCATTGCAGAGATATAGATCAGGTTATTGAAACAAAAAAAAACATCTTCTAAAAAGTCCTTAACATTCTGTGGCATCCAAAATGGGTTATTAATATGTAATGTTATAAAATGTTTTGGAAGTGAAATAATTAATAGCAAACTGATGCTAATTTTACTTCGGAGTCACGTGAGTGACTACGTGAAGAAGTCCTGCCAGGCGCATGTGCGTCATTACGTCTGTGCATGTCGCACTGAACGGGCTGGAGGGCACAGCTCCACCAGCGGTAAGTAGAAAACTCGCAGGTAAGTGGTTTTAAAAAACTTTGCCTGAGAGTATTTAACTCCGTAAAGCTGGCTCGAGAAGTCAGTAGAAGTTGGTGGTATGGAGCGGTCAGGTAAGAGTGTTCGCTCTAAGCGTGGGTCCATGGATTCACTAAATTGATCGGGTCGGGAGATTAGCGTGGCAACGCAGGTTCCGATACCGGGTGCCATTTTACTGACTGCAGTTTCATTAGAAAGTGAACTTTCCACACCAGTTCCTGTCACTCAGGAGGCTAAGGCCACCGAAAGCCATAGAAAGGCTAAAAGAAAATCTAATAGACCCATGTTATCAGACGAGTCTGAAGAAGAATGTGACTCCCCTCCAGATAATAAAAGAATGTGGGGGAGGATGCAGAATATGGAGAAGATACTCCAAACTCTGATAAAACGAGGGTCTAAGGACCCTCTAAGTGATTCCCCAGGCAACTGTTCAACAAGGCCCATATCAAGAGGAATATGTGGAATGTCAGCAAGGGGATTTCCTTCCAGCGCCTTGTTTAGGACTGGAGGATGCCTCCCTAATATATGACTTGGGAGAAGCGGGGCATGTCTGGTGTCCCTGCTTATGTGCAAACACCAGAGCACAAGAGCCACGCTCCGGGTGTCCCGGATATTGCAATGAGTTTTGCTATTCCCGAGGGGACTGGTGAGGCAATGGACGAGAACTTTGCAAACAACGTTAGCTATTTAGTGTCTCACCAGCTCCAGCAAGCTATAATGCAAGAGACTACCAACAAGTACAAAACATCTGTCAAATGCACAGCATTGAAAGTGCCTACGGTGAACCCAGCTATTTGGGCACCCATGAGTCCTTTTATGAGAGGACAGGAGGTTCGACATCAAAACGCCCTCCAACTGGTGGCTGCAGCAATTACCTCATTTGGCAATATGGTCAAAGGGACCATGATAAATCAGACACAAAAAGATATGTTGGCTCTGTTATGCAATGCATTAGGAAAATCGCCATCAGACCAACTCTTAATCAAAAATTTGCTGCATTGTGTAAGGCGACGAATATTTAAATGCCTGAGTTCCTGTTTGGAACAGACCTTGTCAAACAGATACAAGATATTGATGATGAGGCAAAAACAATTGGTTTGATGAAGCCAAACACATCACGGCCACCTTTTCGCAAACCTGGGTTTGTGTATCGAAGATCGGATCCAGGTGCTGGACCGAGCAGGGGGAAGCCAGTGGGGCAACGAGGTTACCCACCAAGACAAAGCGGCTTCAATCCCAATATGAGCAGACAGCAGGCTTTCAGGCCAACTGCAGAGGTACAGGGAATTTTTGTTAAAGGTTCTGATGCACAACCTCCTATTAAGGGCCCGTAATCACATTTTACAATGAATGGTGCTGTATTACATCTGATATGTTTATACTAAATACTGTGTCAGGTTCTACCATTGAGTTTATCTCAGGGATAGATCCACCTCAGCAGCACAAGCCAAATAAAATGTTGGTGTTTTCTGCTCCAGAGACTGAACAGGTAAATGAAGAGATTAAGAATTTGTGTAAAAAAGGAGTGATTGAGAGAACCATTACTCATTCTCAACAATTTGTGTCTAATGTATTCCCCAGACCTAAGAAATATGGGGGTTGTAGAGTAATTCTGGACCTTACTCACTTAAATTCTTCGGTTCTCTATAGACATTTTAAAATGGACACCTTCGTTACTGCAAAACAGCTGGTCTCACAAGGTTGCTATATGGCAACTATTGATTTGCAAGATGCGTATTATTCAGTGCCAATTCATGCTCATTATCGCAGGTACTTGAAATTTAATTGGATGGGACAGCTGTGGCAATACAAAGCATTGCCTAATGGATTAAGCTCAGCAACTAGGCTATTTACTAAATTGTTAAAACCTGTGCTGGGGCTGTTAAGGGCCCGTAATCACATTGTCTTGGCTTACTTAGATGATGTCTTAATTATCAGCAACACTAAAGAGTCAGCTGAGGAGTCGGTTGCAGTAACCAAAAATGTGTTTGAATCATTAGGTTTTTTGGTCCATCCAACTAAGTCCAAATTACAGCCAACCCAATATATTCAGTTTTCAAAATATTCATAACCATGGAGGTTATCACTGCAGCCTGGAGGAATAGTACTAAACAACAATATGTGGTTCATATAAAGAAATGGGAGATGTTCTGTGTACAGTCAAATTTATCTTATCATACTGGAAGCATAAGTGATGTGTTGGAGTTCCTTACTAAATTGCATTTTGATGAGCACTTGAGTTATAGTGCTATTAACAGTGCTCAGAGTGCTTTGTCCTCTTATTTAGGGCAGTCCTCAGGACAACAGCCTATCGGGGCTCATCCCTGAGTATCCCAATTTATGAGAGGTATAGGGAACTTTTGTTAAAGGTTCTGATGCACAACCTCCTATTGGAGGTAGATTACAATTGTTTTACAATGAATGGTGCTGTATTACATCTGATATGTTTATACTAAATACTGTGTCAACAGTTTAACAAAAACCCTCCTAAACTTAGATATACAGAAATCTGGGATATCAGTATAGTTCTCACACTGCTTCGGCAATGAGCTCCAATTACGTCATTGTCTATTTAGAGATTAACTCTGAAAGTGGTTATGCTAATGGCGCTGGTTTCAGCACAACATGTACAAACATTACAATTGTTATGAATAGATTGTATGCATTTGTCTGTAGAAGACATTACATTTTATGTCTATGATTTAATCAAACAGAGCAGGCCAGGTATGGCAGGAACCAAGGTGACGTTTAAAGCATATCCTGTTGACCAAATGTTATGTGTAGTTAAACACTTAAGGCAATATCTTGAGTTAACAAGGAGTCTCAGGGGTTCTGAGACAGGACTGTTTATTAGTCACAAAAAGCCATATAAAAGAGTGTCAGTACAAATTATTTCTAGATGGTTGAAACAGGTTCTCAATTGTGCTGGAGTCGACACTCATGTGTTTAAATCTCACTCCACCAGGGCGGCTTCCACATCCGCGGCGAAGGCTCAGGACGTGCCGCTTGACCAAATCCTCGCGGCATCAACTTTCTCACAGTTCTATGATAAACCTGTACAGACAGTGCCATGGTTTGGGCATGCTGTTTTGGGTACCATTTAATTCATTTGCTTTGTTTATATCATTGTTTGTAATGTCCTCCTGGGATAGAGAAGTTATTACTGATTTTTTGTTATTATTGTTATTAAAAATAGTTATTGAATAATTTGAAGCAATGTTCAATATATTATTTATTTACTACTGTGTCAACCGAAGCAGATTGTCGTATGGAGTGCATCTACGGCATGTAAACACAGAGCTTTGAAATCTTCACACAGTCACTCACGTGACTCCGAAGTAAAATAGTAAGATTAAACGAGAACTTACCAGTTCGAAGTTTGATCCTTATTTTATGAGGAGTTACGTTGAGGGATTACGTGCCCTCCGCTCCCACCCTTATACTCTAAGAGATCATCTGGTAGTTCTAGTCTTCTTAAAGACTTACTATGTTACTTCGGCTATATATGTTTCTGTTTTCACGCCACTGCTTTGAAGTATGACGCGCATGCGCCTGGCGGGGCTTCTTCACGTAATCCCTCAACGCAACTCCTCATAAAATAAGGATCAAACTTCAAACTGGTAAGTTCTCGTTTAATCTTACTATTACCAGCCAATGTAGTGATTCACAATCCATTGACTTAAACATCAGAGTATTAATAACATCCGAGGCATTTTGGCAACAAATGCTAAAGCAGTATTTCCTGGAATATGCAGATTGAAACCATGTTCAAGGATAGCCGGTTTCCCTTGTTGCAAGATTTTATCCTTCTTCTCCTTGCCAGAATAATTTAATGTATTCACAATTCCAAATGCAGAAACATGTTTTCTTAAACCCCAGACTTGAAGTTGTTTTTTTAAGAAACATTTGGACAGGTACATGGATAGGAAAGGTTTTGAGGAATATGGCCAAATGCAGGCAGGTGAGACTAGCGTAGATGAGACATATTAGCCTGGGTGGGCAAGTTGGGCCAAAAGCCCTGTTTCCACTCTGTATGACCATGACTGCAACTCTATCTACTCTATTTTCCATCGCGGAGTGGGGCGAACCCTTGCCGGGATTCGCCAGAAAGGAGTGCTCCGATTGCTGACCTGGTGACTTTGGCATCAAGGGGCTGTGGTCTGCAAAGCTTCTAGCCGCCGGCAGGGCGTGGACTTACCATCCGGAGTCTGGGATCTCTTACCGGGGTTCACCGGAGAAGAGCTCCGACCGCCGTCCTGCGACCTGTAACATCCTGAAGCCGCGGTCTCCGGTAGGAAAGTGCCGATTCGGGCGCTCCAAGCCACGGAGGGCGTTTGACCCTCCCGACGTCGGAGTTTGGATCATCCCGACGAGAGGGCCTGTATATCCGGTCGTCCGTAGCGTCGACTACGGAGGGTCCATGGCCCCGACCACGAGTGAACAAAGGTGGACGACTGACTAAACTTTGTTGCCTCCCACCACAGTGAAGAATGCTGTGGTGGATGTGTTAAATTCTATTGTGTATTGTGCGTTCTTTTTTTAAGTGTATCACTGCTGGCAAATTCATTTCACCGCACCTTCGGATGCATGTGATGAATAAATTTGACTTTGAATAAATTGCAACTAATGGACAGGTACATGGATAGGAAAGGTTGACAAGAATATGGGCCAAACGCAGGCTGCTGGGACTGGTGTAGATGGGGCATCTTGGTCAGCGTGGGCCAGTTAGGCCGAAGGGCCGATGTCCATGCTGTATGACTCTCAACAACTATAATAACGATTATCTGAAGACCTATTCATTTGCCAGCAAGAAGTCGTTTAGTTTAGATATAGAGCGCGGAAATAGGCTCTCGGCCCATTGGGTCCGCACCGACCAGCGATACCTGCACTCTAACACTATTCTACACACAAGGGACAATTTAAAATTTCACCCAGCCAATTAACCTACAAACCTGTCAGGATCAACCCTGGGTCTCTGGCACTGTAAGGCAGTATCTCTATCACTGCGCCACCGTGCCACCCGTACAAGATTGTGCCGTATATGGTAAGAATAGTCTTTCTTCACTTGAAATGTCAGGTCCTGGAAATCAAGCATCTTGCAAAATAGAATTTCGGAAAATAGCGAGGTGGAATTATTTTCAGATGATAAAATACCTCAGAGATAAAAATCTCCAAATAGTCTATAATTCAGCCGATTTATGAAACTCACAAAACAGCATTTATTTAGCTGCCAGCCTTAATCATATTGTGATCTTCATAAAACAAAGGTGCCAGTGATTGAGATTTTAGGTTAAAATTGTAATCCCTTATCATTTCATTTCAGCAGGCCAGTCTTTGTGATTTGCAACATCCCATCATTATTATAATTATGTCTCAATGCTCCAGGGATCCTCACAATCAACAATCAATAGAGGACAGACAAAATAAATTACTCGTCCCCTGCTTTTCCTAATCAGCTCCTTAATCAATTGATAGGATTTAAATCCTTTAGGCAACCAACAAAGATGATGAAATACATTTGTCTCACGAATTGTGCCAGCACTAATTCCAAATCTTAATGCCTTTGTTGGTGATAAAAGCACAAGAGGTTTAATGTACACTTTTTAGCCGAGGGTAATGGACTGACATAAGCACAATGTTACTCAAGAGATGAGCAAAGCTGTCACTTTCATTTAATTCAGTGGCAAAACTAGCTATCTGTTCAGCCATCAATTGGATAGGGCCTTGTTTACAAAGGCTTCGTAATATAATTGCCACATTCTCTGAATACCGAAATAAAACAAGCTCAGAATATGTGTTGGAATAAAAAATGAGCTGTTTTCAAACAAATGCCTTACTTTTACTTTAGACTTTGTAGATACAGCGTAGAAACAGGCCCTTCAGCCCACTGAGTCTGCACTGGCCAGCAATCCCCGTGCACTAGCACTCTCCTACACATTAGGGAACAATTTACAATTTTAACAAAGCCATTCATCTTACAAACCTATATTTCTTTGTAGTGTGGGAGGAAACGGGATCACCCAGAGAAAACCCACGCGGTCACAGGGAGAACGTGCAAACACCATGCAGTCAGCACCCGTAGCCAGGATCGAACCTGGGTCTCTGGCGCTATAACTCTACTGCTGCACCACTGTGCCACCCATCTGCAATGCCTAGACTGAACATAGGATGTTTGCTGAGACAGTCATCATTAAACAATCTCAAAAAATAAAAACAAGATTTGTCGCATACTCCATCTTTCTATATTACTTTGAGTAAAGTGATAGGTAACTATGAAAATATCAACTTCATTAGATCTGCTGGAATAACCTTGGAATATCTGCTAAACTTTCACTGAAGTGGTGGCCATGGGAAAGATATTGCTGCAAAACAGCAAATTATTTTAACAGCCTTAATATAAAGCATTCAGCCGTTGTTTTGTTTTCTTAAGGGCTTGTCCCACTTGGCGATTTTTCCGGCATCATATCAGTGTCGCCAAAAGATATTGTACATTTCAAAATCCAGCGGCGACAAAAAAATGTTGCGACACTTGAAAAAACACCAAGCATCATACGTCATCACGCCGCATCATACGTCATCACACATCATCACCGCCGCATCATACGTCATCACACCGCATCATATGTCATCACACCGCATCACGCCGCATCATACGTCATCACGCCGCATCATACGTCATCACGCCGCATCACCGCCGCATCATACCTCATCACAGCCGCATCATGCATTATCACCGCCGCATCATATGTCATCACATCGCATCACCGCCGCATCATACATCATCACACCGCATCACGGCGCATCATGCATTATCACCGCCGCGTCATACATCGTCACCGCCGCGTCACACATCGTCACTGCCGCATCACGCCGCGTATTTTCCGGTGACCTGATACGTCAGTCAATGATGCCGACAGTCGCCGAAAAAAAACGCCAAGTGGGACAGGCCCTTTAAAACAAATAGCCCCGATAGCATTTGTAGAGTTAATTCCAGAATGCGTTTCCAAAAGTAGTTTTCTCCTAACCAGTTAAGAGTTGAGAACCTCTCAATTGATTCGTCAAGTCGTGAATTATCAGTAATGTTTGGTGACCAAGCCATAATTGTGCACATTAAAGTATGTAACGTAACCAAAACAAAGCCCTTAGGAATTATTTGAAGAGGTGAGGCAGTAGTTAGGTTTGTGCAATGTGATTCAAGAAGCCAATGGTTGATGGGAAGAATCCGTTCTTGAACCTGGTGGTCATGGATCATGGCTCCTGTACCTTCTCCCCAATGGTAGCCGGGGTGGTGTGCAACTTTGAAGATGTATAGGCTTGTAGGTTAATTGGCTTGATAAGTGTATAATTGCCGCTAGTGTGTGTAGGGCAGTGTTAATGTGCAGGGATCGTTGGTCGGTGCTGACTCGGTGGGCTGAAGGACTTGTTTCCACGATGTATCTCTAAAAACAAAAAACAAATTAAATATTGGCACTCACCTGTCATTCAGTTTCATTGGTATGTCAACTAAATGTAACTTGGATCAGTAGTTAGATAGGTGGCATGGTGGCACGGCGGTAGAGTTGCTGCGTTACAGCAACAGGTTCAATCCTGACAAAGGGTGCTGTCTGTATGCAGTTTGTACATTCTTCCAGTGATCTGCGTGGGTTTTCTCCAAGATCTTCAGTTTCCTCCCACGCTCCAAAGACACACAGGTTTGTAGGTTAATTGGCTTGGTGTAAGTGTAAATTGTCCCTAGTGTGTGTAGGATAGTGTTGATGTGCGGGGATCGTTGGATGGTGCGGATTCGATGGCCGAAGGGACTGTTTCCGCGCTGTATCTCTAAACATAAGATTTCATTTTGAGGCACTCACTGTTTCTTGTTTTTCCTTTCAATGGTGGGGAGATCAATATTTCTTTCTGCAGCCTGCTTTGTTCCTGGGCATCCGAGTTACTCTCCCAGGCCATGATGCAACCCCTCTGTATCATATGATCTATACCGTATGACTGATGAACTGTCAGAAAATCGTGACTTAAAAACAGCGTGCTGGGCACTACTTATACTGTACTATACATAACACTATAATTCAGCAATCTGTATAATTTTCCTTTTGTTCACTACCTGGTGTACTTGTGTATAGTATAATTTGCCTGGAAAGCATGCAAGACAAAGACTTTCACTGTATCTCAGTACACGTGACAATGATAAACCAATACCAACACCTGTTCTGAAGGAATGATATGTACTCCATAAGAACGAAACATCGGATTCTCTTCACTTTCTCTCGAAGAGACAGGGTGAATGCATAGACCTTTAAGGGCCTATCCCACTTGGGCGTCATTTGCGCGTCATGCAGGTGAATCCCAAAATCCTGGGGTGCCGGGTGCGACCGCGCGTCTCTGCGTATGCCACCACTTCTCACCACGCGCCATACGCGCATAATGCATGCCATGTGCGCATCATGTGCACGTCACGACGCACACGTCATGCGCCATGACGCGTAAATGATGTCACGTAAATGATGCGCAAATTACACCCGTGGGCCAGGCCCTTTATGCAGAGTACAGGAATCAAAAACCAAAGGACATAAGTTTCACGTGAGAGGGGAAAGATTTAATAGGGACCAGTGGGGGCAGCTATTTTACACAGAGGGTGTTGGGTGTTTGGAATGATCTGCCAGAGGAGGTAGCCGAGGCAGATACTATGACAACATTTAAAAGACAATTTTACAAGTACATGGATAAGAAAGGTTTAGTGGGATATAGGCCAAATGCGGACGGGTGGGAGTAGCATAGATGGGACATCATGGTCGGCGTGGACTTTAGACCGAAGGCCCTGTTTACATCCTGTATGACTCTACGACAAAGATAGAAACAAAATGCTGGAGTAACTCAGCGGGACAGGCAGAATCTCTGGAGAGAAGGAAGGGGTGACGTTTCAGGTCAAGACCATTCAGGTCAGACCCTATGACTCTCTGTTACAGTATTTCCAATCGGCGTGAAGTAATGTAACATTGAAAATGTACTGTACATTCAACAATATCTAAAAAAATTAAGTAGATTTAGCAAGTAACATTTAAAATATTAATGATCCCTTTTTGAAAATTGTATGAATTAGAACTCTGTAGAGTCTTGAAAATTTCCATTCTCACGTCAGGCTTCCAGTGTTAGTGCTTTTACTTTTACTTTGCTATAAATGATTATTTGACTATTTAGTAGAACAAGAGGACGTAATGACAATACTCAATCCTCACTTCTCAAACAGTCTTTACAGGTGAGGCAGAGGTTCATTTGCTCCTTCTCCAACCTCATCTACTGTATCTGCTGTTCCAGGTGTCAACTTCTCTACTTCGGCGAGAACAAATGCAGGCTCAGCGATCGTTTCACTGAACACCTCTGCACAGTCCGTCTTAACCTACCTGATCTCCCAGTGGCTCAGCACTTCAACTCCCCCTCCCATTCCCAATCTGATCTTTCTGTCCTGGGCCTCCTCCATTGTCAGATTGAGGCCCAGCGCAAATTGGAGAAACAGCACGTCATATTTCGCTTAGGTAGCTTCCACACCAGCGGTATGAACATTGACTTCTCTAACTTCAGATAGCCCTTGCTTTCTCTCTCCATCCCCTTCCCAGTTCTTCCACTAATCTTACTGTCTACAACTACATTCTATCTTTGTCCCGCCCCCTCCTCTGACATCAGTCTGAAGAAGGTTCTCGAACCGAAACGTCGCCCAGTCCTTCTCTCCAGAGATGCTGCCTCACCTACTGAGTTACTCCAGCATTTTGTGTCTAACTTCGATTTTGAAACAGCATCAGCAGTTCTTTCTTACGCACTCAATCCTCATTGTTTTTATTCGAGAGTAGTCCTTCAGCCCAACGCGTCCAAACTGACCAGCGATCCCTGCACTTCAACACTATCCCACACACACTAGGGACAATTTACCCTTATACCAAGGCAATTCATCTACAAACCTGTCGGTACGTCTTTGGAGTGTGGGAGGAAACCGAAGATCTCGGAGCAACCCCACGCGGTCATGGGAAGAACGTACGAGTTCCAAACAGACTGCACCCATAGTCAGGATTGAACCCTGGTCTCCGGCGCTGCAATTGCCAGAAGGCAGCAACTCTACCGCTCCGCCACCATGCTGCCCTTTAATGAAGTTACATCCACTTGAAACCTCAACGTCGCGTGTAGGAAGGAACGGCAGATGCTAATTTACACTGAAGATAGACATAAAATGCTGAGGTAACTCAGGGGGACAGGCAGCATTTATGGAGGGAAGGAATGGGCGACTGTCACTGTCTAAACAGATGCTGCCTGGACAGCATTTTCTATTTTAATTCATCACAGTCTGCACATTCAATTCCACATTTACAGAAGATTCTGGCTAAATAGATCTCTGCCCATTATCGATAAAACGTCAGGTTCTAAATCAGAAGCACAGGTTGCTGTCTGTAAACCCCGGGAGAAAAAAAATATCCATCACCTCCCGAGTCACTTATCAACCCCATCTCTCACTCTTATGGCTTGTGCATGCTAACATTAGTGAACATTCCCACGGTTTCATTTCTTGATAACATTCACTTACAGCAGAAGCAATTAAATCAGTTTGTGCTCAGCTGCCTGTTCAACCCAACATGTCGATCAAATTCCAATTTATCTTGTCCCAGTTATTTTTTTCAATATGTATAGTTCCACAATTAGCATATTTTTCCGCTGTTGCACCTTCTGACGATCCCAGGAGGATTTTTTTTTTTTTAAATCACAAGCCAGTTATTTTCGTGTGTGAGGGAAGGAATAAATAAACTCTACTGTCGTTTATTTGTACTGATGGAGAAATTTTAACTCCCTAAACTTATCTGGAACAAGGTACTAAAGCATCGTTTCATAAGTTGTAGAAGCAGTATTAGGCCCACCAAGTATACTCTGCCATTCAATCATGGCTGATCAACCCCTTCCCTTCAACCCCATTCTCCTGCATTCTCCCCACAATCCCTGACACTGAAACTGATAAAGAATCTGGCAATCTCCACCTCCACTTGCTTCCACAGCCTTCTGTGGCAATGATTGCCACTGACTAAAGAAATTCCTCCTCATTTTCTTTCTAAAAGTACATCCTTTTATTCTGAGGCTATGATCTCTGGTCCTGGACTATGATCTCTGGTCCACTAGTCCTACGTCCTAGGCTATGATCTCTGGTCCACTAGTGGAAACATCCTCTCCACATCCACCCTATGCAGGCGTTTCATTATTCGGTAAGTTTCAATGAGGTTTCCCCCTCATCCTTCTAAACTCTAGCGAGTGCAGGCCCAGTACCATCAAACGCTAACCCAAGCAACATAGGATGTTGTTGTTCCATCTCCATCTAACAATAGATTTAAATGAAGATAGTACCTGATATAAGTAGGAATCTCACTCTAGAATATTCATAAAATATTCAATTGAAAGACAAACCAAGCAAATATCAAAGTTGCGATATTCTGCTGTTAGGGTTAGAAATGGCAGCACTAAAAGATAAGTTTTTTTAAGTATTTGTAAAATCAGGAAGAGCTTCACAAGGAAAGATTGGGCTTCTCCCGTCTCATATTCTTGGTCATGGGCTTTGAATTACTATTAAAGCACAAGGTGCTTGTGCTCTAACACTAGGAGAACCACTCAATCAAGAAAACCAAACCCAATGCCAAATTAGTATATAACTCAGTTGCCAAACACTTTAACTCCCCTTCGTATTTCCATATTTATTTATTTATTCATGTGGGTGTGTATATATTTATACAATGGTGTATGGACACACTGATCTGTTCTGTATTCATGCCTACTATGTTCGGGTGTGCTAAAGTAAAGCAAGAATTTTATTGTCCTATCAGGGACACATGACAATAAACTCTCTTGAACTTGATCTTGAACATATTGACCTTTCCGTCTGGGCCTCCTCCACTGCCAGTGTGAGGCCAAACGCAAATTGGAGGAGCAACACCTCATATTTCGCTTGGGCAGCTTACAACCCAGCGGTATATTGATTTCTCTAACTTCAAGTAACTCTTGCATCCCCTGTCTCACTCCATCCTTCCCCCACCATGGTCACCGTACTTGTTTCATTATCATCCTGCTAAGTTTTGCTATTTGTACAACTCATTATCGCCTTCCACATTGCCAACAATGGACCATTGTGGGCTCCACCTTTCTTCAATCATCGTTGCTGATGTCTTTTTGCATATCTTTCATTAATTTGTTCTATGCACCTTTTCATATCTCTTGGTTCCCTCTCCCTTGACTCAGTCTGAACAACGATCTCAACCCGAAACATCGCACAAGATGCTGCCTGACCCACTGAGTTTCTTCAGTTTTTTGTGTCTACCTTTAGTATCCAATCTATCTATAATCACTTATGCTATAAGACAATAACTAACTCCATGTCCAGTAATAAGCTATGTACATGTTGTCAAACACACAAGCTGAATATTTAACCAAAAAAATCAATCCCAGTGCCACACGAGAATCTAAAATGCCTTTACACAATTAAACTATGGGACAACAAACACTAGGCATGTAGATGCAAGTCTATCAGTGAGCATCTCCCTTCACTGGAGTTGTGATGAGTTAGGCTATGAAAGCAAACCATTCACATTGCAGTTTTTCATCCCTTCAGGTAGAAAATAATTCAAGGTGGTACAGTTGTGCCTTACAGCACCAGAGACCCGGGATTGATCTTGACTACATGCACTGCCTCTACGGAGTTTGTACATTCTCCCCATGACCGAGTGGGTTCCACGGGATCTCCGATTTCCTCTCATACTGCAAAGACGTAGAAGTTTGTATGTTAATTGACTTGGTAAAATTGTAAATTGTCCCTTGTGTGTGCAGAATGGTGTTTGTGGGCAGGGATCACTGGTCGACACGGACAGTGGAATGAAGGACCTGCTTCCGAGCTGTATCTCTAATCTAAACTAAACTAAAACTATCAGTAAGAATCTTCTCAAATAATTTTTCTACCATTGAAATTCCAGAGTGGTGAGTCTCTGGAATTCTCTGCCACAGAAGGTAGTTGAGGCCAGTTCATTGGCTATATTTAAGATGGAGTTAGATGTGGCCCTTGTGGCTAAAGGGATCAGGGGGTATGGAGAGAAGGCAGGTACAGGATACCGAGTTGGATGATCAGCCATGATCATATTGAATAGCGGTGCAGGCTCGAAGGGCCGAATGGCCTACTCCTGCACCTATTTTCTGTGTTTCTATGAAATCAGGTTTACCACCCCATAATTTGCTGGATTATTCCAATTGCCCATCTTAAACAAAGGAGCAAAATTGGCTTTTATCCAGTCTTCTGAGACCTTACCTGTGGCTAAAGAGGATATGAAGATCTCATTGAAACCTCGGCAATCTCCTACCATATCTCCCATTAAAATGAATTACACCTATTATACAATAAGCATTAGCACAACTTCTGATGCTTGGAGTTTTAAATACTGATTAAATGCAAGATGTTAATTTATGATAATTTATTCTGGAAATTAGCACATTGTTTCAACCTGACATATAGTGCTTTGATTTATAATAGCCAGTAGCATTTTGCTATTAAGTAAAACAATATTCCAGCTGTTCGATTGGAACTTCATCCATAAATTCATAATAAAACTGTGATGGGATGAAAAATGGAACTGCTGAAAAGAAGCACTAATGCTTCGAAAGAAGTTCAGAACTTTGCAATTGAAGAGGCCACTTTGAAACCTAATTAAAAAGGATTGGGTTTTCTGATTAAAAATTATATTGCTGCCTGGAACATTTTGACTGGACCTCCTCAGGGATAACCTATGTAAAAACAAACTGAGGTATTCGAGAAGACTAGGGAGCAAACAAGGCTGGAACTGTACAAATTGGATGATAAATGAGGTACTTTTCTTTGTGTCAGCAAAAAAACCCCTAAAAATTCCAATTTATTCTGGCTGCCAGCGAGTCTCGCTGCTAGTTAATGTGCGTGTTCTACCCTGTTGCCAACGTCAGCTCTGAGAAGACAGGGGATTTAGAAGAAGCTGGAGAGCCTTATACCAATATTGCTATATTAATATGGAAGATAGGCACAAAATACTGGAGTAGCTCAATGAGTCAGGCAACATCTCTGGAGAAAAGGAATAGGTGACATTTCAATTGGAGGCCCTTCATCAGACAATATTGATATCTTTAGGAAGGAACTACAGATGCTGGTTTAAACTGAAGATAGATACAAAACACTGGAATAACTCAGCGGGACAGGTAGCTTCTCTGGAGAGAAGGAATGGGTGACGTTTCGGGGCGAGACCCTTCTTCAGACTAGAGTCAGGGGGGAGAGGGAAATGAGAGATATAGACGGTGATGAAGAGAG
Organism: Raja brachyura; assembly: GCA_963514005.1. The sequence continues at coordinate 16,342,894 of OY740798.1, read as the reverse complement.
ATATAGAACAAGTGAATGAAAGACATGCAAAAAAGTGACGATGATAAAGGAAACAAGCCATTGTTAGCTGTTTGCACGGTGAGATCGAGAAATTGTGCAACTTGGGTTGGGGGGGGGGGAGGGTTAGAGAGAGGGGGAATGCAGGGGTTAAAAAGTTAAAGAAATCAATAATCATACTACTGGGTTGTAAGCTGCCAAAGCAAAATATGTTCTTCCAATTTGTGTTTAGCCTCACTGACAATGGAGGAGGCCGAGAACAGAAAGGTCAGTGTAGGGAAATTAAAGTGTTTGGCAATCAGGAGATCAGCCAGGCAAAACTGAATCATGTTGCTCCAGCGCTTTGTGAATGTTAATATGCTGACCTGCTGAAATATTATATCCAAATCACAATCTAAGTATTTCCGTACAAGAAATATAGTTCTCATCTTTGTTGACTCTCCCGTTTATCTTTCTGATTTAATAATGCTTGACTATATTAGAGAAACTTTGTCAATAAATGCATATATTATGATTAATTTGTGATCCACAAACTGTGGCTGCTTTGTGCACTTGTTAGAGAGCAGCTTTATGTTCCCTTTTGCAAAATTTAAGAGTCAGTTGCCTGTGTGTGGAGCTGTTCCAGCAGGTGGCGCTCGTAATGGCCGCCTCGCCAGCAGTCCGTCTTGTCCCTTCTCTGTCTTTATAATTTTAAGTATGTCTTGAATGTTTGTTTTAATGTCCCTTGGTATGTTTTATGTGGGGGTGCGGGGGGGGGGGGGGGACGGGTAGGGGGAACCATTTTTAATCACTTACCTCGCCTTTTTTCTCCGTATCACATCTCCGTCCCCCCCCCCTGCAGCCTACAACGTGGAGTGGTGCGGCCTTAGTTGGAGACCGGCCAGGAGCTTCAAGCCGCAGGTACGGCATGGATTTACAATCGCGAAGCCTTGGATCTTTTGCCGAGGATCGCCAGTGTTGGTGCTCGGACAGCGGGGCCTGTGGACTTTAACACCGTGTAGCAGTGGTCTCCGGTAAGAAGCGGCCCACCCGGGAGCTCCATGCCACAGAGTGTTCCGATCCGTCCCGACGCCAGAGTTTCGATCATCCCGATGAGAGGGCTTGTACGGCGGACCATTGGCGACGGCCCCATTCAAAGGCTCCGACCATGGGCGAACAAAGGAGGAAGATGACTGAACTTTCCTGCCTTCCATCACAGTGAGGAATGGTGATTCCACTGTGGTGGATGTTTATGTTAAACTTTATTTTATGTGCTGCATGTATTATGCTTTTTTACTTGGTATGGCTGTATGGTAACTCAAATTTCACTGTACCTTAATTGGCACGTGACATTTAAATTGAATCTTAAATCTTTTCCCAACTTGGAGATTTTCCATTATTCATGTTGCAGTCAAATAGAAATCTCTATATTGAATAAAGTTTCACTTATTAGCATTGGTCTTCAAATGTATGTATATACATGTGTGTGTGTGTGTGTACGTGTGTGCGTGTGCACATATGTGTGGGTGTTTATGTGGGCTAGGAAGAACTCAAAGTTTATTTTTCCCAACATAGAAACATAGAAAATAGGTGCAGGAGTAGGCCATTCGGCCCTTCGAGCCTGCACCGCCATTCAATGTGATCATGGCTGATCATCCAACTCAGTATCCCGTACCTGCCTTCTCTCCATACCCCCTGATCCCTTTAGCCACAAGTGCCACATCTAACGCCCTCTTAAATATAGCCAATGAACTGGCCTCAACTACCTTCTGTGGCAGGTAGTTTTGACTACAGCTTCAATCAAATGTTTGTTTTCACTCCTCTGTTCCCATTAATCTCCTTCTGTTGCATATTCACCATTCCTCAGTTGGTACCACTATCCTTTACATCAGAGACTTGGTTTATGCTGAAGCCTCTTTCTGCTCTCCATCACCTGCCCCCTCCCCCAGTCTCTGTAACATTGAACATTGAAAAGTGCATTACCCTGAAACATTATTTCTCTCTCCACCCCTGCTGCCTAGCCTGCTTTAATATTCCCAGCATTATCTGTTTTTCTTTCAGCTAATAAGTTGTTTTTGATAGTGTTTGTATTGGATATTTTCAAATAATTTCGGCCCAACCCTCCAACACAAAGATTACATTGCGAAATTGCTTTAGGAAGCTGTTCTGCCGTATCAACTCAAATCTCAAGTGCTGCAATAATCACCTACTTCAAATATATTGTGGTTGTTACTATGGCAGGAATAACATCAAAGAAACAGCACGTACTCGAGCCGAGTTCGAATTGAAATTTGCAACATCCTTGCTGACTGCTTCTTCTTTCCCTTAGGCCCTGAGAAAATAAAGTGTACATACAAGTAAGTATTAAACCACATTGGTGGCTTTCTCTGACATGTGCAGCCTGCCATCAGCTAGAAAGATTGCAGCAATTGTGTTGACAGCTATTTGGTCTTGTTTAATTGTCAACAGAGGTAATTTCAAGACGGGGGAAGGGAAATCTGTCTCTGCTAACTAAACTGCGTGGTCCGGAAATTCAATTGCACGGCTCCTTTTTAAGTGCTGCAATCGATTTGCGGCACAAAACTGTTCACAGATGCCAGCTTACCGGAGCTTGTATAATTTAATGATAATGTTGACCTCGTGCTTTCACATGTATGATAAGCCTACAAACAGCTTATGTAGAGCAACTGTGGGTGACATCAATCCTCGTGGAGATTCGTGACAAAACTGAATCACTTTGAGGTAATTTAACAATCTTTGAGGAATACACAAAATAAAGTGGGTCTTAACATTAAGGGAGGCATGGTGGTGCAGCGATAGAGTCGCTGCCTTACAGTTACAGAGATCTGGATTCGATCCTGTACTACTCTGTATGGAGTTTGTACGTTCTCCCAATCACCTGCCTGTTTTTTTCCGGCTTCTCCGGTTTCCTCCAGACTCCAAAGGCGTACAGGTTCGTAGGTTAATTAGCTTGGTATCATTGTAAATTGACCCTAGTGTGTGTACAATAGTGTTACTGGTCAAACTTGGTGTATCTCTAAACTAAACTAAATTAAATTAAAATTAAGGACTAGCCTGCATGATTTAAATGGATCATCAATCACTTGCCCTTATGTTAAGGAGTTATGATATAGATCAGTACACTTTATTCAGAAACATTCAGATAACACTCCTCCTTAGTGTCTGGGTAAACACAGAGTTTAAGTTTGCTTCCCTTACATAATAAAGAGTAGTTTAGTTTAGTTTAGGGATACAGCATGGAAACAGATCCTTCGGCCCACCAAGTCCGCAACAACCAGTGATCCGAGCACTTTAATGCTATCTTACACACACCAGGGACAATTTACACCTAAACCAAGCCAATTAACCTACAAACCTGTACGTCTTTGGAGAGTGGGAGGAAAACAAAGATATCGGAGAAAACCAACATGGTCATGGGGAGAACGTACAAACTCCATACAGACAGCATCCATAGTCAGGATTGAACCCGGGTCTCTGGCGATATAAACGCTGTAAGGCAGCAACCCTACCATTGCGCCATCGTGCCGTAGTTGCTTTATTGGTGGCCCCACTGGGCCAGGAACATGGGGAGAGAACTCTCCGATAGTAGGAGTTGCTTCCCAGTGGGGACATGAGAGGAGAGATGTACTCTGGTCAAGAGAATCAGCTCGGAATCTTGTGTACGAAGGAACTGCAGAAGCTAGCTTAAACCGAAGATAGGCACAAAAAGCTGGAGTAACTCAGTGGGACTAGCAGCATCTCTGGAGAGCAGAAATGGGTGACGTTTCAGCTTGAGACCCTTCTGCAGGGACTTCTGAAGAAAGGTTTCGACCCACAACTCCACCCATTCCTTCTCTCCAGAGATGCTGCCTGTCCCACTGAGTTACTCCAGCTTTTGGTATCTATCTTCAGCTGGGAACCTTGTCCTATTTCCCGCTGTGCCAGGAGTGATGCTCACAAAGGCTACAGATTTTTTAATTGCAATGGTGGCATATCTGCTAATTTTGCTTTTAATTCTTCAGGACTTGGTCGAGCTTTCATTGCCCATACATAACGTCCCCCTGCTTACCCGTTTCAGGAGATATCCAAATGTCAACTCCATTAATGGGTATGGAGTCAAATATCGGCCAGACCAACTAAAGGTGCCAACATTCCTTCCCCAAATAACACTGGTGAAGAAGACAATGTTTCTTCAGCAATCCAATAGTTAAGTGCTAAGCATTAAGTTTAGTTTTCATCTGTAGGTCCACACTTTCATGCTTGGATTTAACAACCTGCAGAGGTGAAGGACGTTGCTGTGTTGTGTCGCTTAGATGGAACGCTCCATGCTACGTTGTGCTACATGGTGCAGTTTTCAGTTCGCTATTGTGCAAGGAACATCTCAGATGCTCTCTGCACATGGAGAGGAGAATCTCCTTATCCTTGGGTAGAGAGTACCAGGCTATGCAGACTTAGCAACCTGCTGATTCTATAAACTTTCCCGAGGCGCCTAAGATGATAGACTGCATTCAGATCACACTCAAACCTCCATGAGTAGCTCTTTCTGCCCCCACATATATTGTGTAATTCTCAGCAGAAAACACCAATGTGAAAACCCAGCATCTGGATAGTTCGTTTTGCACCTGCTTGTTCTGGCAGTTCACTGGGCCTACACATTTCAGCCAACTCACCAAATAAACAGAAGGGTGTAAAGGATCAAGGGTTACTTCCTCTGTCTGTTGCAGAATGAAACTGCAGAGTCATTACCAGCTAGAGAGAAGTGGAAATTTACACTGGAAACACCATCTGCATTTACCAACTGCTTTAGTTGAGTTCTCATCTTTGAGAGACTTATGTGGTTCATCATTATGTCCTGCTTGCAGGGTGATCTGTGAAGTCAAGTGAAAGAGTCACTGTTTCCCTTAACATTGCCACTGCTCACTCCCCGCTTGTGAAACACCTTGAAGTATATTACGGTCCCATCTTTAATTCCTGAGGCTACAGCAGTGTATCAAAGCATGACAATATAGTGAGGAAAGTTGTCTATTTGCCTCTAGGTGTGCAGCATCAACTATAAGGATCAGACTCATCTTCTTTCCCTTCAATGAGCAAATCCATGGTTCCTTCAAAATGTCTACACATCATACAAATTCCTTCCAGTTGCCAAATAGCCAAACTCATGAGCCAGGCTGGACATTGTAGCCCAACATTGAATCTATGGCTGTCCTGAAGGTTTACATTCAGATGGCTGAGACTTACAAAAGCTTCCACCCCAGTGCAAGGAGATGCTGGACACCTGTCAACCTGGTCGCAAACATCTTTCTCAGAAGATGTTTTCGTTACCCATGTGGGTGCCCTGTGCCAATTATAAGCTAACCCTGCTGCACAATTACAATATCACAGTTCCCTTAACACAAGAAAAGGAGAGTGTCTGGAAGGGGCTCCTTGTCAACCTCATTGGAAGGTGGGCAAGTGCGGATCGCCCAGATCTGCCCAAAATCCTGAAGCGTGAATGAAGAGCAAGGAAGTTCCTCACATTGATTTAGTTTACGGTTATCCCAGGTGTGCTGCGGTAAGCATTTTATTGGGATTGCATCACAGCATGGTTTGGGAACAGCTCCTTCCAAGACCTCTAGAAATTGCAGCGAATTGTGGACGCAGCCCAGACCATCACGCAAACCAACCTCCCTTTCATTGATTTCCTTCCCTCCACACTTCATGCTGCCGTGGCAAGGCCACCAGCATAATCAAGGACAACACACACCTCCAGATTCAGAGACAGTTTTGTCCCAGCTGTTATTAGGCGACTGAATCATTCGATCACCAACCACAGAGAGGTCCTGAGCTACTATCTACCTCATGGGAGACCTTCAGACTATCTTTATTTGGACTTTTCTGGACTTGATCTTGCACTAAACATTATTCCCTTCATCCTGTATCTGCACACTATAGGCTGTTTGATTGGAATCATGTATAGGGTTTCCGCTGACTGGATAGCACGCAGCAAAAAAGCTTTTCACTGTACCTAGGTATGTTACAAAACTTACCTTTAGCGGTGCTGCAGTTCTGCCGCTGGCCGTGTGCGCGACTTTGGCGCCTTTAAGGGGGGGGGGGCAGGGTTAAAATGCGGTTTTCCCCATGCAATCCGGAGCTTTCTGTTGTCGGAGTGCAATCTATTTCTGGAGATGCGTTCCGACTGCCGGTAAGTCCATTTTTTAAAAATAAATAGCCCGACTACTTAATCACTGCAGTAAAATAAAAATTAGCTCCTAATGCTGTGATCGCCGACAACGGGGACCGATTTTACGTAGGGGACAGGTAAGTGAAAGCTGTTTATTTTTACATATAAACCTGCTTTTTTAGGGGACTTTAATCAATATTTCATGTTGCGAAATGGTGATTTAGCCCCCATACGAACATTTCCTGGCGATATTGGGTTTAAATTCACCGCAACCGCAACGTTCTAATCCATCGCGTTCCAGAAAATCCCACTCGCAAGCTGTTTAAAATGCCCATTAATCTACAGGCATTAAACACTGAATTCCTTCAATTTGGCCTATAAATTAATGCCAATTAGATTTAAAAATCATGTTATATTGTGAATTATTGTGTGACTGTTAATTGGACACTTAGGCTTTATTTTTTTTTTAATTTTTTCTTAAGAAATGGATAGATGTTTAGAGCTAGTAATTGAATTTTGTAATTGGCTACAATTGGGTAACTAACTAATTATATGCTTTAATTTCAGGTCATCCAAGTAAGATTGGTTCATATTTGTTTCAGAATACTTCAATCTATAATAACTGAAAATTTCTTTAAGTTCTCTTAATTTTTAAGGAAGTTATGGGCTTTTGACTGTCCTCGATCACAACTTTTGTGTTAAGTCAATAGAAAAGCAATAGGAAGCAAGTTGCTAATTTCCGAGTATGAAAATGGCCCTAACTTTTTTAATACTGAAGATATGAAAGTGAATTAGGTGTCAAATTAAACTTATTTTTATGCTTTATCTGATGGGATAAATTGCAGACTTGATTTTTAAAATCTCAAAATTTTGTAACATTGCTACTGTGCCACGGTACACGTGACAATGAAAACTAAACTAAACTAATCTACAGGGGGTTACACAAAAAGCTGGAGAAACTCAGCGGGTGCAGCAGCATCTAAGGAGCGAAGGAGATAGGCGACGTTTCGGGTCGAGACCCTTCTTCAGACCTAATCTACACTCGTGACCACATGCCAGAAAAAGCAAAGAATAGTTCACCAAAATAACCAGTACTGGATGGAAAAAAATTGGTAGCACTGGTAACTGATAAATTGTCAGCAACAATTTAGTGCCATACCATGAAATAAAGAGATCTGAAGGATATATAATAATGGCTTGATTTTCTAGGAATTCACAGACAGTTCCATAGTTCTGACAGTGCCGCAAGGGCCTTTATGGACAGCTGCAGCTTGGGCTGTGTATAATGGTGGCAAAATCTGGCGACTATTGCATTGGACTCAGTGGGCTATTTCCATGCATGGGTTACCCAATTGGGGATTGTCATTATGTATGGCACTAAATCCATATGCAAAGAAATGTATTGTAATGTATCTTGGTCCATGGGCCAATAAAAGAACCATTGAACCATTGAAGTATATTGACACATTCGATCCTAGGGAGAAGTGTTCACACAGGTTTAAGGTGAGGGGGGAAGGTTTAATAGGACCCTAAGGGCCAACTTTTTCACACAAAGGGAGGTAGGCGTATGGAACGAGCTGCCGAACAAGGTAGTTCAGGCAGGTACTATCGCAACATTTAAGAAACATTTAGAGAGGTACAGGGATAGGACAGGTTTAGAGGGATATGGGCCAAATTCAGTTAGGTGAGATGAATGTAGATGGGACATGTTAGCCGGTGTGGGCACATTGGGCCAAAGGACCCGTTTCCCTGCTGTAAGATTGTATGACTTTATTAATAGCACGATCTCTAGAATATCAGATACTGGGATGGGTTAATAATCCTTGTAGTGGACGTCCTGGTTGAAACTTCAAATCCCAATACAAGGGAGTGGTCCATCCAAGCGTTAGAGTTTAACTGTGAAATGTATTACCGATGATCTTAACAAGGTGACCGTTCCAGCTCTGCAGATTTGGTTATTTTGATCATAAATCTGCTTTATTTAGCTTATCACATTTTGGTTCATTCAATATGGATGAAAGTACAAATATTTGTCTGAAAACTTCTCCCAAATGGCTATAAAAACAATTTCAGTATCAATCCATCCATTTAAAACTAAACTGAATCAAAAAAACATAATGTACTGTAGGCAATTTATCATTTCAATTATGTCACAGGCACCCTCAGCATCCCCCTTCTCCAAATGAGTACTTTTCTAAGGGATAATTATGGTCAGTTGTTTTAATGAAAGAGACTGCTGACATGACAGTGGTAATTTTCCAATAGTTACACTTCAATAGTTATCACCTTAGTAACTCCTACTACCCATCTTATTTAAAACTGAGGAAGAGAAGTATGGGAACAGATTTTGTATTAGCTCAGATAATGAAGATTGTTATTTGGGAATTTAAATATGTGTTGTCAAATTTTTAAATAGAAACCAATGAGAATGTTATAGGGCCTGTCCCACTTACATGACCTTTACAGGCAACTGTCGGCACCCGTTATAGGTCATCGAAACTTTCAACACATTGAAAATTCAGCGGCGACCAGAAAGACGCTATGACTCTTTGGACACCTCTCACGACCATACATGCAGGCTGTATGTTCGTGAGAACTCTCTTATGGTCGTTAGAGGTCACCCGCGACATGTCGTCAGGGGTCGCCTGAATGGTCGTGAGAGGTCTCCTATGGTCGGGAGAGGTCTCCAAAGAGTCGTAGTGTCTTTCTGGTCACTGCTGAATTTTCAACATGTTGAAAATGTCAGCGACCTATCGCGGGTGCTAGCAGTCACCTGTAAAGGTCACGCAAGTGCGACAGGCCCTTAACCGGTGAAGACATGAAGAGTTTGCTCCATTCAGCATGGATGCATTTGAAATAGAAATATTGTTTAAAATGTCTTCCACTGTGGTTCAGGATAAAAGACGCTGTAGGGAAAACATTTAGGTTATATTCAGCACTCAGATTTGAATCAGTGATGAATTCTGAGGCCTCCATAACCGATAGGGGGGCTTCTTTCTAAAAGATAGAGCCAGTTAAAAATTACTGTGCTGTCTAAACACTAGAGAGAAAATAGACAACTTCAACAAGAGACCTACTTCCTGACCTACTGTTATAACTTTCATCCATGAATTTGTTCACATTGTAATTTCCTGTTCATTGTACCCCCCAGCTAACCTAATCAGGAGATCACCCAGAACTTGGCAGCATCCCGTTCACCCACTTATCTTGTGGTAATTGATCACAGTAACACTCAGATGGCAATCTTTAAATTGTATCATCCACACTTCAGCGAGGGCCTCAGTTCCCCTATATCTATCATCTCCTTCAGGTCTACAAACCTCCAAAATGTCGGTGTTCCTCAAATCCTGGCCTTCTCTGCTTTCAGCTGTTTGGGTCTTAACTTCTGGAACCACTTCTTAAATTATTTTGTCCATCTACCACCCTCCTTACTAAGAAGCTCCTTAAAAGTCCTCCTCTTCTACCAGTTATTTTGTCATCTATCTTTCTGGCTCGATGTCATAGTCTTTTATAATAGTAAGATTATACGAGAACTTACCAGTTTGAAGTTTGATCTTTATTTTACGAGGAGTTATGATGAGGGACTACGTGAAGAACCTTGTCCAGCCGCACGTGCGTCAATCTTCAAAGCAGCGGTGTGAAATCACAGGTAATAGTGACTGAAGTATAATAGTAAGATAACAGAAGACTAGAACTACCAGATGACATTTATGAGGGTTGGGAGCAAAGGGCACATAGTCCCTCATCGTAATTCCTCATAAAATAAAGATCAAACTGGTAAGTTCCCGTTTAATCTTACTATTTTACTTCGGAGTCACGTGAGTGACTACGTGAAGACTTCAAAGCTCTGTGATTTCATGCCATGAGAAACGAGTCTACACATCCACAACTGCTTCATTGACATATGAAGGAAAACATTCATAATGCATACAGTCATGACATAGATTTAAAATATGCTGATGCTGTTTAAATGAAGTAATCATACTCACATCTCTCACCCAGATGGAAAGTATAACTAGAACATAAAATAGAGTTGACAAATACCCTTGGTCTAGCAATAGGTTATTATAAATGTTTGGAGATTCGTTCATTGGACCATGCTGCAGCCGAAAGGATGTGGTCTAGCAGAACGTAAATACCCTTGCTGCTGATGTTGTAGCAGCCCTGGTGGAATGAGATCTGGAATCAGAATCCATTCCTACATAATGCAAACTCAGTTTTATCATCTGGAGTGGCCTGAACAGATACGTTCTTCTAAGTTTTTTGTGACTAACAAACATTGCTATTTCAGAACTTCAAAGGATCTTGGTGACCTTGACGTATTGTTGTATATATGTGTGCTTACGTTACCGAAGGGCCCCTGGCATGCCTGTAACTATTTTGAGATCTGGCACCCCTTTTGCTCTGCTCAAGTATTTATAAACATAAAATATTATATATTATTATTTACAGATGTAATCATCCTCTACCGTCACAATTATGTAGCGACTGAACCTGCTGCGCTAACCAGAGCCAGTAGGATAACTACCTAATGAGCTCTGGTCAAAGTCAAGGATGTAGCTGGAGCCCCCTGGTGAAATAGTTTACACAAATGTCCACATCCCATATGGCATTGTACTGGTCCTGGAAGACCTTGTTTTAAGATATCCTTATAAACTTGATATCTGGGGTGAACCCGACAGAGTGGATCTTGTTTGCTACAGCCAATTCAATGAGAAGGCACGTTGGCACAGTTAAAGATCATATAACATGAACTCCATACGTCAGTAACCTATACCATTTTCAATGTAACATGAGCATTAAACAAACTCTTTTCATCTCCTGGAAAAGGAAAAAATCCTGCTTTTTGGTGCTATTCAAGCACTCTGAACACATAGAAGGATAGATGTAACAACCCAAGCCTTAGGGCAGTTTATTGAATTTGCAGAACATAATTTGATTTATCAGGCAACGACTGATTTCCTAAGCTTCAGGCTGAACCAGCAAAGTTAGGTTTAAAATAACCATATAAGGTTGTACTATTATTCCCGACAATCGAGGATCAACGTTGCATAAACCAATCACACAATAGGACCTAAAATGGGCTCTTAATGACTTGATTTGAAGCCCCGATTGATGAAGCAAATGGAGGAAGACATAAAAGACCTTCCTTCTCCTTGTATCAAGAATGTATATCTCGCCACTGTTATGTTACATATTTTGCAACCTGTGAATAAGCATAAAAAACAAACATATCTATATTTGGTGTTCCATGGAACCAGAGTTTCATAATACGGTGTGATTCAACACCAATTCTGTGTTGCCATTGACCTATACTTGATGATTCTCCTGTGGCAAACGGGATTATGTAACCATTACAGGAGTCTTTAATTGATTGCACCCATGTGGCTAACATATGCCACCATCATAATGTATCAACATGAAGTTGAGCATGCAGATATGCATATTTGCTCAATCACTATTTAACCCATACAATGCCCATAGATAGTTGATACCAATAAATGAAGAATTGGCAAGTCATGCAAATCTGCTCCACCTCCAAACTCGAGATGATATTCGCAATTTAGTGTCTGCCGTGAACGGCAACAGTGGCCCGATTTCCGAGCCAGTCTTGCAAGACAATCCTGGCACTTATACTGAGCCTGGCCAATTATAACCTGCTTGAAATGCTAGTGTTGTCCAGTTTTACATGGTTAGACCCCTCACCGTAGATGGTAATGTCTCAATCATTTGTATTGTCCAACCAAGTGTACATCTTACTAAATTGTAAGTGGTCCCTTAGTTATAGAGTAACACAGGTAATATGCATGGAACCTCTGGCCAACTTTCATGCTGCCACCAGCTTCAGTGAACCGCTACTGCTGATGAAGACGTGAGGTGCGTTGCTGAAACTATGAAGCCTTACTCATTCAATAGCTTGTGCTTCGGCCTCCAAGTATCTCCTATGACACAGGTCTTACCTGAATAGAAGATTTGGCGGCCGGCTCTATTGTCCCACTGATAGCGGTGTTCACTGCATATGTGTTTGAATGGCAAACTTGCTACCAAGCATGGTATGTCTGGCATGTGCCCTTCATCACTTGGGCATGCTGGCTATACCCGCAGACCCGGCGTGCTCCCATCTTACATGAGGGAGACATTAAGCAGCCTTGCTATAAGGCGCTGCTGGCACGGCTTCAGCAATACGCCGACCTTGCCATGGACCCAGCGTCAGACTAATACTGACATGGCATGCTCTCTTCCTACATGAGGGAGACATTAAGCAGGCCTGCTACAAGGCGCTGCTGGCACAATTTCCCATTTTTAGGGCCATTAGCACAATTTTGCGATATAGTGAAATATTTACCTAACAACTACTGAAGCAGTAATTAATACTGTTTGGCCATCATTGCAACTTTAGTAACTTCAACTGGTAATAACAAGTTGTGTTAACAATGACCTACATGGCACTTTATAGTTTACCATTTAACAGGATGACAGTTCTCCTACTTGCACAGCTGAATCCCATCTATACTATTGCCAATTAGTCTAATGAATAGAAAACTGCTTTATAACAACAAGGCTGTTACAGGAGTCAATTAGGGTTTGCGTGTAACATCACTTTTTGCTGGGTTCCCAGGCATGCTGGAGTAAGGGGGGGGGGGGGAAATGAGCAGGTGAACCTCATAAGCAAAGGAGAGTTTAAGAAGAGAAATAGATATCCACATATCATTGGGAAGAGTGGAACTGAGATAAATAATTAAAGAGGGCTTAACAAAAGAATGGCAGAGAGGATGGGAAAAGGAAGTCAGGGGTAGACACTACTTTTCTATACAATTTGAAGATAGGAAAATATGTTTCTGTACATCTCTGTCCCGTAGGGACTCAGCTAAACTGTGTAGATTGAGGTTGGGACACTGTGGGTTAAATTACTATTTGTGCATTGTAGGGAAACATGTTTCTGGCTTGTGTGAATGTGGGAGTAATAAGACAGTTTAGCATGTTTTCCTAGAATGTAAAAAGTATAGGGCAGAAAGAAAGGTATTGTTTGTTAGACTGACAGGACTTGGAGTTGAGGCTTTTTCTGTTTTATCTTTGTTTGGACACAGTGAGAAACATCAACTGATATCCAGGGCTGGTCTTCAATTCCTGCATGTTACAGGACTGTATGTAAGAATCTAGTTCAAACTTTGTCCTGTGGAGAGAAGGAGAAGGAGAAGAAGTCTATTGACTGCAATCTGTTGCCCAGGCCGGTGTCAACAGCCAATTGAATAGCTAAAAGTTAATCCCAATGTAGCCCAATTTCTCAAATATAGTTTGAGATTGAAACAGTGGATTTTAGCAAGTACCTAACCAGTGTTTTTGAACTCTTGAGTAGTCCTCTTTGAATGCTTTCTTGTCATCATTCTGTTATATTACCTTATCCTAGCAATGCTTCCTCAAGTATCCCCCACGATCACTGTTAATGGGAATACACTATAAAATCAATTGTTAATCTACCATCTTTCAAAATGAACAGGCCACGCCCGCCATCATTTGCTACATTGCCAAAGACTTGGCATCGCCACTAAGCAGCCTATTCCCATGAAGCAGCCCTGAACAAAGGTACTGCTGGTGCCCATGAAGCAGCCCTGAGCAAAGGTGCTGCTGGCGCGGCCTTTCCCATAGGCCATTATTTGCCATAGATTTGGCCTCCTCATGAAACAGCCCTGAGCAAAGTGCTGCTGACACAGCCTCTCCAATAGGCTAGCCTGCCATAACTTGGCATCCCCCTGGAGCAGTCCTGAGCAAAGGTGCTGCTGACACAGCCTCTCCAATAGGCTAGCCTGCCATAAACTTGGCATCCCCATGAAGCAGCCCTGTAACAAGGTGCTGTTGGCGCAGGCTTTCACATTGACCCATGCTGGCCCAACTCCTGCTGTAGGAGTGTCTCTAGATTCACATTCCTGGAGGGGAACCCTCCCAACATCCGGGCTGACCATTTTGTCAGTTGTCCCCACATCCTGGGGATGACTGCGGTTTGGGAACCGCATTGCTGCTGGATTTCCCCTCCCTGGGAATCCATATATGTATATACCCGCGGTAACCCTCCCGGCACCCAGGCTGACCGTTCAGGTCAGTTTAACCCCATCTCCTGGAGACTACTGCGGTTCGGGAAACGCATATTATTGGGTTTCCCCTCACCGGGAACCCAACGTCTAGAGTCACTGACTGTCTTATCAGTGACTCCGATCGCGAAACCCGACATTTGCCAGCTCCCCACTTCCGCGGTCGGCCAGGGTTTCCCCACAGTCCCTTAGCTGGGTCCCTCGTCGGCCATCGCAAAACATCCGGCAAAAAACTCTGAAAACCGAGGTTCCTGCAGGAAACCTAAAACAGGTAAGAAATACCACTTACATGAAGTTTAAACTTACCACTGTAGGAGCTGCACTGCTCCAACCGGTCGACCTGCACCAATGCGTCTGACGTAATGACGCACGTGCGGCTGGACGGGGTTCTTCACGTATTCACTCACGTAACTCCGAAGTAAAATTAGAGTCATAGAGTCATACAATGTGGAAACAGCCCCTTCAGCTCAACCTGCCCACGCTGACCAATATGTCACATCTACACTAGTCCCACCTGCCAGTGTTTGTCCCCTATCTCTCTAACCTGTCCTATCCATGTACTTGTCTAAATGTTTCTTAAACGTTGTGATACTACCTGGCTCAACTACCTCCTCTGGCAGCTCGTTCTATACGCCCACTAGCCTCTGTGTGAAAAGGTTGCCCCTCAAGTTCCTATTAAGATCCACCCCCCCCCCCCCCCCCCCCCCCCCCCACCTTAAACCTATGAACTCTGGCTCGCGATTCCCCTACTCCGGGCAAGAGACTTTGTGCATCTACCTGATCCATTCCTCTCATGATTTTGAACACCTCTATGAAGTCATCCCTCATCCTCCTAATCTCCAAGGAATTGTTATTGTGAATCACATGGCGATGTTTATCTGCATTAAAGATACCATCGTTGTGAAAATTGAAGGTTTTACAGTAGGCTTTAGAGTATCTACAAAAAATAAAGCTTTTGCCTGAAACCCTTTTTCTTGTCAGAGTGAGGTGCTTTATGGAATCGAGTGAAATGTGCTCAATTCCATAGAGCACAGTAAAAGCAAAAACAAATGTCAATGGAATGGAAATTAGTCACCTACACGAAACTTGCATTCATTGTAGCAGCAGCACAATGTACACCGAGTAAAGGCCTGTTCCATTAATTTCACTGACTTTCACAAGAATAAATAGCCATGCCTCCTACTTACTCTGACTAGTCTTCATGGCCGCATCCTAGTCCCTTTCATCCTGCATGTCTCCCACAAGGCTAGGCAGTGACTGTATATCAAGAGGCCCATGATAAAGGAGGCATCCTAACACTCCATCTAGTTCCCACAAGCACGGAGCTAGATACTATAGGGATAGGCATAGAAGCAGGATCACCAAGTAATGAATATCAGGCACATACTACACATGAAAAAAGGTTCCCATTCTTGAGAAGACATGGTCGTGTGCAAGTTCTACTTCAAAAAACTTTGAAATAGTTTTCCTCAGCAAGTGCCAGTGCAAAGATCCCAACAGACTAAATAAATATTGGGGATGTCGCAGAGTCGTAGAGTCATCCAGCTTGAAAGCAGGCCCTTCAGCCCTTTAACAAGATGAGTTCTTCATACACACCACCCTCTGTGTGAAAAAGTTGCCCGTCAGGTTCATATTACATTTTTCCCCCTCTCTCTTTAAACCTATGTTCCCTGGATTTTCCTACTCTTGGTTATATGTGAATTTACCCTAAGATCCAAAGATCCCCAAAGTTTTATGGTTTAATTTGTCCTCCTCAGGTCATGGATAAAAGTTAACATTAAAGCTAAAGCAACGGAGTTAAGATATACATTTAAGATTAGCTATCTTTTGAAAGGAATCAGATGAAAGTATGCAAGAAGAGAGTATTAATCAGATCAATAGCAACCATCGAGGCATTTAATAAAAAGTGCAGTGATTTGGTTTTGAAGTTACATGACATTAAAAATATTTAACAATGTTGAAATATCATAGTGAGTAAATAATAGCAAGCATGATTGATGTTGACAGCGTACACTTAGAACTGATCTTTGTGGGTAAAATGGTCTAGAGGTGTACAATTGAAATGGAATTACATTAATAGTGCGGCGCTGTACCTGACAGTGATAATTAATGAGGCAACCAATCTTCTTGAGTCTCCACTGTGAAAAAAAATGTTTTGGAACATTAGACCACAACTAAAAGGACTTTGAAAGTATTTACAGTAGAAAGTCAACAGTGCTGAGAATATTTAATATACCACCAAATCGGGTTTTTACCTGCTGATAGACACCATGGACCTGATGGGGCATCTGTGTCCTAATAAGTTATGTCCTGACTGGTTGCAGTATCATTATCAAATTGCAGTTCAGTAACTGATAGGGCAAAAAAAAAGTCAAATTGCAGGAGACAGGAAAGTTTTTATCCATGTTCAAGGCACCACATAATTCTAGGCTCGACCAACATTGTGATTCTAACCTCAATGCTGTCTGGCAGGAGTTTATATGTTTTCCCTTGGACTACTTGGGTTTCCCCTGAGTGCACAGGTTTCTTCCTTCACCCCAGTGACGTGCTGTTCTTCCTCCAGTAACTGAATTACTGAATACTCTAAATTATCCACGGTCAGGTTAATAATGAAAAAAATCAAAGAGTCGGTGTACATGAGGGAAACAAAATAATCTGCAGAATCAAAGAGCAATAGCAAGAGCAATAGCAAGAGCAAGAATGGGACTAGTGGCATCACTCCTGATGGCTGTCATGGACCCGGTGGGCCAAATGGCTTCCTTCAGTGTTGACACAAATCTGATATAAATTAATCTACGGGACCATAGATGATAAATCAAAATATTGCTCTCATGTAGTCAGTAATATGGATAATGATAACATTTTGTGACCTAATATTTAGAGCTGATTAATATGCAGTTATGTTCAATATTTTATAATGAGATGGGATGAAAATGTTATATTGGTAATCAAGATAGTTATAACTAAAAAACATTGTTGAAGGTGTTGTAGAATTTGTTAACTTTTGGGTAGCTAGAGGTGGCCCATATTAAGGAGCACTCCAAGTGTCATTAAATGCTTGACATTTTCCCATTCATCATACTCTGATTACAATAGACCATGGGTCTATGCTAGTATAAACTTAACCCACACTATGTGTATTCACAGAATAACATTGCAGAACAGACCACTAAAGACCACATTATCCACATGGGGATCTTCCTGCTCATTAGGCCATGGATTGATTAAATAGTTGGGTTATAAGAATACCAATCCAGTGACTGGGCTATTTTAAAGCTCCATCGGTCAATCAACCTGGCTAATCACACAAAAGTGCCTAGTTCAGGTTTTGGATTACTTTACAAATGTCCTAATTGTGTCAGCAACCAACTTCACTCCTAAGACAGTTCAACTGTCCTGAGAAGAATGTTTATTAATTCATACGATGATAACACTTTGGCCATTTGCTTGGTGGTTAGAAATTATAAGAAAACGTCCACATGTAAATGACACCACTCAAAATAAACTATGAGCAGATCAAAGCATGAACAATCAAAGCACATATCTTAGCTAATTAAACAATTGCTGCATCAGGGGAAAGTGTGAGCTTCAGCTGTAACTGTGTTGCTGTAACATAATCATGCAAGGTATAATAATAATAATAATAATAATAATAAATACTTTATTAATCCCCTTTACAGGGGATTAATCCTTGATCCTTAGGGGATATATCCTTGATGTAAGTTCACTAATTTAACCTGTAGCTTAGATATACACAAAATGCCAGAGTAACTCAGTGGGTCAGGTTGCATCTCTGGAGAATAGGAATAGGTGATGTTTCGGGTCGAGACCCTTCTTCAGACTAAGCCTGCAGCTTAGTTCCCCCAAAACAGCGTTTTCTCATCAGATTCACGCTTTTAATGCAGTGAAAGAGCATACAGAGGAATGCTTACATTGTGCCAGTGACCATAGCATCCAAGCCAATGTACAGTGCCACATGCTCCTCACATTAAGAGACCTAATGTAGAAACAAAGAACTACAGATACTGATTTATACCACAAATAGAAACAAAAAGCTGGAATAACATAATGGGTCAGGTAGCATCTCTGGAGAAAAAGGATGGATGACATTTTGGGTCAGGACCCTTCTATAGACTCAAGAGACCAGCAGTTTCAGGAGAGCCATGGGCTGTATACTCTCATATGAGTTATTCAATGTTTGCTCTGCTGCCCTGACAATGTGCAGGAGTAGGCCATTCGGCCCTTCGAGCCAGCACCACCATTAACTGTGATTATGGCTGAACATCCACAATCAGTACCCCGTTCCTGCCTTCTCCCCATATCCCTGACTCCACTGTCTTTAAGAGCTCTATCTAACTCCCTCTTGAGAGCATCCAGAGAACTGGCTTCCCCTGCCTTCTGAGGCAGAGAATTCCACAGGTTCGCAACTCTCTGGGTGAAAAAGCTTTTCCTCATCTCCGTTCTAAATAGCCTACCCCTTATTCTTAAACACTTGCCCCAAATTCTGGACTCCCCCAACATCAGGAACATTTTTCATGCCTCTAGCATGACGAATCCCTTAATAATCTTATATGTTTCAATAAGATCCTCTCTCATCCTTCTAAATTCCAGTGTATATAAGCCCAGTCGCTCCATTCTTTCAACACATGACTGTCACTCCATCCCGGGAATTAACCTCGTGAACCTACACTGCACTCCGGCAATAATAAGAATGTCCTTCCTCAAATTTGGAGAACAAAACTGCACACAATACTCCAGGTGTGGTCTCACTAGGGCCCTGTACAACTGTAGAAGGACCTCTTTGCTCCTATACTCAAGTCCGCTTGTTATGAAGGCCAACATTTCATTAACTTTATTCACTGCCTGCTGTACCTGCATGCTTACTTTCAGTGACTGATGAACATGGACACCCAGATCCTGTTGTACTTCCCCTTTTCCTAACTTGACACCATTCAGATAATAATCTGCCTTCCTGTTCTTGCCTCACAGGCAAATGTGGATAACCTCACATTTATCACACAGATGCCATGCATCTGCCCACGCACACAACCTGTGCAAGCCACCCTGCATCCTCATAGCATCCTCCTCACAGTTCACACTGCCACCCAGTTTTGTGTCATCTGCAAATTTGCTAATGTTACTCTTAATCCCTTCATTTAAATCCTTAATGTATATTGTAAATAGCTGCGGTCCCAGCACAAGCCTTGCGGTACCCCACTAGTCATTGCCTGCCATTCTGAAAGGGACCCGTTAATCCCTACTCTTTGTTTCCTGTCTGCCAACAAATTTTCTATCCAGGGTTACACAAAAAGCTGGAGAAACTCAGCGGGTGCAGCAGCATCTAAGGAGCGAAGGGGATAGGCGACGTTTCGGGTTGAGACCCTTCTATCCATGTCAGTACCTTACCCCCAATACCATGTGGTCTAATTTTGCCCACTAATCTCCTATGTGGGATCTTATCAAAGGCTTTCTAAAAGTCCAGGTACACTACATCCACTTGCTCTCCCTTACCCATTTTCATAGTTACATCCTTAAAATATTCCAGAAGATTAGTTCATCATGATTTCCTCTTCATAATTCCATGCTGACTCGGACAGATCCTGTTACTGCTATCCAATGTGCTGCTATTTCATCCTTTATAATTGACTCCAGCATCTTCCCCACCACTGATGTGAGGCTAACTGGAGTATAATTTCCTATTTTCTCTCTCCCTCCTTTCTTAAAAAGTGGGATAACATTAGCTACCCTCCAATCCACAGGAACTGATCCTGAATCTATAGAACATTGGAAAATGATCACCAATGGTCCACGATTTCTAGAGCCACTTCCTTAAGTACTCTGGGATGCAGACTATCAGGCCCATGGGATTTATCAGCCTTCAGTCCCATCAGTCTACCCAACACCATTTCCTGCCTCATGTGAATATCCTTCACTTCCTCCGTCACCCGAGGTCCTCTGGCCACAAGTACATCTGGGAGATTGTCTTCGCTAAGGAAGACACAAACAGACTGGCATTTATTTTATGTTTCCTCTACTTCATTTCAGTAACAAAAAAGAAATAGGGAGAATCTCAATGAGAAGCCTGTTTTGCAACAACGTAAATGGGCCGGGGGATGGGGTGATTGCAAGCAAGGGAAAAGATGCATTGAATCATAAAGAACAAATAAATGACACCAGCAAAAATATGCTCCATATTAAAATTTAAAATATTGTAGATAATTCTCATCCCCCAAAAAAGCAACTTTGATTGATGTGTGTGATTATAATGTGCCCAAACTGGTTGGCATAAGCTATTTGAGTAGTATTTGCTCTTTGCAACGGAAACAAGATTAACTGATACACATCAGCGTAATTCTCATTGGTCTCAAACAAACTAGGAAATACAACAAGCATTTCCACATGCACCTACAACAGTCTTCCTGGCCTGGTCCTCATCTGAGAAACTGTGGTGCAGAATTGATGTATAAGCTGTCCCTCTGGTGAGCTGGCACACTAACCAGTAAGTGCTAAGTGTATTTCCACATGAACGCACATCTTTACTCTAACCTGCTGAGTTCTCAAAGTGGGAACTGGTGTTCAGTGGCGCCATGACCAATGGTACATTCTGATCCTTCTCTTTTTCTTTATTGCTGGAGTGCTGTTTCAGCGGAGGGATTATGTCGTTGTTGCTTCTCCTGAGATCCAGCCCACCCTTGCCATCAAAATGCACGACATGTACTCTCAGAGCTACAGCAATTTGATGGGCAGATGCCCTTTAATAGTTTGAATCCTGACATTATTTAATGCAGGAATGAGTGTGCAGTCCTGAACCAGTATTACATGTTCAAAACACCACGTTAGACATTTTCACAGAAACCACTTTCGACTATAAAACCCCGACTGCAGCATCATGAAAGCACTTGCATGCTTAGAACACGTTCAGCATTCCTATTTAACAAATGAATTGCTGGGCCCTAGTGCTTTCAATACCATTTTAATATCATTGCATCGGCACAAATGGCCTAACATAAATTCCTCTGTGCATTAAACACAGTGTTCTTTGCAGGTGCTTCACATCACTTGGTTGCATGAGTTAAAATATTTCAGAGCCATCATCCAAACATGCTCTGTCATTCTATGTCATCTCATTCAGACAGCCCACTGTAATTACTTAGCCATAATTTCACCTACTTGTCATTATTAATTAGGTTGAAAATGTTCAAGTTATTAACAGCCTGAACCTGGGCTGTGAAGCTGTATCCTGGAGTTAATCCGTCATGGGAAATTAGTTAGGTGTGGGTTAATTACATACATGTTTGTCTATTTGAATGCATCAATAATATGATAAGGTTAGCGGAGAAGATAACAGGTAAGAATTGCTGACATGTAAAATGGAGTTCCTGATGAGAAAATAAATAACTCGTCCAACTGATATCATTTGAAACACCTTAATTTTAGGTACATTCTATCTGAGGCTCGACGAGATGGAACTTAGACTTCCACATAATATTTTGCAGATATCAGATTTACAAAATATGTTGTTCTAATGGATTTAACATCTGAACCAGGTCACATTTTGCTAAAAAAATATCAGTTCCTTTAGTAAAACACAAAGTGTTTGAGTTACTCAGCGGGTCAGATAATGTGAGACTGAAGGTTCCCAGCACAAAACATTGCCTATTCATGTCCTCCAGAGATGCTGCCTGATCTGGTGAATTACACCAGCATTTCGTGTTTTACTAAAAAATCCAGCATCTGCTGGATTCACAATTCTCAAGGAGCACAAATTCCTTGTGGCTCCATCATTTCTAATAGTGCAGATTTTCACCATAAATAATTTTGATCAGAATGATAACTTCATGTCATGATATTGAGAATCATATTCATTATTATCTAGCCTTTGTGAGGTACTTTTGAACAGATTGTTTAAAATTTTGTTCTTAAAGGGCAACATTTTAGCTCAGTGCTTCATAGAAACATAGAACAATAGGTGCATTTGGCCCTTCGAGCCAGCATCGCCATTCAATATGATCATGGTTGATCATCTAAAATCACTACCCTTTTCCTGCATTTTCCCCCATATCCCTTGATTCCTTTAGCCCTAAGAGCTAAATCCAGCTCTTGAAAACATCCAGTGAATTAACGTCCACTGCCTTCTGTGGCAGAGAATTCCACAAATTCACAACTCTCTGGGTGAAAACTTTTTTCTCATCTCAGTCTTAAATGGCCTATGCCTTATTCTTAAACTGTGACCCCTAGTTCGGGACTCCCCCAACATCGGGAACATTTTTCCTGTATCTAACCTGTCCAATCCTTTAAGAATTGTATATGTTTCTATAAGATCACCTCTCATCTTTCTAAATTCTAGTGAATACAAGCCCAGTCAACCCATTCTTTCATCATTAGATAGATCAATTAGTTCATTGACATTTACACCAGGGTGCAAATACCTTGATCACATGAAACTTACAAAGTGAACAGTAGCCCTACACTAATGATGCTTACAACAATAAACACAATGTCAAGTGCAAAACAGCAAAATGGTGCAAGATCACACTGCAATCTGAAATAGTGCAAAAAAATTAAACAATTCTCGCAGAATAACTGAATAAAGTAGAGTTAACAATAAAAATGTGGCAGCAGCTCCAGAAAAGTAGGATGTGAAAGAGATGGTTCATTCAGGCATCAGGTAACAGTGGAGAAGAAGCTGTTCTTAAGTCTGGACTTCTGGCTTCCTGTATCTTCTCCCAGAGGTAAAATAGATAAATGAAATGGGTAACGTGACAGGCATCCTTAATAATATTTCTGAGTCTTCCTGATGCAATGCACTGTGAAGGTGGACTGGATGGAAGGAAATGATGAGCCTATGATGGGCCGGGCAGTTTTCACCACTTTCTGTAGGTTCAGATAGACAAGGGTGGAGCAATTGCTATAGCAGGTTGCAATCCATACATTAGGACACTTTCTGTAGTGTTTCTGTAGAAGTTCAAGCGAATCCTCACGGACATGCCAAATCTTGGATGCTTTGAAACTAAATATTCTAATACTTTGGAACTTGAAGCTGTCGACCATTCCTGCAGTGGCTCCATTGATGACAAGTTTGTATTCATCCTCTTGCTTCCTTATGCCAAGTTATCTCTTACTTTTTGCTGATGTTAGGACCTAGATTGGTGTCCTGACATTATTACACAAGATTCTCGACTTCTTTCCTGTACTTCATCTCATCATTGATGATGTTCCAGCTAACAGCAGTGGTATAATCGGCAAACTTAAAGATTGAGTTGGTGTTCTACATGGCCACATAGACATGGATGTTCATGAAGTAAAGCAAGGGACTGAACCCACAACAAACAACATTTCCAATATACACTAGTTCTACCTGCCTGTGTTTGATCCATATTCCTCTAAATCTATCCTGTCCAAATGTTTTTTTTTTAATTTTGTGATAGTACCTGCCTCAATTACCTCCTCTGGCAGTTCATTCCATATATCTACAGCCCTTTATGCGCCCTCTCCACACACTCACATCTTTCCCATAGTGCGGTGACCAGAACTGCATGGTTTCTCTGGTTTCCTCCCACATTTAAAGACATGCGGATTTGTAGGTTAATTGGCCTCTGTAAATTGTAAAGGGACTGGATGAGAACATGTGATAACATAGAACTAGTGTGTACGGGTTGTCGATGGCCACATGGACTTGATGGGCCGAAGAGCCTGGTTCCATGCTGTGTCCCTAAGCTAAACTAAACTTATTTCGTGTGGCGTGCACAGCCTAAAGTTGTTGGACAACTTGTTCTATTTGATCTTCCATTTGTGCACGTCGAGTTGATTGCATTAGTCGAAACAGGGCGGACCACGTGAAGGTTGCAATCTTCCACCCCGACTAATCTAAACAATGCCCTGTCTAATGAAGGCTAGCATCCCATCTCCCTTCTTAACCATTTTATCTACCTGCAGTGCCACCTTTCAGGATTTGGATTCTAATCATCTGGATAAACTAAACAAAATGAAACTGTTCTTCAATGCTGCATTCAAGTTATGGCCTGATCACATTAGTACCCCCTAAAATGCATCACCTTGTGGCGGCTCCCAAGGGTCGGGCCATTCCACTATCGAAACCCTCGGCACGAGAATGGACTAGTCCGGGGGCGGCCCTTAGCTACAGGGATAAGGGGCAGGGGTTTAGGCTCGATCTCTCTCTTGCAGACCCGACTGGACAAGAGAACAACACTTAATAAAAGTCCTCCAGAAATACCTGGCTCCTTGCCTTCATTTCGGGCTTATCTCCGTGCCACAACCTCACATTTATCAGGATTAAACTCCAACTGTCATTTCTCAGCCCATTTCATTATCACATCAATATCACGCTGCAGCATAAGACTACTCTCCACATTGTCAACAACTCCACCATCTTCGCATTATCTGTACTTACTTATCATGCCACCTAATTCACACATATTACAAGCAGCAAGGGTCCCAGCACTGATCCCTGTGGAACACCACTTGTCATTGGTATTGAATAACAAGAACATCCCTCTACCATCACCCTCCGTCTCTTATTGCCAAACAAATTTTAGATCTGAATTGTCAACCTGCCCTTGATCCCTTGGATCAGTCTCTTCTGTGGGAATTGTCAAACATAGAAAATATGTGCAGGAGTAGGCCATTCGGCCCTTCGAGCCAGCACTACCATATTGATCACAACCAATATGATCATGGTTGATCATCCAGAATCAGTACCCCGTTCCTGTTTTCTCCCCATATCCCTTGATTCCGTTAGCCCTAAGAGTTATATCTCTCTTGAAGGCCTTAATGAAGTCAAATATAAACCATATCTACTGCACAGCCCTTGTCAATACACTTTATTATCACCTCAGAAAATTCAGTCAGATTGATCAGGCAAGATCTGCCTCGACAATGTCATGCTGGCCATCTATAATTACTGCCTTTCCAAGTATTCGTTAGTCCTGTCCGCCAGAATTTTTTCCAATAGCTTTCCCTTACAGGGCAGGAAGCGCAATTTGAGAGGAAGGAATGTGGCAGCATTCTGGAAGACTGGTCAGGAATTCTAAAAGGACATATCACCAGGATAAGCGCTCAATCAAGAAAACCATGCAGGCTAAAGGATTGCCCTTCGAGGTAAAATAAATCACCTTGATAGTTAACAAGGAGGGTCCCGACATTGGTGGGGTGGTAGGGGGTGGGGTCCAAAGAACAAAGAATGACTCGGCGAGGGGGGGGGGGTTGGAAACGAGGGGCGAGAAGGAAAAGGGACCATTAAATGAATACTTTTCGTAAGTTTGTCGGCGGCCTGTATGAGGCTATTCTTTGCATACTTGTGTATTGTACGCAAAACAAAGAAGTTCACTATACCAAATGCATGTGACAAATTATCAATCAATCAAACCATTGTACAGCATTGATGAAGTGCAATGTCCAAAGCAGAATCTATAGCCCGCTGCTTGCAGTGGCTCAAGTTCAATGGGCGGCATGGTAGCGCAGCGGTAGCGATGCTGCCTTACAGCGCGAGAGCCCCAGGATCAATCCTGACTACGGCCGCTGTCTGTACGGAGTTTGTACGTTCTCCACTTGTCCTGAGTGGGATTTCTCCGAGATCAGTTTCCTCCCACACTCCAAAGACGGCAGGTTTGTAGGTTAATTGGCTTGGTGTAAATGGGAGTAATGGTGTAAACTATCTCTGGTCGGCGCAAACGCGGTGGGCCGAAGGGCCTGATCTCTCAACTAAATTTTTTTTTTTTAAATAACAGCAGGTAAACAATTGCATCTGGTACTTCTGAGGATCCTACAAAACCTCTAAAAGCCAACTCTGATACAGCAAACTCTTTGGAGAACCTGAATTCTCAGCAGCGATAGACATGAACTTGAGTCTATTTGTCAGTAAAGACATTGTGACGTCTAGATTGCTGTCTGGCAGGGAAATTGCTGATGTTGTGCACAAGGAGAAGAAAGAGAAGAAAATAAAGAATACAAGGAGCAGAACCAACGACTCCTGTCCTTCTCACATACAGCATCTAATTATTTACAATTGCTGACAGAAAACCTGACAATCAAATCCAAAGTTCCAAGTGAACTTCATTCTGTCCTTCAGTAGATCTGACAATTTTGTGGATGAATATGTTGTCAGTGAAAAAACAAACCATAATCACAACATATTGTGTAAAATGATTTTTTTTGAAGCATTGTGCAGCTAGCAGAACAGACTTTGAACATGCATGTTTCTATAGTTTCATGTCTTTTTTTAATTTAATGTTTTCAATAGATTGGATTAATTCATGTCCGGATAATCTATCTCTTCCAAACATGAACAATATTTATTGCAGGAAACAATAACTTTTAAATTGATTAACAAAAACCTTGGCTTATACTTTTGTAGTGAAAACTGTTGTTTTATCTGTCATAATACAGGATGTGTGCCTAATTATAAGCCAAAGTGTCCAATGCTGACACAGCATGCTAGGTTGTGGAATGCTTGCAATATTTTCTCCCTACCAACTGCACTCTAAACTACTTTAGCAGGTAAGAGAGGACCTGAATGGTTGATGATTGATAGATTGATTGAAAGATAAAGCGTAGAAACAGGCCCTTCGGCCGATTGAGTACTCTGTTATCCTCCTTTGTCATCCACCCCCTACTCACTAGGGGCAACGTATAGTAGCCAATTAACTCGCACACCTTTGGAGTGTGGGAGGAAATCAGAGCATCCACAGGAAACCTAGCAGTCACAGGGAGAATGTGAAAACTCAATACAGACAGCATCTGGGATCAGGATTAAACCAGGCTCTCTGGTGCTGTGAGGCAGCAGCTCTACCAGCTACACCACTGCCAATGATACTGGTGATATCATTTGATCTGCAATTTATTTTGTGGCACTCAGTATCCCAAAAGATGTGTGAGAAATATGTCCAGAAGACAGATGAAAATTTAAATGCGTTTATCATTTCAGGCTTTCTAGGCTTACAAACATTGACCACGATCATTTGTGACAAATAGTGAAAGGACTGGATATAGTGAATGTGGAAAGGATGTTTCCACTAGTGGGAGAGACTAGGATCAGAGGCCATACTCAGAATAAAAGGACGTACCTTTAGAAAGAGATGAGGTGGAATTTCTTTAATCAGAGGGTAGTGAATCTGTGGAATTCATCGCCACAGACAACTGTGGAGGCCAAGTCAATGGATATTTTTAAGGGGGAGATTGACAGATTATTGATTAATGAGAGTGTCAGGGGTTATGGAGAGAAGGCAGGAGAATGGGGTTGAGGGAAAGATAGATCCGCCGTGAATGAATGACGGAGTAGACTCAATCGATCGAATGGCTTAATTCTGCTCCTATCACTTATGAAAGTGTCATCCTCCTTCATTCACCTGGTTGCTATTGGCCCACTGCTTGCATGAATGTGGAAGTCACTACCCCACATAGTAGGAATGATTGAAGCAAACAAGGGGTGGCAGCAGAAATATATTAGGGAGAAGGAAATGAGTGTTACACCGATGAGAGCAGAATTGAGTAGAATATCGATGCTGGCATGACATGATTGGGCCAAATATCCTACGTTATTCTATACAGTATATCCAATGTCATCTTTGGAATCCTACATGAGTTATTACTCCACTCGCCCAATTACTCCTTGTTATTTTGAACCAATGCTGGATCTTGTATATTTAATTTAATTTAATTAAAATTTCATATTGAATTTCACAAATAAAATCCAAGAGTTAAAATGAGCCAAGCCAAAACTATCTTGATGCTCTGAAACTGAGTCTCAAAGACCTCCAACTAATGTTTGGGAAAATATTGGCATGAAATGCAGATAGTGGTGATTCATTTAAGTCATGAATAAAGATGTAACAGTTTGTTAAAAAAACAATTAAAATTTGAATATGATTCAGCAGGGAAACTGCCCCAGTTGCACAGACTATAGGGATTGTGAAACTTCAATGCAGCCATTCATTTTACAGCAAATAGTTATTTTATTCTGGGTTAGCCACTTTAATATTGCTTTTATGTTTATAATAACCAGGTGCACAGCAGTGATGGCAATGTTCAGGGAAGCAACCATCACAGAAAGGTGAAATTAGTATTAACAATATTTATAGTCTGTTGCAGATACTTTTGGTATCACAGCCGCTGAAAAACTGGGTTCTCCAATGGGTCAGTACTTTCACCTGCAGAAGTTGGGTCACTCCAATGATATTAAGGACAACTCCTATGGATCCCAAATGCAATTAAACAAGGATTTGTGAAACCTTGCTGACAACAGCTTAAACTAAATTTATTCACACTCTTTATAGTGAGTAGACTATAGAGAATTTGAAGCCATTATACTGGGTTGCTTTCCCTGCCCAAAGTCCATGGATTAACTGGCATAGATTTAACTTTCTGCATCAACCAATACAGTGTTTCTTTATTATCTCAACAGGAAACGACCAAAAAAATGAATGCAGCCTGTTGTCTACAATGTTTTAAACTATCATCAACAGCAAAGTAATTAAAATATATGAATCTTAATTACACAAGTGAAAGGAAGGTTAAGATATTGCTGTCAATATTGCTGAGTAACGATAAAATATCATAATGTTGTAATTGTGTCAAAGCAGAAACTATTTGGAAATTGCACACAAAATACAAAGTCAACCTTCCAGTCCCACAAACCAGTATTTATGCCCAACTAGAGCCTACAACAGATGCTTTATTTCTCTAATGACATTACGCTTCATTCCCTTCTCATTCAATAGTTTCTTTATTATCAGGTGTACCAAGGTACTGTGAAAATACTTTTTTTGCATGCAGATCAGCAAGACTATCACCATACAATCCCTTGGTTAGTACCGAAATGCATAAAACTAGAGGAAAATAATTAAAGTACAGGTAGACAAAAATGCTGGAGAAACTCAGCGGGCGAGGCAACATCTATGGAGCGAAGGAATACGTAACGTTTTGGGTTGAAACCCTTCTTCGTCTGGAGAAGGCTTTCGACCAGAAACGGTCTGAAGAAAGGTTTTGTCCCGAAACGTTGCCTATTTCCTTCGCTCCATAGATGCTGCCTCACCCGCTGAGTTTCTCCAGCATTTTTGTCCACCTTCGATTTTCCAGCATCTGCAGTTCCTTCGTAAATAATTAAAGTGCAGGTCAGGGCAGGAAGTATTTTTGGAGTATGAATAGAGCTGGTTTCAAGTTTATTTTTGAGATACAGAGCAGAAGTGGGCCCTTTGGACCACTGAGTCCGCACGAACCAGTGATCCCCGCACACTAACATTATCCTACACACACCAGGGACAATCCTACAATGATACCAAGCCATGTTTGGTTTGTGGGAGGAAACCAGAGCTCCCAGAGAAAACACACACGGTCACAGGGAGAACTATAAACTTCGTACAGACACACCCGTAATCAGGATCAAACTCAGGTCTCTGGCACTGTACGGCAGCAAGTCTACCTGTGTGCCACCGTGCCACCCTTGATAAAGACAAATTGTGTTGATTGACTTGAGTGAATTATTTGATTAAATCACAGGATCAGTTTAATAAAGGTAAAGTTGATGTTATTTATTTGAACTTTCAAAAGTTTAAGTGATATTGTGCATTCTGAAAGGTAGCATGTATAGGGGCCAGATAAACCAAATGATGCACTGATCAGGAATGGAGAGATGTGAGGTATACCTACATAAGACATCATAGGTGCAGTTAAGAAGTTGTTGTAAAAGAACATTTAGGATTGTTTGCTTTATTAATAGAGATACTGAGTACAAAAAATAAAATAAGGAAATTATACTATTATGTCTGTAAAATATTTATTTGGGCTCATACAGAGGCTTGTGTTCAGTACTGGAAGCTGCACTTATGGGCTCTCAAGGTATTCCTTGATTATTTTTCACATTGTCAGGTAGATGTCAATGTTATAGCAAAATTAGAACCTCTGAGCATTGTGCTACAAGACAAGCATCTAGCATGAGAGCTTGGACGTTATTGGAACCCATCACCATGGTTGTATCTGATGCACTCATGTGTTTATGATGTATTGAGAAGTGAAATGAGTTGGCTATAGATGGATGTTTATGATAGTGGGGAAGAGGATTAGCTGTCAAGCATTTTGGATGAAGATTTAGGTTAGTTTAGTTTAGTTTAGAGATACAGTGCGGAAACAAGCCCTTCAGCCCACCGAGTCCACACCGACCCGAAATCCCCGCACATTAACGCTATCGTACGCACACTAGGGACATTTTACACTTATACCAAGCCAATTAACCTACAAAACCTGTACATCATTGGAGTCTGGGAGGAAACCGAAGATCTCGTAGAAAACCCATGTGGTCACAGGGAGAACGTACAAACTCCGTACAGACAGCACTCGTAGTCGGGATTGAACCCGGGTCTCCGGTGCAGCAAGTGCCATAAGGCAGCAACTCTACCGCAGCGCCACCGTGCCGCCCTTGCATAAGATTGTGGCAAATGTTTCTCGTTTTTGCGTCTATGATTATATTCCACTCTCAATTGCCTTTCGCTTACTCAAAGGCATCAAAGTTTGATGTCCTTTCATGTTAATTTAGTTAAAGCTCCAGTGTAGGACTTCAGTTACATGGAGTCCTAGTAGTATCTATTTGTCTATACGATTACTAAAACTCTCATCTTGACCACTTCCGGTCTGCGTTGTAATTAAATTTGTGCAAAAATGACCCCCCCATAGTTCTACGATTTTTAACCACCTTACTCACCATTCTCCTCTGCTGCAAGTTTTGTTCAGATCGGTCAAATATTAGATTGGTCTGTTATTGGCCAGGACGACGACGCTCCTTCCGGCATCCGCTATCAATCACTGGCCACGAGAATAAAGCTGAAGGAGCGTAGTGAGCAAAGTGCAAGCGGGGGCAGTGTTCTGTGAGCGGGGGCCCACACCACCCCCTCCCACATACACCCCCTCCCCTATCCCTAACCCCACAACCCTCCACCACTCCCAAACCCTCCCTCCCCTACACACCCCCTCCCCTACACACCCCCTCCCCCACACCCCCCCTCCCCCACAATCCCCCACTCCCCCACATCCCACCCCCCCACATCCCCCTACACATGCCCTCCCTTACAACCCACTCCCCTACATCCCCCCTCCTACACCCCCCTCCCCTACATCCCCCCTAATCCCCTTCTCCTATAACCCACTCCCCTACAACACCACCCCTCCCCTACAACCCCCCTCCACTACAACCCCCCCTAATCCTACACCCCCCCTCCCCTACACCACCCCTCCCCTACACCACCCCTTCCCCCACACACTATTGCACACTTTGACATACCACAAACACCCCTCCCCCACACTCCCCCTATCACACACACCCCTCCCCCCTACCACACACAGCGCTCCCTCTACCACACATGCCCCTCCCCTGCCACACACGCCCCTTCCCACTCACCCCACAACGCCCCACTCCACAACCCCTCCGGCCCCCACAACCCACCCAACGGGTCCCAATTAGTCTAGTACTATTACTAAAACTCTCATCTTGACCACTTCCGGTCTGCATTGTGATTAAATGTGTGCAAAAATTGTGTCCCATAGTGCTACGATTTTTCTGAGCATGTGTAGGAAGAAACTGCACATGCTGGTTTAAACTGAAGATAAACGCAAAACGCTGGAGTAACTCAGCGAGACAGGCTGAGAAGAAGTGTCCTACCCCAAAACAAATGTGTCGGCAGGAGAATGGAGAAAGTGAAAAATAGATCAGCCGTGATCGAATGGCAGAGTAGACTCAATGGGCCCAATGGCCTAATTCTGAAGAATGGTCCTGACCCGAAATATCAACCATTCATTCTCTCCAGAGATGCTGCCTGCCCTGCTGAGTTACTCCACCATTGTATGTGTAACTCAAATTGAGTAACTCCAACATATCATGTCCATCTTCGGTGTAAATCAGCATCTGCAATTCTTTCCTACACAATCATTAAGCCGACTCGGCCATTCAATGGGCTCAAGGCTGATCCAATCTTGGCCACAAATTACTTTCCCATTGTCTTCCCATGCTTATTAACTCACCTATAGTTTGAATGTCTGCCTTTCTCCACCTTGAATATATTCAACATCTCCACCTCTACTACTCTCTGAGGTGGAGAATTGCAAACGTTCACGGCTCTCTAAGAGGAGACATTCACCTGAGGGGAACAGAGGCTGCAGTGATTAAAAAAATTGCTTCTGCATTAATTGACAGAATTTCAGGGTCACAGCAGTAATTATTAAAGCCAATTAACCATTAATATGTTAAATGCCCAACCACTTTATAGCCAATTATTTACCAGTCAGCAAATGAAGCATTTTAATAGGTATATGAATGTCCCAATGCCACTCTCAGGATCCATTGGAAAACGGCACTAATTAAGTGAAGATAATTTTAATTCAATGGAGCAAGTGCATGTCTTTTTGAATGTCAGCAAGTAGGGGAAAGCAAATCATTTGCCAGAAGATGCTGATGTTTGTTTTCTCGAGAATTTTCCCTCCTGTAGTTAGTAGACTTGGAAAGATAAGTGAATTGTAACAATGTTGATACTGCCATGGGAAAGTATAAATTTGTGCCTTAAGTGCAGGATATTGCAATCTCAAGTCGGAGGTAGACAAAAATGTTGGAGAAACTTAGCGGGCGAGGCAGCATCTATAGGTGACATTTCGAGTCGAGACCCTTCTTCAGACTGAAGAAGTCTGAAGAAGAGTCTCGACCTGAAATGTCACCTATTCCTTCGCTGCATAGATGCTGCCTCACCCGCTGAGTTTCTCCAGCATTTTTGTCTACCTTCGATTTCTCCAGCATCTGCAGTTCTTTCTTAAACAAACCTCGTCGGATGTCATTTGCACATTCCAAAGTAATCAATATCTTTTCATATCTGATCTTTGAGCAACTTTTTTTTAAATCACACTTTAATTTCTTGCCTATTATATTACTTCTAGCAGTATCCTTGAGATCTGGCTTTAGTACATGAGTGAGAGTCCCTCATGTACCACAAAAATGAAAGATAACAGGTTTTGACAAACATATCACGTGTCATTATTAAACAATTAATTTTATGTCAGGTTTGGAATGGACATGAACACCTCAACTGAAGCCTACAGAGCAATTCATTTACAGGCAACAAGAGGGAAATGTTCTGAAATATTTTCCTATAATTATTTTAATGTCATTAATATCCACAATGTTCCTAACCATTCCTTCAGATAATAAAAGCAACAAAAATATCAGACTGATTGCTCTGAAAAATTAATGATGAAATATTTCAGCAAGAATAAGTATTTAAATTTTACATGGATGCCATGTGTATCGTGGCTACGGAGACTAAGACTAAGGCTTGGCGTTCCACAGCTGAAAGCACCAAGGAGGATGGTAGTCTGCTCATGTTGCTAAGTTACAGGACATGTATTCGATGATTGAGTTACTACCTACAACAATGAAATATGCTGCATTTACTTCCATTCAACAAGACAGGCATGAAACTGAGAAGAAATTTCAAAGGAATACTATTCATAAATGTAGTTCTTATTAACAACATTTTCATTTTGTTCAAAACGTAAACCTGCATACGGAACTTGTACTCAATTAACTAGTCTTGATCTTCACCTCAGTAGCACATGCTGTACTAAAGCAATGATTTATTTTGTTCAAACCAAGCAGTTCAATCTGAGCAGTTCTTCATGAACATGCTGCGGTCTGGTCTTGGCTGGCCACCCAGTTTTGATCATTTGACTTAATATCCTTTTTAGAAATAGCATCAGAAATTAAATGCCAAGGTGCAGAGAGATTTAAGGGAAAGTCATGGTCATAAGTATTTTAGTAGAGAAAATAAGGAGAAATTGCTTTGATGGGAAGAAGAATCACCTTTTTTTAATTAGCTAAAATAAGCCATCTTAAAACAGTTAAAGTTGCAAATTGTTTTAATCACTATCTGCAAGGAGAGCAGAAAAAGATTTAAGAATAACTTTCTGAAGGGAAGCTGAAGGGAAGCAAACTATATTCCAAAGAGGAAAGACCTCAGACTAATTAAATAGAACTTGAAAGTAATGGAATTAGCGCAATGAGTTAAAAATTACTCCCTTTCTCATACGAACCAAGATGGCAGCAGAGGCGGGTGGAAGGAGAGATCAAAGTTGGTGAAGGGGCTTACGTCCTGCACCCTCGGAGGTGCTCGGAGGCATCTGGGTCAGCTATGGGAGGTGCCCTAGGGCACGGAGGCTGAGTAATGGCCTTCAGAGAATTCAGGAGCCGATGTTGAGAAGGCATTTGCATGGTCGAGTCCATGAAGCATACAGGGACTCTATTAGATCGGACATCACTCCTAGTGGCCGAGTGCACCGAAGGGACGTGGCACAGAACGGCGGAGCAGCGATAGAAGACATCAACATATTGTCAGGACAACCCCTGCAAAACCAACCCCATGCTGCCACCAGGAGAATGGACTCCTGTGGCCAATTTAAGACTCTAACATTTTCACTAATTCCAGACTTGAAGGATACAAGGTGGCAACTAAATCATGGCGACTCTTAGATACTAACTCAGAGTGGTCTAATACTGTATATCTTACACTTATACTTTGTGTGATTGTGCCTTATGTATTGTGGGATTGTCACTGAAATGTATACAAAAAAAAGAATTTCACAGTACTTAAGTACATGCGACAATAAAGTACTATTGAACCACTGAACATGCAATTCAGGATTTCTTTAGGATTTAACCAAGGGAAAATGTCACTCATGAAAATATTTGTGTTGTTGGAGAATCTCCTGGCCATATGATAGAAAGTTCAATACATTTTCATGGTAACGATATTGGATAAGGTATTTTACTTCGGAGTCACGTGAGTGACTATGTGAAGACCCCGCCAGCACTCATGCGCGACATATCGCATTGAGCAAACGACAGGCTGGGGACGCGCTGGTCCACCAGCGGTAAGTTTCAAACCTGAAGGTAAGTTTTTCAACTTAATTCCAGGTCTGTTTCTCCTTGCAGGAAGCTCTTACAGAGTTCCTGCTGGAGACGTCGCGGAATCCCACCTACACTGCGGGGGAATCCCGGCTGCGAAAAACGCTTGGGATACCCGGCGCGGGGGGGGGGGAAACCCGAACACAGACTTCGGGGGGAATTCCGTCTTCAGGGACCGCGAGGAAATCCTGGCTATGGACACCGCGGAGATCGGAATCCGCGGGGAACCCGGGGCAGCAGGAAGAGTCAAGCCGCGGGGTGAACCTGGCTCGGGGTAAACCCAGCTGTGGGGACCGCGGGGGGGGGGGAAACCCGAACACAGACTTCGGGGGGAATTCCGTCTTCAGGGACCGCGAGGAAATCCTGGCTATGGACACCGCGGAGATCGGAATCCGCGGGGAACCCGGGGCAGCAGGAAGAGTCAAGCCGCGGGGTGAACCTGGCTCGGGGTAAACCCAGCTGCGGGGACCGCGGGAAGACACAAGCCGCGGGGTGAACCGGGCCGAGGGTGAACCTGGCCCGGGGAAACCCGGCCGTGGGAAGATTCAAGCCGCGGGGTGAACCCGGCTCGGGTAAACCCGGCCGCGGGGACCGTGTGGAAGACAGAAGCCGCGGGGTGAACCCGGCTAGAGGAAACCTGGTCGTGGGGACCGTGTGGAAGACACAAGCCACGAGATGAACCCGGCTCGGAGAAACCTGGCCGCGGGGACCGTGTGGAAGACATGGCTGCGGACCGCAGAAGTGCGGATAGCCGGCGGCATTTTTTCAGACTCTGGCAGGCTGAACAGCGGTTCAACGGAGTCTGAAAGGCCTGGACGAGTCAGGCCAGGAGGGTTCCCCTCCGACATGGGTACGTCCTGGGACGGTTTTTACCCATGCGGAGCATGGATAGCGTCCGCAGAGCGCTCATCCCACTGAAGTGCTCTATCCTGATATGGTCCATGCAGGGCCATATCAGCGCAGGACCCCTAGGGCTGCATACAAATCTCCCTCTCTGTGAAGTGGAGTGCGAGGGATCAGTGGGAGCTGACTCCAAACTCTGAAGTATGTCCAGGGAACATACTGAGGTTCCAGAAATTTCTGGCATGGCATCAAGATCTTCGCTAACGAAGTAACCTGGAAGGGCCAGAGTTCCCTCGTGAAGCTTGTTTAAGGATAAGGGGGAAATTTTAAGGATAAGGGGGAAATCTTTTAGGACCGAGATGAGAAAAACATTTTTCACACAGAGAATGGTGAATCTCTGGAATTTTACTTCGGAGTCATGTGAGTGACTACGTGAAGAAGCCCCGCCTGGCGCTGGATCGGCATTACGTCGACACTATCGGTAGAGGAAGAGCTGCAGAGCGCAGCTCCAACACAGCGGTAAGGATACGGCCCGCAGGTAAGTAAAATTATTTTACTTCCAGGGCGTTTTCTAAACTCCGTAGGCTGGTGGGTAAACCAGGAGGAGTTAAATTAAAATAAAATTTTTTTAAAAATTGCGGGTAAAACGTGCGTGCCGGGGTGTAGAAAAGTCGGGACAGCAGATTATTGCGGAGCCGGTTCCGATACCGGTGGCGGTTGAAATACCCGTTAGTGAGGCTTTGATTGCTCCACAAATAGAAACTTTGGAGGAAAACCCAGTGCCTAAAAAATGTACAAGAAAAGCTAAAAGGCCTGAGGTTTCTGAGGATTCTGGCTCAGAAGGTCCAGAAAGAAAAGCCTTACGGCTCAGAATGGATCAAATGGAGAAAATGCTCCAAACTATAATCAACCAAGGGTCTAAGTACCCAGAATATTCCCAGGCAGCCCCTGAGGGGGTTCCATATCATGAATATGGTGCCAGTTTGAATTGGGAATTTGAAACTCCAGTGCCCGGGATTGGGCTGGAGGAAGTCTCCTTGAACAAAGTTTCAGGAGTACCAGGGCTGTATGAGACAGACCCTGAAAGTGGTGATTGAGGTCCGGAGTACACACCACAATACAAATATATTGATCCAGGTGTGCCTGATATGGCACAAAGTTTTGCTATACCTGGAGGAGGCAGTGAGGCCATGGAAGAAAACCTGGCGGCCAATATTAATTATATGGTCTCTCACCCGCTTCAAGAAGCTGTTATGGTTGAGACAGCAGAATTGTATAAAACACCTATTAATTGTGCCTCATTGAAGGTACCTATGGTGAATCCGGCTATTTGGCCGCCAATGTCATCGATGATGCGGGCGCAGGAGATTCGATTTCAAAGAATCCTCAAGCTGATTTCAGCTGGCATTACTGCCTTTGGAAGATAAGTGGAAGGTTGTGGAGTGACCAAAGTTCAGAAGCATATGTTGGCTTTATTCTGCAACTCAATTTTTGAGATAAATTGTATGAGGAAGATTGCCATTTGGCCTCTGTTACATCCAAGATTTGCAGGGTTGTGCAAGCCAAGCAATGTTCAAACTCCTGGTTATTTGTTCGGAGAAAATTTGTCTAAACAAATTAAAGAAATGGATGAAGAGGCAAAAACTATTGGCCTTATGAAACCCTTGAGTTTTGGCCAGAGAAGGGCTGGTCATATGAAAAGGGGATTTGATTTTGGAGCTGGAACAAGCCGAGGCAGGAGTATGATAAGAAAGAATTACCAGCCAGCACATCCGAATGTACACCCATTTATTGGGAAAAGGAGATCATTTCGTCCAGTTGGAGAGGTACAAAAACTTTATCCTATCAAAGAAGAATGTTTGGATGAACCTCAGATTGGTGGTAGACTCCGAATGTTTTATAATGAATGGGACAGTATAACAGCTGATCGTGTTGTATTAGATACTGTGTTAGGATCTACCATTGATTTTGTAGAAGGTATGGATCCATTGGGACAGAATAAGCCTAATCATTCTTTGATGTTTTCAGTTCTTGAAAAAAATCAAATTGACAAAGAGGTTAAGAATTTGTGTGAGAAAGGTTATTGAGAAAACAGGAGAGGATCCACATCAATTTGTATCAAATTTTTTCCCCAGACCAAAGAAAGATGGGGGTTGTAGAATCATTTTAGATCTCACACAATTGAATACATTTGTCCAGTATAAACATTTTAAAATGGACACATTCAACACTGCAATGCAGCTGGTATCAACAGGTTGTTATATGGCTACAATAGATTTGAAGGATGCATATTATTTGGTCCCAATTCATCATAGTTTTCGCAGGTATTTAAAGTTTAAATGGATGGGACAGCTGTGGCAATACAAAGCATTACCTAATGGATTAAGTTCAGCACCTAGATTGTTCACTAAATTGTTGAAGCCAGCACTTGCACTGCTAAGGGCACAAAAACACATCGTTATGGCTTATCTAGATGACATTTTAATTGTCAATGCTAATCAGGAGTCAGCTGAACATTCAGTCTCAGCAACTACAAACTTGTTTGAAAAGTTGGGATTCCTGATTCATCCAACAAAATCTAAGTTACAGCCATCCCAAACCATTGAATAGCTGGGGTTTGTGATTAATTCAGTTACCATGTTGGTAACTTTACCAATGGATAAGGTGATAGATTTGACAAATGTGTGTCAGAACCTGATTAACAAACCTTATCCCTCCATCCGAGAAGTTGCTAAGCTTATTGGGAAGTTGGTAGCAGCATTTCCAGCAGTAGAATTTGGTCCACTACATTACCAAAATCTTCAAAGGGCAAACACTCAAGCGCTTATTCAGCGAGCAGGCCATTTTGATAGGCCAATGCAATTGCCAAAGGAAGCCTTATCAGAATTGCATTGGTGGGTTGAGAATGTTCCACAAGCTGCTAAGAACATTTTAGTTCAGCAGCCAGTAGTGTTTTTGCAAACTGACGCAAGTTCTCTCGGATGGGGGGGCTACGGATAATGAGACCAGCTGTGGGGGCAGGTGGGCTGTCCAAGAGGATTTATTGCTCCAAACATATGGTATTCATTATTTGGAGCTACTGGGAGCATTTTATGGATTAAAAGCTTATTGTTCTACATTAAAAGATTTGCATGTCCAAATACTATAGACAATACCACAGCTGTGGCATATATCAATCACATGGGTGGTGTCAGATCAATATCATGTGATCATCTGGTAAACCAGATGTGGCAATGGTGTATTGGTAAAATATTTGGCTTTCAGCTATTTATCTCCCAGGGAGAGACAATGTTGTGGCAGACAAAAGATCATGAATATTTAAAGACAATACAGAATGGATGTTTAATCCACAAATTTTCAAAAATATTGTCAGTCGGTATGGAGTACCGGACATTGATCTGTTTGCATCTAGATTGAATCACCAATTGCCCAAATACGTGTCTTGGGAACACGATCCAGGGGCAGTAGTGGTGGATGCTTTCTCGCTACACTGGGGGAATACGTCTTTTATGCTTTTCCCCCATTCTGTCTGATTGGGCAATGTCTTAAGAAAATAGCGCAAGACGCTGCCAAAGGCATTTTGGTGGTGCCAAATTGGCCTACGCAGTTATGGTTCCCTACGCAGTCATGATGCTAAAATGATTGTTGAACCATGTATGACAATTCCCAGTTGCGACAATCTGTTGACACAACCAGTAACAAAAGAAATTCATCCATAGCATGATCATATGAATTTGTTAATCTGCAGATTCTGACCAGACCATTGCAAGAGTTTGAACTGTCGGACAGGACCGTGGATGTTATAGATGCAGCTTGGAGGAATAGCACTAAAAAACAATATATGTCACATATAAGGAAATGTGAAGTTTTTGTACACAGTCAAAGATATCTTATCATACTGCAAACATTTCAAATGTATTGGAGTTCCTTGCTGGGTTACATTTTGATGAGCATTTGAGTTATAGTGCCATTAATTGTGCTCGTAGTGCATTGTCGTCCTACTTAGGACAAATTTCTGATCGGGATTCAGTTGGGTCTCACCCATTAGTATCCCAATTCATGAAAGGAATTTTAATAAAAATCCTCCCAAGCCCAGACATACAGAATTTTGGGATGTTAGCATTGTTCTCACTTTGCTTAAGCAATGGACTCCAATTACTTCAATGTCTTTGCAGAAGTTAACATTGAAGGTAGTAATGTTAATGGCATTGGTATCAGCTCAAAGAGTACAAATTTGCAATTGTTACGGTTGGATTGCATGCATGTGATTGCAGATAACATTGTGTTTTATGTTTATGACCTGATCAAACAAAGCAGACCAGGGAGAACGGGAGCTAAGGTAATGTTTAAAGCATATCCTATCGATGAAATATTGTGCGTAGTAAGCATTTAACTCAATACATTGAGGTAACCAAAAATCTCAGAGGTTCTGAGGAAGCGTTATTGATAATGCACAAAAAACCACATACAAAATTTCAGTTCAAACCATTTCTAGATGGTTAAAACAGGTTTTGGATCTAGCAGGAATAGACACTGATGTGTTTAAATCTCACTCCACTAGGGCGGCAGCTACATCCACGGCGAAGGTACAGGACGTACCACTCGATCAAAATTTTAGAGGCCGCAGGGTGGTGTAGAGAAGAAACGTTTTCAAATTTCTACAATAAACTTGTTGTCACGGTGCCAGGATTTGGGCACGCAGTACTGGGTTCTCTTTAAATGCTTGCTTTGTTTTATATTATCGATTTATGTTACCATTGACATCATTTATCATTTTTCTTTTGTAATTTTCCCCTACGATAGAGGGGTTATTATTTAAAAAATTGTTCTTTTTTAAAGGACTTATTACATAAATGGTAACAATGTCTTAAAATACCATTTACTCACTACTGTTTTGACTAAACAGAGAGTCGTATGGAATGAATCTACGACATGAAAAACACAGAGCTTTAAAATCTTCACGTAGTCACTCACGTGACTCCGAAGTAAAATAGTAAGATTAAACGAGAACTTACCTGTTCGAAGTTTGATCTTTATTTTATGAGGAGTTACGATGAGGGATTACATGCCCTCCGCTCCCAACCCTCATAATATAAATGATCATCTGGTAGTTCTAGTCTATGTAGGGCCTTACTATCTTACTCCGGCTATTGGTTCTGTGTTTTTCATGCTGCTGCTCTGAAGTATGCCGATCCAGCGCCAGGCGGGGCTTCTTCACGTAATCCCTCATCGTAACTCCTCATAAAATAAAGATCAAACTTCGAACAGGTAAGTTCTCGTTTAATCTTACTATTATCTGCCACAGAAGGTAGTTGAGGCCAGTTCATTGGCTATATTTAAGAGGGAGTTAGATGTGGCCCTTGTGGCAAAGGGGATCAGGGGGTATGGAGAGGTACGGGATACTGAGTTGGATGATCAGCCATGATCATATTGAATGGCGGTGCAGGCTCGAAGGGCTGAATGGCCTACTCATGCATCTATTTTCTATGTTTCTCTGTTTCTATGAAGCAACAGCCACCTCATGTCACATCATTACAGGAACAGGTGTCGGCTGTGAGACACCATCCACCTGTAAAATTGTTCCTGAAAGGACCAGCAGTGAACAGCGCTATGTGGGGGCACAATGCACACTTCAAAATGAACTGCTTCCGGAAGAACGCCATCGGACCTGCCTTAAATTCCAAATTTGCAGGCTCAAGTAAGGCCAGCAATGTCCAGCCACCGAATCCTCTCTTCAGGAAACCTGTCCAAACAAGTAAGAATCAAAAACTGCCCGGCTTGTCAAGGTACCACGGCAACAACACACCCCACGCCTCCATCGACAGCAAGCGTTTCACTGAAGCTGGTGGCATCTTCAAAGCTGGGCACAGGTCTTTCAGGCCAAGGCCCAAACCGGTCCTCAGGGAAAATATAGGATCCATGCACCCCAGCAATCCTACTCTCCAAATCGGGGACGGAAATAGAACCCGCAATAACCACCGAGAACCCGCAAAAAACACCAATAACCATGAAGGTAGGTGGGTCTGGTTCTTTCCGAAATTTGAGGTATGTAGACATTTACAAGTTGGTAAAATTTACACTTGCTTTGTGCATATGATCTATTTTTAAACCAAAAGAAACATGAGATCAGTTTTATACTGCACAGTATACAAGCGAGACAGAGTTGCCTTTCAAGACAGGCCCACAGTTGCGGCCTGCTCATTGTCACAAAGGAAGATATTGGTTCACTGCACATTTCTGAATAGGAAACTTCATTACTGTCTAACAACTGAGGATCAGTTTCTACTCACAGGGCTCACTGGAGGTATTTGAAATTTAGCTGGATGGGGCAATGATACAGTTAAAAGCGTTGCAAAATGGGCTAACTTCAGCCCCCAGGTTATTTACCAAATTATTAAAACCAGCGTTTCGGCTGCTCAGAGCTAAAAAAGCTATTGTTATGGCCTATCTGGGTGATGTTCTAAATGCTGTATTTTGCCAAATTAGCAGTATCAGCCACAAAACTATATTTCAGAAATTGGTTTCTCATCCATCCAGTTAAATTTAAGTTGATACCAACTGAAATTATTGAGTATTGGGATTTACCTTTAACTTTATTAAATTGTCTGGGAATTGACAATATATTGGCTTTCAGCTGTGCTATTTGGGCTTTGCATTATCAGAGCTATACAGCGTGCAAAGGAGTAAGCTCTCAAGTACCATGTAGGTCATTGCTACCAGACCTATGCTTTTTCCAGCTGAAAGTATTGCTCAAAGATGGAAAATTACTAATACCATCTCTAGTTTACATGAGTTACCAATAGTTCAGTTATATGGTATCAACTACCTATACACACTAGGTGTATTTTGTGGATTAAAGGTTTGTGCAAATATGCATAATCTGCATGCTCAAGCCTAACTTGACACACTCTGGTGCTGTTATATGTTAATCACATGGGTGCAATCAAGTCAAAGTATCCGGTGATAGTTTACCTAACTTCATTTGGCATTGGTGTATCATCATGTAAAATCAATGACTACACAGAATGGATGTTGGATCACAAGTATTCAATGGCATTGTGGGCTCGATGGAACACCAAAAGACCGAGATGTTTGCATCTAGGCTCTATCACCAGTTTGAAAAATATGTGGCATATCAGTGGCGATAGATGCATTCTCGCTTCACCGGGGAGGAATGTTCTTTATGTCTTACTCCATTTTGCCTCATCAGACGGGTCTTGCAAGGTTCAGCAATTTCCCGCTTCAGGCATTGTCGTAGTGCCTGACTGGCCTATACAGCCACGGTTCCCGCTGATGTTGGGAATGATAATGGAACCTTGTATGGTTATTTCTAGACACAAAATTGCTGGTTAGCCATGACTCGGGGAACCATCCTCTGCATGATATAATCAATTCATTGACTTGCAGACTGGGAGGACCGTTTCCTGTGGCTCGGGTTGTTAAACCAAACCAGGGACGTGCTCACTGCAATTGCAGGGATAGCACCAAATAAGCAGTACTCCCTCATAAGGAGATGGGAAGTATTTTTGTTTTATACTAATATTGCCTATAATTCGGCACGGATGACTGACGCCTTGAAGTTCAGTTCTATATGGGGTTTTGACAATCATTAATTAGAATGCCATTTACTGTGCCTAACATGCCTCCTCATCATATTGGCTGTGGGGAGCGGGATCCACTTTGTCGGGTCTCACCTTCTGATATCTAGATTGTGAAGGGTATCTTCAACTGGAAACTTCCCAGGCCTGGTACGCAGAGATATGGGATGTTAACATTGGAACATCCCTGTTCTTGGTCAAACTCACTTACAAAGTGGTTATGCTCATGGCGCTGAGTTCAGCGCAACGGGTCCAGTCTTGCATAGCCGTGATTGGACAGGATGATTATATCTGCAGGCAATATAACATTTATGTTTATGACTTGGTCAAGCAGAATACACCAGGGACATCAGGTCTCAGACTAGATTTGTTGGCATATCCCATGGACCTTTGGTTGTGTGTGGCCACACATCTACACCAGTATGTTAGGGAAACTGAAGCCTTGGAGACTCTGAACTAGCAATGTTTGTTGACCGCATAAAGCCTCATAAGAAGGTATCACTACAGACCATCTTCAGGTGGTTAAAACGGGATCTGGGTTACAGGAGTGAACACTGACATTTTCAAGTCTCACTCCACCTACGCTGCAACAATATCAGCAGCAGGGTTGTGGACGTTTTGCGGGACAGCATCCTAGCGA
The DNA here is from genome assembly GCA_963514005.1 of Raja brachyura. Next base: position 16,298,640 of record OY740798.1, on the reverse strand, counting down.
CTGCAGGATGGTCAAACAAACGATCTTCCAGAACATTTTGGAACTAACCCATTGCCAGACCGGGGGATTTGCCAAACCCTATTTTGGGTCCTGTTTGTAGTTTCTTCCCAGTTGAGGGAGGTTACTATTATCATTATTTGTTCATTAAAAGCATCAACATGTCTATATCTATGTCACACCTGAATGCATTATTAATGTTCACTCGTCATTGACCAACTGATGCATGGTGTGTGACGCATGGACTCATTTCCACGGCATGAAATCACAGAGCTTTGAAATCTTCACGTAGTCACTCACGTGACTCCGAAGTAAAATAGTAAGATTAAATGAGAACTTACCAGTTTGAAGTTTCATCTTTATTTTATAATAATAATAATAATAATAATGCATTTTATTTGCTGGTGCCTTTCTGGACACCCAATTACACCTTACAGGACAGAAAATCACAATACATTATCAATATTAAAATCAAGTTGATTAAAAACAAAAAACAAAAAAAACAAAAAATATACAAAACATTTTAAGTCATTAAAATCAGGGTGAACATGGTGGAAGTTGTGTCGGTTATGCTAACCTAAACAGGTGTGTTTTGAGTTGTGATTTGAATTGATCGATAGTGTCCAGGTGATGGATAGGAAGTGGGAGAGTGTTCCAGAGACGTGGGGCAGAGCAGCTGAAGGCTCTGGCACCCATGGTGCTGGGTCTAACTGTGGGGACAGTTAAAATTGCAGCTGAGGAGGAACGAAGTGACCGGGAAGGAGTGTATGGTAGCAGCAGGTCAGAGAGGTATTGGGGGGCAAGGTGGTGTAGGGCTTTGAAGGTCATCAGTAAAATCTTGTAGTTAATCCGGTGGTGCACAGGGAGCCAGTGGAGCTGAGTGAGGATGGGTGTGATGTGGTCCAATGATCAGGTGCGGGTGATGATCCGGGCTGCAGAGTTCTGAATGCATTGGAGGCGATGAAGAAGTTTATTGGAGGTGCAAGTGAGGAGGGCGTCGCTGTAATCAATGCGGGATGTGAACAGAGCGTGGATGAGGACTTTTGTATTGTCTTTGGAGAGGGAGGGGCGGAGTCTGGAGATGTTGCGGAGATGAAAGTATGGAGGGCGTGTGATATTGCTGATGTGGGGGCCAAAGGAAAGTGTACTGTCCAGAATGACGCCGAGACTTTTGACATGGGAGGAGGTGGGTATGGATGAGCCATCAACTAAAATGGTGAACAGGTGGGTTTTGGAGAGTGTGGACTTTGAGCCAATTAGCATGATTTCTGTTTTATTTCCATTGAGTTTTAGAAGGTTGAATGACATCCAGTTGCTGACAGATTGAAGACAGGGGGTGAGGGCAGTTGGGAGAAGGGAGGTGTTTGGTTTTGTGGAGAGGTAAAGTTGTGTATAATCGGCGTAGCAGTGAAAATTGATTCCAAAATGACAGAGAATATTGCCAAGAGGTTGAATATAGATGATAAAAAGCAGTGGCCCCAGCACCGATCCCTGAGGAACACCATGGGTGACTGTGTCAGTTGTGGATGTGACTTTATTTCCCTGGATGAACTGTTTTCTGTCATGTAGATAGGACCTGAACCAAAGTATTGCATTGTTGTTGATGCCGGTGGCAGATAAATGTTCCAGAAGAATTGGGTGGGAGATGGTGTCAAAGGCTGCTGTGAGGTCAAGAAGATCAGGATGGATAAGTGGCCGGTGTCAGCTGCGAGAAGGAGATCATTTGTAATTTTTACCAAGGCTGTTTCAGTGCTGTGATTGTGGCGAAAACCGGACTGAAATGGTTCATAGAGGTTATTGTTTAAGGTGGACTTGAAGTTGTGTCGCTCCTGTCCTTTCCATAAGTTTAGTGATGAATGGGAGGCTGGAGATGGGGCGGTAGTTATTTGGATTGTTTGGATCAGAACCTGTTTTTTTTTTAGAATCGGGGTGACAGAAGCTGTGAGGAGTTACGTTGAGGGATTACGTACCCTCCGCGCCCAACCCTCAATCATAAAGGTCAACTGGTATTCTAGTTCCCTTATCTTACTATATTTAGGTCAACTTCTGTCATCTGTGATTTCGCACCGCTGCTTTGAAGAATGTCGCGCATGCGTGCTGGCGGGGTCTTCACGTAATCCCACAACGTAACTGCTCATAAAATAAAGATCAAACTTCAAACTGGGAAGTTAACATATATAATAACATAGGTGAGCAAAGGTAGCAAAGCTGGTTGCATACTTCAGACCTGTAGAATGCGTGACATTCTTCAAAGCAGCTGTGTGAAATCACAGATGACAGAAGTTGACCTAAATATAGTAAGATAAGAGAACTAGAGTTCCAGTTGACCTTTAAAGAACCATAGTTCTCATTTAATCTTACTATTTAGTTGTGTAAAATCAAACTGAGTATCCTCAACAAAGTTATCTTTTACACATGCTGAATATTGGAGTATCTGTGTCAACTTTAAATTAAATTGATTATGTATCCTTATTTCAATTAATTCTGAACAGTATCACATCGTGTTTCCTCTCTCCTCCTTTTGATTGTACTCAGTGAATCAAATTTGGATGTTCCCATACCTTGAATTGCGAAAGAAGTCACGATATATTAGTTCTAGATTTATACTAGTTCACTAATGGAGCTTTTCAAGCATCTTTAGCCATACCTACAGAGTACACCGTTAACTGGGGCGGCAAAATGAGGCAGCGGTAGATTTGCTTCCTTACAGCGCCAGGGACCCAGATTCGATCCTGACTGCGGGTGCTTTCTGCACAAAGTTTGTACGTTCTCCCTGTGACCGCATGGATTCCTCCCACATGCCAAAGACATACAGATTTGTAGGTTAATTGGTTCTGGTAAGTTCTAATATTGTCCCTACTGTGTGTAGGATAGTGTTAGTGCAGGGATCGCTGGTCGGCGCGGACTCGATAGGCCGAAGTTGCTGTATCCGCGCAGAGTCCACGTCACACAATACTCACCCCAAACACGAACACTATCCTACACACAGTATGGACAATTTACAATCTTACCAAGCCAATTAGTCTGCAATACTGTGTTAAAGAAGGAACTGCAGATGCTGGAGAATCGAGGGTTACACAAAAAGCTGGAGAAACTCAGCGGGTGCAGCAGCATCTAAGGAGCGAAGGAGATAGGCGACGTTTCGGGTCGAGACCCTTCTTCAGACTGTCAACAATACTGTACGTCTTTGAGTGCGGGAAGAAACTGGGGCTCCCAGAGAAAACCTACGCAGGTCATATGGAGAATGTACAAACTCCCTACAGACAGCAACTGTGGTCAGGATCAAACCCGGGTCTCTGGTGCGGTAAGGCAGCAACTCTACTGCTGCGCCACCGTGCTGATAAGACTTTTAACCTCAAAGACTTTGAAAATGTTCATGCTCAGATCAATGTTAATGGTCAGCTCTTCAAAAATGTAGATAAAAAAATAATGAGGATGGTCAGATCAATGAGGAAGGTGAGCAAAGGTAGCAAAGCTGGTTGCATACTTCAGATCTGTAGAATCACTCAATGTAGCTCTGCCACTTACATAAACTAATGGTATTGTTATGTGTTGAAATTGATTTAAGGAAAATGTAAGGCTGATACCACATATATAAAAAAACTAAAACATGATGATGCCAGCCCTGCATACGCAAAGTCGTAGGTTGGGAGGGGTTAGTAAGGATGTTAGTTCAATATTAAAGATGAAGGTGGGAGCCAACATAGTCTGCCTTAATGGGGCAGCCTCTCAGCTGCACTGCCGTCAGGGAGAGGAGACCTAGTCAGTCTCCAACAGACATAGATGGGATGATCACTGTTGTCAGAAACACACTTTGGCAAGTGAGATCAGGTCAGTCTCCAGAGGTTGTGTAGGAAGGAACTGCAAATGCTGGTTTAAACTGAAGATAGACACAAAAAGCTGGAGTAACTCAACGGGACAGACAGCATCTCTGGAGAGAAAGAATGGGTGACTTTTTTTGGTAGAGAACCTAATGTCACCCATTCATTCTCTCCAGAGATGCTGCCTGTCCCGCTGAGTTACTCCAGCTTTTTGTGTCCAGACGTTGTGTTCTGTGGGGTTCAGGTTTCCTCCCACATCCCAAAGACGTGTGGGTTTGTCAGTTAATTGGCCTCGGTAATTGTCTCTAGTGTGTGGAAAGTGGGATAACATAGAACTAGTTTGAACAGGTGACCGATGGTCGGCATGGGCTAGGTGGGCGGAAGGGTATGTTTCCATGCTGTGTCTTTCAATCAATCAAATTGTTAACTAATTGATAGCGCACACCGCAGAGGCAACCGTAACTACAAGCTCATATAAGAGAAAGGTTATCCTAATATCCGGCATTATGCTAAGATTCTTGTAATCTTTTAATTCCAGATAAAGTACTTCAGAATAGAATAAGAAATTCTAATCTGTTATCACTCATTAAATTCTTTAGTCAAACTCTCACAATTGACAGTATATGAATCCCAGCCTTTTGCAAAAGGCAGGTGAACAGAAAGATATACTCATTCTATACATAGGGAATTTAACATCTGTTTCACTTGGGACTTTTTCTGCCTTTATTATTTCATGGATGGATAATATGAAATAGATGTTTCAGAGAATTAATTTTGGTCACATTCCTTACATTTCTGTAACACTAAGAGAACTTAGTTGCTCTGTAATGCGTCTGATCTTTTCAAACCGTCAAAGTGTGACAATAAGTCACACCGTAAATTATGAGCTGGACCTATCTTCATAAATCATGTGAAACCCTCCTTGACAATAATGAGAGGTTGGCAGCAGTGATTATGGCTGTATTATGCTGCATAACTGCTGCTTCAACTTTAATGATGTTGGAGCGTTGGTCAGGTTCGTGAGCCATTCTATCAGGATAAACCCACCCAAAGAACAAAATTTGTAGCAAGGAACTGCAGATGCTGGTTTCAACCGAAAATAGTCATAAAAAGCAGGGGTAACTAAGCGAGGCAGGCAGCATCTCTGGAGCGAATGAATGGGTCGAGACTCGAAAACGTCACCCATTCCTTCCCTCCAGAGATGCTGCCTGTCCCACTGAGTTACTCCAGCTTTTTGTGTCTATCTAAAGAACAAAACACCCCAGTCAGTTTTGTTCATCTCTAACAAACAAATTACAGAGCTAATTGCAGAGATAATTTGGGTGGCATGGTGGCGCAGCGATAGAGTTGCTACCTTACAGCGCCAGAGACGTGGGTTCGATCCTGACTATGGGTGCTGCATCTACGGAGTTTGCACATTCTCCCCTTGACTGCATGGGTTTTCTCCGAATGTCCCGGTTTCCTCCCACACTCCAAAGACCTATTGTTTTTGTAGGTTAATTGACTGATAAAAATTGTAAACTGTCCCTAGTGTGTAGGGTAGTGTTAACGTACGGGGATTGCTGGTCAGCACGGACTCGGTGGCTGAAAGACCTGTTTCACGCTGTATCTCTAAACTAAGCTCTGCTACAGGTTGCCCGGCATTTCCAATCAAAATAACATTTTTCCAAATATTATTGAGACAATAAATGTCATTTATGCTGACTGGGTCTCAACCTGATGCCACATTTTTTCAAAATCAATTAGCAATCGACACAAACAGAGTCGCTGAGCTAATCCTGTAATGTGATATCTTTCACTTTGCCAGATTGGAATCTGTCTAAAATGTATTAAGTCAGCAACGGCATGCCTGCTGCAGAATGCCTATGCAAAGTTAATACAGATCAGATTGTCCTCACCGATTGTGAGTCTATTAAAGCTGATGGGTGAGTGAAAGTTCAGCAATGAGCAATATCAGTGGTATAAATGTATGTATTCATTACTTACACTTGTAGACAGAGCCTGCAGCAGTGGAGGGGCATTGGTATAGTAAGATAGACACAAAATGCTGGAGTAACTCAGCAGGTCAGGCAGCATCTCTGGAGGAAAGGAGTAGGTGACATTCCAGGTCGAGGCCCTTCTTCCGGCAAATGGTTTAAAACACAACCTGGAGCCCAGTAGCAAGTCTTGTGAAGCTGGAACTCTATAGAGGCTGTACTACTGCGGCGACCTGATCCACGAGTTCAGACGAGTGTGCCCTCGACTCACACTCGCAGCATGGTTGACACTAGGTCCTAGGAGGTATTTGTAACTCTCCTTCATGCTCAAGAGTACTCCCCGCGTACTCAAGGCCTCAAATAGGTCGCTGCGTATTTTTCGACATGTAAAAATATTATTTTCAATGAGTAAAGAAAGGTCGCCATGGAAAAAATCGAAACTTTTTTTACTCGTAGGTTTAGTCGTAGTAGGTCATAGTAGGTAATCGAGGGTAGTCGTAGGTAAACGAAGGTAGTCGAAGATAGTCATAGATAGTCTTCATCATAGTCGAAGGGAGGTCGAAATCGAAGGAGGTCGTCTTCACTCTCCACTATTCGGTGTCCAATTTTCCCAAAGCTAAACGAAGCTAGTCTTCCACATCGTCGAAGGAGGTCTTCTATATGACATTTTTTCAAACTCTCCTAAACTCTTCTAACTCGCCAATTAGGTTGCCGCAGTGGGACAGCCCCTTATCTGAGCAGTTCGAAGAAAGAATATGTAATGGCCGATTATAGGCACTCATCAGGCTTTGTTCTGCCCCTCCTCTCATCCAGCTCTCTCCCCCTCCACCTCACCACAATCAATCTGAAAAGGTCCCAACTTGAAACGTCATGTCTGTGGAATTCTCTGCCTCAGAGTGCTTTGGAGGCCGGTTCTCTGGAAGCTTTCAAGAGAGAGTTAGATAGATCTCTTAAAGATAGCGGAGTCAAGGGATATGGGAGAAGGCAGGAACTGGGGAATTATTGTGGATGATCACATTGAATGGTGGTGCTGGCTCGAAGGGCCAAATGGCCTACTCCTGCACCTATTGTCCATTGTCTATTGTCTATTGTCACCTATCCATGTACTGCAGAAATGCTCTCTGATCCGCTGAGTTACTCGAGCACTTTGTGTATTTTTCTGTAGTTTATTAATCTACTACCTTTTTGATTTCCAACAGATTACTTCCTCCATCCAAAGAACTTATCTTTCCTTGCTCTCTGCAAGTAACAGAGATGATTGATGCATTCTATGCACACACTTCAGTTTCAATTCTGCCCTAAAACCATCCAGCTGTTCAAGCATTTTACCATCGCATCTGGTAGCGTATTAACAACCACTCGCATGTACGGTCTAATTTCCAAACATCTTCTGGAGACAAATGTGAGAGGATTCAAATCTGACGTTCAAATATGGTTTGTTATCACATTCTTTTAATTGTGTTTGATCGAGCTTTTGACATTTCTGAACAGTCTGCAAACTGCAGTTATTCTGACTCTGTAAAGTGTGAAGAAAACCTGAAGACTTTTTTCATAAGATCATAAGATCATAAGTGATAGCAGCAGAATTAGGCCATTCGGCCCATCAAGTCTACTCCACCATCTACTCCCCAAACACTACTCCGCCAATCATGGCTGATCTATCACCCCTAACCCCATTGTCCTGCCTTCTCTCCATAACCTCTGACACCTGTACTAATCAATGATTTGGCGTGCGTACTCGTATTTTCCTCACTGATTACTAAGTGTTTGACTTTTGTGAATAAAAAGCTAAAAATTAGAGCCTTAGTGAAAAGGGCCTGTCCCACCAGCATGCGACTGCATGCGGCGAGCGCGACTTAACGTGGTCACTTGAGCTGTGCGGCCTCGCGGGGCCGTTCCCACTTCGATCGCCGGAACGATATGGAGTTGTGTGGGGCTGGTCCCGACATCGAAAAACTGACACTGTCCAAAAATCCTATGCGCCAACGGCCTGTCAGCCCGCAGCCACATTGAGGACGTACGCAGCGTCTCGACATCGTACGCTGTGTCTCGACGTCGTATGCAGCGTCTTGACGGTGTACGCCTAGCGCGTGGTGTGGCGTTGCACGATTATGTCACCGCCCAGCATGCCGTTGCGTGATGACGACACCGCCCGACGCCGTGCGATGTCCGAATTCAGTCGGCCCGCCTCCTGCCCAGCTAATTGGTGAGTATGATGTCGGGACCAGCTCCATATGGCTCCGCGGTTCGAAGTGGAACCAGCCCCGCGAGGCCGTACGCCTCAAGCGACCACGTTTCGCTAGACACATGCAATCACATGATGGTGGGACAGGCCCTTTAAGCTTACATATTTTCAGCCTGTTTCGATCAGACATGCAGTTAATGATCTCAGACACTTTTCTGCGGGTTTCTGTTCTGTCTGCCTTGGTTACTTCACTGCAATATTGTGACGAGAAGAAATCAACAATCACATCCTTCTTTTTCAGCAAGAGTAAATTGTACCCTCATGTCATAAGATGAATTTATTAATACCTTGGCTTTAATCATTTTATATCCACACATCATAGAATCACAAAATTGTTATTTTTACTGAAGAAAGCCATTCGTACCACCCAGTGCACAACAACTCCAATTAAGGCAATCTTTGGACTTTAGACTTTAGAGATACAGTGCGGAATTGGCGCTTCCGCCCACCGGGTCCGCGCTGACCAGCATTCGCCCCGTTCACTAACACTATCCTACACGCTAGGGACAATTTACAATTCTACTGAAGCCAATAACCTACAAACCTGTGTTTTTTTGTAGTGTTGGAAGAAACTGGAGCAAGCAAGGTATTGAAGGTAAGGCAAGGCAAGGCAAAGCAGAGATATCCCACATGGTCACAAGGAGAACATCCAAACTCCATACAGACAGCACCCATAGTCAGGATTGAACCCGGGTCTCATGCACTGTGAGCCAGCAACTGTACCGCTGTACCACAGTGTCGCCCCTTCTACATAGAAAATAGGTGCAGGAGGAGGCCATTCGGCCCTTTGAGCCAGCACCGCCATTCATTGTGATCATGGCTGAATCAATAACCCGTGCCTGCCTTCTCCGCATATCCCTTGATTCTACTAGCCCCTTGAGCTCAATCTAACTCTCTCTTAAATCCATCCAGTGACTTGGCCTCCACTGCCCTCTGTGGCAGGGATTTCCACAAATTCACAACTCTCTGGGTGAAAAAGTTTTTTCTCACCTCAGTCTTAAAGGGCTTCCCCTTTATTCTAAGACTGTTACCCCAGGTTCTGGACTCACCCAACATTGGGAACATTTTTCCTGCATCTAGCTTGTCCAGTCCTTTTATAATTTTATATGTTTCTATAAGATATCCCCTCATCCTTCTAAACTCCAGTGAATACAAGCATAGTCTTTTCAATCTTTCCTCATATGACAGTCCCGCCACCCCAGGAGATCAATCTTGTGAACCTACGCTGCACTGCCTCAATCTCAAATTTGGAGACCAAAATTGGACACAATATTCCAGATGTGGTCTCAACAGAGCCCTATACAACTGCAGAAGAACCTCTTTACTCCTATACTGAAATCCCCTTGTTATGAAGGCCAACATTACATTAGCTTTCTTCACTGCCTTCTGTACCTGCACGCCAACTTTCAGTGACTGGTGTACAAGTACGCCCAGGTCTCGCTGCACCTCCCCTTTGCCTAACCTAACCCCATTGAGATAATAATCTGCCCCCTTATTTTTACCGCCAAAGTGGATAACCTCACATTTATCTATATTATACTGCATCTGCCACGCATCTGCCCACTCATTCAACCTGTCCAGGTCACCCTGCAACCTCCTAACATCCTCTTCACAGTCCATACTGCCACCCAGCTTTGTGTCATCCGCAAACTTGCTAGTGTTGCTCCTGATTCCCTCTTCCAAATCATTAAGATTTGTGGTAAACAGTTGCGACCCCAAAACCGAGCCTTGCGACACTCCACTCGCCATTGTCTGCCATTCTGAAAAGGACCCGTTCACTCCTACTCTTTGCTTCCTGTCTGCCAACCAATTTTCTATCCATGTCAACACCCTACCACAATACCATGTGCTCTAATTTTAGTCACCAGTCTCCCGTGCAGGACCTTATCAAAGGCTTTCTGAAAGTCTAGATACACTACATCCACTGGCACCCCTTCATCCATTTTACTTGTCACATCCTCAAAAAAATGCCAGAAGATTAGTCCTGCATCCTGCATCTCTGCTCTGCATTAGTCCTGCATCTCTGCTCTGTCTACTCTGATCTACCCAGTCCCATTTTCCTGCTTGTTCCCACTGCCCTGCTAATTATGTTCCCTTGTGCCCATCACTTCTCCCCATCCAGAAGGTAACCATAGAATCCTATAGTACAGAAACAGGCCATTTGGCCCACCAAGTCCACATCAACAATCTTTGCACTAATCTGCCTTTTATTTACAATTTTAATTTTAATTTGCCTCCCATTATCTCCCCCCCCCCCCCCCCCCCCAGATTCTACCACTAACCCACATACTAGGGGCAATTTATAATCCAAATAATCGAGCAAACTGCACGACTTTGGGGTAGTGGGAGGAAACCAGAGCACCTGGAGGAAACCCAGCTGGTCAAAGGGAGATGTGCAAACTCGTTAGAGGTCAGTATTTGACAAATTAAATCTGTCTACCCATTCAGCCAGATATTGTCCATCCTCCTCTGTGAGTCCACCTCTGTTTATCTCGGGTGTGAGTTTCATGTCATCTACAACATTTTAAATTTTATTCCACGCTTTATCATTGTTTAACATCAAAGAACAGTGGCATTAGAAAAAATCCTTTGGGAACACAATGATCTACACATTTTCAGTCTGATAAACAGCTGTTTACTGTGTCTCTGTACATCCTGCCTTGAACTAATTCCTTATCCAGGCTGACACTGACTCCATTCTCCAATAAGCCTTAGTTTTGCCACTCAGCCTGTGTCAAGTGCCTTCTGAAAATCGATTTGGATATCATCTTCTATATTCTTTCACTGCATGAATAAATAAAAAGGCAAGGAATGCCATTAATCATATGAAAATAAATTTAATCGTAACCTCACAAGTAGACTTCAAGGCCATTGATATCTTTGCTGTATAATATGGTCTATTGCCCATGCCCTTGGGAAACTCAACCAGAAGGAATTTGCATTTATACAGTACTTTTATAGCCGCCTAATTAGAATTAAAGATGATGATTGCACTTACAATCTCAGCAGCCAATTTACAAACAGCAATGACACAAATGTCTCACTTTCTTCCAAATGTTTCCCTGGTCAGTAATGTTAAACACTTAATGTGGTACCATCAGCATGTTACACTCTGCTGCAAAAATCATTCCACTGAAGTCAGTACATCTCTAAATGGTTCGGCAAAATTTAGCAATGTGAGGTTTAGTTTATTGTTGTCACCAAGCTACAGTGAAAAGCTTTTTTGTTGCATGCTATCCAGTTAACAAGACTACATTATTACAATTAAGAGGTTCACAGTGTACAGACACAGTGCAAGATAAAGTCAATTAAAGTCCGATTTAAGATGTTTATTGATTATGCTTGTGGTCTTTATGATGCGGCATGGTGCAGATGGAGTCCAATGAACAGGATTTGATTAAATGGATAAGGGAAAGCCAGTGGATGTAGTGTATCTTTCAGAAAACCTTTGATAAGGTCCCACACAGGAGATTAGTGGGAAAATTAGAGCACATGGTATTGGGGGAAGGGTTTAGACATGGAGAGAAGATTGTTTGGCAGACAGGAAGCAAAGAGTAGGAATGAACGGGTCCCTTTTAGAATGGCAGGGAGTGACTAGTGGGGTGCAGCAAGGTTTGGTGCTGGGACAACAGCTAATTAAAATATATATTAATGATTTAGATGAAGGAATTAAAAGTAACATTAGCAAATTTGCAGATGACACAAAACTGGGTGCAGGGTAAACTGTGAAGAAGATGCTATGAGGATGCAGGGTGACTTGGATAGGTTGGGTGCATGGGCAGATGCATGGCAGATGCAGTATAATGTGAATAAATGTGAGGTTATCCACTTTGGTGTCAAGAACACAAAGGCAGATTATTATCTGGATGGTGTCAGATTAGGAAAAGGGGAGGTGCAATGAGATCTGGATGTCCTTGTACATCAGTCATTGAAAGTAAGCATGCAGGTACAGCAGGCAGTGAAGAAAGCTAATGGCACGTTGGCGTTCATAATGAGCATAGGAGCAAAGAGGTCCTTCTGCAGTTGTACAGGGCCCTGGTGAGACCACGCCTGGAGTATTGTGTGCAACTTTGGTCTCCCAATTTAAGGAAGGACATTCTTGCTATTGAGGGAGTGCAGCGTAGGTTCACAAGGTTAATTCCTGGGATGGCGGGACTGTCATATGATGAAAGAATGTAATGACTGGGCTTCACTGGAATTTAGACAGATGAGAGGGGATCTTATAGAAACATATAAAATGATTAAGGGATTGGACAAGCTAGATGCAGGAAACATGTTCCCGATGTTGGGGAGTCCAGAACCAGGGGCCACAGTTTAAGAATAAGGGCTAAGCCAGTTAGAACTGAGATGAGGTAAAACTTTTTCACCCAGAGTTGTGAATTTGTGGAATTCTCTGCCTCAGAAGGCAGTGGGAGCCGATTCACTGGGTGCATTCAAAAGAGAGTTAGAAAGAGCTCTTAGGGCTAGTGGAATCAAGGGATATGTAGGTAAGGCAGGAACGGGGTACAGATTGTGGATGATCAGCCATGATCACATTGAATGGCGGTGCTGGCTCGAAGGGCCGAATGGCCTCCTCATGCACCTATTTTCTATGTTTCTATGCGTCAATGGAAAGGAGGTGGGTTTGCGTGATGATCTGGACTATGCCCACAACACTCTGCAGTTTCTTGCGATCTCGGATGGAGCTGTTTCCATATCATGCTGTCATGGCAAAATGCTTTCTCGGGTACATCTGTAGAAGTTGGTGGTAGGGTGTTTGAGATATTTGTGTTTCAAGGAAGTCATCATTGAAATCTGTCAACTGCCCCAGTCACGACTAATCTCTGGGTAAAGGACAGGGTAAACTGGTATCGCTACCTTCTTCAAAGCTGATGTTGGAGATATTAGTGGCATATCTACTTGTATAAGGATTGTCACTGAGGCAAACTGTTCAAATAAACAACAAGCAGATGAAGGGCTTCACCGGGCTTCCCAATGGTGTAGGTCTCTATGACCTACAGGGACATTATTTTGTATATGTTACATATTGCACTTCCTCCTGGTGTACGGCAAACATCAGTACACCTTCACTCAGTCTGCCTAAACCTACCTGATCTCCCGGTTGCTAAACACGTTAACATTCCCACACTGACCTTTTCCATCCTGGGCCACCTTCATTGCCAGTGAGGCCAAATGCAAATTGGAGGAACGGCACCTCATATTTTGCTTGGGCAGCTTACAACCCAGCAATATGAATATAGATTTCTCTAACCATGTAACCCTTGCTTTCCCTCTCTCTCTGTCTCTCCGCCACCCTAGTACTCCTGCTAGTTTTACTGCCCTCCTGATTAATTCTACTGTTTGTATGCCTTGTTGTCTTCTTCCCCTCATCCAACAATGAACAATTGTAAATGTCCTTGATCATCATCTGTGTTGGGTTGTTCTTTTCACACCTTACTTGTTCTTTATACCCTTCCATATCCCATTTCCCTCTCCCCTGACTCTCAGACTGATGAAGGGTCTCAACCCGAAACATCACCCATTCCTTCTCCCCAGAGATGCTGCCTGTCCCACTGAGTTACTTTACCATGTGTCAATCTTCAGTGTAAAACAGCATCTCCAGTTCCTTCCAACACAGTACATAATGCCTGTTAGGAAGGAACAGGCCAGTGTGCCTACGTTCTATGGTATTCTGCTGTGCTCCCAGAACAAGTGAAATAACAGCAGTGATATACCGACAATGTGTCTTTGGACAGCAGTTCACAATCCATCTGGCTGTACGAAGCACATATTGAACGAGTAAGATCATGCAGACAACTAATCGATGGTTCTATAAAGCATATGTACATGTAACCTTTGTGCCTGTGCACTGGAGAGCAAAATGTCACAATATCCTGGAGTCTAAATCCAGACAGGTCTGGCCTCTCATAGTGTGCCCACACCACATTCAGGGGCAGTTTGTAATGCAATGATCTGAAGAATCAGAATACTTTACATTCAAACCCTCGGAGAAAACCCACACAGGTCACGGTGAGAACATACATACTCCGTACAGACAGCGCCCTTAATCAGGATCGAACCCGGGTCTCTCGCACTGTAAGGCAGTAGCGCTACCGCTGCCACCCAGTTACTTGCCTGGACTCAAAGAATAACTGTTGCTTTACTAGAATTACATTTATTGTTCTATTAATGTGCACAAGTTGTTTGTGATTTTAAGTAAATGGTTTATCAAGCATTTTTAAATGTCTTTGATCGTCAGAAAGATTTAGAAACAATGGAAGAGCTTTCTGACGTAGCAGTAGTACTGTACTACCCTGGTAAATATATCAAAGACATTGAACAGCATGTCTCACTGCTCCAGCTTCCCGACTTCAGTCCTGACCTCCAGTGCACTAAGTGTGCAGTTTGCATCTCAGTGACCCTATGGACACACTCTGGTTTCCACTCACCTCTTAAAGATATGTAATTTGGTAGGTTACTGTAGGATGCTCTGGTGTCTGCATGTTGTATAAACGATAGACATGCGGGAAGTGTATATGTACATGTATGTACGTATATGTGATTTATGGGTATATACACACACTGAACTTTTTTAAATCATTTATTTTATTGTTTACAGTGTACGATGTTACATATACACACTAATGCATCCACTATTTATGTGGCTACTTCCTTGAGTACTCTGGGATGCAGACTATCTGGCCCTGGGGATTTATCGGCCTTTAATCCATTCAATTTACCCAACACCACTTCCCGGCTAACCCCACCTTGCGGTACCCCACTAGTCACTGCCTGCCATTCTGAAAAGAACCCGTTTACTCCCACCCTTTGCCTCCTGTCTGCTAGCCAGTTCTCTATCCACATCAATACTGAACCCCCAATACCGTGTGCTTTAAGTTTGTATGCTAATCTCTTATGCGGGACCTTGTCGAAAGCCTTCTGAAAGTCTAGATATAACACATCCACTGGTTCTCCCTTATCCACTCTACTAGTTACATCCTTGAAAAATTCTATCAGATTTGTCAGACATGATTTACCTTTCGTAAATCCATGCTGACTTTGTCCAATGATTTCACCACTTTCCAAATGCGCTGCTATCCCATCTTTAATAACTGACTCTAGCAGTTTCCCCACTACCGATGTTAGACTAACTGGTCTGTAATTCCCCGCTTTCTCTCTCCCTCCTTTTTTAAAAAGTGGGGTTACTTTAGCTATCCTCCAATCCTCAGGAACTACTCCAGAATCCAAGGAATTTTGAAAAATTATCACTAATGCATCCACTATTTCTGTGGCTACCTCCTTGAGTACTCTGGGATGCAGACAATCTGGCTCTGGGGATTTATCGGCCTTCAATCCGTTCAATTTACCCAACACCACCTCCCAGCTAACCTGGATTTCACTCAGTTCCTCCATCTTATTTGACCCCCGTTCCACTGCTATTTCCAGCAGATTATTTATGTCTTCCTTAGTGAAGACAGAACCAAAGTAGTTATTCAATTGATCTGCCATGTCTTTGTTCCCCACGATCAATTCACCTGTTTCTGACTGCAAGGGACCTACATTTGTTTTAACTAATCTCTTTCTCTTCACATATCTATAAAAACTTTTGCAGTCAGTTTTTATGTTCCCTGCCAGTTTTCTTTCATAATCTATTTTCCCTTTCCTAATTAAACCCTTTGTCCTCCTCTGCTGGACTGAATTTCTCCCAGTCCTCTGGTTGGCTGCTTTTTCTGGCTAATTTGTATGCTTCATCTTTTGTTTTTATACTATCCCTGATTTCCCTTGTTATCCATGGATGCACTACCTTCCCTGATTTATTCTTTTGCCAAACTGGGATGAACAATTGTTGTAGTTCATCCATGCAGTCTTTAAATACCTTCCATTGCATCGCTGTCAACCCTTTAGGAATCACTTGCCAGTCTATCTTGGCCAATTCACGTCTCATACCTTCAAAGTTACCTTTGTTTAAGTTCAGAACCCTTGTTTCTGACTTAATTATGTCTCTCTCCATCCTAATGATGAACTCAACCATATTATGGTCACTCTTGCCAAACGGGCCACGCACAACAAGACTGCTAACTAACCATTCGTCATTACTCAATACCCAGTCCAGAATAACCTGCTCTCTCGTTGGTTCCTCTACATGTTGGTTTAGAAAATTATCCCGAGTACATTGCAATAAATCCTCTTCCTCAGCACCCATGCCCATTTGATTCACCCATTAGATTGAAGTTATCCATTATAACTGTTTTACCCTTGTTGCACGCATTTTTAATTTCCTGTTTGATGCCATCCCCAACCACTACTACTGTTCGGTGGCCTTTACACAACTCCCACTAGCGTTTTCTGCCCCTTAGAGTTTTGCTGTTCTACCCATATCGATTCCACATCCTCCAAGCTAATGTCCTTCCTTTCTATTGCATTAATCTCCTCCCTCATCAGCAACGCTACCCCACCTCCCTTTCCTTTCTGTCTATCCCTCCTGAATATTGAATATCCTTGGATGTTCAGCTCCCAGCCTTGGTCCCCCTGGAGCCACCTCTCTGTGATCCCAACTATAGCATAGTCATTAATAGCTATCTGCACATTCAACTCATCCACCTTATTACGAATGCTCCTTGCATTGAGACACAAAGCCTTCAGGCTTGTTTTTACAACACTCGTACTCCTTATACAATTATGTTGACAAGTGGCCCCTTTTGATTTTTTCCCTGGAAACCCACCACCTCTTATTCTCTGTTTATTTATTTTTTTCTTCTTCCCCCCCTACATGTTGTGTCTGAGCGCTTCCCTTCTCTGCCTCCTGCCTCAGACCCTGTCTACTGGCTTTCTGTATTTGAGTCCCTCCCCCCAACCGTTCTAGTTTAAAGTCCCCCCAGTAGCCTTTGCAAATTTCCCTGCCAGGATACTGGTCCCCCTCGGGTTCAAGTGCAACCCGTCCTTTTTATACAGGTCACTCCTTCCCCAAAAGAGGTTCCATTGATCCAGAAACTTGAATCCCTGCCCTCTGCACCAGTCCTTCAGATCAGTTCGTCTAACATCGGTAGTGGGGAAAATGCTAGAGTCAGTTATTAAAGATGGGATAGCAGCACATTTGGAAAGTAGTGAAATCATTGGACAAAGTCAGCATGGATTTATGAAAGGTAAATCATGTCTGACGAATCTTATAGAATTTTTCGAGGATGTAGCTAGTAGAGTGGATAAAGGAGAACCTGTGGATGTGTTGTATCTGGACTTTCAGAAGGCTTTCGACAAGGTCCCACATAAGAGATTAGCATTCAAACTTAAAGCACACAGTATTGGGGGTTCAGTGTTGATGTGGATAGAGAACTGGCTGGCAGACAGGAAGCAAAGAGTAGGAGTAAACGGGTCATTTTCAGAATGACAGGCAGTGACTAGTGGGGTACCGCAAGGTTCAGTGCTGGGACCCCAGCTATTTACAATATATATTAATGATCTGGATGAGGGAATTGAATGCAACATCTCCAAGTTTGCGGATGACACGAAGCTGGTGGGCAGTGTTAGCTGTGAGGAGGATGCTAGGAGGCTGCAAGGTGGCTTGGACAGGTTGGGGGAGTGGGCAAATGCATGGCAGATGCAGTATAATGTGGATAAATGTGAGGTTATCACTTTGGCAGCAAAAACAGTAGTGTTATCTGAATGGTGGCCGATTAGGAAAGGGGGAGATGCAACGAGACCTGGGTGTCATGGCACACCAATCATTGAAAGTAGGCATGCAGGTGCAGCAGGCTGTGAAGAAAGTGAATGGCATGTTGGCATTCATAGCAAAAGATTTTGAGTACAAGAGCAGGGAGGTTCTACTGCAGTTGTACAGGGTCTTGGTGAGGCCACACCTGGAGTATTTCGTCTCCTAATCTGAGGAAAGTTATTTTTGCCATAGAGGGAGTACAGAGAAGGTTCACCAGACTGAATCCTGGGATGGCAGGACTTCCATATGAAGAAAGACTGGATAGACTCAGCTTCTACTCGCTGGAATTTAGGAGATTGAGGGGGATCTTATAGAGACTTACAAAATTCTTTAGGGGTTGGACAGGTTAGATGCAGGAAGATTGTTCCCGATGTTGGGGAACTCCAGAACAAGGGGTCACAGTTTAAGGATAAGGGGGAAGTCTTTTAGGACCGAGATGAGAAGATCATTTTTCACACGGAGAGTGGTGAGTCTGTGGAATTCTCTGCGACAGAATGTAGTTGAGGCCAGTTCATTGGCTATATTTAAGAAGGAGTTAGATGTGGCCCTTGTGGCTAAAGGGATCAGGGGGTATGGAGAGAAGCAGGAAGATTGTTCCCGATGTTGGAGACAGGATACTGATTTGGATGATCAGCCATGATCATATTGAGTGGCGGTGCAGGCTCGAAGGGCCGAATGACCTACTCCTGCACCTATTTTCTATGATTCTATGATTCTATGACAGGTTGGTGGAGAAAATCGATAACTTCAAGTTCCTGGGCGTGCATATCTCTGAAGAACTGTCCTGGACCCAGCACATTGATGCAATCGTAAAGAAAATCCATCAATGCCTCTACTTCTTTAGAAGATTGAGGAGATTGGGTATGTCGAAGAATACTCTCTTGAACTTCGACAAGTGAACAGTAGGGAGTGTATTGACAGCTTGCATCACAGCCCGGTTCTGCAACTTGAATTTCCAGGTACAAAGGAGATTAGAAAAAGTGGTGGACACTGCCCTGTCTATCACCGGCACTGGCTTCCCCACCATCGATCAGATCTTTAGGAGACACTGCCTCAAAAAGTCAGCCAGCCACAACAAACACCCATACCACCCTGGCCATGCTCTTGTTTCACTCTTGCCATCAGGGAGAAGGTATAGGAGTCTGAAAACCGTGACCTCCAGGTTCAGAAACAGCTTCTCCCCAACAACCATCAAGTTTTTTGAACTATAAACTTCGAACCACTAACTACCTTGGTTGCACCAGGTACCTTTGTTTTGTTTTGCACTTTTTTTAAGTATTTTTATTTATTGAACTTTTTTTTGCTTGTATATTGTGTAATCTACTGAGCAGTGTTATGCTGCTGCAAGTAAGAATGTAATTGTTATGTTTCAGTACAGATTTGAATCGTACACTCTTGACTCTCTTGATACTGATATGTGAATCTTTGAACAAGTCCCTATGCTCCTCCAAAAGCTTAAGCAGATGGATCCAACGTACTCCCACCAAAATCCTAATCCACTTTATTTCTTTGAGCTAATATTTCCTTAATAAATTTGACGCTTTTTTTGATGCTTTCTCCTACAGTTCATAATTTGACTGCCTGATCGTTATGAAAGCTACACATTATACGTTGATGAATTTCCAGTGATCCTTTGGTTCACAATGCTTTGCACTGCCAGCATTATGTACTATCTACTGCACAGATATTAAGTGACCAGAAACAGCAATCATGCCCACATTACAAATCACCTGAAATTATTTCGTATTTTTAGAAGCCATTGGCATTGTTGTAGCTATTCTACATGCACACTCAAATGTTAAACTCCTATATACAATAACTTAAATTTGTTCATAAGGTCATGAATGATAGGAGCAGAATTAGGCCATTCGGCCCATCAAATAATTCTTCCATCAATCATGGCTGATTTATCTCTTCCTCCTAACCCCATTCTCCTTCCTTCTCCCCCTAACCCCTGTCACCCATACTAATCAACAATCTATCTATCTCTGCCTTAAAGATATCCATTGACTTGGCTTACACAGCCTTCTGTGGCAAAGAATTCCACAGATTCACCCTCTTCTGACTAAATAAATTCCTCCTCATCTCCTTCCTAAAGGAACGTCCTTTAATTCTGAGGCTATGAATTCTAGTCCTAGCCACTAGTGGAAACATCCTCTCCACATCCACTCTATCTATCCAAGCCGTTAACTATTCGGTACATTTCAATGAGGTTCCCCCCACATTCTTCTAAACTCCAGCGAGTACAGGCCCAGTACCGTCAAATGCTCATCATATGTTAACCCATTCATTCCTGGGATAATTCTTGTAAATCTCCTCTGGATCTTCTCCAGGGCCAGCACATCCTTCCTCAGGTACGGTGCCCAAAATTGTTCACAACACTCCAAATGTGGCCTGACCAGTGCCTTATAGAGCCTCAGCATCACATTCTCTGCACCACAATCCATCATTGATTGTGATGCAGAAAGCAGGATCACTATTTTTAATTCTTACCTTATTAAGGGCCTGCCAATGGGCAATAAATAATCAGCTGTTGGTTTTAGATTCCCAACCGAGAAAATGTAAATCAAGTAAAATTCAAATTATTTAAATCAGGAAAGAGCTATTATATTTCCCCTTTCTTGTTTCTTGGTTTCTTGGTCCTCCAAAATATTCCAAATAGAATTTAAACTGGAGGTGGTGGAGGGAGGACTTAAGCCATAAAGGGTTTTGGGGAAGAAAGAGCTACCTTAAATTTAAATGTAAGAAATTCATCTTTGCTTGGATCATAACACGGTCAAATTTCACAGCAATTTTTCTACTAAAGTATTGCAAGTTATTTTTCCCCATTTTTGATATTCTGGCTGGCAAAGAAAAACTGGATTGAGCCAAATGGTGTTTAATTCAAAATTTTATTTGATTAGAGCAAATTAAAGCAATTTAATTTGTTTGTTCGTGAACTGAAACCATTCATGTGAATTGAGTTTTGTGCCTGCCACAATTTGTTGCATTTATCTAACATGAGACCAAGAAGGGTCTCGACCCGAAATATCACCTACTCCTTTTCTCCAGAGATGCTACCTGACCCGCTAGGTTACTCCAGAATTTTGGGTCTGCCTTTGGTATCAACCAGCATCTTCCTATACATGTCTAATATGTTTATTGTTTGCTGATCAAGGAAAGAGATAATGCAAATCCAAATGCATACAATCACATTTTTAACTAATCTCCAAGCACAAACACTTTTGGAAGTGTCTTTCGAGTAATTGTGCAAGTGACAATTTGCAGAGAAAACACAACAAAGAGAAGTTTGTCTTTGGTCATGAATGCTGAATGAGACTAGGAGCAAGGGTGACCTGTGCTTATCGTCAGCATGTTAATTTCCATTAACTTCAACAGAACCAAGTAGCATGGTGGTGCAGCAGTAGACCTGCTGCCTTGCAGGGCCAGCGACCCAGGTTCGATCCTGACTACTGGTGCTGTCTGTATGGAGATTGCACATTCTCCCGGTGTTCACGTGGGGCTACAAATAAAAAACTGAAAAGTGTGGTGTGCAAATGTATTCAGCCCCCTTTACTCTGATACCCCTAAATAAAATCCAGTGCAACCAATTGCCTTCAGAAGTCACCTAATTAGTAAATAGAGTCCTCTTTTGTGTAATCTAATCTCAGTATAAATACAGCTGTTCTGTGAAGGCCTCAGAGGTTTGTTAGAGAACATTAGTGAACAAACAGTATCATGAGGCCCAAGGAACACACCAGACAGGTCAGGGATAAAGTTGTGGAGAAGTTTAAAGCATGGTTAGGTTATAAAAAGATATCCCAAGCTTTGAACATCTCACGGAGCACTGTTCAATCCATCATTCGAAAATGGAAAGAATATGCACAACTTCAAACCTACCAAGACATGGCCATCCACCTAAACTGACAGGCCGGGCAAGGAGAGCATTGATCAGAGAAGCAGCCAAGAGGCACATTGTAACTCTGGAAGAGGTGCAGAGATCCACCACTCAGGTGGGAGAATCTGTCCACAAGACTACTACTAGTCGTGCACTCCACAAATCGGGCCTTTATGGAAGAGTGGCAAGAAGAAAGCCATTGTTGAAACAAAGCCATAAGAAGTCCCATTTGCAGTTTGTCACAATCCATGGGGGGGACACAGCAAACATGTGGAGGAAGGTGCTCTGGTCTGATGAGACCAAAATGGAAGTTTTTGGCCGAAATACAAAACGCTCTGTGTGGCAGAAAACTAACACTACATATCACGCTGAACACACCATCCCCACTGTGAAACATGATGGTAGCAGCATCATGCTGTGGGGATGCTTTTCTTCAGCAGGGACAGGGAAGCTGGTCAGAATTGATGAGAAGATGGATGGAGCCAAATACAGGGCAGTCTTGGAAGAAAACCTGTTAGAGTCTGCAAAAGACTTGAGACCTTCCAGCAGGACAACGACCCTAAACATACAGCCTGAGCTACAATGGAATGGTTTAGATCAAAGCATATTCATGTGTTAGAATGGCCCAGTTAAAGTCCAGACCTAAATCCAATTGGTAATCTCTGGCAGGACTTGAAAATTGCTGTTCACAGACGTTCTTCATCCAATCTGACTGAGCTCGAGCTATTTTGCAAAGAAGAATGGGCAAAAATTTCAGTCTCTAGATGTGCAAAGCTGGTAGAGACATACCCCAAAAGAGTTGCAGCTGTAATTGCAGCGAAAGGTGGTTCTACAAAGTATTGACTCAGGGGGACGGAATACTTTTGCACACCACACTTTTCAGTTTTTTATTTGTAATAAAATTTGGAAACCATGTATCATTTACCTTCCACTTCACAATTATGCACCACTTTGTGTTGGTCTATCACATAAAATCCCAATAAAATACATTTACGTTTGTGGTTGTAAAGTGACAAAATGTGAAAAAGTTCAAGGGATATGAAAACTTTTGCAAGCCACTGTATGTTGTGCACTAGCGTTTAAAAGATACATTTCTTCCCCTGTGCTTTTAAGTGGTTACCTATTATTACACCATTTATCACATGTGCATCATGTTTGTACATCATGGTTAAGAAATGTGTAGTTTGAATGCATTTTCAAATTCCAAATGCAGAATTTCAGGTTAGTATTTGATTAAAATATTCCTCTAACTATATTTGCAAAAAGTTCATGGTCATTTTATTTATTTTTTTCATAACAATTTAAATCTGCATGAAAATGATATAAATAAGTGAAATTGTTTGTGAATTATACACGTGAAACGCAATATGAAATGGCAGTGAGTTATGTTGACTGACATTTATTTGTGCATTAGTGATTCTCATGGTTGCAGTTGTACATTTCAGATCCTAAATGAGTATCTGTTGCATATCATTATTGGAATATCTGTTCAAACGTTTAACCTGATCTTACATGCAATGATATACTATCCTTAGGACTATGTACAAAAAACATTGGTATAAACGGTCATGATGGTAAATGCACCATTGCCTGGAGAAGATTCACAGACTGTCCTTAAAGTTGTACCCAAGCTTTTATTTAAAGTCTTAATGTAACTTAATAGAACTAGAATTAGGTGGCACACCTGATCCCACAGTAACAGAGACCTAGGTTCAATATTTGCCTCGGGTGCTGTATGTGCAGAGTTTGTATGTGACTGTGTGGGTTTCCTCCAGATGTTCCAGTTTCCTCCCACATCCCCAAGACATGCAATTTGTAGGTAAATAGCCTCAGTCAAAAAATAAATGTCACTAGTGTGTAGGGAGTGGATGCAAAAGTGAGCTAACATAGAACTAGCATACGCCAGGAAGCAAGCGGGCAAGATCATGCTATATTTAACTTTTGCTATATTTAAGAGGGAGTTAGATGTGGCCCTTGTGGCTAAGGGGATCAGAGGGTATGGAGAGAAGGCAGGTACGGGATATTGAGTTGGATGATCAGCCATGATCATATTGAATGGCAGTGCAGGCTGGAAGGGCCGAATGGCCTACTCCTGCACCTAATTTCTATGTTTCTATGTTTCTATCATCTCTGACCCTCTCACCCTGGCCACAAACTCTTTGAATCACTTCCCTCTGGAAGGCGACTCCGGACAGTCAAAGCTGCCACAGCCAGATATAAAAACAGTTTTTATCCATGAGTAGTTGCTCTACTCAACAGCCAAAAATCTGTAGCCTCCCTTCGACCTGGTATTTTGTTGGTTCACATGCTTGATCAATGGTGTTTTATCATTAATGTTTTATTATTATTAATGTTTAGTGTTTTCTGAGTAATTCGTAACTGTCACTGTATGTCATGTTGTTACTTGTGGGCGGAGCACCAAATAAATTCCTTGTATGTGAATACTTGGCCAATAAACTTACTTTCTTAACCAGGAGGAGTGGTGATCTGCTGGTCAGCATGTACTTGGCAAAAAGCCTTGTAGATATCCAAACAAAAGGCATTGCTTTAGATTAGATTTTCTGTGGATATCTTAAAATTAATTAATCTTTACTCATTGAGATACATTTTATTTACCTTTTATCCACCTCATATCCCTTGCTAGGAATGCAACCATTGTAAATTTTGGCCTATGACGTAAAATTCATGCATACCTAGTTTACTCCTGAAAGAAAGTGTTGCTTTATCAGTAAAAAATAGGTGTGTGTCCAATGATTACTTTCATTTAAACCTACATTGATTTTCTACAAATAGACACAAAGTTGTAAGTGTACTTATTAATCTGACCTTGGCAGTTAAACAAATACTTGTGCTGCATTACAGACATTGTTGATGAAATTTGTCCATGCCCTCAAATGGCCAGGGCAGCTTTAGGTCAGATGAGTGAATGGGCGATTGAAGGTCAAGATCTCAAACCTGGCAAAACTCTAGGTTCATAAGTTCATAAATTCTATGAGCATAATTAGTCAATTTAGATTATCAAGTCTACACTGCCATTCAATCATTACTGATCATATTTTTCTCTCTCTGATCTATCTTTCTCGCTCAACCCCAATTTCCTGCCTTCTCCCCATAATCCCTGTCACCCTTACTAATCAAGTTGTGTAGCGCTGTGAGACATTATGCTCTGTTAAAGAGCTATACAGATGTAAATTGATGCTCTTTTTAAAGATTACTTAATCAAAATTTCATTATCTTTCCCTTATCAAGGGATTCTATCTTTCTGTTATCTATCTTTCCCTCTCAACCCCATTCTCTTTCCTTCTTCCCAAAACCCCTGACACCCTCACTGATCAAAGGTTAGTTCTACCAAGCAGCAGTGAATCACCGATCCTATATGATTCTAAGACCTAAACTATCTGGAGCAGTCACCTCAAGGCACTCTAAATACATCATCACTTTGTCTCCACAAGGTTGTCCAAACTTACTGGATAGAAATGCCAGTGCCCTGTCCCAGGCCAACATCTCCAGCATTCAGGGTTTAGTCCCTCTCAATCATCTCTGCTGGGCAGGTTAAGTTGTTTGCATGTCCAACATTGAATTCCTGAAATGGACATACTATTCTGTGAAAAATATACATCTTCTAGATGCGCTGGGACACATCCTCAGTGATGTGATCTGGGGTCATCGGGTGTTTCGGGTCTCACAACAGGCCCCGACTTGTGTCCCAGCAGCAACCACCCATGATCAGCCATCTTAATAACTACTCTGCAGGGGTTGGGAGACTCTAGTGCATGGAGGGACTGGGCTCTGTGGGGTGACTCCCGGCCGGGCTCCTCTAAGTTCTCTCAGAGGAAGAGAATACCAGGCAACATACAAAAGATTCAATGTTTCAAAACCAGCTTGATTCTTGAGATACCTCAGACTGTGACTGCCCAAAGTGTGGAAGGAATAAGAACCTCAGTTCCAAGCGTAGAGAGCACAGAAGACATGCATAAATTGAGCCCCACTTTTCCTTTGTGGAGATTAGAACAATATTCATAGAGCCAAACAACATAGAAACAGGTTGTTCAGCCCAGAATATCCATTCCAACAAAGATGCCCCAATTACGCTAGTCCCTTTTACATAGAAACATAGAAAATAGGTGCAGGAGGAGGCCATTCGGCCCTTAGAGCCAGCACCACCATTCATTGTGATCATGGCTGATCGTCCCCAATCAATAACCCGTGCCTGCTTTCTCCCCATATCCCTTGATTCCACTAGCCCCTAGAGCTCTATCGAACTCATCTGCGATTGACCTGTCCAATGTTTCTTAAATGTTGTTATAGTACTTGCTTCAACCACTTCCCCTCAAGCTCCTTCCATATACATAATACCCTCTGTGAAAAAGTTGCCCCTCAGATTCCTATTAAATCTTTCTCCAACCATGAAGGTATGTTGCTATTTCTAGGTTTCTCTTCCCTGTGAAACAGACCCCTCTCTATTCCTTTCATGATTGTATACAGCTCTATAAGATCAACCCTCAGTTTCCCAACGCACCAATGTATAAAGTTCTAGACTGGCAAACCTCTCCCTATAATGCAGTCTCATGTCTGGACAAAATCCTCATAGATCTTTTCTGCACCCTGTCCAGTTTAAAGGCATCTTTCCTTTAGCAGGGTGTTTAAACTGAACACAATACTGTGAAGTGCATCCTCTCCAAAGTATTGTACAACTGCTTCCTAATATCCCCATTTCTATACTCAGTGCCCATTACTAATGAAGGACAGCATGTAAAATACATTCTTCACCACCCTGTGCATCTGTGACACCACTTACAAGAACTATGTATTGTACAGTTATGTCCCTCTGTTCTACCGTTCACTGTGAAAGACCGACCCTTGTTTGCCTTCCCAAAATACAACATAATAGCTTTTACACATGCCCAAAGAAGCATCAACTAAAAGATGAAAAATGAAAAAAGCTGTACGAATAACGTTCTGATCAATGCCATTTTTATCTATTGTGGTGGATGTATCTTTTCCTCCATCCAGAATCCATGCCTGGTGTAATTTATCTTGTCCATGCTTCAGAAGTGTTTCGTCGGTTGTAAATCACGTTAGGGAAACCTGAAGTTGTGAAAAGTGTGTTTATTAATTGCACGCCTTTATTCGTTCTTTTAGCATCCTTAAAAATGGAAAAAAAACTATTTCAGAAATCACTTGTGCATGGAAAATAATGCAATTAGCAGCAAAGGCACTTTAGCCAGAACTGAAAAATCTCATTATTTCCACATCTCTGGAGGAAACCCCTGATCAGAATAGAGAAGAAACCAATTAACTTTCACAAGTGGAAAGCTTCAAAAATTAACGCTGTACAGAAGCTCTTCGGGGGAAATTACTGTTCTGAAGAAATAAGAGCATAAATTTAGCAAGGGATATTTGTTTAAGTTCTTACAGCTTTGATTAGCATTAGATGGGACTGCTAGGATTAAAAACATACTAATCATGAATTCATAAATTTGACAATTTACACAGTGAGATATGGGCAAATTCTGATTTTTATAATCGTCCATTTGATCTATTTTTATGATTTCCCCTGTTTGGATTATCATTTTAATGCAGTTTGGGCCATTTATGTGAAAAGGGCCTTAAAAATAGTTTTTATGTCCCTTCAGGCTTTACATGCCTGTAATTTTGATAATGAGAATAGTCAGGTAATGTAGGGTTCAGGAAGCCACATTGGAACAGCCGTTCATGGGGTCATCTGTTTCATTTAGAGCTCTATAATTAAAGAGTGACATTGGTTAAGTGGAGTCCGTAGCTTATTCTTACTTCTGGCAATAACAGACCACCACCAAAAATCATTCCCTTGTGATGGCACTAAACTCATCTGTAGAGTGTAGTAAAATTCATACAGCATGTCATGTTACCAAGTCCTCTGGCAGCCACCCTGTCCTGTCCCCCTTTCCCCTTCTCATCTTTTGTCCAGCCTCTTCTTACTGCTAATAACCCCTAATCCAGGCAGTATCCTGGGAAACCTGTCCTGTTACCCATCCAAAGTCTCTACAAACCTTTGGTAACATAGCAACCAGAACGTTAATTTAAACTATATTTTAGACTTTAAAGATATAGTGTGGAAATGGGCACTTTGGCCCACTGAGACAACACCGATCACCCCACACACTAACATTATCCTACACACAAGGTCCAATTTAAAATTTACAGAAGCCAATTAACCTTTCAATCTATCTTTGGTGTGTGGGAGCACCCAGAGAAACCCATGCAGTCACAGGGAGAACATACAAACTCTGTACCCACTCAGCACCCATAGTCAGGATCGAACCAATGTCCAATGTACTTTAAGGCAGCTATTCTACCGCTGCGCCACCGTGCCACCCTAAAACTGCACACGATACTCCAAATGCAGTCTGACCAAACCTTTATATAGTTGCAACATAACTTTCTAACTTTTATGCTCATTCCCTGACTGATGAAGTATTGTTGAGGATTTTGGCTACAAAAGAAAAGGATTTGTAAGTCTGGAATAAAATAGGGGAAAATAGATCAGCCATGATCAAATGTTTTTTTCCAAACTGCTTTGCAATGATTTAAATACTTCTAAAGTGTAGTACACCCATAATGTAGGGGAAGGTGACATCCTGAGTTGGATGATACTGAGTTGGATGATCAGCCATGATCATATTGAATGGCGGTACAGTTTCGAAGGGCCAAATGGCCTACTCCTGCACCTATTTTCTATGTTTCTATGATTCGATCCAATTCATTGCAAAAGACTCCATAGGGTATATTACTAGATAATCTATTTTGGTGAAGATATTGCTTGATGGATGATTAATAGTCAAGAAAACCGGGACATTTCTATACTTCCTCCTTTGAATAGTGCCATAGTCATTTTGCATCCATCTAAGAACACAGACTGGGATGTTCATGTGGTATAAAGACAATCTTCCCCACAAAAGAGGAAGGTTCTTTGGGCACAATGAATCAACCATTTGTTGTTGCAAGTGTTTCATGACATCTTTGCCAAAAGTTCCACCCACATGCTAAAAAACATTTTAATGGGACTTCATGCATTTCATAAATTATTCTGTGAGCGTTCAACCATAGATTTGCAGGGCACCAGAGAATAAGGTTATTCTGGTATATAGTGTTTATACTTCAAAAAATAGTTTCTTCCCCTGTGGATATCCATTCTGTTTTCAGAATGATAAAGCTGCTACCCTTGCAATTACTTTGCAAACTTCATCTGTGGGGGCAGTAAGATCTCTTGTTCTTGCAATTTTCACTCGTCTTTTTAGGCTTCCACTGTAGAGTCATAGAGTGATACAGTGTGGAAACAGGCCCTGCAGCCCAACATGCCCATACCAGCCAATAATAAGCACTGCCCAGTCCATCATCGGCTCTGAGGGGATCCATCGCAGTCGCTGCCTCAAAAAGGCTGCCATCATCATCAAGGACCCACACCATCCTGGCCACTCACTCATCTTCCCGCTGCCTTCAGGTAGAAGGTACAGGAGCCCGAAATCTGCAACATCCTGGTTCAAGAATAGCTACTTCCCCACAGCCATCAGGCTATTAAACTTAACTCAAACAAAACTCTGATCATTAATAGTCCATTGCACTTTATCTGTTTATTTATGTGCGTATATATATATTCATTGGTATATGGTCGCACTGATCAGTTCTGTTCTGTATTTATTTATTCTGTTGTGCTGAAGCAAAGCAAGAATTTCATGGTCCTATCTGGGACACATGACAATAAACTCTCTTGAATCTTGAATCTTGAATCAATATGTCCCCACGAAACTAGTCCCACCTGCCTGTGTTTGGTCCATATCCCTCCAAACCTGTCCTATCCATGTACATGTACCTGTCTAACGGTTTCTTAAACGTTGGGATAGTCCCTGCCTCAATTACCTCATCTGTCAGCTTGTTTCATACACCCACCACCCTTTGTGTGAAAAAGTCCCCTCAGATTCCTATTAAATATTTTCCACTTCACCTTAAACCTATACCCTTTAGTCCTCAATTCACCTACTCTGGGCAAGAAACTCTGTGCACCTATCCGATCTATTCCTCTCATGATTTTATACACCTAGATGAGATCACGCCTCGCTTTCCTGCACTCCAAGGAATAGAGTCCCAGCCTACTCAACCTCTATAGCTCAGACCCTCTAGTCCTGGCAACATCCTCGTAAATCTTCTCTGTACCCTCTCCAGCTTGATAACATCTTTCCTATGACATGCTGCCCATAAATTAACATAATATTCTGAAGAAGGGTCTCGACCCGAAACGTCGCCTATTCCTTCGCTACATAGATGCTGCCTCACCCGCTGAGTTTCTCCAGCAGTTTTGTCTACCTTTGATTTTTCCAGCATCTGCAGATCTTTTTTAAACATAATACCCTAAATGTCACTTAAGTTACTTAAAAATCACTGTGTACTATGTATCTTTCCCATTGTTCTTGGTTACTGCCTTGTTGGTTACTGGTTGTTCTGCTTATTGTACTTGAGTTTGGATAGATTGGATTTATGTATAGTATAATCTGATTTGATTGGTTAGCATGCAAAACAAAGCTTTTTACTATACACGTAAAAATCGTAAACCTAAACCTAAACTAAAAGAACATCTGGACGCTTTACACCCTTCTGCAATAACTTTAAATGCTTCAATTGCTGGTAAACTGCTCTCATAGTTTCCCAATGTCATGCTTTCTCACCCCTTTTCTATAAAATGTGTTGCTAATAGTCCGTACTCACATTCATTACCACCTGATCTGCCTTAAACTCTCCCTTTGTAGGCCTTATCTTCCATTAAGGACTCCACTGTCTTCCATTAAGGATCTTATAGAAACATATACAAATAGTAAGGGACTGGAGAGGTTGGATAGAGGAAAAATGTTCCTGATGTTGGAGAAGTCCAGAACCAGGGGTCACAGTTTAAGAATAAGGGCGTTTAAGACTGAGATGAGGAAAAACTTTTTCACCCTGAATCTGCTGTGAATCTGTGGAATTCTCTGCCACAGAAGGCAGTGGGGCCAATTCACTGGATGTTTTCAAAAGAGAGTTAGATTCAGCTCTTAGCGCTGAATCAAGGAATCAAGGGATATGGGGAAAAAGCAGAAATGGGGTACTGATTATGGATGATCAGCCATGATTATATTGAATGGCGGTGCTGGCTCGAAGGGCCGATTGGCCTACTCCTGCACCTATTTTCTATGTTTCTATGTTTCTAAAAGTCACTTATAATGTGACTTCCTGTGTAGCACAGTGGCCCAAAGGGAGCTGCAATCAACAGACAACGAATATCTTTGAGTTTCTAATTCTGGGATAGAACCAGAATTTTATTTTATTTTAGAGGTACCTGAATGATGGAAAAGGCAGACGCATTGACCATGTGGAGATCACTGAGGTAGAGGATCCGTGTGATGCATGAAGACAAAAGCAACCTATATAATTGTCTGGTGACAACAGCAGAATAAATTGCTGATTCAAAGATCCTGCAATACAATTCCAAGATATGCAGCCCACAGTCATATCCCTGGTTTGATCTTGTCACATAATGGCCATGATTGAACTAACAATTAATCCTGTAAGTAATTCTTGTCGCAAGGTTGTTTTGAAGCAGATGAACTCTGCGGTTATCAATATCTTGACATCATCCGACAACATTACATAGTAACTGCCTGGTGTTTGTCTCGACGTGGTATATGTTATCAGGTATTGTCTCCTTGCTGCTCCTGATTCGTATTAGCATAGAGATGGAAGCAGATGTGTTGCAGTACTGAAGAAGGGTCTCGACCCAAAACGTCATCCATTCCTTCTCTCCAGAGATGCTGCCTGTCCCGCTAAGTTACTCCAGCATTTTGTATCTATCTTCAATGTAAACCAGCATCTGCAGTTCCTTCCTACTCATATTAACAATATCAATATGACTCTGATATTGTCACATTAGTGACAATATCAGTATTGTCACTCTAATACAATATTATTGTATTGTACAGTATCAATAGTGTATTGCTTTTATACAGTATCAATATGACTTATCGTATCACTCTACAGTATCAGAGTTTAATATAAACTGATCAGTATCAATATGACACGCAGTCATATTGTGTGAGTCACTGTGATTCACAGTCTTATAGGAATCGTTTCATTTGAAGGACCTTCATTAACCTTTGCTTCCACACTTAGGCGAAGGCTCGTGTAGCAAATCAAAGTGGAGTTTTTTTAATAGTTGCTCAAGATCTGACTATAGGATAATACATAATGTGTAATGTATAATAAATCTATCAATATTTCAAAATGAAGAACCAGGGGATATACTAATGTTATTGTATGTTGATGGATAGGGCCAACAGGTAAAGGAAAACCACAAGAGAGAAACTGCATGCTCGTAAAATAACTTGCCTGATTTTCTGCTGAATTAAGTTAATGGATGGAAATCAGGCATTGTCAATAACAAAAATAGAGGGAGGAAACCCTTTGCATGGTAGCTTCTTTTGTTCAGATCTTGGGTCACACTCTATAATGGCAACCTACCTATCTCTTTCAGTTGTGGTCCTTGTCATCTTTTTCCATTTCAAGTACAAAACAAAAAGTACTGGTACAAATCTCTAAGTAATTGAAAGTTCGATTGTATTTTTTTTTAAAATAGTTATTTTGTTCATTCTGTGCAATAATATTTTTATTACGTTGTTTCCATATTCTGGTACTGTCAAAGCTTCCAAATGTTTGTTATCTGGAGAAACTCTGATCTAGCTGAAATTTTACAAGGGGTAATACAGGTGCAAAATCAGGAGTATTGCTGACATTTTCGTTGATTAGATTTCATCTGAAATGCCAGCAACACAGGAAGAATTGTGAGACAAGTGCAAATTTTCCGAAGAGGTACAATGACAGGATGTTAACAAACTATGTCCAAAAGGTTCACGGTTTTGCAGTTAAATGTGGATTAGTGTGTGGTGACTAAGTCCCACTGTGCTCAATGGGTGTTGCGGTTATTAAACAATAATTGGAGTAGACTGATTGTTCCATCTTTTATTACAGCCTTGATGACAAACTGGAATACCTGCGATAAAAATCAGACGTCTAACGTTTGACTATCTGCATGGATTGAATTTAATTGTTTACTTTTTGCAGAAGTATCGCCGAAATTATGAAGCTGCAATGAAAGGGAAGTATGTTTTTGTCCAATTTATTGAGTTTAATTAAGGTTTGTAATTAATAGAAACTATCGCCCCTCGAGTCCTGAAGGACAACTTCAATTTGTCATCTGGGTGAACGTGGTCAGTTTTAATAAGCTCGGAGGTGGCGTTCTCAATCTCATGCTTCAGCTCCGATCAGACATATCAGGAGATTGATATTCAATCCTTTTCACAGATGCATCAACAGGCAAATCCCTATGCAGTCGTCAACAGCTGAAGCGACAAGGGGAACAAGGGGAAGTACTCAACATTATAAGGAATAGCAAGCATGCGGTTAGAAAGCAATGTGTAGTACTCTGAAAAATATAGATAAATGTTGAGCAATGATCATAGGTAATCCATCCATTAAAATATTTTACTATAATTGTGCCTAGTTTAGTTTAGTTTGGAGATGCAGCGCGGGAAGTGTGACATTTATTTTGTGGTTGATGCATAGGAATGAGATTAATAACCTGGGTCTTCATGTTTTGGTTGTTTTGAGAATAATTTGCTGGCTAGAGACGGCCAGAATTCCCTACCCCTTCAAGTAGTTGCGTGAGGTACTTTTATATTCAGCTACAGCTGCAGTTTAACAGGTTAAGAAAAAATGTGCCTACCAATTAATTTAGACTATAGCCAAGAAGTGATAGTCATTAGCGGCACAGTGGCGCAGCGGCAGAGTTGCTGCCTTACAGCACCAGAGACCCTGGTTCAATCCTGACTACAATACGGCTGTCTGTACGGAGTTTGTACATTCATCCCGTAACAGTTTGGGTTTGCTCCAGGTGCTCCGGTTTCCTACCACATGCCAAAGATGTATAGTTTTGTAGGTTTCGGTAAAACAATTGTAAGTTTCCCCTAGTGTGTAGTGTAGTGCTTGTTAGAGGGATAACTGATTGGCGTGGACTTGGTGGGCAAAAAGGCCTGTTTCCACACTGTATCTCTAAACTCATTCATTAAAATCTCCTGGAGTCATAAATATTCTGTGAGATTTCCAAGTCCCCTTCTACATAGTTTCCAATAACTCATTGTGAATATTAATTTTCTTTTAAGTTTACAGGGCCATAGTAAGCGCCATGTAAGTCCACAGTGACAAATACAGCAAATCAAGCAGAAAGTTGCAGGCTGGCTCTTTGGTCTGACCAGCTGTCACAGTGTCAAGTGCGGCCCAGTGTTCACAATGTAGAGGACAAGAACACAGAAGCAAGGATGATACCAAAAGGTAAGCTTTTCAAGGAGATGTTTTAAAGAACTATCTTATAACACTGTTGCAGATACATCCGATGAGGTTTAGTTTAGTTTATTTTCGAGATACTGCGCGGAAACCCTTCGGCCCACTTGCTCGGCACCGACCAGCGATTCCT
Source organism: Raja brachyura (assembly GCA_963514005.1). The sequence continues at coordinate 16,264,504 of OY740798.1, read as the reverse complement.
GTACACCAGGGGACGCTGTGCAATCATACCAAGCCAATTGGCCTACAAACCTGTACATCTTTCGAGTGTGGGAGGAAACCGGAGCTCCCGGAGAAAACCCACGCAGGTCACAAGGAGAATGTACAAACTCCGTACAGACAGCACCCATAGTCTGTATCGAACCTGGGTCTCTGGCGCTGTAAGGCACAAACTCTATTGCTGTGCCATCTCTGTGCCTTATCTCACACAAGCAGTCACCAGCATAAATTCCAACCATTGTCAAACCATTTATTTAATTCAAATCTCTAACTCTGGTTTACTTAAAGATTAGGTTTATTCTAACATGCACATTTTCTTGTAACAAAAATCATGCTACTCAGTCCCAATGCACACTCTCTACAAAATGATCTAATGGACTTTTACTGTAACATGGTTTCCTTTCCGGGGACTAAATTTCTGAATAAAATTACAATTTTAAGTGTCACTTAAAAATTATTCCACATTCACAGAAACTCAGAATAATATAAAATCTCATTCAGGTATTTTTTGGTGTTATTTTCTTACTCTGGTTAATATTGTTATATTTCTTACTTCCTCTTTAGTATTCTAGCATATATCTCTGTGCTTTGTGTCTTTTTTATCTTTGCAAGCCCTGGCATTATACTATTGTCCAGGCTCCCTGAGTGCACAAGGGAACTTAAACATATTATTTCTCTTTCTTGTGATCTGCTTTGCTTTTGCTCTCAGCGTGTCAACTTTTTTTCATGAGGATTCTGTTGTGCATTCTATTTCCTCAAAATAATTTTTGCAGCAGACTGTGTTGACAATATTACATAATCAAGAGCTCTCTTCTACTCACCAGCTTCTCCAAATGTAATGAACTTGCTGGAAAGTAAACAGCGTTTTCACAGGAACTCCAAGCATTTACTCATAGCGTCATAGTGTTATACAGCTGGAAACAGGCCCTTCAGCCACACCGACCAAAGTGCCCAATCTACACTAGTCCCACCTGCCTGCACTTGGCCCATATCCCTCGAAGCCTATCCTATCCATGTACTTCTCTATATTTAAAATAAACATTTGGTATTTCTTTATACCAACCTTGGCTTGATTCCCACAGGAGCACAGAGGTCCCACAGATGGTGAATGAGCTGTTCTGAGTGGCCTTGGTTGTTGTATTCTCTGTAGGATTTAACAGCAGAATACAAACAGTACAATTCCTAAATCGTTAAGTCAGGGAATGTCCCCGGTAAATTTTGAACACCGTGCAGGAACATAAATATCATTCATTTCAAAGGAAAGGTTTATCCAGGGAAGACACAAAGTGCCAGAGTAACTGCGGGTCAGGCAGCTTCTCTGGAGAACAAGGATAGGTGATGTTTTGGATTGGAACCCTTCTAGAGACTGATAGAGTGGAGGGACAGGATAAGGCCTGACAGGTAATAGGTTGATAAAGGTGAGAAGGTTTAGCCACTAAAGCAGAAAGTATTAGTTAATTTACATTTTCAAATAATTACTTCATTGAAATGGTTCAATTGGATTTTTAATTGTCCTTGTATAGTCAAGAGAGTTCAAGAGTTCAAGAGACATTTATTATCACAGGCACCAATGAGATTTGAATGACCATACAGCCATACAAATAAAAAGAACACAACACATGATAGAATTTAACAAGAACATCCTCACACAGCGAAGTCCTCACGGAACGAAGTCCGCTGTAAGTTCGCAAGGACAGAGAGGGACACAGAGAGAGAGGGTCACAGAGGCACACAGAGAGGGTCACGGAGGCACGTATAGAGAGGGTCATGGAGGCACACAGAGAGGGACACGGAGTACAACAGAGAGGGTCACAGAGGCACACAGAGAGGGTCACAGAGGCACACAGAGAGGGACACTGAGGCACATCGTTGAGGCGGTGTGTAATGCGTCGAGGCGGCTGCGAGCCGACAGGCCGAGGCGGCTGCGAGCCGACAGGCCGTTGCCGCGCGGAATTTTTGAACACGGTCAGTTTTTCGGAGCCCCGCGCAATGTCGGGACCAGCTCCACACAACTCCATACAGCTGCAGCGATTGAAGTGGGACTGGCCCCGCGAGGCCGGATGGCTCAAGCGACCATGTTAGGTCGCGCTCACCGTGTGGAGTTGCATGCTGGTGGGACAGGCTCTTAAGAGTAGCTGCCAGCCAGATTCAATGAGGGAGCGAATGAGTCTGTTTAGTGTTCCCTGCTCTGTTGAGCTCAATCCAGCTCCCAATTGTAGACTTTAGACTTTGGAGATACAGCGCGGAAATAGGCCCATCTGCCCACTGAGTCCATGCCGACCAGCGATCACCCTGTACACTAGTTCTTTCTTACAAATACTGTATTTTCCACCCACAGGCGAAAGGCATTTGGCACAGACTACCTAAATGGAAAGCAGAGCGAGCAATTCTCATCATGTTTAAAGATTTCCATAAGTATACGTGAAGCTCTTTAACCAACAAGACAATGAATTAAGATCTGGGAAGGAAAATTAAGCTGGATAGCCCTTTTGCGCTGACAGGGATGCAATGGGCCAATTGGCCTCCTTCAGCGCCATAAAGGATAGTGCCGCAGAATTAGAATTCACAGTTGCTTGTGGAAAGACCATTATAGTCATGCTTTTGCCACAGTTCATTTATGACGGACTGCTGCATTAAACGGGCAGCAGCAGTTCACCACAGGACAGTATACTTTAAAGGTCAACGTCATTGTAGAAAGGAGTGAGGACAAATTGGAGAAGAAAAGCAATCATAACACAACAACAGGAGCAGAACATTTGCACATGACCTTTCCTGTTTCTAATAATTTGCTCTCCCTTCACTCTGTGCTCCCCTTCCTTTTAAGTTGTTGTGGAGTAGATCTCAATTAGTCGTACCTTTGCACAAAGTCTGAAGGTTATGGGTTTAAGGCTCACTTCAGAAACTTGAGTCCAAAAATCTAAATTGACGTACAGCGCAGTGCCAAGGAAGTGCTGAGCTCTCAATTTAGGGTTTCAATTGCAACCTTTTATAACTTGGTCAAATCATCTATAGAATTATTCAAAGCCTGTTTTGACTGGGGTCCTGGTTATTTTCTGTCACACCATGCCTTGGAAACGCTCAGGGACTAATCTGGAGAGCACTGAAAATAGGTACAAGAATCATGGCATCTGGTGAAGCCCCATCCATTCAACCTAGTGCAAGACGTGGAGGCCAAGAAATTGGGTATTTTTAAGGCAGAGATTGAAGTTCTTGATTAGAAAGGGCATCAAAGGTTATGGGGTGAAGGCATGAGAATGGGGCTGAGAGGGGGAAACAAATGGGCTGAATAGCCTAATATGTCTTATGGTCTTGTAGGTAGCATGAGGAATTTATACTGGCTGGGATAAAATTGTTTTCAGTGAACAGCCAGTGAACATGTTAAATGTTAACTTGATCAGCCATTTCATTTCTAATTTCAGGAGAGGTTATCGCCAATTCTATCCACCCAGCGTTCATTTGGAGCTGCAGAAATCTTTTTTTTAAACAAAGGGCGCTGGTTCCAGCTTGTGGAGGACATTGAAAAATACTTTATTCCTTGATGGAGGAGATGGAAGAACAAAAGTGAGGCCTCTTGCCTCCAAATCAGTCCAGGATATGGGGAAACTAAAAGATGGTCTGGCAGTGTCTATTGGTGGTGCTGAGGCCATTGAAAATGACCGTATGTCCAAAATGTAACATGACTCCTCCCAACACACTTTCTCTTTGCACCATTATATCTGATTCGCAAGCCTCACCTCTAACCAAGATGCCCAATATTGCCAAGGAATGGATTAATAGTAAGAGAGTATGGGTGAGGGAATACAATCACTGGACATGCTGCAGCTGTCACTGTTCTCTATCAGCGTCTCCACGTCATCCATTATTCCAGATGAAGGGTCCTGATTCAAAATGTCACCCGTTCATTTTCCTCCACAGATGCTGCCTGACTCGCTGAATTCCTTAGCAGTTCATCTTTTTGTTCCAGATTCCAGCAGCTCATTTCCTCAATCAGATTACAGCATCTCCATTCTGTTGTGTCTTGCTTTATTACACCACCCATGCCAGAAGCAGCTGTACTTTCAGCACAAGTACTGAGCAGCCCTCTATGGGCTGCTGATAAAAGTATGTGGAATTCATTGCCATGGACGGCTGTGGTGGCCAAGTCAATAGATATTTTTAAGGTGGAGATTGACAAATTAGCACGGGTGTCAGGGGTTATGGGCGAAGGCAGGGGAATGGGGTTGAGAAGGAAAGGTAGATCAACCAGGATGGAATGGTGGTGAACACATGATGGGTTGAATGGCCTAATTCTGCTCCTAGAACTAATGAACTTCGGCAGGAAATGTGTGCACTGGAGTTCACACAACGTGATGTGATAGGAAAATACATTAATACTGTTGTAAGGACCTCACAATTAATTATCACAATCGTTATGGGGATTTCAACAGCATAGTTCGGGTGATACACTGCGCCTTGACAATGTTTAAAAAGAAAGAAATAATTTTCCAGCTAATGCCTCTACTTGTGAGTTTGAGGCTTGCTATGTTTTATTAATCACTCCCTACACTTGTTTTGACACTTTGAAAGCCTTACATCCATTTAGAACCAGATCTCTCTATTCCCACACTGCCTTCACAACTGCATAATTACAGCTATTGTCTGTATTTGGGTTTTTTTCTGCCAGGTGTAACATTGCACATTTCTCTGAATTATATTTTATCTGCCTCTCGTCAGCATGTTTTGTCAGCTTGCATTTCTCCTCTTGCAGTCTTTCCTTCGTTTCCCCACAGTTTTCTGATTCTCTTGAGTTTGGAGCCACACATATCTACAACATTTAGGCAAATTAGTAAAAAAAAACACAGCGGCCCTCAAATTAGCCCTGGGAATACACAGTTGACCATCCCCTGCTTTTTGCCATATGGCTCCAGTCATGCCTCACACAGCACAGCATTCCAAGATCTGGGCTGAAGTAGATAGGAATCAGGTTCTGAAGTGGGCTCATAGCAATAATTTTATGACTATTGAGCAAACATTCTGCAGGTAGATGAAGCGCAATGTTATGGTATTGCATTAGAATATATATGGTGCTTATGTAGGATTTAGCATTCACATTTTTCTGTAAAGCTGATGTATGATCAATCAGATATCCCTGAAATGGCATGCTTTTAAGTATCGTCTATATTATTCTATACTATTTTGGTATAGCTCATATTTTCCATAATACTGCATAGTGGCGCAGTGATAGAGTTGCTGCCTTACAGTGCTTACAATGCTCGATCCCGACATCGGGTGCTGTCTATACGGAGTTTGTACATTCTGTCATGATCGCGTGGGTTTTCTCCAAGATCGTCGGTTTCCTCCCACACTCCAAAGGTGTACAGGTTTGTAGGTTAATTGGCTTGGTATACATGTAAAATTGTCCCTAGTGTGTGTGCAGGATAGTGTTAATGTGCGGGGATCGCTGGTCGGTGTGAACTCGGTGGGCCGAAGGGCCTGTTTCTGCGCTGCATCTCTGAACTAAACTAAACTAAATCTTCAGAATTAATTTTAACATGTGTCCGTTATCACAATTTTATCACCTTGACAAACATGCCCAATCTACATTAGTCCCATCTGCCTGCATTTGGCCCATAACCCTCTAAACCTATCCTATCCATGTACCTATCCAAATGTATTTTAATGCTTTCATTTATTTTATTTTAATTTTAATAATTTAATGCTTTAATTTTAAAACATTACTCTCTTTTCATTTTTGCGACTACCATATTCAACTACTGCAATGCGGTCTCAATGTGCAGTACATTTCCTCAACATACTAGTAGGTTAAAACATACAGCATATTTTCAGCTCCTTTCCCCAAGTAACAATTGCAAAGTTCTCATAAAATCTAGTAGTAGTAGTCATTGTAACATGAACCATGTACAACACAATTTTAAAATGTCAACCAGTCAGTGCACCATTCAAACCATAAAAGCTAACGATACATACAAGGTAAAATATTAAAAAAGATAAACAACTAAAATAAATATGAAATATGAATATAGCATGCATAAACACCCAACCCTACATCCTTCTGTTGATTTCACAGTGTACCAACCACAGTCCCTTAGTCCCTGAGTTCCTTGGCGGCTACATTTAGTGCCTTTACAGCAGCGGGGTAAAAACTGTTTTTAGGACTGTTTGTCCTTGTCCTTGTAGATCTGTACCGTCTGCTTGACGGCAACAGTTCAAACAGGGAATGTCCGGGGTGGGAAATGTCCTTTATGATATTCTGGGATTTTTTGATGCAGCGGGAACTGTGTAAGTCCTCCAAGGTAAGGAGAGGGCAGCCGACAATCCTCAGGCCCTTGTCAATGGCCCTCTGGAGCGCTTTCTTCTGAGCTGCTGTGCAGCTGGTGTACCACACGCATACACAGTATGTTAGGATGCTCTCAATGGAGCACCGATAAAAGGACAGCAGCAGTCTCTGTGTGATGTTATTCTTCCTGAGCACCCTCAGGAAGTGCAGTCTCTGCTGGACCTTTTTCAGCAGCACAGAGGTGTTCACGCTCCACGTCAGGTCCTCCTCAATATGGATTCCGAGGAAGCGGAAATCCGCCACCCTCTCCACACAGTCCCCTCTGATGATTAGTGGTACGTTTTGTTCTTCCTGAAGTCTATTATTATCTCCTTGGTCTTTAAGGTGTTCAGGAGCTGGTTATTTTCTCCACACCACACTGTCAGCTGCTCCACCTCATCCCGATAGGCGTACCCCCCCCCCCCCCCCCCGGAGATGAGCCCCACCACCGTAGTGTCATCCGCAAATTTGACAATGGTGTTGCTGTGGTGGGCGGAGGTGCAGTCATGTGTGTAGATGGTGTAGAGCATGGGGCTCAGCACGCAGCCCTGTGGAGAGCCAGTACTGAGGCTGAGGGCCGTGGATGTGTGATGGCCCATTCTGACTCTCTGGCTGCGGCCCGACAGGAAGCTATTTATCCACATGCAGGTGGAGTGTGGAAGTCCCAAGTCCCCCAGTTTGTCCACCAGTTTGTGGGGAAGGATAGTATTAAAAGCAGAGATGTAGTCCACAAAGAGCATTCGCACATAGCTTCCCCGCTGCTCCAGGTGGGACAGTGCAGCATGGAGAGCTGTGGCTACAGTGTCCTCTGTAGATCTATTCGTTCTGTACGCAAACTGGTGGGGGTCAAAGCTTTGGGGCAGGAGTGATGTGATATGATCCCGGACCAGTTTTTCAAAGCACTTCATCACCACTGGTGTGAGTGCGACTGGCCCGTAGTCGTTGAGGCTGGAAATGTGAGTTTTTTTGGGCAAGGGGACTATGGTTGCGGACTTCAGACAGGGTGGGACAGTGGACTGGGCCAGAACCTGGTTAAAAATCCTCGTGAAGACTCCAGCCAGCTGGTCTGAGCAGTCCTTCAGCACGCGTCCAGAGATGCCGTCGGGTCCAGTAGCCTTCCTTGGATTGATGGCCCGCAGCGTGCGCCTCACCTCATGCTCTTCTATTTTGAGGGTTAGGCTACTGTGGACCATATGGTGTCTTGTGGCTGTCTCAGGTGGCTCCACTTCAAAGCGAGCAAAGAAGAGGTTCAGCTCCTCTGCCAACGAGGCGTCACCCTCAGCAGCTCCAAGGTTTGTCTTATAATTGATGAGATACTGGATCCCCTGCCACACCTGCCTGCTGTTGTTACTGTCCAGGTGGTCCTCTATCTTCCTCCTGTAGTCTGACTTGGCCTCTCTGATGCCTCTCTTCAGGTTAGCTCGGGCCGTGCTGTATAAAGCCCTATCGCCAGACCTAAAAGCAGTGCTCCTCTCTTTTAACAGCCGCTGGACCTCCCGGGTCAGCCAGGGCTTCTGGTTTGGGTAGACCCGGATTGTTTGTCCACTGTGACCGTGTCCATGCAATTTTTAATGTAACACAGTACACTGTCTGTGAACAACTCCAGATCCCGGTGTTCAAACACATCCCAGTTGGTCCTGTCGAGGCAGTCCTGCAGCTGTTGAGATGCACCATCAGGCCAGGTTGTGATGGTCTTTGTGATGGGAGGAGCGGTTTTCCTGAGGGGGGCATATGCAGGAATTAAAAGCAGGGACATATGGTCCGACTGACCCAGATGTGGTAGTGGTCTAGCCCTGTAGCCCAGCTTGATGTTGGAGTCGACCTTGTCTAGTGTGTTAGCTCCTCTTGTAGCACATTTAACATGCTGGTAGAATTTGGGGAGCATTTTCTTCAATTCCGCGTGATTAAAGTCCCCTGCTATGATGTGAACACCGTCCGGATATATGCTCTGTTGACTGCTAGTGCTACCGTACAAATGTCCGATAGCCGAGTTAGCATTAGCATCCGGTGGTATGTACACAGCAGTTATCATGACAACAGTAAACTCTCTAGGGAGATGGTTTACCCTTCTAATAATGGTCCTAATTGTTCTAATGGTTCTAAAGAATCTAATGGTTTACCCTTCTAATAATATTGTTAATGTGTGCCAGACATCTTTCCTATTCCCCTAATGGAGTCATATTCATGCAAACCTCTATTTGCCTTGTCCATATTGGTGCTCAGTTTGATTGCTCTTTATCTGATTCAATTTCATAGACTTCTGAGAGTCTGCTTCATTCCCTTTCTGGTCCTTGAATTATATTAACAAGAGTAGTACGATTAAATGAGAAATTACCAGTTTGAAGTTTGATCTTTATGTTATGAGGAGTTACAATGAGCGATTACGGGAAGAACCCCGTCAGTCGGCATGCGCGTCAATCTTCAAAGCAGCAGAAGAACAACAATTGAAGTATTATAGTAAGATTATAACCCTAGAACTAACTACCAGATGAGCTTTGTGATATAAGGGTTGGGAGCAGTGGGCACGTAATCGTTCATCGTAACTCCTCATAAAATAAAGATCAAACTTCAAACTGGTAAGTTCTCGTTTAATCTTACTATTTTACTTCGGAGTCACGTGAGTGATTCCATGAAGATTTTAAAGGTCTGTGATTTCATGCCGATCCAAATCCAGGCGTTTCACACTGCAAGTAGTTGACTCAGGAGGACTGAATTAGTAACAACATTGAATCATGATACTGATTAACATGTTAACGCTTTAATTCACATATAACAAAAAATAATACAATAGCGACTCCTCACTCCCAGGGAGAAGCTATGAAACAACATTTAACACAGAGTGGGCAAACACCCCAGATTCAACAAGCGGCTTATTGTAGAACCTCTGAAAAGTCGATTCATTTGACCATCCTGCGGCCGTGAGGATATGGTCTAGAGGGACGTCCATTGCCCTCGCCGCTGACGTTGATGCCGCCCTGGTGGAGTGAGATTTAAAATTTTCAGTATTAACTCCTGCACGCCCCAGGACTTGCTTCAGCCATCATGAGATGGTCTGAGATGACACTTGCCTATGTGGCTTTTTGTGGCTTATAAATAGTGCTACTTGTTGAAGCCGCTTGTTGAATATCTCCAAGTTTGCGGATGACACTAAGCTGGGGGGCAGTGTTAGCTGTGAGGAGGATGCTAGGAGACTGCAAGGTGGCTTGGATAGGCTGGGTGAGTGGGCAAATGTTTGGCAGATGCAGTATAATGTGGATAAATGTGAGGTTATCCACTTTGGTGGCAAAAATAGGAAAACAGACTATTATCTAAATGGAGGCCGATTAGGAAAAGGGTAGATGCAGCGCGACCTGGGTGTCATGGTACACCAGTCATTGAAAGTAGGCATGCAGGTACAGCAGGCAGTGAAGAAAGCGAATGGTATGTTAGCTTTCATAACAAAAGGATTTGAGTATAGGAGCAGGGAGGTTCTACTTCAGTTGTATAGGGTCTTGGTGAGGCCACACCTGGAGTATTGTGTACAGTTCTGGTCTCCAAATCTGAGGAAGGACCTTATTGCCATAGAGGGAGTGCAGAGAAGGTTCACCAGACTGATTCCTGGGATGTCAGGACTGTCTTATGAACAAAGACTGCATAGACTCGGTTTATACTCTCTAGAATTTAGGAGATTAAGAGGGGATCTTATAGAAACTTACAAAATTCTTAAGGGGTTGGACAGGCTAGATGCAGGAAGATTGTTCCCGATGTTGGGGAGGTCCAGGACAAGGGGTCACAGCTTAAGGATAAGGGGGAAATCCTTTAGGACCGAGATGAGAAGGAATTTTTTCACACAGAGAGTGGTGGGTCTCTGGAACTCTCTGCCACAGAGGATAGTTGAGGCCAGTTCATTGGCTATATTTAAGAGGGAGTTAGATGTGGCCCTTGTGGCTAAGGGGATCAGAGGGTATGGAGAGAAGGCAGGTACGGGATACTGAGTTGGATGATCAGCCATGATCATATTGAATGGCGGTGCAGGCTCGAAGGGCCGAATGGCCTACTCCTGCACCTAATTTCTATGTTTCTATTTTTCTACCTCGGAGCCTCAGAGGCTCTTCGTGATGTCAATATAATGCTTCAAGTGCGCCACTACACACAGCCGTGAACCTGTGGGAGAAGCTGACAATACAAGCTTGTAGGGTTACACAAAAAGCTGGAGATAGGCGACGTTTCATGTCGAGACCCTTCTTCAGACTCTGAAGAAGCGTCTCGACCCGAAACGTCGCCTATCTCCTTCGCTCCTTAGATGCTGCTGCACCCGCTGAGTTTCTCCAGCTTTTTGTGTAACCCTCGATTCTCCAGCATCTGCAGTTCCTTCTTTAATACAAGCTTGTACCCTGGTCTGCTCTGTTTGAGTAAGTCATAGATGTGAAATGTAACGTCATTCTGTGATGACACAATCCTGTCCAGATGCAGTTTGTGAGAGTCTGAGCCCTTTGCGCTGATGTAAGCGCCATGAGCATAACCAACCCGAGGGTGATCTTTGGTAAGGACAAAGATGTGGCTGTTCCCCATTGACGGAGCACCGTGAGTACCATGCTCACATCCCAGATTTCAGAGTACCTAGGCCTAGGAGGATTAGAATTAAACACACCCTTCATGAGATTAACGGGTGAGATCCTAACGGCTGGAGTCCTGACCCTCGGCATAGGTACGATGACAGGGCACTCCTGGCACTGTTGATGGCACTATAACTTAACCCTGCATTGAAATGTAAGTGGGATAGAAATTCTAGCACATCTGGGATGGAGGCTGTGTAGTAAGTAATGTTCCCATGGAAGCAAAATTCCTCCCATTTCCTGATATGAGAGATGTACTGCCTTTTTGTACTATCCCTCCAGGATGATGTGATGATATCCACAGTCTGATCGGATAGTACCAGACCCAGGTACAACCTTCTTAAAATCTGCAAATCCACAAATTTACTCGATCATTCAATGGGTGTGGATCCCCAGTGACAGGATGCACCAATAAATCTTTGCGTTTTGGAACCACCATAATAGGGTGAGTTATTATGTCCGAGATGAGTGGGAACCATGGCTGTGTAGGCCAGTCGGGTACCACCAAAACCCCTGTAGCATAGTCCTGCTTGAATTTTGTCAGGCACCAACTGATGAGGCAGAAGGGAGGAAAAGCATATAAAAACATTCCGGCCCAGTGCAGTGAGAACGCATTCACCGCCACTGCCCCTGGGCCTGGTTCCCATGAAACATACTTCGGTACCTGGTGATTAAGTCTGGATGCAAACAAATCCATATCTGGCATCCCATACCGAAAGACAATTTCTTTATATACATCATGATTCAACACCCACTCGGTGTTGTCGTTGAATTTACATGACCTGGTGTCTGCCTCCATATTGAGTCTGCCTGGCAAGTAGACATCTGAAATTCATATATTCTTTTTAATGCACCAGTGTCAAATAATGTTGGTCAATCCGTGACAAGATTTCGACTTGATTCCATCTATGTGATTAACATACGGCACTGCCATGGTGTTGTCAATCTGCAGCTGAACATGTAAGTGATGCAATAAGCTTTGAGCCCATAAAATGCTCCTAAAAGTTCTAAATAATTTATTCCATGTGATTGGAGAATCAGTGCCTCATGCATATCCCATCTGCCTTACAGCTAGACCTGGTATCAGTAGCACCCCAACCTAGGACACTAACATCAGTCTGTAAAATAAGTGAAGCTGCTTCGGTCAAAATTGTGCCATAACAATTTAAAATGTTTTAATCCACCACTGTACTTCTGCAATGGCTTCAGATGGTAAGTGCATGGGCCGATTGTAATGACTTGCATGTATTCTCAGTGCCTGTACCTTTGCCCTCTGTAAATGTTGGTAGTGCAAAGGTCCATATTGGCTGCTGGAATGTCAGCTACCAATTTACCAATTAAGCTGGCGACCTGTTTAATTGAGGGTGATTGCTCCCTCAAGAGCTTGATACAGCCTTCAATTAAATCTACTCTCTTGCCCTGGGGCAGAGTCAGACATGTGATTGGAATTAACTGTGAATCCCAGATAGTCAATTAGGTTAACCGGCATCAATCTTGATTTAGCTGGGTGGACAATGAATCCTAGCCTATGCACCATGAGTTGAACAGCTGAAACTGATAACTCGGCTGCGTCAAAGGTGTTTCCAATGATTAGAATGTCATCAAATAGGCCATGACAATATGGCCTTGTGACCATAATAACCCAAGTACTGGTTTTAGCAGCTTTGTAAATAGGCAAGGGGCTGAGGTTAATCCATTAGATAGAGCTCAAAATTGCCACAATTGTCCCATTCAGCTAAATTTCAAATATCTGCGATAGTCTTTATGAACAGGCACTGAATAATATGCATCCTGGAGATCTATACATGCCATATAACACCCCCTGGAAAGCAATTGCTTGGAAGTAGCAAACGTTTCCATTTTAAAATGCTGATACTGCACAAACGGATTAAGTCCTGTTAGGTCTAAAATAATCCAACACCCACCATCTATCTTTGGTTTAGGAAACACATTAGAAACGAATTGATGAGTTTGATAAATTGTCTTCTCAATTACTCCCTTGAGGTATAATTTTGCTATTTCAGCTTTGATCATCAAATTCTCCGTTTGTGAGAAGATGAGTGCCTGTTTTGGCTTGTGCTGGGTGGGTGGACACAGGTTGGGAATAAATTCAATTTTAAACCCTTGAATACTATGCAGTATAAACACATTTGATGTTATTTTATACCATTCTTCCAGAAACCTGTGTAACCTCCCCCCAACTGGTAGGTAATTCTCTCTCAATATGTTTCGACAAGAGCCAGACCCACCTACCTCCATGGCTATCGGTAGAGCTCTTTGCCTGGTTCTGGGTGGTAAAGGCATATTTCCCCGTGCTGCTACTGGAGTGCGCCAGTTGCGCACATTAAAGGGTCGGCTTGGTCCTTGCTCAGCCCCGGTTTCAGCAAACCGCTTGTAGGGATACTGCCGTCGAAGGGTTCTGCTGGTCACTGGCGCCTTGATGAGCCCGACGGTTTTGGCCTCATCATCCAGCTCCTTCACTCTTTTAGCCAGGTCTTCCCCAAACAATAGGTTTGGCGGCTGGATGTTGCCAGGATAACATAGGGCAGCAAACCTGGGGTTAATGGTGGGGCGGATGGCACTCTTTCTAAGGCAATTAATCTCAAAGTGCACATTGCACATGAGAGCCAGGGCATCTTCCTGAACTTCAGTCAGGGTCCCACCATCCACCGACCTACCAAAAGCTGTTATTCCGGATGCCAGCAGCTTGAGCACCCATTGTAGTTTAATTTCCTGCGCTCAGATGCCTACCCCATATGGCCCCAAATGGCATGGTTGACTGTCGGCACTTTCAGCAGGATACAATTTTTTGGGGAATCATATTTTTTGGCCGTTGTGTCCATGACCAGCTCCTGAAGTTAGTGCGAGGCCAGGTAATATATACTGGCAGCCAGCTCTTCTCCAAGCGGCTCGTTAGAGTCGGTAGGGACGGCAAATCTGGCCGCCAGGAATGGGACCTCTGGCGCTTGCCCCTCGTCCCGTTGGGCAGCCTCCAACGCTCCAGCCCTCAGGTTCACACTGACCCGGTATACTCTCCTCATCCAGGAGGGAGATACTATCAAGCTGGCGCTCTTGATGGAGCATCCTCTAAAAAAGGAGCTCCATCCTGGATACCCGTATCCATTCTTAAGGGTGAACCCTCTCGACCAGACTCGTCCGAGTCTATCGGCTGGACAGACTTTCGGGTGGCCTTACGCCCCTCCGGCATAGGCACAGTGTCCTCAGACACCAAGTCTGTAGTCGCTGGTTTCACAACTGGCGACTCTGTGAATGAGCTAGGCGGCCGCCCGCTACCCGGGCTTGTGATGTTTTTGGCACGGCTCGCCTTGCTGCTCCTGACCTCTTCATGTTTGGACTTGCCCTCCTGCAACAAGAATTACCAAACGCAGAGACCTCCAACAAGTTTAACACTTACCTGAGGCTTTTTAAAACTTACCGCTGGAGAAGCGCTGCTCGGTGACTCACGTGACTCCGAAGTAAAATCTAATTCCATCATTCAATTGAACCTATTGGTTTACTTCATTTTACAACTGCCCTTAAGTCCGTGTACTCACAAAATTGAGTCTCTTCAAAATGCATTGAACACCTTAACCAAGATTTTTAGGGCATCTGAATTAGTATTCCTTACATGGCTTTGAAAAAGTATGTGAAGGTCACCTTGGGATATTTCACTCTTTTTAAAGTCCACATAACAGCCAAAATATTTTGTCATTGGATTTGTGGATTTTGCTTCCTATTGTCTTCATTCATTGAGACAACTCATTTTTATTTCCTTGATGAAATATGGAATTGCAGATGCTGATTTTCAAAACTAGACAAAAAAATGCTGGAGTAACTCAGCGGGTCAGGCAGCATCCTTGGAGAACATGGATAGGTGATGTTTCAGGTTGGGTCCCTTCTTCAGACTGATCTCAAGGAATGCTGCCTGACCCGTTGAGTTACTCCAGCACTTTGTGTCCTTTATTTCTTTGTTTCAAGTCTCCGAGGTTGCAGACCTAATAGATCTAATCAGGAACTACAAACGTTCATCATTCTGGTTCCAAGCAGAAAGTAGGCTAAGAAGGACTGTGAAGGGCAGGATTAATTAATTATCTTATCACAAAGACATCCCAGGATAGCACTGATCATAATGAGATTGCATTAGAGGGAGAGAAGAATGGGTCCAAACTGGTAATTTAAATGTAATTGAAGATGGCTATGGGAGCATGAAAATAGAGCTAACTAAAGAGAACTGGAAAGTTAGATTCAGGGATCAGCAAATCAAGATGCTGTGTCAGGCATTCAAAGGGATCTTTCAAAATATACGGAGAAGATGAATGTTCCGATGTTGGGGGAGTCTAGAACCAGAGGAAAAACTTTTTCACACAGAGGGTTTTGAATCTGTGGAGTTCTCTGCCAATTCTCTGGATGCTTTTAAGAGAGAGTTAGATAGAGCTCTTAAAGATAGCAGAGTCAGGGCATATAGTGAGAAGGCAGGAACGGGGTATTGAATGTGGATGATCAGCCAAGATCATATTGAATGGCGGTGCTGGCTCGAAGGGTCGAATGGCCTTCTTCTGCACCTATTGTCTATTGATATGATAGAACTTTATTAATTCCAGGACGAAAATTGATCTGCCAGCAGTCATAAAACACAAGATACACGAAACATTAAATTAAAGTGACGAGTGGAAATGATTGGAAATGTGCAAAGATTTGGGGAGCGGGGAGGGGAATCGGTCAACCCCATGACAGAAGGGGGAGTAGTTGTACAGTTTGAAACCCACAGGGAAGAAGGATCTCATGTGGCATTCTGTACTGCATCTTGGTGGAACCAGTCTTTAGCTGAAGGTCATTTTTAGGTTGACTGGTGTGTCATGGAGGGGTTGAGCAGTTTCATGAGCATCTCCCCCCCCCCCCCCCCCCCCCCTCCAAGACCACCTCCCATGTATCCAAAATCATCTTGTTGAGTCTCATGTGTAAGAAGGAACTGCAGATGCTGGTTTAAACCGAAGATAGTCACAAACAGCTGGAGTAACGCAGTGGGACAGGCAGCATCTCTGGAGAGAAGGAATGGGTGACATTTCGGGTCGATACCCTTCTTCAGACTGGTTACGGATAAGGGAAATGAGAGATGTAGACGGTGATATGGAGAGATAAAGCAGGGCTGCCAACAGTGGGTGAGAGAGTGAGAAATTGTGAGGGAGCGTAGCATTGGGGGGGGAGGGGGGGGAGGGGGGTGTTCCCCCTCCCACGGCAGGGAGCTTTTACATTTTTCAGCTTGAAATTGTGCAATCTGGTGCATACTGTAGCGAGTCTTTTAACTTACACTTGGATGCAACATTTATGCTTTAGGATACCTATTGGATTAGGTATGAATAAGGTTAGGCTAAATTACATTCCTAATTACATTCCACAATAGAGCCAGGTTCTGCTCAACAGGTGCAGCACATGAATGACTATATTCATGTATGGAAATCAGATTATATTCATGCTGGCATGCATATATATAGAGAAAAGCTTAGAGAAACAAAGCAAAAGTCAGACTTTCATCACTGTTCTGCACAAATAAATTAATCAACCTTGTTCAAGAAGGTACTGCAGATGTAGGAGAGTCGAAAGTAGACAAAATTGCTGGAGAAACTCAGCGGGTGTGGCAGCATCTAAGGAGCGAAGGAAATAGGCAACGTTTTGGGCCGAAACCCTTCTTCAGACGGATTCAATCTTACTCTTTGAATATAGAAACAAGATGAAAATAATGCCACATATTCAATCATATATGGTTCAATGAAATTAAGATATATATGTAAAAATATACATGGAAACAGGCCCTTCCGCTCACCAGGTCCACACCGACCAGCAATCTGTCATACACCGATTCCATCCATCACGCCAGGGACAATTTACAGAAGCCAATTAACCTACAAACCTGCACTTCTTTCGGATATGGGAGAAACCGGAATATCCAGAGAAAACCCATGTGGTCGTAAGGCAGCAACTCTACCTCTGCACCACCGTGCCACCCATTAAATTATTTTTTCTGTAATATATTTATTATGCTGTCACATGAATAAAGATAAACACATCATTCTGATTTCTGCCCTTAGTTGGATAACACACATGTCCAGTCATTGTGTTTTATGGCTGGTTTTCAACCTCTTCAGGCTGAAGGTCTCGACTGGAAACATCACCCATTCTTTCTCTCCAGAGATGCTGCCTGTCCTGCTGAGTTTTTCTAGTTTTTAGTGTCTATCTTCAGTTTAAACCAGCATCTGCAATTCCTTCCTACACTATTTGTTAAGCAAAACAGGTCCTATTCTCATTATATAATTTTGTGATCAGCGTGAGAGCATGAGAATTTTGTGAAATGCGCGAGTCTCACGCTCAATGCGTGAGAGTTGGCAGCCTTGCTAATAATTCAAACATTTTATGCAAGTTCTAATTGTTTGGACACAAATCACTTATTACTGCTTTATAACAGTTAAGTTACTTTAAGACTATTTCAGAAACTATGGCAGTCAACAAAATATCAACTAACAAATTAAAGCAAATTTTAAAAAAATAACATGTTCCCTTTTCTGACTCTACCTCATAAGTACTTTAATGCTGTTAACAGAGCAAAGGGATATTGATCTCAAGAATCAAAATGGGGAAAGTGAGGGCAATTTTGCTTAAATGGTAATTCTAAGCCCATTCAGATCTGCATAGAGTCAGTTATACAACATGTACATGGCTGGCCCAATTTGTCCATACTGATCAAGTTGGCATTCTGCGTGCCCAGGGACTGGCTGCCGTTCCCAGGTCAGCTCGCCTGCCCCAACCCTGCGAAAACGAATTGAAAATAAATACACGGTTTTTCGGGTAATGGGCCGTGTGCCCGTAGTCCGAAACCTGTCCTAGATGTTTGGCCCCATTGTGGTCGTCGTCGCCCCCCCCCCCTGACAACTGCTTCACCTGGTTGTTGTCGGATGAGAAGAGACGCGACATCACTCACAGCCGTCAACCGACGCGCTTTCCCAGACCGCACAGATCGTTGGCAGCCGGCTCAAAGGTACAAACTGGCGCAGGGACTGAACTCAGAGTGAAAACTCGGTCATGAGCGTAAGGGCATGGGAATTCGCTCCAAGGCGTGATTCTCACGTTGAAAGCGTGAGAGTTGGCAGCCCTGAGTAACTACAATGTTTGGAGTCAGACCCAACAGCCAGCATTTGACCGCACTGGGCCTGTACTCGCTGGAGTTTTGGATGAGGGGGGACCTCATTGAAACCTACCGGAGAGTGAAAGGCCGGGATACAGGAGAGGAAGTTTCCACTCGTGGGAGAGGCTGGGACCAGAAGGTATGGCCTCAGAATTAAAAGACGCACCTTTAGAAAGTTGAGGATGAATTTCTTTAGTCAGAGGGTGGTGAATCTGCGGAATTCATTGCCACAGAGAAGGCAGGAGAATGAGGTGGAGAGGGCAAGATAGATCAGCCATGATTGAATGGCAGGGAAGCCTGCTTCTGCTCCTATGACTTATGAATTTGAACGATATGAATATGAGAAGGGAAGAGACGCGACTTCACTCACAGCCGTCAACGGCATATCAATTCTGAAAGCGTGAGAGTTGGCAGCCCTGGATAAAGAACAATGACTGAAAGATATACAAAAAAGTAACGATGATAAAGGAACCAGGCCATTGTAAGATTTTTGCAGGGTGAAAATGAGAAGCTAGTGTGACTTGGGTGGGGGAGAGACAGGTAGAGAGGGAATGCTGGGGCTACCTGAAGTGAGCGAAATCAATATTCATACGACTGGGATGCAAGCTGCCCAAGCGAAATATGAGATGCTGTTCCTCCAATTTGCGCTTAGCCTCACTCTGACAATGGAGGACACCGAGGACAGAAAGGTCTGTGCAGTTAGACACAAAAACCTGGAGTAACTCAGCGGGACGGGCAGCATCTCGAGAGAGATACAAGGAATGGGTGATGTTTCGGGTCGAGACTCTTCTTCAGACCCGAAACATCACCCATCCCTTCTCTCCAGTGATGCTGCCTGTCCCGCTGAGTTACTCCAGTTTTTTGTGCCTATCTTTCGTTTAAACCAGCATCTGCAGTTTCTTCTTGCACACAAGGTCTGTGTCGGAATGGGAAGGAGAATTAAAGTGTCCGGCAAACAAGAGACCAGGTTGGTTAAGGCAGGCCGAGCGAAGGTATTCCGCGAAATGATCACCCAGTCTGCGTTTGGTCTCGCCGATGTATAAGAGTCCACATCTTGAACAACAGATGCAGAAGATGAGGTTGGAGGAGGTGCAAGTGAACCTCTGCCGAACCTGAGTCTCATTGAGTCTCATTGTCTGTAACTCATTTTCATCCAGCCTACGGCTAACAATGGCCTGTTTCCTTTATTATCGTTAATTTTTTGCATAGCTTTAATTCATTTGTTCTATATCTTTCCATATCACCGTCCATCTCTCTAATTTCCCTTTCCCCTGACTCAGTCTGAAGAAGGGTCTCGACCCGAAACTTCACCTATTCCTTTTCCCCAGAGATGCTGTCGGACCCACTGAGTTACTCCAGCTTTTTGTGTCTATCTTCGGTTTAAACCAGCATCTGCAGTTCCTTCCTTCACATGAGGAACACGGCATGGATACAAAATTGGCTGGCCACCAAGAAACAGGAGCGTTAGTATAAATGGGATGGAAAGGTATAAAACATACTGGTCCACAGGAATTGGTATTGGGGGTCATGAGTTTGTTGAAGGCACAAACTGCTAGCTTTACAGTTAACATGAAAAGAGATAGGAAAGTATGTCACATAGTATATATCAGGCAGTTATAATGGATGTAGATGAGTTACATGAGTTAGCAAAGTTCCTGCAAATTAATATGATGTGGAAAAATGTAAAATTGTTTAATTTGGTATGAAGGTAAAAAAGCATTTCTTTGAAATGCAGAACGATAATAAACTTTGAGAGACAGAATAATTTTTTTTCATTTCTTTAGAGATATAGTGTAGAAACAGTAGCAATGTTACAAAATTTTGAGATTTTAAAAATCAAGTCTGCAATTTATCCCATCAAATAAAGTATAAAAAGAAGTTTAATTTGACACCTAATTCACTTTCATATCTTCAGTATTAAGAAAGTTATGACCATTTTCATACTCGGAAATTAGCATCTTGTTCTCCATTGCCTTTCAATTGACTTAACTCAAAAGCTGTGATCTAGAACTGTTAAAAGCCCATAACTTTCTTAAAAATTAAGAGAACTCAATGAAATTTTCAGTTATTATAGATTGAAGCATTCTGAAACAAATATGAAACCATCTTACTTGGATGACCTGAAATTAAAGCATATAATTAGTTAGTTATCTAATTGTAGCTAATTACAAAATTCAATGAGTAGATCTAAACATCTATCCATTTCTTAAGAAAAGATAAACTTTTTTTTAATTGTCTAAGTGTCCAAATAACATTCACACAATAATCCACAATATAACATAATTTTTAAATCTCATTATCATGAATTTCTGAGCCAAATTGAATGAATTTAGTGTTTAATGCCTGTAAATTAATGGCCATTTAAATCAACTAGCGAGTGGGTTTTAGTGGAATGCGGTGGATTGGAACGTTGTGGTTTGCTGTGAAGTCGGTATAAAAAATACAGCCGGTTCATACATTTTTTTTGGACCCCATTTCGCAACATGAAAATATTATTAAAGCCTCCATAAAAACCAACTTTCAATATAAAAATAAACTATTTACCTTTTTTTCTCCCCTACTCAAAATCCTCCCCGTTGTCGGCTCTCACGGCTTTTGAAGGTGATTTTTAAATTACTCTAGATAATAAATAATTTAGCATAATTTAAAAATACCTTCATTCATGAAATGTCGGAGCGATTTTTCTTCCGCAACGAAATTGCCCGACATTGATCGATTTGCCCAGTCTGAAGAAAATCAGCACTTTAAGCCCGCCCCCCTCTGAAAGGCGTCAAAGTCGCGCACACGGGGAGCGGCAGAACTGCAGCACTGCTTAAGGTAAGTTTTGTAACATACCTAGAAACAGGCCATCCGGCCCACCAGGTCCGTGCCGAACAGTGATCCCAGCTAATTATCAGTGTCCTACAGTTAACCTACAAACCTGTAAGTCTTTGAAGTGTGGGAGGAAACCGGAGCACCCAGAGAGAAAGTACAAACTCTATACAGACAGCATCCGTAGTCAGGATCGAACCCTGATCACTGGTGCTGTGAGGCAGCAACTCTACCGCTGTGCCACATGACCTTTAAAGCATCCTTCCCATTCCTGCATTAGACACAACGATGTTGTCATCCAAGAAACAACAATCTTGTTGACTCTTGTTTCTGTCTCCATCTGTCAATTCACTATATCTGTCACAGTATATTTTATGATTCTCTAACATGGTCAATATCCCTTTGAATGTTGGTTTTAAGTTCTTCTTAAAAAGAAAGTTTCTAGGGACATACAGTCGCTTGCAAAAGTTTTCATACCCCTTGAACTTTTCCACATTTTTTCACGTTACAACCAAAAAAGGTAAATGTATTTTATTAGGATTTTATGTGATAGACCAACACAAAGTGGTACATAATTGTGAAGTGCAAGGAAAATGATACATGGTTTCCAAATTTTATTACAAATAAAAAACTAAAAAGTGTGGCGTGCAAAAGTATTCTGCCCCCCTGAGTCAATACTTTGCAGAACCACCTTTCGCTGCAATTACAGCTGCAAGTCTTTTGGGGTATGTCTCTAACAGCTTTGCACATCTAGAGACTGAAATTTTTGCCCATTCTTCTTTGCAAAATAGCTCAAGCTCAGTCAGATTGGATGGAGAGCGTCCAAGCAATTTTCAAGTCTTGCCAGAGATTCTCAATTGGATTTAGGTCTGGTCTTTGACTGGGCCATTCTAACACATGAATATGCTTTGATCTAAACCATTCCATTGTAGCTCTGGCTGTATGTTTAGGGTTGTTGCCCTGCTGGAAAGTGAACCTTCGCCGCTGTCTCAAGTCTTTTGCAGACTCTAACAGGTTTTCTTCCACGATTGCCCTGTATTTGGCTCCATCCATCTTTCCATCAATTCTGACCAGCTTCCCTGTCCCTGCTGAAGAAAAGCATCCCCACAGCATGATGCTGCCACCACCATGTTTCACAGTGGGAATGGTGTGCTCAGGGTGAAGTGCAGTGTTAGTTTTCCGCCACGCATAGCGTTTTGCATTTAGGCCAAAAACTTCAATTTTGGGCTCATCAGACCAGAGCACCTTCCTCCACATGTTTTCTGTGTCCCCCACATGGCTTGTGGCAAACTGCAAACGGAACTTCTTATGGCTTTGTTTCAACAATGGCTTTCTTCTTGCCACTCTTCCATAAAGGCCCGATTTGTGGAGTGCACGACTAATAGTTGTCCTGTGGACAGATTCTCCCACCTGAGCTGTGGATCTCTGCAGCTCCTCCAGAGTTACCATGGGCCTCTTGGCTGCTTCTCTGATCAATGCTCTCCTTGCCCGGCCTGTCAGTTTAGGTGGACGGCCATGTCTTGATAGGTTTGCAGTTGTTGCCATACTCTTTCCATTTTCGGATAATGGATTGAACAGTGCTCCGTGAGATGTTCAAAGCTTGGGATACTTTTTTATAACCTAACCCTGCTTTAAACTTCTCCGCAGCTTTATCCCTGACCTGTCTGGTGTGTTCGTTGGGCTTCATGATGCTGTTTGTTCACTAATGTTCTCTAACAAACCTCTGAGGCCTTCACAGAACAGCTGTATATTACACACAAGTGGACTATATTTATTAATTAGGTGACTTCTGAAGGCAATTGGTTGCACTGAATTTTATTTAGGGGTATCAGAGTGAAGGGGGCTGAATACTTTTGCACGCCACACTTTTCTATTTCTTATTTGTAAAAAAAATTTGGAAACCATGTATCATTTTCCTTCCACTTCACAATTATGCACCACTTTGTGTTGGTCTATCACATAAAATCCGAATAAAATACATTTACGTTTGTGGTTGTAACGTGACAAAATGTGGAAAAGTTCAAGGGGTATGAAAACTTTTGCAAGCCACTGTACAATCTATTTCTATCTATATCTTCTATCTATCTATCCATAATATTACTAAAACTCTCATCTTAACCACTTCCGGTCTACGTTGTAAATACATTTGCACAGAAACGCTACCTTATATCGCTATGATATTTTTCGCCATCTTACTCACCATTCTCCTCTACTACAAGACACCAAGTTTTGTTCCGATCGGTGAAACAATAGAAAAGTTATGAAGGTTTAAAAAAACGTGAGATCAGAAGATTGGTCTTCTCGCCTGTCATTCACCATTAAGGTAACGCCCCTTCCGGGGGCCTGGAGAATAACGCTCCGGAGGCAGGTCGTGAGTCAGTCAGCCCGCCCGGAAGACCATGAGTAAGAGTTGAGTCCAGAACTGCGAGTCTACACCGTGCTGAGTGAACTGAGAGCCCACCAGCCGTTGCTGACTCCAGGTGTCACGCTCATTCTGGAAGTCCTGCTCAGTCCTGCATCGCACTTATTCCAAAAGTCCCACTCAGTCCAGAGTCGTGCTCATTCCGGTAGTCCCGCTCAGTCCAGAGGTTGCGCTGTGTGTGTGTGTGATGGAGGGTGGGTGTGTGAAATGGAGGGTGTGTGTGTGTGTGATGGAGGGTGTGAGTGTGTGTGTTTGATGGAGTTTGTGTGTGTGTGAGAGATGGAGTGTGTGTGGGTGTGTGTGTGTGTTTGTGTGATGTTTGGTGGGTGTGAGTGTGTGTGTGATGGAGGGTGTGTGTGTAGGTATGTTACAAAACTTACCTTGAGCAGCGCTGCAGTTCTGCCGCTCCCCGTGTGCGCGACTTTGGCGCCTTTCAGAGGGGGGCAGGCTTATAGTGCCGTTTTTCCACAGGCAGGAAAAATCGATGAATGTCGGGCGATTTCGTTGCGGAAGAAAAATCGCTCCAACATTTCATGAATGAAGGTATTTTTAAATTACTCTAAATTATTTGTTAACTAGAGTAATTTAAAAATCACCTTCAAAAGCCGTGAGCGCCGACAACCGGAAACATTTTGCGTAGGGGAGAAAAAAAGGTAAATAGTTTATTTTTGTATTAAAAGTTGGTTTTTCGGGAGGCTTTAATAATATTTTCATGTTGCAAAATGGGGTTCAAAAAAATGTATGAACAAACAGTATTTTTCCTCCCGACCACCGCTAACCGCAACGTTCTAATCCACTGCATTCCACTAAAACCCACTCGCTAGTTGATTTAAATGGCCATTAATTTACAGGCATTAAACACTAAATTCCTTCCATTTGGCCCAGAAATTCATGAAAATTAGATTTAAAAATTATGTTATATTGTGGATTATTGTGTGAATGTTATTTGGACACTTAGGCAATTTAAAAAAAGTTTATCTTTTCTTAAGAAATGGATAGATGTTTAGATCTACTCATTGAATTTCGTAATTAGCTACAATTAGATAACTAACTAATTATGTGCTTTAATTTCAGGTCATCCAAGTAAGATTGTTTCATATTTATTTCAGAATGCTTCAATCTATAATAAGTGAAAATTTCATTGAGTTCTATTAATTTTTAAGAAAGTTATGGGCTTTTAACTGATCCAGATCACAGCTTTTGAGTTAAGTCAATTGAAAGGCAATGGGGAACAAGATGCTAATTTCCGAGTATGAAAATGGCCATAACTTTCTTAATACTGAAGATATGAAAGTGAATTAGGTGTCAAATTAAACTTCTTTTTATGCTTTACCTGATGGGATAAATTGCAGACTTGATTTTTAAAATCTCAATTTTTTGCAACATTGCTAGTGTGTGAGCGAGATGGAGGGTGCGTGTGTGAGATGGAGGGTGTTTGTGTGTGAGTGAAATGGAGGGAGGGAGGGTGTGTGTGAGTGGGAATAGTAAGATTGAACGAGAACTTACCAGTTCGAAAGTTGATCTTTATTTTATGAGGAGTCGAAGTGAGGGATTTCGTGAAGAGCCCGCCGGCGCGCATGCTCGACATACTTCAAAGTAGCGGCGTGGAATCACAGAACCAACAATAGAAATGACTTCGCATAGTATGATTGAATTGACTAAGATTACCAGATGAAGGTGACTGAGGGTTGGGCGAGGAGGGCACGAAATCCCTCACTTCGACTCCTCATAAAATAAAGATCAACCTTCGAACTGGTAAGTTCTCGTTCAATCTTACTATTTCATTTCGGAGTCACGTGAGTGACTTCGTGAAGACTTCAAAGCTTCTGTGATTACACGCCCTGGACCACGTCCATGCTGACACACCACTACCAGGGATGGATGGGAGGAACAAACTTGCTCAATAGTTCATACTGCAAAACAAGAGCATATTTATTAATAACAAATCAAAACCCCTCATGCGGGGATATCTCCACGTTCTTGACCTGCATTCAGCACGGCTTCTGCGAACTGTAGAGGAGCAGCAACAGGTTTGTTATAAAAACGCTGGAACACAGCTTCATTAGCCCATCCTGCTGTGGCGAGAATTTGGTCCATGGGCACCTCCATGACCCTCGCCGCTGACGTCGATGCAGCCCTGGTGGAATGAGACTTGAACACATTAGTGTCGATACCTGACTTACCCAAGACGACTCGAAGCCACCTGGATATCGTCTGGACTGTCACTCGATGATGAGGTCTCTTATGAGTGACAAGCAGGTATCTCTCCATTCCTCTGATGCGTGCCGTCACGTTGACATAGTGGCGGATATGTGAGGCTAAACATAGCCTAGCATCTGCGGGGTATGCCGGGAACTTCAGCTGCAGCCCTGTGCACCCAGGTCTATGCTGCTTTAGTAGCTCGTCAATGAAAATACTACTTCTGTAGGGGTAGATGTCATTCTGTCGACACAAAGTTTGTGTAGTGTCTGTACCCTCTGAGCTGAAGTCAGCGCTAGTAACATCACCAGCTTCATGGTGAGTTGGTCCAGTTGGAGCCCTTCCATGGGAGACCACGTCCTGAGCAGGGTTAATACGTCCCTGACATCCCAGGTGATATTATAGCGTGGTGTAGGCGGATTCATATTGAATATACCCCGCATGAGTCTGGACACTAGCCTGTTGGATCCTACCCCAATATTGAGGTAGAATGATAGCGCACTTCTGGCGCTGTTGATGGCACTGTAACTTAAGTGTTCATCATGGTGCAACCCCGCGAGGAATTCCAGGACGTCGGTTATTGTCACGTCATCGTACGTGATGCGAGAGCGGCTGCAGTAGGCTTCCCACTTCTTAATATGCGAGCGGTATCTTTGCCTTGTGGACTCTCGACACGACGCCCCAATGGTATCCATGGTCCGAGCTGAGAGGCCGTATTGGACTAACGGCCTGTTCAGAACCTGCAAGCCAACAAATTTAAATAGCCATGGCAGGGATGTGGCTCCCCTGAGACAGGGTGAGTAACCAATTGTGGGCAACCCTTCAAAAGGACCCAGGGTTCGTTGAGCATGTCAAAGACCACCAGATACCAAGGCTGTGTGGGCCAGTTGGGTATAATAAGGATGCCCTTGGCAGCATCTGCCTGAATCTTTCCCAATACCCGACTGATGAGGCAAAACGGAGGGAAGGCATAGAAAAACCAATTCCCCCAGTCCAGCGAGAATGCATCTAGCGCTATTGCCCCAGGATCTGGTTCCCATGAAACGTAGGCTGGTACCTGATGGTTTAACCGTGACGCAAAAAGGTCAATGTCCGGTTTACCAAATTTGGCTGTGACTTTAGAAAAAATCTCAGGATGCAACATCCATTCAATATTGTCATTAAATTTGCGTGACCTGGTGTCCGCCACAGTATTAAGCTCACCTGGCAAATAGGTAGCTGCAATCCAAATGTCTCTTTGAACACACCAGAGCCAAATTGAGTTAGCCAATTTGTCACACGAAACTGACCTGGTACCACCCATATGGTTTAAATATGCCACAGCTGTGGTGTTGTCTATTTGGAGACGGACGTGTGCTCCAACAAGCTTGGAACAATATGCACAAAGTCCGTGGAATGCTGCCAGCAACTCCAAATAGTTAATCCCTTGAGTCAACAACATCGATGACTCAAGGGTGTCCCATCTGCCCCCACAACTAGAGCAATTATCAGTAGCTCCCCAGCCATTGCATCAGTCTGTAAATATACCACCGGATTAGCCTCCCTAACAGGCTTGAATGAGTTGCTAATGTGACACACCCACCATTGCAACTCAGTTATCGCTTCGGACGGCAGCTGCATTGATCGATCGTAATGACCAGCGTTCCGTTTTAACGCAGTAATTTTAGCTCTTTGCAAATTCTGATAATGCAAAGGTCCATATCGTGCTGCCGGAAACAAAGCCACTAGCTTGCCAATTACTGTGGCTGTATGCCGAATCGATGGTATATTGGTGCCAATTAAATCTCTGCACACCTGAGTGACTTCCTCAATTTTGTTAATTGGTATAGTTATCCTCATGCTCATTGAGTTCACCGTGAACCCTAGGTAATTAATTACCTGGGCAGGGCAGAACTTCGATTTCTCTGGATGGACAATGAATCCCAATTGTTGAAATATATTGACAGCAGCTGCAACACCCTGTTCAGCCAATTGCAGGGTGTGGCCCACAATAAAGACATCATCTAAATAGGCCATAACTATATGATGTCGTTGTCTCAAATAAGCCATGATTGGCTTCACCAATTTAGTGAACAATCTAGGGACTGTAGTAAGCCCATTAGGCAAAGCCTTATACTGCCAAAGTTGCCCCATCCAGATAAATTTCAAAAACCTTCTATCATATTTCTGGATGGATACTGAATAATATGCATCCCTCAAATCAATGCATGCCATAAAGCAGCCATGAGAAATCAATGATTTGGCTGTTTCAAACGTATCCATTTTAAAATGAGTATATGTTACAAACATATTCAAACGGGTTAGATCAATAATGACACGACAGCCTCCATCCTTCTTAGGTCTAGTAAATATGTTCGAAACAAACTCAATTGGCTCATGCACCGTTTTCTCAATCACCCCCTTCTGTTCCAGACTTAAAATTTCCTTATAACCTGCTGCCTGTTCTGCAGCAGACAATTTGAACGTACGACCAGGCATGTGCTGGGATGGAGGAATGTCGCCATTAATAAACTCAATTTTATGCCCCTGAATATTCCGCAACACATACTCATCACCAGTAAAATTACCCCATGCACCCAAAAACGACCGTAAACGACCACCAACACGGGAAGTTAAACAGAGAGAAAAAAGAGAACCAGACCCCCTCACCTCCGTGGTTACCGGCGGTCCTTGACACGTGTGGGTGGCCGTGGAGGTGCTGGGTTGGCTTGAGGGCGCGGCGTCTTCGATTTCCACAAAGGTCTCTGCCGACCCTGTCCTAAAAAAGACCCTTGGTGCTGGTTCTGGTGCTGTTGTCGTTGTGGAGCTAGAGGGTGAGTCCTCGTCGAGGCACTGGCCGACCCTCGTGAGCGAATGTATGGAGCTTTTGAGCCTGACGGTGTGGGGGCACTCTGAGAGCGCATGATCCCCACCGTTTTGGCTTGTTCGTCAAGCTCTTTGACTCTCTTCGAGAGGTCCTCACCAAAGAGCTGACGGGGCGGCGGCGGCGGCGGTGGTTTGCACAATCCTGCAAACTTCGGGTTGAATGCTGGGCGGATGCTGTTTTTGCGAAACCCGTTGATTTCGTGCTGGGTCGCGCACAATAAGGCCAGAGCATCTTCCTGGTCCAAATTCAGTTCGTCCCCGTCCACCGACCGCGCAAAGGCGGTAATACCGGCCGTGAGGAGTTTCAGGATCCGCTGCAATTTTAGCTCCTGTTGACGGATAGCCGCACTGATGTTGCCCCATATTGGCGTATTGACCACAGGCACATTGAGGGAGTTGCAGTTTGATGGAGCCTTGTGACGGCTCATAGCCTGGATGAGGACTTCTTCCTGCAGCACCTGATTATTAAGAAAGTCCACTGTGGCTGCCAGCTTTGTATGTAGAGGAAGACCAGCCGTATGTGGGGCCGCGAATTTGGTCGCCACATCCAAGAGTTCCTCCGCTGGCACCTCCAACGGAGGTGGTACAGTCTCCACCAGAACCTCCTCCTCCTGCTGCTCCAGGCTGATAGTAGATGTTGGTGAAGACGCCCTGTGCCTGTAGCTGCCCTGCTGATGTTGACGTTGAAGCAGGAGCTCCAGCAGCCGCTCCATACGGTCAATACGCCCTTCACCCTGAACACTCAGGTGGTCGGAGTCCTCCGGCTCTGAAAAGAAAACCGGGCTCCTGTCATCGGCCCGCACCTCGTCGAGGCCCTGCCGGTGCCGGTAGTTGTCGCTAACAGCCGCCGAGGCGAAACTGCGCGATTCCTGCGCGGGCGTGTTCAACCGCCTCCGTTTAGCGGGAGCTGAAGCCGCTGCCACTAAGGGCACTTGTGGCGAGGTGTGGGCACCAGCCGAAGCATGGCTGCCTGGGGCCCGCGCAGTCTTGCCGGCTGCCCACATCGTGGACGTTGCCGACGCATGGTCTCGCCCACCCATCCATGGGGGGCTCGGCGACCGTGACGAGACCCGACTCGACCGACCCGTCCCGGCGTCGAGAGTCGGGGTGTGCCGGCTGGACCTCACAGCCGCCCCGGGTCTCGCCCTGGAACCTGACCGCTCCTCCGCGGCAGGCAATGCCTTAGCCCTGACAGGGTTAGGCTTCTGGGCTCCTGCCCTCCCCCTTCTCGGAGGGCTGAGTGGAACAGGCCGTGCAACGGCACGTGCCCTGCTCGAGGCCACCAGCGAGCCCGCTGACGACCTGACTGCCATGGCAGGGTCCCCCTGCTCTGGCGGCACACCACACTCCTCCTCGTCGAACTCCTCCGAGCTGTGGTGTGCTGGCGGATCTGGACCTGTGAACACAGGGCTTACCCACATCTCCGCCTGAGTCCCGGCCTGCGCTGCAGGTACTGCCGATGGTAACGGCCCCGGAACTGTTGACCGGCGAACTCGTCCTGACGTCCTCCGGCCCTTCGAACTCCCATCCATGTCCTTGCTGCAAGACATAATCAGTCAACAAGGACCACCAACTAAAGGTAGAATACTTACCTCCGTGGCCCCTTATGAAGGGCTGGCGAGGAGCGCACTCCACCGCCAGCCGTCGCAGCAACGCGGTACGACGATATGTCGAGCATGCGCGCCGGCGGGCTCTTCACGAAGTCACTCACGTGACTCCGAAATGAAATGAGGGTAGGTGTGTCTGTGTGTGTGAGAGAGAGATGGAGGGTGTGGGTGGGTGTGAATGTGTGTGTGTGATGGAGTGTGTGTGTGAGAAATGGAGGGTGTGTGTGTGAGAGAGAAATGGAGGATGTGTGTGTGAGATGGAGGGTGTGTGTGTGTGTGAGATGGAGGGTGTGTGTGAGTTGGAGGATGTGTGTGTGTGTGTGTGATGGAGGGTGTGTGTGATGGAGAGTGTGTGTATGTGTGTTTTAGAGTGTGTGTGTGTGTGTGTGTGTGATGGAGGGTGTGTGTGTGCATGTGAGAGAGCCCACCAGCAGTGAGTGAGTGAACTGCGAGCCCACCAGCCGTGAGTGAGTGAACTGCGAGCCCACCAGCCGTGAGTGAGTGAACTGCGAGCCCACCAGCCGTGAGTGAGTGAACTGCGAGCCCACCAGTCGTGAGTGAGTGAACTGCAAGCCCACCAGCCGTGAGTGAGTGAACTGCGAGCCCACCAGCCGTGAGTGAGTGAACTGCGAGCCCACCAGCCGTGAGTGAGTGAACTGCGAGCCCACCAGCCATGAAACTGAGTTGGATGATCTGCCATGATCATATTGAATGGCGGTGCAGGCTCGAAGGGCCGAATGGCCTACTCCTGCACCTATTTTCTATGTTTTTTATGTTGGTGACTGAATTGGGTGGCCACCAGCCGTGACTGTCTGAACTGTGAGAATCCATTCGGCCCACAATGTCGATAGTAGCCCTCTTGAAACCAGTCCCTTTGGCCCACAATATTGGAATTGGTGGAGAGGTGGAATATTGCGTTGGGGGACCAGCCCTCCCGCGTGAGAATACGACCCAACGGGTCTCACATAGTCTAGTACTATTAATAAAACTCATCTTGACCACTTCCGGTCTGCGTTGTTTTTAAATTTGCGCAAAAACAGTACCCTATATCGCTAGGATTTTTTCACCACCTTACTCACCGTTCTCCTCGTAAGCAAGTTTTGTCCCGATAGGTGGAAGATTACAAAACTTTAAAAAATCATGAGATCAGCACATTGGTCTTCTCGCCTATCAGTCACAATGATGTAATGCCCCTTCCGGCACCCGCTGGAGGATAAATACCTGGAGGCGGGGCTTAGTCCATGAGCACGTCCAGAAGCCGCCGAGAATAAAGCTGAAGCAGCGGAGTGTGGGCTGTGTTCGCAGGCCCCCCCCCCCCCACTTCCCCACACCCCCCCACATCCCCTCTTCTCCCACACACCCCCTCCCCCACACAATCCACCACTCCCCACCCCCTTCCTCAACAACCCCCCTCCCCCACATCACCCCTCCCCTACACCCCACCCCACCCCACCTCCCCCACAACCCACCTTCCCGCACATACCCCCTCCCCCACACACACCTTCCCCCACACCCCCCTCCCCCACACCACCCCCTCCCTACACCCCCCTCCCCCACACACCCCACTCCCCCACACACCCCCTGTCCCCCACACACCCCTCCCTCACACACACACCCTCCCCCACACACCACCCTCCCCCACACACCCTCTGTCCCCCACACGTTGGGGGACCAGGCCTCCCATGTGACTGGGATCCAACGGGTCCTACTTAGTAAACAATTAAAAGCCAATTTGTTTTCTTTCCTACTCTCTTTTCCTTTTCCTTTTCCTGCTTGCTCTTGTTTCAGTCTGCTGGTCAAGTGATGTTTCGGATCAGGGCCCTTTTTCAGACTTGCGTCGCATGGCAACACTTACACATCAGTACTACTTTAGTTTTACCAATACAGTGTGGAAACAGGCCCTTCGGCCCACAGAGTCTGGCCGACCAGCAATATCTGCATCCTAACACTATCCTACACATACCAAGGATAATTTGCAATTAGACCAAGCCAATTAACCTACAAACCTGTATGTCTTTGGGATGTGGGAGACAATTAAAGATCTTGGAGAAACCCCACGCAGGTCACGGGGAGAACGTGCAAACTCCATACAGACAGAACCAGTAGTCAGGGTTGAGCCCCGATCTCTGGCAATGTAAGGCAGCAACTCTACCACTGCACCACCATGCCACCTGCACTACTGTTAGTAAATTGATAGGAACTACATCATAGAAACATAGAAACATAGAAAATTGGCGCAGGAGTAGGTCATTCAGCCCTTCAAGCCAGCACCGCCATTCAATATGATCATGCCTAACCATCAAAAATCAGAACCCCGTTCCTGCTTTCTCCCCATATCCCTTAATTCCGTTAGCCCTAAGAGCTATATCTAAAGGGCCTGTCCCACTTACGCGACCTCGGCTCGCAAATTACGCAACCTCGTGGTCGCTTGAGGCGTACAGGCACCATATGGCCACGTGGGGCCAGTCCCACCTAGAAGCGCGGAATTGTGCGGGGCTGGTCCTGACATCGCGCGGGGCTCCGAAATTCTGGCAGTGGCTGAAATCTACGCACTCCAACGGCCCGTCGGCACGCAGGCGCATTGTGGTCGTACGCAGCATCTTGACATCGTACGCAGCGTCTTGATGGTGTACGCAGCGTCTTGACGGCGTACACCTAGCACGTGGCGTTGCGGTATGATGTCACTGCCCGGCGTGGCGTTGTGTGATTACGTCACTGCCCAACGCCGTGCGACGCCCAAATTCAGTCGGCACGCCTTCTGCCCAGCTGATTGGTAAGCATGACGCAAATGACGTCACGCGCTAACTTAACGCGAACTTCGCGTTAACTCCGTTTCCGTTTGGTCACGCCAAACGCACGCAATCGCATGCAAGTGGGACAGGCCCTTAAGTCTCCCTTGAAAACATCCAGTGAATTGGCCTCCACTACCTTCTGTGCCAGAGAATTCCACAGATTCACAACTCTTTGGGCGAAGACATCGGGGTTGAACAGTAAAAGATGACCTCGCCAACAAGGCCTTGAACTTAAAATACCTGCCGGTGGAGTTGGAAAATATATGAAGTTCAATTCCTCTCAGCTTTGGCACGTTCTAATCTATAGAGCTAAAAATCCTCCTAGAGTGTATTTAACTTTTCTTCTGCTCAGCTATTCACGGGACAGACCGGTTGGTTTACTCCTATTCCTAATCTACATCTTTATACTTGTAATTTGCTCATTTCCTTCTCAGTCCATCTTCACAACACTACTTTAGGTTTCATCACCTCTTCTGAACTCAGGCAGAACTTTCAACCCTCCAAAACTAAACTTTCTTCTGAATACTTTCTTTTTATATTGACACAGATTTCCACTCGACCATTCTTGAATTTCTGTGAACTTTAAAATCTCCTGCCCACTGAAGCTTAAAAACTTGATACATATCCAAGACACCTGTCTAAAACCTCCTCCTGCATATTCCTGCACTTGACTCGAGGAATCTGTCATCTAATAAACAATTACTTTATTGACTTGAGCCATGTGTCTCTATCTCTATCTGTCATTACTTTGTGTTTGGCTGCTTGTCACTATAGTGCTAGTATTCTTTTTTTTTTCTTTTTTTTTTAAATTTAATTATTAGAAGCAAATGTACAAGAGTAGAACCAACTGCATATGACATTATACAGTTATTGTACAGCTTCAATTTTAACATTTTAGCTTTGAGTTAGAAGTAAAGAAAGGAGAAGAAGCAAGAGAGAGAAAGAGTGAGATGTGCAAAGATAGGACCCCTAGACTACCAAAGTAGTGTATTGCTAGTATTCCTCTGCACGTTCAGTACTCTTTTTAACATTGATATATAGTTCACCTGAGATCGGTCCGACAGTATGCGGGTGGGTGAACAGGGGAATCCAATGTCCGAGGCAACTAGCCAGGATGCATGCAACCTAAGGTGCTGTTGTGACCTATAATTTGGAAAGCATTATCAATATACGGGTACATTATTTTTGTTTGGACACCTCAAAAAACATCCTATAAAATCAGTGAGATTTTAAGCTATTAGTGTTAAAGAGAATATTTTTAAGGCAGAAATTCTTGATTAGTAAGGGTGTCAGGGGTTATGGGGTGAAGGCAGGAGAATAGGTTTGAGAGGGCGAGATAGATCAGCCATGACTGAATGGCGGAGTAGACTTGATGTGCCGAATGGCCTAATTCTGCTCCTATAAGTTACGAACTTATGAACTTATGAATCTGCTGTTAGAGTTATCTGAATGCAACCTTTAATTCAATGAAGGTTCATTTTCGTTCAGTCAGAGGGAAACATTCATCCCTTGTTTGCAGAATTGGATGGAATCACGTTGGCTGTGTCTGCAAGTTCTGAAAGGATGTACCAATGTTCAGTTGATTTTAATAAAAAGCATCACACACTTGCATGGCCCAACCTGAAATTAAAAATTAACTGAATGAAAGAGCTTCAGTGTTGTGGCTTGGTTGCGGTCCTGGCATGGGGATGGGAATTTCTGACCAGCAGATAAGAAACTGAAAGTTAAATGTGGGTAATTATCTTCTACTTATTTGACTTTATTTTGTGGTTTTAATTATTTATAAAAATAGAGTCACAGTGTCACACAACATAGAAAAAGACCCTTTGGCCCAAAATATTCATGCTCTAACAAGATGCCCATACAACATATTTTTGCTTCAATTTTAAGATTTTGAATTGGTTGTAACAGTTTCAAGTATTTTAAAATATTTCTGAGTTTCAAAGATATTTAAAAACTTTTAGTAGGCCTCTCAGACTTTGACACAAGAGAAACCTCTGCTGCCGGCTCTATGTTGTGTCAAAATCTTGGGACAGTGGGATCTAGAACTGAATGCTCCTGGCATGATTAGATCCACGTGTCCATATAAGATTAGTGGTGGCGCAACGGCAGAGTTGCTGCCTTAAGGGCCTGTCCCACCAGCACGCAACTATATGCGATGAACGCGATCAAAGCGGCAGCGGGGGCCGCGCGGAGGTCGGGTGATCCCCTGTACAGGGCCGGTCCCACCAGCATGCGCCTGCATGCGGCAAGCGCAACTAAACCGGCAGTAGGGGCCGCGCGGAGGTTGGGTGAGTGGCGCAACGCGGCGCAAAGCGAGGCGAACTTGAAGCAAGTCCAAGGTAAGTTCGCCAGGACTTAGAGGGGCACACAGAGAGGGGCACCGAGACACACACACATACAGGGCCACGGAGCCACACACATAGAGGGTCATGGAGGCACTTACAAATAGTTTCACGGAGGCACGATGTCCGGGCGGTGTGTAAATGTCGCGGCGACTGCGAGCCGATAAACCGTTGCCGTGCGGGATTTTTGGACATTGTCGGTTTTTCGGAGCCCCGCGCGGCGTCGGGACGAACTCGGGACGAACTCCGCACAATTCCACACAGCTCCGGCGATCGAAGTGGGACCGGCCCCGCGACGCCGGACGGCTCAAGCGACCACGTTAGGTCGCGCTAATCGCATCGAGTTGCATGCTGGTGGGACAGGCCCTTTACAGTGCTTGCAGCACTGGAGACCCTAGTTCGATCCCGGCTACTGGTGCTCTCTGTAAGGAGTTTGACGTTCTCCCCGTGACCTGCGTGAGTTTTCTGAGATCATCAGTTTCCACCCACACTGCAAAGACGTATAGGTTTGTAGATTAATTGGCTTGGTATAAATGCAAATTGTCCCTAATGTGTGTAGGATATTGTTAGTGTGCGGGAAGGGCCTATTTCCGCAATGTATCTCTAAATTAAACTAAACTAAACTAGTCTGAAAATGGGGAGAATGTGGATAATGGGCTGAATAGAATATAATTTAGCTCATTATGTTTTTAAGCAGCATAAGTATTACAACTCGTTAGATTTTGTCATTTTATGCAGTTCACATAAAGATATGTAATCAGAAATAAAGGTACAATTAAATCCTTTGTGCCTCTGCAAAGATTATTTTTGTTATGCCTTTGAAATTTGGAACTGCGTATAAAGACTGGAATTGGAGGAAATAGAAAGAAAGAGTTGATTGTTTCAAGCAATCTTCTTGCAATAAACGTATGTATAGCATTTTTGTTATTACATTTTGGCTATTCTCTAAATGTCTCTGTAAATGCTAATTAAATTGTGCTCTGTTTCACATTTGTGTTAGTTCTAAAAATTCAATGACCTTTTATCTTATAACAAGTGGCGCCCTGTTATTACACATAAAAGAGGATTTGAAATTTCAGCCTCAGAATTCACACTTGATTGCTTCTGACCTCAGTCACATCCCTTTCTGTTCGACTCCTAAACAGACAAGAGGTATTGCTATAATTTATTATGATTAAAGTTTTTTAACACTGAGATTTTGATTAGACATCAAATTATGTCTAGGAAAGAACTCCATGTGCAGGGGGGGGGGGGGGGTGTGGGGGGGGGAGTTTGAGGGGGCCGATGAGAGTTTCCCACCCCCTGATCGGCCCGCCCCACTCCCTGCCTTGTGCCCAAACACCAGGATCGTGAGACCACAATGCAAAGAGAACTTGATGAGAAGCCCCTTCAGATATTGGTAGAGGGGCAGCAACCTCGTTACCATTGGCAACGTCCCATTGTGATGTAATTGTGGCAGTTGGCAGTCAGCTTGAGAGTTCACTGTTACCGTTGGCAACGTCCCATTGTGATGTCATTGTGGCAGTCGGCAGCCAGCTTGAGAGCCCATTGTGATTGGTGTATTGTGAGAGGCGTTGTGACATCATTAGTGTGAGAAGGCTGTAAGCTGTCTGTGAGAAGACGGTTTTGGCTGCTTTTAAATTTCAACAATTAATAACTTCGGACATATAGGTGTAAATGCGATGGAAAGATGTTTATCGTCACCAGGGAAAAAAATAGATTAGATTAGATTCTTTATTTGTCATTCAGACCTTTCAGTCTGAACGAAACATCGTTCCCCTGCAGTCATACATACAATCCTTTTTAAAAATGGCAGAACACACAACAAACACAAATCCAACATCCACTGCAGTGAGTTCAACAAACACCTCCCCACTGTGATGGAAGGCAAAGTCTTAAAGTCTCTGTCTCTTCCCTCTTTGTTTCCCTCTGCGCCGAGGCGATCCAGGCTTCAGTGTGACCCCACCGGGTGATGGTATTCCACCGGGCCCGTGGTCGCAGTCGGGCCGCTGCCACTGCTGCCGCCACCACTCTGGCACCGAGTCGGGTCGCCGCTGCTGCTGCTGCTGCCGCCGCTGTTGTGCAACCGAGTCGGGCGCTGCTGCCGCTGCTGCTGCTGAACTGCCCCGGGACCGAGTCGGGTGCTGCTGCCGCTGCTGCTGCTGGAACCACCCCGGGACCGAGTCGGGCCGCTGCCGCTGCTGCTGCTGCTCGAACCGCTCTGGGACCGAGTCGGGTCGCCGCTGCTGCTGCCGCCGCCGCTGCTGGAACCGCTCCGGGACTGAGCTGGGCCGCCGCCGCTGCTGCCGCCGCTGGAACCACCCCGGGACCGAGTTGGGCCGCCACCGCTGCTGCTGCTACTGGAACCGCTGTGGGACCGAGTCGGGTCGCCGCTGCTGCTGCCGCCGCTGGAACCACCCCGGGACCGAGTCGGGCCGCCACCGCTGCTGCCGCCGCTGGAACCGCTCCGGGATCGAGTCGGATCGCTGCCGCTGCTGCTGCCGCTGGGACAGCCCCGGGGCCTAAGGCCGCCAGCTTCGCCATTAGGCCTTGGCACAGATGGAGGCGAAGACGGGGAATATGACAGAAAAGTCGCAAACCCCCCCTTCCCAAAGGAAGAGACCCAGACATGTTACTCCCCCCGACCCACATACACACACAATCTAATAAAACAAAACCAACTAAAAAGAGGACAAACAAAACAAATAAAATAACAGACGGACTGCAGGAGGGCCGCAGCTGTTAAGCCAGCGCAGCCATCTTGGATGTGAGTAGAATGTGTGTAGGATGTGTGAAAATGGAAAGGCTGCAGCCCAGTGTTTAGAAGAAGATAGGAATAGTAAGATTGAACGAGAACTTACCAGTTCGAAGGTTGATCTTTATTTTATGAGGAGTCGAAGTGAGGGATTTCGTGAAGAGCCCGCCGGCGCGCATGCTCGACATACTTCAAAGTAGCGGCGTGGAATCACAGAACCAACAATAGAAATGACTTTGCATAGTATGATTGAATTGACTAAGATTACCAGATGAAGGTGACTGAGGGTTGGGCGAGGAGGGCACGAAATCCCTCACTTCGACTCCTCATAAAATAAAGATCAACCTTCGAACTGGTAAGTTCTCGTTCAATCTTACTATTTCATTTTGGAGTCACGTGAGTGACTTCATGAAGACTTCAAAGTTTCTGTGATTACACGCCCTGGACCACGTCCATGCTGACCACTACCAGGGATGGATGGGAGGAACAAACTTGCTCAATAGTTCATACTGCAAAACAAGAGCATATTTATTAATAACAAATCAAAACCCCTCATGCGGGGACATCTCCACGTTCTTGACCTGCATTCAGCACGGCTTCTGCGAACTGTAGAGGAGCAGCAACAGGTTTGTTATAAAAACGCTGGAACACAGCTTCATTAGCCCATCCTGCTGTGGCGAGAATTAGGTCCATGGGCACCTCCATGACCCTCGCCGCTGACGTCGATGCAGCCCTGGTGGAATGAGACTTGAACACATTAGTGTCGATACCTGACTTACCCAAGACGACTCGAAGCCACCTGGATATCGTCTGGGCTGTCACTCGATGATGAGGTCTCTTATGAGTGACAAGCAGGTATCTCTCCATTCCTCTGATGCGTGCCGTCACGTTGACATAGTGGCGGATATGTGAGGCTAAACATAGCCTAGCATCTGCGGGGTATGCCGGGAACTTCAGCTGCAGCCCTGTGCACCCAGGTCTATGCTGCTTTAGTAGCTCGTCAATGAAAAATACTACTTCTGTAGGGGTAGATGTCATTCTGTCGACACGAAGTTTGTGTAGTGTCTGTACCCTCTGAGCTGAAGTCAGCGCTAGTAACATCACCAGCTTCATGGTGAGTTGGTCCAGTTGGAGCCCTTCCATGGGAGACCACGTCCTGAGCAGGGTTAATACGTCCCTGACATCCCAGGTGATATTATAGCGTGGTGTAGGCGGATTCATATTGAATATACCCCGCATGAGTCTGGACACTAGCCTGTTGGATCCTACCCCAATATTGAGGTAGAATGATAGCGCACTTCTGGCGCTGTTGATGGCACTGTAACTTAAGTGTTCATCATGGTGCAACCCCACGAGGAATTCCAGGACGTCGGTTATTGTCACATCATCGTACGTGATGCGAGAGCGGCTGCAGTAGGCTTCCCACTTCTTAATATGAGAGCGGTATCTTCGCCTTGTGGACTCTCGACACGACGCCCCAATGGTATCCATGGTCCGAGCCGAGAGGCCGTATTGGACTAACGGCCTGTTCAGAACCTGCAAGCCAACAAATTTAAATAGCCATGGCAGGGATGTGGCTCCCCTGAGACAGGGTGAGTAACCAATTGTGGGCAACCCTTCAAAAGGACCCAGGGTTCGTTGACCATGTCAAAGACCACCGGATACCAAGGCTGTGTGGGCCAGTCGGGTATAATAAGGATGCCCTTGGCAGCATCTGCCCCTTCTATCATATTTCTGGATGGATACTGAATAATATGCATCCCTCAAATCAATGCATGCCATAAAGCAGCCATGAGAAATCAATGATTTGGCTGTTTCAAACGTATCCTTTTTAAAATGAGTATATGTTACAAACGTATTCAAACGGGTTAGATCAATAATGACACAACAGCCTCCATCCTTCTTAGGTCTAGTAAATATGTTCGAAACAAACTCAATTGGCTCATGCACCGTTTTCTCAATCACCC
Organism: Raja brachyura; assembly: GCA_963514005.1. The sequence goes on along the minus strand of OY740798.1, from coordinate 16,224,636 downwards.
CCTTCTGTTCCAGACTTAAAATTTCCTTATAACCTGCTGCCTGTTCTGCAGCAGACAATTTGAACGTACGACCAGGCATGTGCTGGGATGGAGGAATGTCGCCATTAATAAACTCAATTTTATGCCCCTGAATATTCCGCAACACATACTCATCACCAGTAAAATTACCCCATGCACCCAAAAACGACTGCAAACGACCACCAACATGGGAAGTTAAACAGAGAGAAAAAAGAGAACCAGACCCCCTCACCTCCGTGGTTACCAGCGGTCCTTGACACGTGTGAGTGGCCGTGGAGGTGCTGGGTTGGCTTGAGGGCGCGGCGTCTTCGATTTCCACAAAGGTCTCTGCCGACCCTGTCCTAAAAAAGACCCTTGGTGCTGGTTCTGGTGCTGTTGTCGTTGTGGAGCTAGAGGGTGAGTCCTCGTCGAGGCACTGGCCGACCCTCGTGAGCCAATGTATGGAGCTTTTGAGCCTGACGGTGTGGGGACACTCTGAGAGCGCATGATCCCCACCGTTTTGGCTTGTTCGTCAAGCTCTTTGACTCTCTTCGACAGGTCCTCACCAAAGAGCTGACGGGGCGGCGGCGGCGGCGGTGGTTTGCACAATCCTGCAAACTTCGGGTTGAGTGCTGGGCGGATGCTGTTTTTGCGAAACCCGTTGATTTAGTGCTGGGTCGCGCACAATAAGGCCAGAGCATCTTCCTGGTCCAAATTCAGTTCGTCCCCGTCCACCGACCGCGCAAAGGCGGTAATACCGGCTGTGAGGAGTTTCAGGATCCGCTGCAATTTTAGCTCCTGTTGACGGATAGCCGCACTGATGTTGCCCCATATTGGCGTATTGACCACAGGCACGTTGAGGGAGTTGCAGTTTGATGGAGCCTTGTGACGGCTCATAGCCTGGATGAGGACTTCTTCCTGCAGCACCTGATTATTAAGAAAGTCCACTGTGGCTGCCAGCTTTGTATTTAGAGGAAGACCAGCCGTATGTGGGGCCGCGAATTTGGTCGCCACATCCAAGAGTTCCTCCGCTGGCACCTCCAACGAGGTGGTACAGGCTCCACCAGAACCTCCTCCTCCTGCTGCTCCAGGCTGATAGTAGATGTTGGTGAAGACGCCCTGTGCCTGTTGCTGCCCTGCTGATGTTGACGTTGAAGCAGGAGCTCCAGCAGCCGCTCCATACGGTCAATACGCCCTTCACCCTGAACACTCAGGTGGTCGGAGTCCTCCGGCTCTGAAAAGAAAACCGGGCTCCTGTCTTCGGCCCGCACCTCGTCGAGGCCCTGCCGATGCCGGTAGTTGTCGCTAACAGCCGCCAAGGCGAAACTGCGCGATTCCTGCGCGGGCGTGTTCAACCGCCTCCGTTTAGCGGGAGCTGAAGCCGCTGCCACTAAGGGCACTTGCGGCGAGGTGTCGGCACCAGCCGAAGCATGGCTGCCTGGGGCCCGCACAGTCTTGCCGGCCGCCCACATCGTGGACGTTGCCGACGCATGGTCTTCTCTTTGAACACACCAGAGCCAAATTGAGTTAGCCAATTTGTCACACGAAACTGACCTGGTACCACCCATATGGTTTAAATATGTCGAGCATGCGCGCCGGCGGGCTCTTCACGAAGTCACTCACGTGACTCCGAAATGAAATTAACCAGATTGGCACACACTCAGATACAAGCAAGACAAAGACTTTTAGTTATATAGAGATGTTGGGGTGCTATGTTACAATTGCACATGAAGTGGGTAAGTATTGTATTCAGTTTAGGTCACCCTGCTAATAGGAAAGATGCCAGTAAGCTGGAAAGTGTAGAGAAGATCAATGAGGATGTTTCCGGGACTGAAAAGTCTGAGCTACAGATGGAGGTAGGGCAGACAAGAACTTTATTCTTTGGAGTGCAGGAGGCTGTGGAGCAATCTAATAGGTGTGTAAAAATCATGAAGAGAACAGATAGAGTGAATGCATGGAGCCATGCCAACCATGTTATCCATGTCTATCTACCTCAACTACTTGCTCTGGCAGCTCATTCCATATACCCACCACCCTCTATATGAAAAGGTTTCCCCAAAGGTTCTTATTAAATCTATTCCCTCTCATCTTAAACTTATGGCCTCAGGTTCTTGATTCCCTGTCTTGAGAAGAAGACTACACACCTTCATCCTATCTCTTCCCCTCATGAGCACCCAAAGGAAAACCACATGATCGCAGAGTAAATGTGCAAACTCCACACAGACAACACCCAAAATCAGAATTGAACTCGGGTATCTGGCACTGAGAGACAGTAGCTCCACTAGGTGTGCCACTATACTGTTGTGATCAGAAAAGTAGAAACTGCAGAATGAGATGAGTAATGAGAATACTACATTTAAAATGGCCAGAATATTATAATAAATAAACTAGTCAAACTCAAAGAGAATGAGCACTCACAATAAATGTACAATACATCCAGTCATTTTGAAAGATATGGGCGGCACAGTGGCGCAGCGGTAGAGTTGCTGCCTTACAGCACTTGCAGCGCCGGAGACCCAGGTTCGATCCCGACTACAGTCGTTGTCTGTACGGAGTTTGTACCTTCTCCCCGTGACCTGCGTGGATTTTCTCCGAGATCTTCGGTTTCCTCCCACACTCCAAAGACGTACAGGTATATCGGTAAATTGGCTTGGTGTAAATGTAAAAATTGACCCTAGTGTGTGTAGGATAGCGTTAATATGCGGAGAACGCTGGTCGGCTCGGACCCGGTGGGCCAAAAGGCCTGTTTCTGCGCTGTATCTCTCAACTAAACCTAAACTAAACTAAACTAAACTAAAGTGAAAGTATTCAAAGAGGTTGCAGTTGTATTAATATACAGATTTAAAAATTCATTAGAAGAGGGTGTAGTGCCAGAGGACCGATGGAAGGTTAAACTAATATTTGTATTTATGTGTGAGCATAGAACATGTCTTGGGAATATAAGAAGAGCAGGTTTGATGTTTGCAGCAGGAAATATTCTAGTATCTCTACTAATGAATAGAATGGAAGAACACCTAGGATCAAAAAGTAAAATAATGAATAGGCTGCATGGATTTCAAAAGTGAAGATCTTACTTGTACAACCCAACTGGTTGTTTGAAAAGGAAGCAGAGAGAGCATATAATGGTAATGCAGTCAATATATTTTTTCTCTCAATCTTCAAAAGGCCTTTAATAAGGATTCTCTATAATAGGCAGTGAATTTGGATTCAGGGGATAAACAGCAGAAGCTAGCTGGAAACGGAAAGCAAGACGTGGAAGGACAACTTTCTGCACCGGAAGAAGAAAGATAATATGATTCCACAAGGATCATTGCTGTGTCCACTGCTGTTCACAATTTAAATTAACAATTTAGAAACCAAGAACACAATTTGTAGATTTAAGAACGATGGCAAATTTGGAGAAACAAGCAAGACAATACTGAGGAGAATAACAGAAGGACATTAATAAACAACCAGATTGGGCAATATTTAACAGATGAGTTTCAATGCAGATAAATGCAAGGTCGTAGCTTTTGCAAGAATACGGAAAGTGAAAATATTGGCTTGGAAGAGGAACAAAGGTATCTTGTAGTTATATCCCACTTAACTTATCATTGGATGAGTATTTTAATGTAAGTGCATTTGTCACTTAAACTTTGGTGCACCTCAAGAAAACCCAAGCAGTCACAGGGAGAATTTACAAACTCCGTATAGACAGCACCCATTGTCAGGATCGAACCCAGGTGTCTGGCGCTGTGAGGCAGTGACTACCACTGCGCCACCATTTATTATCATTTAATTAAAATTCCCATCCGATGATAAATTAAGTGGGGGAATAACTACAAATTACATGTGATTATTACCAATCTTACCACATGAAATTATTTTGGACAAACTATTGTTAAATGCCATATATTTTTAGCTTAACCAGACATATAGCATTCAAAATGGACATAATTAATAAGCTGCAATATGACATTCTTAAATGTCGTATTTCTACAAGATAATTTCCTGTTTTGGATAGCTTGGACTTTAGCAAAACCTTTCAATCTGCAATGCATGGTATGAATCCTTTCACACTGAAGGCATTGTGCAGCACACAGCAATTATATCTCCATTTGGAAGTAATCATCAGAGGGATAACAGTTATGTACATTTTTGTTGCTGGTGATAATATTTAGACTCGAGTACACTGAAATCTTACCTTGGCCAATGCCGTCCAATTCATTGTTGATGATGACATGCAGTTACTGTCGGTGAATGCAATTTTCTCATCAGTCTCATTCAGGGCAAAATATAAAATGATGCATCATTTCTTACACTCTCAAAAGTCTGTAAATGGCTTACAGACTTTGACATCAAAAGTATATTTAATCTTTTATCTTTGTATTTCTCTGTCCAGTTTTTAATCAATGAGATATTGTTCTCTATATATCAAATAGTAGCGGAAAATTGGATGGAACGTATCGCATTATTTCTTAACCTGAAATGAGTTCTTCGTATGATATTTCTTTATTTAAAGTTTATTTTAAGACTGCATTGAATCATACCTGTTTTATAAATAATTATTTCTTGGAATAGGGGTGGCAGGATGCTGCAGCGGTCGAGATGCTGCCTTACAGTGCCAGAGACACGGGTTTGATTCTGACTATGGGTGTTGTCTGTATAGAGTTTGTACATTCTCCCTGTGGCCTGCATGAGTTTTCACCGGGAGCCCTGGTTTTCTCCCGCATAAAACGTACAGGTTTGTAGGTTAAAGACGTACAGGTTTGTAGGTTAATTGGCTTGGTAAAATTGCAAAATTGTCCCTGATGTGTGTAGAAAAGTGTTAGTGTCGGGGGATCACTGATGGGAACGAACTCGGTGGGGCCCAATGGCCTGTTTCCGCACTGTATCTCTAAATTAAACTAAACTTACTGACTTACTTACTAAACTAAACCAAACTTGTAAAATTATGAAAGGTAGGTTTGGTTTGATGTCTTGTTGAGTTCCGCTGTCTGTATACTCGTTATCACCTATTCCACACAATAGTAGCCTATTGTGTGCTTTTTGCATATCTTCCATTCATTTCTCCTAAGCACTGTCCACATCTCTCATTCCTCTTTCCCCTGACTCTCAGTCTGAAGAAGGATCTCGACCCGATAGGTCACCGATTCCTTTTCTCCAGAGATGCTGCCTGATCCGCTGAGTTACTCTTGCCTTTTGTGTCTGTCTTTGGTTTAAACCAGTATCTGCAGTTCCTCCTTACACATCCCTAAAATGTTACTGGAGAAGACAGCAGTAACAATACCCCTTCCTGACTGGAATAAGTGCTATCGCTTTGCTGGCTGACGTGCCTGAGTCTTTGACTGCTGCTCTGCCATCACGCGTGGGTCAGAAGAAAGATTCTACTGAGTTATTCCTTCATTTATGCATGAGTTTACTTCATTAATGCCCACACAGGTTTGGAGGGATAAGGACCAAGCGCAGGCAAGTGGGACTAGTGTAGCTGGGAAATTGTTGGCCGGAGTGGGAAAGTTGGGATGAAGGGCCTGTTTCCACACTGTATCACTCTATGACTCTATGATTGTTCCGCATGTCATAGAGTCTATGACTCTATGATACGCAGAACAATCAGTAACATCAAATTGGTATCATTGGCCTCGCTGCTTTCTCGTTAATAAGCGTTTTAGTTAAGTTCTCTATATGTCCAGATTACCACTAGCTTTCTATATATTTTAATAAAACATGTGATTAAAACATTTTGAGTAAATCAGCTGCAAGAATATTGTCTTGAATAAATATGGCTCTGTTGAAATGTGACTGATAAGGACAATGTGGTAAACAGAAACTGCATCCACAGTGTGTATGGACACAAAATGCTGGAGTAACTCAACGGGTCAATTAGCATCTCTGGAGAAAAGGAGTTTTGGGTCGGAACGGTTCTTCAGTCCGAAGCCCCACTTTACCATTGTTCCCACTTAGCTCAGAAAATATTAGCTCAGGAAAATAGCTCAGAATATATACCAAAATCCCTTTTGAAAATGAGAACTGAATCCGTTTTCCCCATTATCAAGCAGTGAAACTCTGATCCTCAACATCCCAATGGTTCTTTGGATAATTGTGTTAAACTCTGTCTATTTTTCTTTCTGAGGAACAGTTTCTCCCTTTGTCCCTTTCCTTACACATTAAACATCTCTATTAAGTCTCCCCTTGACTTGCTCTGTGCTCTGATACATTCTCTGAACTCCCAATGTTAGAAAATCTTCATCCCTAATAGTCATAGTGTCATAGAGCCTTACAGCGTGGAAATAGGCTCTTCGGCCCAACTTGTCCACACCAGCCAACATGTCCCATTTAGCCTAGTCCCATCTGCCTGCATTTGACCCATATCCGTCTAAACCTGGCCTATCCATGTACCCGTCTAAATGTTTCTTAAACGCTGCGAAAATACCTGCCTCAACTACCACCTCCGGTAGTTTGTTCCATACACCTTGCACGATTTGCATGAAAAAGTTACCCCTCAGATTCCTATTAAATCTTTCCCCTCTTACCTTAAACGTATGTCCTCTGGTTCTCGATTCCCCAACTCTGGGCAAGAGACTCTGTGCTTCTACCTGATCTATTCCTCTCATGAATTTGAACACCTCTATAAGATCACCCCTCACACTCCTGCAATCCAAGGAATCGAGTCCTAGCCTGCTCAACCTCTCCCTTTAGTTCAGGCCCTCGAGTCCTGGTAACATCCTCATAAACTACTGGTATAACTTGCTTCAAAGATTCATTTTTTTTAACCTTTTTGTTGGATAATACTTGTCAGATTAATCTAAATTGAAAATAGAAAAGACAACATAGGACTGTTTCTTTGTTGTATTTTTTGGCATTAATATTTCTTTAATAGGGTATAGCCCTCAATCAGTCTTGCTAACAAGTTCTTCAAAGTGCTGGTGCCTCTTATTTCCATCACTGCTTACTTATAGTCTTCCTGTGTCCACTAATTAATATTAGCTGCAAAGTTGTAATGAAATGTACCTTGTCTTTCTGTATTACTTAGCAATAGATCAGAAAAGATTTGTGCGTATACACAGCTAGTTACAATTTCCATTGTATTGTCGATCCTTGTTTGGAAAATAGCATTTCAACTTTTAAATTATAACTGCTTTGAGTCAAATGAGTTCCAATCTACTATCAGCATTTTAATTATGATGCATGATTAATGCATGTTCGAAATCTTTTACTTGAATAAGTTACCAGGCTAGTTTACACAAAATCAATTTATATATTATATATACATATATATGTGTGTGGGTGTGTTTACATAAATAAACACACACACACAAAGACATACAGGTTTGTAGGTTAATTGTAACATTGGTAAAATTGTAACATTGTCCTTAGTGTGTGTACGATAGCAGGGATTGCTGGTCAGCGCAAATTCAGTGGGCCAACGGGCCTGTTTCCACGCTGCTTCTCTAAACTATGTCAAACTAAACACACCACAAAGAAAATGCAAAGCATTTGCTGGAAACCATCATCAGATTCTTTGCAATTTAACAATCTCCTTCAAACATTTTTTTAATCATTGTTCATTCCAATAATGACTGGCAAATATTGCCTTGATGTGGGATGGGGAAGAAATTGTAAAAAAATTACTTGCCACAACAGGATTTGTTTGTGTGGCAGACAAAGGGGTGGGGGAGGGAGGGAATTAATGTTGATTTTATATTGGAAATTTTCTTTTTGAAGTTGTCAAAAATGACAACTTCAAAAAAAGGCTAATGGATCAAATGCAATGAAATTCTTCTGCCTAACATTTCCTTGTGAAATAGTAGCTGTCAATCAGTTAGTCATGCAGGCTTGAAGTCTTGTTGTAATAGTGTTGGGTGTCAAAGAAATGTGTTTTCTTGGTAATTGATGGTTCAAAATTGTACTATACATTGGTTCTCTGTGGCTGCTACAGTACATTTTACAGAATTCAAGCTAATCAGGACAAAGAAGTCCCTTGTTTGAAACTAATTCAAACTGCTTTTCAGTGAACAATCTTTTCTAAATTCCTTGTGTGGCATGGTGGCGCAGGTGTAGAGTTGCTGCCTTTCAGGGCTTGCAGCACCGGAGACCCGGGTTCGATCCTGACTACAGGTGCTGTCTGTACAGAGTTTGTACATTCTCCCTGTGACCATGTGGGTTTTCTCCAAGATCTTCGGCTGACACCCACACTCCAAAGACGTGCAGGTTTGTTCATTAATTGGCTTGGGTTTGTACACTTGGTATAAGTGTAAATTGGCCCTCATGTATGTAGGCTTGTGTTAATGTGTGGTAATCGCTGGTCGGTACAGACTCAGTGGGCTGAAGGGCCTGTTTTCACACTGTATCTCTAATTAAACTAAATAAGATGGATTCTTTTTTTCCTTTTGTTGCAATATTCTAAAGCAAATGCAGACCAACTTATAAAAGAAACTCCTTTCAATATCAAATTTCAGGTCTGTTATTTGTTAAAAGAAGAGTATTTGCCCTTGGGAAACACAGAAATGTACATTAATTAAATTACAAATTAACCAAAATGGCATGTTTTTGTGCATGGATAGAAGAGGCTATATGCTGGGAAGATGCTTCAGCCCAAATTGTGGAATGGTAGCCCAGCGCAGACCATCAATGTCAAAGTCCATCATTGCCTCTACTTTCATCAAACATTGAGGACATTCAGTCTGTCAACAAATACTCTCTTGAACTTTAGCAGTGGATGGTGGAGAGCATATTAACTGGATGCAACACTACCTAGTTCAGCAGCTGGAACGCCCAGGAATGAAGGGGATTACAAGAAGTGTCGCAGAGGTACTGACCTCCCCACTATATAAGGGATCTATGGGAAGCACTGGTTCAACAAGGCAGGCAGCATCATCATAGACCCACACCATCTTGGACACACTCTCATTTCACTCCTACTGTACCTTTGCAAAAAAATAATAGGAGCCTGAAAACCATGATCATCAGGTTTAAGAATAACTTCTTCCCTGCTACCACGAGGCTCCAGAACACTACACAACTAACCAATGAACTATGGACTGTCTTGTGTTGTACTAAGGCCTTCAGGCTTTTTTTTGCACTCGTATTGGGTTATTACTTTATTGATTTTGTTGTTTGGTATGTATTATCTATGTGTGTTACAGGCTTGCGGTGCTGCTGCAAGTAGGAATGTAATTGTTCGGTTGTCGGTACATATAATAGCAACGTTACAAAATTTTGAGATTTTGAAAATCAAGTCTGCAATTTATCCCATCAGATAAAGCATAAAAAGAAGTTTAATTTGACACCTTTAATTCACTTTCATATCTTCAGTATTAAAAAAGTTATGGCCATTTTCATACTCGGAAATTAGCATCTTGTTCCCTATTGCTTTTCCATTGACTTAACACAAATGTTGTGGTCGAGGACAGTCAAAAGCCCATAACTTTCTTAAAAATTAAGAGAACTGAAATAAATGTTCAGTTATTATAGATTGAAGCATTCTGAAATTAATATGAAACAATCTTACTTGGATGACCTGAAACTAAAGCATATAATTAGTTAGTTACCCAATTGTAGCTAATTAAAAAATTCAATTACTAGATCTAAACATCTGTCCATTTCTTAAGAAAATATTAACATTTTTTTAAAAGCCTAAGTGTCCAAATAATATTCACACAAGAATTCACAATATAACATGATTTAAAAATCTCATTGTTATGAATTTATAGGCCAAATTGAAGGAATTTAGTGTTTAATGCCCGTAAATTAATGGGCATTTTAATCAGCTTGTGAGTGGGATTTTCTGGAATGCGATGGATTGGAACATTGCGGTTGCGGTGAATTTAAACCCAATATCGGCAGGAAAAACACTGCCGGTTCATATGGGGAATAAATCACCGTTTCACAACATGAAATATTGATTAAGGTCATCTAAACAAGCAAGTTTATATGTAAAAATAAACAACTTTCATTTACCTGTCCCCTACGTAAGATCCGTCCCCGTTGTGGGCGTTCACGGCATTAGGTGCTAATTTTTATTTTACTGTAGCGCTGAAATAGGTGGGCGATTAAAAAAAAAAATGCACTTACCGGCGGTCGGAACGAATCTCCAGAAAAAGCTCGCACTCTGAGAAAATATAATTCCGGATGGCAAGGGGAAAACCGCATTTTAACCCCGCCCCCCCCCCCCTTAAAGGCGCCAAAGTCGCGCACACGGCCAGTGACAGAAATGCAGCGCCGCTAAAGGTAAGTTTTGTAACATACCTACATATAACAGCACTTGATTCTTGATTGGTGCAACAGATAGCAGTTCAAAATAATGCAAGGGCAGGTTGAAAGATGATAGAAGCACGTTCAACATTGACTAAACCTTTGGGAGTCAAATTCCAAATAGTCTCCTGGAAGTATTGAACTGGGTCTTAATGCATTACATCTGATAGATCAGGGTGGTTCTTCACTCTTTGCGGGAGGAAATGTTTGATGTATGTGTCTTCCCACTTGCTCCTCCGTGTAGGAATACTGATGTCCCCCACCTCCCCATTCACCCCCACAGAAAGAATTAAGGGAATCTCGATCCCTGAGAGAAATATGCTGGTTTGTGTTCCCATCCTCTTTCCCCCCTCCACCCAGTCACAGTCCCAATCTATTCAGCCCAGTCTTGATACTGGAGAAAAAAGGTGCACGTTTTTTGTCAAGAGTGCTTTATTTCGCCTTCCACCACAGTGAGGAATGTGTAGGAGTCACTGTGGTGGATGTTCATGTTAAAATGTGTTTTTGATTACCAAGATGGCTGCCGGAAGTGAGAGTGAACGCTTGCGCGACTAGCTGCCGCTGCTCTCTCTTCGAATTATGTATTATTGCTGTCCCTACTACTTCTTGTTTTTGTTTCATTTTATTTGTACATTTGTGGTTTGCTTGTTTTGACTGCATGGTGTCCTTGAGAGTCCTGAAAGGCGACCATAAGTAAAATGCATTATTATTGTTAGTATATGTTTTGAAATGGAACAATGAAATTCTTATTTACAGCAGTACAATGGATATGAACAGAGTATTCTGTAAACACCACAATAAACAATAAAAGTGGTTCACTATATTTAAAAAAAACAAAAAGTAATAATGCAAAGACAAAATTAATGCCCCCAAGTCTATGTAGTTTGGAGATAAGTTGTAGTTGAAGTGTTTAATAGCCTGATGGTTGTTGGGAAGAAGCTGCTCTTGAACCTGGACGTTACAATTTTCAGGCTTCTATACATTCTTATCGATGGCAGAAGTGAAGTGAGAACGTGGCCAGGGTGGATTGGGTGTCTCATGGTGCAGGCTGCCTATTTGAGGCAACAATTCCTGTAAATCCCTTCGTAGTACATAAGTGTGAATTGTCCGGTCTGCTGCAACACAGTTTTTGAGTATCGATCATATGTGATTTCTGATGCAGAGAGTAAGTAATCAAAGCAGCCGTTGTCTCTTCATATCTATGTCAATTCAGGACACCCATTTCAGGATGCTCTTAAGATTCAGAGCAACACTGCCTAAATAAAACAACGGTTTCATTTTTGCAGATCTGCTGGGCAGTTTATAGGACTATCTCGCTGCTTTTATTCGCACTGCAGTTCTACAATCTAAGCCATTTCCCTTGGTAAATTAACGGCCTTCCCTCACAAAGTCTGCGCTGTAGTCATTGTATTTGACTTAAAGGAGCTATGTCCAAGGAAAGAAAAATAAAATCAAAATTTCTGCTTGATGCCTGCATGATGGATAATCAATCCTGGCAAAGAGAATGAATTATGGAAGAGGTAGCAGTCATTTCCCCTTTGCAGGCAGAACAATGATTGAAAGTGTTTTGATTGATTGAAAGATACAGCATTGGAACAGGTCCTTCAGTCTGTAGGAAAGAATTGCAGATGCTGGTTTAAATGGAAGGTAGATACAAAATGCTGGAGTAACTCAGCAGAACAAGCAGCATCTCTGGAGAGAAGGAATGGGTGATGTTTCGGTTCGAGACCCTTCTTCAGACTGGGCAGACAGGGGCTGCAGAGAGACGGACAAGCGGTCGGTGCAACCCTGGTCACACCTCGGTGAAGAGCGTGTGTGTGGCCCGGACATTGGACTGATGGCTGTGGGTCTCCGCTTTTGCTGTGTGCCTAGGGATTCTCACATGCCGCTGTGATGGTTGTTTATATTTAATTTTTATGTAATATTGTGTCTTGTTGCTTTTTTTGGTGTGACTTTATGGTAAATCAAATTTCATTGTACCATAGGGCACACTTGACAATAAAGGACTATTGAACTGCCGGTATTGAACTATTGAAGACTAGGTCTACGTCATCCCACTTTTGCCACTTTTGCATCCACTTCCAAAACACTAAGGGCAATTTATCTTTGGGATGTTGGAGGAAACCGGGGTATATGGAGGAAACCTATGTGGACACAGGAAGAACGTGCCAACTCCACACAGACAGCACGCGCACCATTCTAGTAAACCTCCTGCGCACCCTTTCCAAAGACTCCACATTGTCCCTGTAATAGGGCAACCAAAACTGCATGCAATGCTCCAAATAGGGCCTGACCAAAGTCATATCAAGCTACATCCAGACTCTTATACTCAACGCTCCGATCTATGAAAGCAAGCATACCATATGCCTTATTGACCTGCAGTTACCTCAGGATTGCTCTGATCATCTGCCAGAGTATCCATCCCTGGATCTACAATGTCTAATCAGAGAGGCAGAGTGCCTGCCCTAGTGCTTGTCCTCAGAACTTACATTGCCTCATAATTTCCCACATTATACTCCACTTGCCAGCCAAATAACCTACAAAACTGTACGCCTTTGGAGTGTGGGAGTAAACCGAAGATCTTGGAGAAAACCTACTCAGGTCGCGGGGAGAATGTACAAACTCCGTGCAGACAAGCACCCGTAGCCAGGATCAAACCTGGGTGTCTGTACGGCAGCAACTCTACCGCTGCACCACTGTGCCGCCCACAAATATCTTTCATATCATCACCAATTCAATCTGTTGAGTACTCAGCCTTTCAACCAATCCATTAAGGTAGATTTTAAATAGTTTGGGCCTCAGCTTTATTCCTACTAGTACTCATTTCCAATACAAATATAACTTTCCTTCTTTGCTGTCTTCTTTGTTAGTTAGTTCCTCCATCTGTACTGTTTTGCTGTATTTATTCCAATTAGTAACCCAAGGGTTTTTGGGGAATGTTACATAAATGGCAGTTTCCACATTCAATAATTTATTTAACATTGAATCCCTGGCATTATAATCTGCATCACCAGGGATCACTGCTATTTGAATACTTAATATTATCGTCTACTAAAGTTGCAGCAGGATTACAATGCCCCGCATTTTAATTCACAGTGCACACACAATACTCAAAACACCCATTACTGGATAATAAATTGCCACAAAGTACATGCATTGTTCCACTAGAACTCACCAAAGTAACTACAATATTTGAGAAAATTCAATTTTAAACCTGCGAGTGACACTGCAGAAAAAGTCAGGGCTTAATCTAAAATGCAAATAAAAAAATTCTAAAGACACAAGGTTAAGTTAGTAACCACTTCATCAAAGGTTGCTCTCACAATGCATTTACCTCATTTCATCTTTCTGGAAACGTTGTTTGTCAATGCTAACCATATGGAAACTCATCACTGAGCCTCAGATTCCACCTGGGTAGTCTACAACCCGACGGCATAAATATTAAATTCTCCCGTTTTAAGTCATCTGGTCCGCATCTGTTCCATTCTCTCTCCTTCTGATCTGCACAAGTCCTCTCATATTGGAAGAACAGCATCTCCTATTTCGCTTGGGCAGCTTCCAACCCAGTGGCATGAATATTGATTTCTCGAACTTCAAGTAACCCCTGCACTCCCTCTCTCTCCATCCCTCCCCCACCCAAGTCGCGCCAGGTTCCCGTTCTCACCCAACAAACAGCTAACAATTACCTGTTTCCTTTATCAATGTTATTTTTTTGCATATCTTTCATTCATTTGTTCTATATCTCTCTGCATCACTGTCTATGTCTCTCATTACCCTTTCCCCTCACTAGTCTGAAGAAGGGTCTCAACCCGAAACGTCACCCATTGTTTTTCTTCAGAAATGCTGCCTGTCCCGCTGAGTTACTCCAGCATTTTGTGCCTATCTTCTCATATACACTTCTTTTCAAACCACCCTCCCAGTCCCCTATCATTCATTTTTCCCCCTCCCCTTACCATTCCATCTGTCTGTTACCCACACATTTGTTCCATTGTATTCCCCCCCCCCCAACAGAAAGCTCATCTGACCATCCCCCCCCCCCTTCCCTTATTTGGTTCAATGCTGCAATGCTACACCTTCTGTTCCTATCAGATTCTATTATCTGTGCGTCTCTACCTGTCATTTCCACCCTTCTCTCCCCCACCTTACTCCATCTGCCCATCTATCCCAATATTTAAGAAACAGTTAGACAGGTACATGGATAGGACAGGTACATGGATTGGACAGGTACGTGGATAGGACAGGTTCATGGATCGGACAGGTTTGGAGGAATATGGACCAAACGCAGGCTGGGACGTGTTGGCCAGTGTGGGTCAAGTTGGGCCGCAGGGCTTGTTTCTACACTGTATTATCCTATGACTCTATGACTCTAACCGATCCTGAATCCACCTTTCCAGCTCTTGTGCCACCCCTCTCTGTGCCTCTTTATATTGACTGACCCCTCTGCTCTTTCAGTCCGAATGAAGAATCCCGACCTGTAACATCAACGATCCATTTCCCTCCACACATGCTGCTTGACCCACTGAGTTCCTCCAGCAGGTTATTGTTGCAAATTAAATGGTGGATGTAGGAAACCAAGATAATGCAAAACCAATTTGTAGGAAGAAACTTCAGATGCTGGCTTACTTTTATTTTATTTTTATTTTTTTAACTATCTTGACTGCAGTCTACATCTCAAAACAACCTCTGGTTCTTAAGTTATGGATAAATTGTATCAGGAATATAATGAATAAATAAGACTCATTAAAAGTTCCTAAAATGGTGCACTTTATTTATGCCACTACTTATAAATTCCAATCCAAGGGCCCAAGCGGTCTTTCCAGGTGAGGCAGAGGTTCACCTGCACCTCCTCCAACCTCACCTGTTGCATCCGCTGTTCCAGTTGTCTACTTCTCTACATCGGCGAGACCAAGCGCAGGCTTGGCGATCGCTTCGCCCAACACCTCCGCTCAGTTCGCACTAACCAACCTGATCTCCCGTTGGCTCAGCATTTCAACTCCCCCTCCCATTCCAAATCTGAGCTTTCTGTCCTGGGACTCCTCCATTGCCAGAGTGAGGCCCAACACAAATTGAAAGGACAACACCTCATATTTCGATTGGGTAGTTTACACCCAGCAGTATGAACATTGAACTTCTCCAATTTCAGATAGTCCTTGCTTTCTCCCTCCTTCCCCTCCCCCTTCCCAGCTCACCCACAAGCCTACTGTCTCCGCCTCTTCTTTTATTTTTCCCATTTCCCCCCCCCCCCCCCGACATCAGCCTGAAGAAGGGTCTCAACCCGAAACGTCGCCTATTCCGTCTCTCCATAGATGCTGCCTCACCCACTGAGTTTCTCCAGAATTAAGCAAGAATTGTGTAAATTCTTTTTTTACACAACGGGTGGCAGGTGTATGGAACTAGCTTATTTATTTTGTGTGTATCTAAAGTTAGGAACTGTTCAACAGGTAACAGTGGCTTTGAAGGATTAAATGTGAGGTCAGGGCCTATTTATTTGTTTTTGTTGTTGTACCTGAGTTGTTTTAGAACTCTTGTTTAAAATTGATTTAATGTATTGGGCTCAAATGAGAAATTTTGCTTTTCTTCTTTGGTCCAGATGACATTTCCCCATTTTCAGGCAAGTTCCTGTGTTCTACATGGCAATCTTTCCTTAAATAATGCTTTGTGTATTTATACAGCTTTTTACACTTCCCTCTTTGGACTCTATGCATAGCATGATAGCATAACTGAATGTTCTAAATTCATACTTGCAAATTAGAATCTGTTATCTGATGTTGCATTTTAAGTGCCTGACATAAAAATTTTAATGAATCTTTGATTAGAAAATAATTGGAATGAATTTCTTCTGCCAGCCCTGTTAGGAATGTACAATCAAGCTGTGGGTCATACACTGTATGTGGTTCAGCGGTAATTCACTGTTCTGATGGGGAAAGGAGCAAAATGGTCTGTGTAATGTGTGGCATATGTCCACTTGGATAGTCATAGAATCATTGAGTCATGACTTCCGGTGGCGCCATGTTCTAGGAGAGAACAGCGTCAGACCAGCTCTTAAAAAATCTGGAAAAAAAACGGGGTTAGAGGAGGCTGCTAACGCTACTTACCGTAGGAGATCGATTTTAAACGGCTCCGGGTGCGATTGTAAGCTGCGTGACGTCATCAGGCGCGCGACTTTAGCGACTCTGGTAAGAAATTTAAAATGAATCCCTCCTCCCCCACACAGCCGAAGAAAAGCTCCAGAAGGGAGGTAGGCCCCACCAAAGCTTCAGGTTCGGGACTGGCTGCCTCCCAAGAAGAGATTTCACAAAGAAAAGCTGAAATGGAAGAACTTAAAAAGTCTCTGCTGGCTGATATGAGGAAAATGCTGAAGGAAACACAAACAGAAACACAAAAAGAAGTGAAGAAAGATTATAAAGAAATTAAGGATGAAATGAAAGCCTTAAAAACGGATATTCGAAAAATCAAAGAAGAATTAGCAAAAGAAGTTAAAGAAATTGTAAAAAGCATGCTGAATGAATGGAAAACAGAACTGGAGGAGGAGATACATACTCAACTGATCGAGGTAACTGATAAGATTGCTGGGATGGAGCGAATGATGGAAGAGATGATGGATGAGAAATTAGAGGCGAGGTTAAGCCCTATGTCAACTGTACTGGACCAACAAAATGATGCGATTAAAGAACTAACTGATGTTGCTCTAAAAACTGCGAGGGAGAATGAAAGGATAAACGAAGAGAACAAACGCCTCTCTGAATTATTACGTAAAATAAACGAGAAATGTATTGATTTGGAGGGGCGGCAAAGACGTAAGAATTTGCGCATAGTAGGTCTGCCTGAGGGACGCGAAGGAAACCATGACCCTCGTAAATTCTTTGCAAAACTCCTAAAGGACATTTTGGATCTTGATCAAGAGCCCCTGTTGGGCCGAGCCCACAGGGCTCTAAGACCAGTTCCTGGGAGTGGTGCACCACCAAGACAAGTAATTGTAAAGGTGGTTTATGACGGCGTCTTTGAAGATATGATGAAGATAATAATAAGAAAAAGAAATCTGAAATACGAAGGAGATAACATCAGTATCTTCAGAGACTACCCGGCTGAAGTGGCTAAAAGAAGAGCTCTATTTACAGAAACAAGACGCATCTTGAGAGATATAAAAGGAATAAAGGAGATCAGATATGGTCTGGTGTACCCGGCAATACTTAGAGTTACCTACGAGAAGAAGGATTATCGTTTCATTAAGTATACAGCGGCACTGGAATTCGCTCGGAAAATACAGAAGAAGGCAGAAGAAGGAGAAGAAGGAGAAGCAGAGGAAGAAGGAGCAGACCCGACAGGAGTAATTGATGGATGAACTTTATGGACCTGCGGTTATGAACTACTTACTGAAAAAAAGGCGGAATAACGGACATAGAATTGTAGTATTATATTGTCTACTAATTAATTAATAAAAACTAATTTGTAATTATTAATTACTAATCACTAATTACTAATTAGTTTGATTTCCCTTTCTCCCCTTATATAGTATTACTAACTATGATACTAAATATAGTTGAAATTAACAACTAAAAATTGGTAATATGAATAATAGAAAAAGTTATTAAGAACATAAAGTTAGCACCCCCACCCCAATATATACAGTATTCCAAATAAGAGCTGGAATATTCAACATCTTTTTTTTTAGAAAACGGAAGTCGCTAGATTAGTAGCCATGTTAGTGTGGCTTTCACCTGTGCACACTACACATTATAAAAGTGTAGTCTCTTTTTTTTCTGATCACCATTTTTTCACCCTTTACTTTTTTTATATTTACATTCGTTATTATTTTTTGTATAACACATACTTGATTTTATATTATATATTATATAATCATGACTTCTATCTATATTATATAATCAGATTAAATGGATATGGTTTAATGGAATTGGAAATTCGCATCGGATTGAAGTTGGGGTGTAATGTCGGGCTGGAGGTGTCAAGAAGGATACTCCAAAAAAAGCCACCCTAACAATAAAATGCAAGATATGAATGTAAGGAGTGGGGGTGATGGAATCACCTTCTGCAGTTGGAATGTTAAAGGAATCAATGAACCAATTAAAAGGGGAAGGGTATTAGCTCAGCTGAATAGATTGAAATCTGGTGTTACGTTTCTTCAAGAGACACATCTTAAAAAAGATGCTCAATATAGATTAACAGCTAAATGGATTTCAAAAGTATATCATTCTTCGTTTATACACAAATCTAGAGGAGTTGCAATAATTATTCGCAAGGGTATACCTTTTAAACTTAATTCGATAATAGAGGATAAGGAGGGTAGATATTTAATAATTACAGGGGAATTACATTCAAAAAAAGTAATTCTTATGAATATATACGCACCTAATTTTGATAATCCACTATTTTTTAAGAAAATATTTAATAGTATTCCTATATCCACCCAATATAATTTAATAATTGGAGGTGATTTAAATTGTACTTTAGATAATTATTTGGATAGATCTTCTACGAAAAGTAAGGCTCTTTCTAAATCAAGTAAGCTTATAAATTCTTTTATTAATACATCGAATGTTAAAGATATTTGGAGATTGGATAATCCAACCGGACGGGAATATTCATTTTTCTCGCCGGTATTCGGAACTTATTCGAGGATAGATTATTTCTTAGTTGACTCAAAATTACTCCCCTTTACGTATGATGCAAAGTATCATAACATTATTATCTCAGATCATGCCCCGTTAACATTTAAGATAAAATTAAAAGATATAGTTAATAAAACTAATATTTGGAGATTCAACACACAGATATTAAAGGATAAAGACTGCTGTAATTATGTGGAGAAACAGATTAAATTATTTTTTGAAACTAACGATAAACGTGAGACCTCCCCATTATTATTATGGGACACATTTAAAGCATTTATGCGCGGTGCAATAATATCAGCACAAGCACATTTTAATAAAGAAAATCGAAAGATGGAGCAAAAGTTAGAAAAAGAGATAAAACAATTAGATAGTGAAAATATAATACATCCTTCTAAAGAGTTGAGTAATAAAATTGCAATATTAAAATATAGATTAAATAAAATTTACTCTGATCAAGTGATAAAACTTTATCAACAAACTAAACAAGTTCATTTTGAATTTGGTGATAAACCTCAAAAATTATTAGCACGACAACTCAGAAGATTAGACGATGAAAAAACTATACATAGTATTAGATCGGTACAGGGAAATATGTTGACTATACCAAGAGACATTAATGACACATTTTTACAATATTATCAAAATCTTTACTCATCTAAATTAACAGGGCAAATAGATGAAATGGAAACATTTCTAGAAAAATGTCATTTTAATAAGCTAGATTCTGAGAGTAGGCAATTGTTAAACGCTGAAATATCTGTAATAGATATTGAAGAATCAATTGGATCGTTAAAAAATGGTAAAACAGCGGGCCCCGATGGCCTGAGTGCAGAATTTTATAAAAAATTTCATGATCTACTTTCACAAAGATTACAAATAGTGTACAGACACACCTATGAGTTAGGAAATTAAATGGATCTACAATTACATTAATTCCTAAATTAGATAAGGATATGGAAGATCCTGGATCATATCGAGCGATTGCCCTTTTAAATACTGATCAAAAAATATTAACTAAAGTACTTTCTCGGAGACTAAGTTTAGTGATTTCCAAAATAATACATTATGATCAAACAGGTTTTATTCCAAAACGTTACTCATCACATAATCTTAGACGCTTGTTTAATATTATTTACTCGAGAAGAAGAAGAGATATAGAATTAGCAGTTATATCGTTGGATGCTGAAAAAGCATTCGACCAGGTGGAATGGTCATATTTATTTAATATAATGGAAAAGTATCAACTGGGGGATGGATTTTGTAAATGGGTAAGAATATTATATTCTAACCCTACTGCAAGAATTTTAACCAATCAAATACTATCACCTAAATTTAGACTTTTTAGGGGATGCAGACAGGGATGTCCGTTATCCCCTTTATTATTTGCCTTGGTGATAGAACCTCTGGCTGAAAGAATTAGATCAGAACCTGAAATATATGGGTATAATACTGACACAACAAATAATAAGATATCTTTATATGCAGACGATATTCTGATTTATATTACTAAGCCGGAATGTAGTATTCCCAAGTTATTCAATGTTATAAATGAATTTAGCGTATTTTCAGGATATAGGATTAATTGGAATAAAAGCGACATTATGCCTATAACTGGTATAAATGTAAATATATTACAAAAATACCCATTAAAAATAGTTACAGATAAATTTAAATATTTAGGAATTAATGTGTCTAAATCCTATAAATTATTAATTAAAGCTAATTATTATCAATTATTAGAGAAACTTAAAAAAAACATTTCATATTGGAAAACACTCCCTATATCTATGATCGGTAGAATTAATGCTATAAAGATGATTTTTTTACCACAATTGTTATATTTATTTCAGGCAATTCCTTTTTTTCTCCCAAAAATTTTTTTTTTTTAATTGATAATATTGTTAATAGTTTTGTTTGGGATTACAAAAGTCATAGAATAAGTAAAAAACATTTATGTAAGTCTAAGATAAATGGAGGGCTAGCACTTCCAAATTTTCTATACTACTTTTGGGCTGTCCAGATTAAGAATATGAATTTTTGGTGGGTAAATATGGATGATGAACCAATGTGGTTAAAAATGGAAAAGGAAGACTGTTTACCTTTCAATATAGAGTCGATTATTTTCGCACCAAAGGAAGTACAAAAAAATACATAGGGACAACCCTATAATTCATAATAATAGGCGTATTTGGAAACAGATAGTTAAGACCTTATATCTGGATAATCTTTCTTTTAGGTTACCAATTAGGAATAACCCACTGTTTAAACCCTCAATCTTAGATGCGGGGTTTAGACTGTGGGAGGATTCAGGAATTAAAAGGATAGGACACCTTTATAGAAATGGAAAATTTTTATTATTTGAAGAGTTACAAGATATTTTTGGACTACCTTCACAACACCATTTTAGGTATTTACAAATTAGAGATTTTATTAAATGCAACACACAAGACTATAAAAATAAAGAATCAGGCTTATTAGATGAGCTGTTTAATTTACATCCAAATACGGATAAGCTTATAGCTTATATATAAAATATTATTTTAGATAAAGAGAACCCAACAACTGAAACATATCGTCTAGCATGGGAAAATGAAATTGGATTACCTATAATAAAAGAAACTTGGGAAGAAAGCTTACAAAGAATACATTGGTGTTCTTTGAATGCCAGACACACATTGATACAATTTAAAGTTATATATAGATTACACTACTCGAAAACCAAATTAAAAAGTATCTTTCCTAGTCTCTCCTCTATTTGTGATAAATGTAAGAATCTTGAAGCAAATTTAATACATAGTTTTCTAACGTGCCCACGGTTGAATTATTATTGGATTGAAATTTTTAAAGTTATTTCGGAAGTTCTTAAGGTTGAACTTGACCCAGACCCAAAATTAATAATATTTGGAATTCCGGAGCCAAATTTGGTACTCACAGTAAATCAAAGAAATTTTTTTGATTACTGTTTAATAATAGGGAAAAAAATGATACTTAAATTTTGGAAGGGAACATTATCCCCAACAATTAAAATGTGGAAAGCAGAGATGTTGGAGACGTTGAATTTGGAAAGAATTAGATTTGTCCTTTTGGACAGGTATAATTCTTTTGAATCGATATGGTCTCCATATATACAGTATTTAGAGAAGTAGCTATTCTTGGAATCACGGCTCGACGGGTACCCTACGGAATCCGATGCGAATAACTTACTTATATTTGATATTATTGCGCATTTATTATAGATATTACTGTATGAAATAGTATTTCGTATAATGTATTTAGTTTTGTTTATATATATGTAATATTTTTGTTTTTTAAATTTTCTTTTTTTTTTATGGTTGAAGTATGTGGGAAATTTTTTTTATTTTTTTTAATTCTCTTTTTTTTTCTCCTCTTTTTTTTCTCTTTTATATATCTTTTTCTTTATTTCCAAAAAATAGAAGATATTAAGTATTGATATGTTATTTGTAGTAATATTGAATTAAGGTGTTAGTTTATAAAGTAAGCTATACATTGTAAACTGATTCAATAAAAAAATTTCAAATAAAAAAATATTACACAAAAAAAAAAGAATCATTGAGTCATAGAGTCATACGGCATGCAAACAGGCCATTCGGCCCAACCTGCCCACACCGTCCCATCTACGCTAGTCCCACCTGCTTGTGTTTGGCCCATATCCCTCTAAACCTGTCCTAGTCATGTACTTGTCTAAATGTTTCTTAAACATCGCAATAGCATCTGCCTCAACTACCCCTTCCGGCAGCTCATTCGATATACCCACCACCCTCGGTGTAAAAAAGATAGTATATTTAAAAAATAGTGGCATAAACGAAGTGCATGATTTTAGCACCTTTTAATGAGGCGTACTGATTAATTATATTCCTGGTACCATATATCCATAACTTAAGAACTTGGGGTGGGGTGGGATGTAGACTGCAGTCTGGATAGGTGGAGTGAATTCCCATGGCATGTAGTAGGGATGACACCTCGCTGTAATATATTGTGGTTCTAGGGAGCAGGCGCTGGCAGGACTGCCAGCTCCATGCAGAGTTAAATAGAAAGCAACCCCCTGTACCCTTAAATCTTGCTTAAAAATGCTGTGCAGTGTATCCAATGGAGAAGACTTTCCTTGGAAAATATAAGACCATAAGACTATAAGACAGAGGAGCAGAATTAGGCCATTCGGCCCATCAAGCCTGCTCTGCCATTTGATCAAGCTGATCTATTTCTCCCTCCCAACCTGCCTTCTCCCCACAATCTTTAACACCCTTCCCAATCAAAAACCTATCCATCTCTGCTTTAAAAATACCCAATGACTTCACCTGCAAAGCCATCTGGAGCTGCTTTTATCCCAGTGTTCCCTATTTTGTTATTTGGATGACTATGCTGCAGACTTACCGGCTTATAACAGCAAGCTCTTTGTCTATTTAATTAATCACAAGCTTTATGAAGAAATATTATCTTCATCATTTTTAAATCAATTGTTCATTCTGCACCATCTCCAACCTGAACATGGTGAATGTGGAACATTTATTCTTGCACTTTGACTGCTCTTCCATTATACTGGCTTTCACTTGTTTATTTGGTTTTTTAAATGATTTTGTGTGGTTTTACATGTTTTTAGCATTCAAAACACTCTGACGATTTACATCACAGATCAATCTGACAGAAATATGCACTTCTCGTGTCAGTTAATATAATGATATGGTATACTGCTCACAAGAAAATTATCTTTCTTACTATGAAATGTCAATTCCTGCATGAATTTTCTGGCTGCTTCTGATCAACTAATTTATGAACATCAGCTGCTTTCTGTACATCTTGGTTGTCTTAGGGTTGCATTCAGCTATTTTATCAGCATACGTGCTCCTAAAGTAACCAAAGGAACATAGAAATAATGAGTTTAGTTTCGCTTAGTTTAGTTTAGTTTCCAGGTGCAGCATGGAAACAGTTCCTTAAGCCCACCGAGTCCATGTCACCAGCAATCACTATCACAATCCTACGCACTAGGGGCAATTTACAATTCTTACCGATTCTTATGGCTCAATGATAACCTACAAACCTGCACGTCTCTGTAATGTGGGAGGAAACCGGAGCACCCGGAGAAAACCCACGCAGAGAACGTACAAACTCTATAGAGACTGCACTCGCATTCAGGGTCTCTGGCACTGGAAGGCACCAACTCTACCACTGCACCACTGTGCCACCCCTGAGATACTCTAAGGATGTTAAAAAGTGTTGTGCATGTGTCTTTGCCTACATATAATGTAACATATAATGAGAAATAACGACAGCACTCAATTCAGGTTGAAACTGGGTATAGATTTGATTTAAGAATATTTCTATCTGCAGAATCAGGAGTTTCTTTTTTCACATTTCACTTTAATGTGCAGACTAAAGCTTTATTCTCGTCCAGTGGAATTGCAGCGTCTGATTGATTCACTGAAGAATCCCAGTAATTACTGCTTTGATATACACCACTGAATCCTCAGATCATTGTTTAAAATGAACGAGGCTCTTTCATGAATAACATTGCTATTGAAATTTAAATAATTCCCGATGTTATCAATTCTCCTGCAGATAAATCTTGTTACTCCCAGAAATGTAACCAAAGATGTCTTGCTAAATGGATGCAAAGCATTTTGGATTATTTCCCACAGGGAATCTCATTAATTTATGACCCAAGGTGCAGTGCATCAAATTCTTGATGGCATTCATCTGAATTTCCAATATCAATAAAGTGCCAAATTGCTCATCAAAACGTGCGCTTGTCAAGTGGATTTCTTTCCAAGGCTTTTATACTTGCTGTTCAACTTGGCTTTTCAGACATCCAGCAGTTAATTAAAAGGTCTAATCATAGCTCAGCCACAGGCAGCGAACCAGTGATGGCATCAGTTAAGCCCAGTTGATGCCTGGCTTCTCAGAAAGATTCAAAAGAATTGAACAGGAATCGCTCGGAAAATTAAAAAATAAAATGATTTTTTTTTCCAATTGTTTCACCGCAAAGCGACAGATAAATGAAGACGAGCTTTAACACCACAATTTGGAATTCAGGGATTGCAGGTTTTCGGTGATTTATGCAGAATCTCCGATGTTGCCAGTCTGCGCGAATGATAACAATATTTGATGGAAGCTGGGTGCCTCCATTTTATCTACGTTTTTAGTTTTAAAGAGATGTCGAGAGAGCAAGGAATAGAGTAGTTAACAGGATAGAAGAGCTGCTCGCATGAGGTAAATGTCCTATGATTTGTGATTGTGGGACCAAGGTAGTTGGAGTCTCCCACACTTCTTTCAATTACCAACTCTCGTGCATGATGTCGCATTCACATCTCACTCATCGCTGTGACCAGCAATGGAACAGCACCGATTCTTACACAGCATCTCACTACGTCTCCTTCCATTGTGAATAGCTATTCTTTCCTTCCTGTCCCTGCTTTCCCTCTGTAGTCCAGCTATTTGTTGCCTGACTTTCCATTATTTGAATGGCTCAGTCCATTACAGGGTACCTTATCAAAAATCTTTTAGAAAATGTAAATAATTTTTACATCCGTAACTGTCACTGTATGCCATGTTGTGGGCAGAGCACCAAGGCAAATTCCTTGTATGTGAATACTTGGCCAATAAACTTACTTACTTACTTACTTAATTTTACTGCATTACAATTGACAACGTGCTCTGAAATCTCCTAATAGTAATTTGATCAAGCAAGTTTCACTGTATAAAATAAGAATGCCTTGGTATTGGTATCGAATTGACTTATTATTGTAAATTAAACCAAGACATAGTGAAAACGTTTGTGTCAAATACATCAGCTGGTATGAAAAAGGTAATAAGCAAAATGCAGAATATAGTGTTATAACTACACAGAAAGTACCGATAAAAATTGTATATGGGTCACAGTGAGGTTGTGTGTGAAACTTTTGCTAAACTTTAACTGTTCTGCTTACTAACGTGTATTAGGAAACTGAAGATGCTGCATTGTTCTTAGGAAAGCTGTGGCTGAATGATTGAGCATTATATGGAGATATTTGTTTCTTTTTGTGTTATCTGCTAAACCAACAGCGCCTATGTACGAATCTGAAGAATGTAATTTAGGCAGTTTCGATCAAATCACAACTCCCCGACTAAACTGTTTAAGGAGCTCAGGTCTAGGCTACTCTGCGCATACACTTGTTTGTTTGGCAGTATATAAATCCGTGCTGTCTGTACACTTGAGGAACTGTCTCCCGGGGCAGTTCCTCCGTGATATCACGTAATAAAGTCTCACTCTCCATAAAGTCTGAGTCCTTGATTGATTTCTCTGACAAGTAGATTGGAAGATTAAAAATTGACCTTTGGCATCTGAGAGATCCATTCATGAGTCTGATAACAGACTGTTTACATGTTTAAGAAGGAACTGCAGATGCTGGAAAAATCGAAGGTAGACAAAAGTGCTGGAGAAACTCAGTGGATGAGGCAGTATCTATGGAACGATGGAATAGGTGACGTCACCTATTCCTTCCTCCATAGATGCTGCCTCACCCACTGAGTTTCTCCAGCATTTTGGTCTACCACAGAAGGGAATGTGCTCTTTTTGAATCTCGTGATATGTGTAACTTCTGACCCGCAAAAGAGGGAAGAAGAAAGAAAGACCGGTGTGTAAGTTGTCCTTGATTATGTTGGCTGCTTTCCCAAGGGAGGAGCTTCTTTGAGTGATTGACTCAACGCATCCACTGCAATTTCTTACAGTCTTGGGCAGCGCAGTTGCCATACCAAGCTGAGATGCATGCCGATAGGATTTTATACAGTGCGTATGTAGAAATTGCCAAGAGTCATTGGATACCTGCTGAATTTCCTTCGCTTTCTGAGGAAGTAAAGGGGCTGTCCCATTTGGACGACCTAATCCACAAGTTTTGAAGACCGTAGATGAGTTGAAAAAAATGTCAAGGTCGTGTTGACTAGCTGAAGTAAAAGACCTCCTACGACTATGTCTATGACCTCCTACGACTATGTCTACAACCTCCTACGACTATGTCTTGGCCTCCTACGACCCCCCTCGACCTTAGTCTTCTACACCTAAGACCAACTACGACTAGCTATGAGTGGAAATGATCACGTGATAAATGACGTCATGTTTGTATTTTTTTTCTCGGGCCAGTTACCGTCCTACGACTACCTGCGACTACCTACGACTATCTACGACTACCACCACGACCTAATACGACCTACCTACGAGTAAAAAGTGTCCAATTTTTCCATGCCGACCTGTTTTTAGCACGTGGACATTTTTTATCAGGCTAGAAAAAACGCCGCAACCTACTTGAGGCCACGAGCACGCAGAGATAACTCACAAGCATGAGGAAGAGTTACGAAGACCTCCTACGACCTCGTGGCAACCATGCTGTGAGTATGAGTCAAGGGCAAACTCGACAGAGGTTGCCAATTAGGTTGTGAAAGGGGGACAGGGGCTTAAAGCAGCACGGCGTGCCACGGACGCGGGTTCAATCAAGACTATGGGTGCTTGTCTGTAATGTGTTTTGTCTGTAAAGACAATGACGTTCTCCCCATGACCTGCGTGGATTTTCTCCGAGATCAGCAGTTTCCTCCCATGCTCCAAAGATGTACAGGTTTGTAGCTTAATTAGTTTGTTATAAATGTAAAAATTGTCCGTAGTGTGTGTAGGATAGTGTTAAGGGCCTGTCCTACAAGCATGCAACTCTATGCGATGAACGGGGGCCGCGCGGAGGTCAGGTGATCCCCTGTACAGGGCCGTTCCCACCAGCATGCGCCTGCATGCGGCAAGCGTGACCAAACCGGCAGCAGGGGCCGCGCGGAGGTCGGGTGAGTGGCGCAACGCGGCGCAAAGTGAGGCGAACTTGGAGCGAAGTCTAAGGTAAGTTCGCCAGGACAGAGAGGGGCACAGAGGCACACGCACACAGAGGGCCACGGAGCCACACACATAGAGGGTCACGGAGGCACCTAGAGATAGGTTCACGGAGGCACGATGTTGGCAGTGTGTAATGCGTCGAGGCGACTGCGAGCCGACAAGCCATTGCCGCACGGAATTTTTGAACATAGTCAGTTTTTCGGAGCCCCGTGCGATGTCGGGACGAACTCCGCACAATTCCGCACGACTCCGGCGATCGAAGTGGAACCGGCCCCGCGACGCCGGACGGCTCAAGCGACCACGTTAGGTCGCGCTAATCGCATAGAGTTGCATGCTTGTAGGACAGGCCCTTTAGTGTGCAGGGATCGCTGGTCGGTGTGGTCTCAGTGGGCTGACTGGCTTGTTTCCAGCTGTATCTCTAAACTAAACTAAAGCCTGGGTTTGCTCTCTTGGCAGTGATGTAAATATGGCTGGAACAAAACAAAATGTAAGTGATATATACACCTAGGAACTTGCAGGTCCCAACCATCTCAATTTCAACACCATTGATACAGACTGGGGAATATACTGCACCCTGTTCCCTGAAATCAACAACCAGCTCTTTCATTTTGCTGATATTGAGGGAAAGACCATGTTACTCCTCAACACCATGTCACTAACCTCTCACATCCTTCCTGTATTCTATCTCATCACTGTTCGAGATATAGATTACTAATGTGGTGTCATCTGCCCAACTTGTAAATGGAGTTAGAGAGCAGAATTTAGTCACACAATCATGAGTCAATGAGGAGCATAGCAAAGGGCTGAGATGGCAGTCTTGTGAGGCACTATTATCATGAAGGATGTTTTGTCACCTATCCTTATTGAATGTGATCTAGGGAGTAGGAGGTCAAGAATCCAGTTGCAGGGAAGGGTGCTGACTCCTGGGTCCAGGAGTTTGGATCTACTATTCTCCCCTTTAAGGATGGCTTTCTCTACTGTTAAAGAAAACTTTAAAACACACCACAAAGATCAGGCAAGGCAATCAAGACTTTATTTAAGAGCATCAAATACAGCGATCGCTGAGAGCAGTCCAGTAGGTTGCTCTCACCGAACATAGATTCATCTGCTCCTTACATGCAGAATCTCTCTTTGATGTGTTGCAGGGACATGTGTAGATAAACAGATGTCCTGTTACACTTTCAGCCTAGTTATATTGATTTATAATTGTCATTTGTCCTTCACACTACAAACTACTGTACCAGTTGACTGATCCATAACTCCCAAGGCTTATTCTAGTCTTTTGAATGTGCATTACATGAACTATCAGACAGTGCTCAGGGGGAACTACAACATTTTTAATTAATTATTAATTGTATCGAGAGTTTCTGCTATTTCTTTCATTGACCTTTTTACAATATCTGAGTTGATTGATTTAATATATTATTTTCTATTGCAAAAGCATTCATCTCGTCATCTCAAATGATATCCCCCCCATTCTACCTCCCGAATGAATATTGAAACAAAATAATGATTTAATAATTTTGCCATCTCTCTATTGTTACCTGTGGGTTTGTCCTGCATATCCCTTAATGGTTTATTGATCAAAATTCATTTTTCCCCTTTGGCTTTGCAAAATGTTTTACTATTTCCTAATCTCTTGTCTTCTCTTTTATTATGCACACTTCTGTTGTTTATTATCTTCTTGTTTGCTTCTCTCCTTTTCCTCAATCGTGTCCTTATACCTTATTCATCCAATGTGTCTTGAGAGATTGTTCTTTCATATTTGTGAATATACTTTTCCTACACCCATTTCAATGTAATTTTAATCATTTGGTATTGTCACCCAACATTATTAGTTGGCAATACTATTGCTGCCCTTTTTATTTTCCCAAGTTGCTTTTCAGCACCTCAGTATCAGTTCTTTTCCAACTAGTTTTTTGTCATTCTTAAGTGACATTTACTTTTCTTTAGAGATACAGTGTGGAAACAAGCGCTTCGGCCCACTGAGTCTGCGCCAAGCAGCGATCACCCCGTACACTAGCACTATCCTACACACTGGGCACAATTTATTATTTTTTTTACCGAAGCCAATTAACCTACAAACCTATATGTCTTTGGAGTGTGGGAGGAAACCAGAGAAAATCCACAGGGTCACAGGGAGAACATAGAAACAGAAAATAGGTACAAGTGGAGGCCATTCGGCCCTTCAAGCCGGCACCACCATTCAATGTGATCAGGGCTGATCATCCACAACCATTAACCCGTGCCTGCCTTCTCCCCATATCCTTTGATTCCGCTTAGCTCTATTTAACTCTCTTATAAATTCATCCAGGGAATTGGCCTCCACTGCCTTCTGTGGCAGAGAATTCCACAAATTCACAACTCACTGGGTGAAAATGTTTTTTCCTCATCTCAGTTTTAAATGGCCTCCCCTTTATTCTTAGACTGTGGCCCCTGGTTCTGGACCACACCAACATTGGGAATATTTTTCCTGCATCTAGCTTGTCCAGTACTTTTATAATTGTATACATTTCTATAAGATTCACTCTCATCCTTTTAAATTCCAATGATTCCAGCCCAGTCTTTCCAATCTTTCCTCATATCACAGTCCCGCCATCCCGGGGATTAACCTCGTGAACTTGCGCTACACTGCCTCAATAGGAAGGACGTCCTTCCTCAAATTAAGAGACCCAATCTGCAAACAATACGTCAGATGTGGTCTCATCAGGGCCCTGTATAACAGCAGAAGGACTTCTTTACTCCTATACTCAAATCCTCTTGTTATGAAAGCCAACATGCCATTAGCTTTCTTCACTGCCTGCTGTTCCTGCATGTTTACTTTCAGTGACTGGTGTACAAGGACATCCACGTCTCGTAGCACTTCCCTTTTTCTTAATCTGACACCATTGAGATAATAATCTGCCCCCTTGTTTTTGCCACCGAAGTGGATAACCTCACATTTATCTACATTATACTGCATCTGCCATGCATCTGCCCACTCACTCAACCTGTCCAAGTCAACCTGCAACCTCCTAACATCCTCTTCGCAGTTCACACTGCCACCTAGCTTTGTGTTATATGCAAATTTGCTAGTGTCACTTTTAATTCCATCATCTAAATCATTAATATATATTGTAAATAGTTGCGGCCCCAGCACCGACCCTTGCGGCACTCCACTCACCACTGCCGGTCATTCTGACAGGGACCTGTTTATTGCTACTCTTTTTTTACTGTCTGGCAACCAATTCTCTATCCATGTCAATACTCTACCCCCAATACCAGGTGCTCTAACTTTGCCCACTAATCTCCTGTGTGGGACCTTATCAACGGCTTTCTGAGTCCAGATACACTACATCCACTGGCTCTCCTTCATCTATTTTACTTGTCACATCCTCAAAAAATGTCAGAAGATTTATCAAGCAGGGTTTCCTCTTCACAAATCCATGCTGACTTGGACCAATCCTTTTACTGTTAACCAAATGCGATGTTATTACTTCTTTAGTAGTTGACTCCATCATCTTTCCCACCACTGATGCCAGGCTAACTAAATGGTATTGGGGGTAGAGTATTGACATGGATAAAGAATCTATCCATGTCAATTCCCATTTTTCTCTCTCACTCCTTTCTTGAAAAGTGGGATAACATTAGCTACCCTCCAATCCACAGGAACTGATCCTGAATCTATAGAACATTAGAAAATGATCACCAATGTGTCCACAATTTCTAGAGCCACCTCGAGTACCCTGGGATGCAGACCCTAGGAATTTAACGTACCAACTCCATACACACACTGCTTATAGTCAGGATTGAACCCGAGTGTCTGGCGCTGTAACGCAGCAACTCTACCGCTGCACCACAGTGCTGCCTCATTCCTATCCTTCTGCGTTATCATCTCCCTGAGAATTCCTTCTCTGTTATCATCCTCATATATGTGTCACAATAGCCTAGAGTTCCCCTGCAGTTGCAGCTCATATCTGGTCTGGTTTGTTCACTACTACTAGATTCAAAAGTGATTCCATCAGACGTCTGAAACATTGGGTTGGAAAGGCATCCTGTATACATAATTGGAGCTGTGTTTCATATAAAACCTTGTGGTCCAGAAACTATCAAGACAGTTGAAATCTCCTGTGGTTGACGTGATTCTTCGTCACTCGTTTCCTGAACTTGTCTGCACATTTCTTTCCCTTCCACTCTTCATTATTGGGTAGACTGTTGACAATGATGATTACTATGAATTGTCCTTAATTATTTTTTATCTCGGTGCATATGATTTCAATATTTGTCTTGGTTGTTTGGGTGCGGGTTTGGGTTGAAGTAGAAATGCACTGCAAATGGCTGTTTGGGTGGGGTTTTGGGTTGAAGTAGAAATGCACTGCAAATGGCTGTTCGGGGGGTGGGTTGAAGTAGAAATGCACTGCAAATGGCTGTTTGGGTGGCGGTGGGTTGAAGTAGAAATGCACTGCAAATGGCTGTTTGGGGGGGGGGTGGGTTGAAGAAGTGGAATATTGCATCGGGGGATTAGCCCTCTCATGTGAAAATGGGACCCAATGGGTCCCACTTAGTCTAGTATTTTCTAAAAATGTTAGGCAATGCATTGTTTAGTCCCCACTCTTAATTTTTCAGTTGTCATATGTCAGTAATCCTGACCATGTCTGCTTTCTCCCAGTGCAGGAATGCTCCAGCTTCCCTGTTTACCAGTGGACCATTGCTGAACACATATTTTAAGTCATTTGATAGGACTTTGTCTCACTTTAGGATTAACCAAAATTAATAGACTTCTGTTCCGTAACTCTGTATCTCTGTAGGAGCGAATGGAAAGGCAATGCAGAGTTGGTGTAAAAGGCAATTTATTAAACTGGTACTGATTAAAGCTGATTTCCTGAGCACAGCTTTGGGTGGAGTTTTTTTGTTACTTTGTTACAGCTTTTACATTCTCAGCTGACAAGATTGCACAGAAACTTGATTAACAGTACAACAAGGCCTTGCTTACAGAATCAGAGGTCACAGAAATACTTAATTAGGTAACAAACTAGTTCTTAAATGCAGAATAAAATGATTATCCTCAAGTCTAACTTAGTTGACTGTAGATCCAATTGGCTGTTATAGTGATGGGTATACGCTGGAACATAATCAATGAAATTCCATAAACTTCGGTGTCATCACTGCTGCATTCCATGTCTCTACTTTTAGGCTTTGTCTTCAGTTCACTATCACCACTTCAGCACAATCCACAGCTCTATTTACTGGTTGTTAGACCTCACTCATTTTTCCCCCACAACAGCACTATTTCCTCCCTTATCATTAATATCCTCCTTTAGTCTTTTCTTTTCTCCCTTTTCCCACATTGTTTAGATTTTGACTCCATGTGTTTCTTGCAGACTAGTCCCCAACTGCCCCTGTCACTCATTATTAATTGACCACCTTCCTCTGTACCATTTCTATTACAATGGGTGCAACATGGCTCCCTGACTCATAAAATCAGTGCCATGACCAAGCAAGGTAAGCATACCATACAGCTTCTTTATCATTCTATGTGTAGCAATGTTACAAAATTTTGAGATTTTAAAAATCAAGTCTGCAATTTATCCCATCAGATAAAGCATAAACAGAAGTTTAATTTGACACCTAATTCACTTTCATATCTTCAGTATTAAGAAAGTTATGGCCATTTTCATACTCGGAAATTAGCATCTTGTTCCCCATTGCCTTTCAATTGACTTAACACAAAAGCTGTGATCTAGAACCGTTAAAAGCCCATCATTTTCTTAAAAATTAAGAGAACGCAATGAAATTTTCAGTTATTATAGATTGAAGTATTCTGAAACAAATATGAAACAATCTTACTTGGATGACCTGAAATTAAAGCATATAATTAGTTAGTTATCTAATTGTAGCTAATTACAAAATTCAATGAGTAGATCTAAACATCTATCCATTTCTTAAGAAAAGATAAACTTTTTTTAAATTGCCTAAAGGGCCTGTCCCACAAGCATGCAACTCTATGCGATGAACGCGATCAAACCGGCAGCGGGGGCCGCGCGGAGGTCGGGTGATCCCCTGTACAGGGCCGTTCCCACCAGCATGCGCCTGCATGCGGCAAGCGCAACTAAACCGGCAGCGAGGGCCGCGCGGAGGTTGGGTGAGTGGCGCAACGCGGCGCAAAGTGAGGCGAACTTGAAGCAAGTCCAAGGTAAGTTCGCCAGGACTTAGAGGGGTACACAGAGAGGGGCACCGAGACACACACACATACAGGGCCACGGAGCCACACACATAGAGGGTCACGGAGGCACTTACAAATAAGTTCACAGAGGCACGATGTCCGGGCGGTGTGTAAATGTCGAGGCGACTGCGAGGCGACAAGCCGTTGCCGCGCAGGATTTTTAGACATAGTCGGTTTTTCGGAGCCCCGCGCGGTGTCGGGACGAACTCGGGACGAACTCCGCACAATTCCGTACGGCTCCGGCGATCGATGTGGGACCGGCCCCGCGACGCCGGACGGCTCAAGCGACCATGTTAGGTCGCGCTAATCGCGTAGAGTTGCATGCTGGTGGGACAGGCCCTTAAGTGTCCAAATAACATTCACACAATAATCCACAATATAACATAATTTTTAAATCTCATTTTCATGAATTTCTGGGCCAAATGGAAGGAATTTAGCGTTTGATTCCTGTAAATTAATGGCCATTTAAATCAACTAGCGAGTGGGTTTTAGTGGAATGCGGTGGATTGGAACGTTGCGGTTAGCGGTGAAGTCGGGAGGAAAAATACTGTTTGTTCATACATTTTTTTGGACCCCATTTCGCAACATGAAAATGTTATTAAAGCCTCCCGAAAAACCAACTTTTAATATAAAAATAAACTATTTATCTTTTTTTCTCCCCTACGCAAAATCCTTCCCGTTGTCGGCACTCACGGCTTTTGAAGGTGATTTTTAAATTACTCTAGTTAATAAATAATTTAGCGTAATTTAAAAATACCTTCATTCATGAAATGTCGGAGCGATTTTTCTTCAGCAACGAAATCGCCCGACATTGATCGATTTTTCCTGCCTGTGGAAAAACGGCACTTTAAGTCCGCCCCCTCTGAAAGGCGCCAAAGGCGTGCACACGGGGAGCGGCAGAACTGCAGCGCTGCTCAAGGTAAGTTTTTTAACATACCTACTATGGGCTTATCTTGTTACTTTTAGGGAGCTGTGAACCGAGGATGTAACTAGTAGAGTGGATAAGAGGGAACCAGTGGATGTGTTATATCTGGACTTTCAGAAGGCTTTCGACAAGGTCCCACATAAGAGATTAGTGTACAAACGTAAAGCACACGGTATTGGGGGTTCTGTATTGATGTGGATAGAGAACTGGCTGGCAGACAGGAAGCAAAGGGTAGGAGTAAACGGGTCCTTTTCAGAATGACAGGCAGTGACTAGTGGGGTACTGCAAGGCTCAGTGCTGGGACCCCAGCTATTTACAATATATATTAATGATTTGGACGAGAGAATTGAATGCAACATCTCCAAGTTTGCGGATCACACAAAGCTGGGGGGCAGTGTTATGTGTGAGGAGGATGCTAGGAGGCTGCAAGGTGACTTGGATAGGCTGGGTGAGTGGGCAAATGCATGGCAGATGCAATATAATGTGGATAAATGTGAGGTTATCCACTTTGGTGGCAAAAACAGGAGGGTAGACTATTATCTGAATGGTAGCCGATTAGGAAAAAGGGAGATGCAACGAGACCTGGGTGTCATGGTACACCAGTAATTGAAAGTAGGCATGCAGGTGCAACAGGCAGTGAAGAAAGCGAATGGTATGTTAGCATTCATCGCAAAAGGATTTGAGTATAGGAGCAGGGAGGTTCTACTGCAGTTGTACAGGGTCTTGGTGAGACCATACCTGGAGTATTGCGTACAGTTTTGGTCTCTAAATCTGAGGAAAGACATTCTTGCCATAGAGGGGGTACAGAGAAGGTTCACCAGACTAATTCCTGGGATGTCAGGACTTTCATATGAGGAAAGACTGGATAGACTCGGCTTGTAGCCACTAGAATTTAGAAGATTGAGGGGGGATCTTATTGAAAATTCTTAAAGGGTTGGACAGGCTAGATGCAGGAAGATTTTTCCCGATGTTGGGGAGGTCCAGAACAAGGGGTCACAGTCTAAGGATAAGGGGGAATTCCTTTAGGACCGAGATGAGGAAAACATTTTTCACACAGAGAGTGGTGAGTCTCTGGAATTATCTGCCACAGAAGGTAGTTGAGGCCAGTTCATTGGCTATATTTAAGAGGGAGTTAGATGTGGCCCTTGTGGCGAAAGGGATCAGGGGGTATGGAGAGAAGGCAGGTACAGGATACTGAGTCGAATGATCAGCCATGATCATATTGAATGGCGGTGCAGGCTCGAAGGGCCGAATGGCCCACTCCTGCACCTATTTTCTATGTTTTTATGTTTCTAACTTGGACCTTTTTGTACAACCACCCAAAGTGCAACACCTCACACTTGCTTGGATTAAGCTTCATCTGCCATTTCTCTACCCATTTCTGCAGCTGATCTATACCCTACTCTATACTTTGACAGACTTGCTCACTGCCGCCTTCTATATTTACAACCAAGTCGATCACATATATCACAAACAACTGAGGTCCCAGCACAGATCCCTGCAGAGCTCCACTGGTCCGAGACCTCCAGTCAAACGAACAACCCTCCATTGCAATCCTTTGTCTTCTATGAGGAAGCCAGTTCTGAATCTAAATGACAACATCACTATACAACATCCACTGCCCTACCCTCCTTTATCACCTGTGTCACCTCCTCAAAAAACTCGATCAAATCCGTAAGACATGACCTGCTGGACCAAGCCACGGCGTGGCTTGAGAATGATGCTGAGATCTGGGATCACATCAAGGTCCCTTCGATTTCTCCTCTTGCCTCTATCAACAACCAGTTATCGATCCCATCAGGCCCTGGGGATTTAACCGCCTTAATGATTTACACGAGCCCCAACACCATCACCTTTTTGATGTCAAACTGCCGCAGCACACGATTCTGACTGTCCTCTTTATCCTTCTCCTTGGAGAATACAAAGTATTCATTTAGTACCTCACCTACATCCTCTGATCTCTATCAGATATTCTCTCCTTTATCCATGAGCGATCCTACCTCCTCCCTTTTGTTTTTAATGTATGTATAAAAAGCCTTTGGATTCATATGGTGTCAGACAGAAAGGGCTGGGAATGACGTGCGCACAAGAAAAGTCAAAGGATGTTAAAGGATGTTAAAACAGACAAAGTAACGCTGTCAACTTTATGAATTATTGCACTGGGCTGGAGTGGGGCCCCCCTCACCCAAGAACATTGTCAGACCTTTATGATAGATGATCCAAAGGAACTGTACCATGAGAGTGAAAAATTACAGCTCTGCCCACAACCAGAGGAAGAGACAGGACGTTGACAAGACCCAAAAGATTAAGAGGATAAAGAAAAGTAGATGAAAGACTATGATCTGTCTAGCTGATGACTTATACCACACACAGATTTGAAAAATGCGTCTGGAAGAAGTTAAAGATCCTCTTGTCTGAAAGCATGCAAAAAACATTTAAATGTTCACAAGATCAGGAATGGTATAGAGGACTCTGGGTCAAATGCAGGAATATGGAATTAACATAGATAGGCATCTCAGTCACCATGGTCAAGTTGGGCCGAAGGGCCTGTTTCTGTGCTGTACAACTCTGTGACTATTTGTCACACCATTTGATGTACTCAGCCTTGATGGGCCAATTTTGATGATTCAAAATAGAAAGATATCTATCTTTCCATTTATAAAGAATAGTCGTTGGTCAGCATTTTAATGCCTTGTTACCTGGTAGCTTCCATGACTAGAAAGGTCCTAACCTGAAACATCACCCATCAATTTTCTGCAGAAATGTTTCCTCACATGCAGAGTTAAGGGCCTGTCCCACTTGTGCCGTCACTTACGCGACAGGCCGGTAATGATGGTCGTGCGATGGTCCCGCGAGAGTCGCACGCGTCGTCATGCGTTCGCACAGCCGTTTGGAGCACGTGACGTCATTTGAAGATGGACACAAAATGCAGGAGTAACTCAGCGGGACCGGCAGCATCTCTGGAGTGAAGCAATGGATGATGTTTCGAGTCGAGACTTCCTCATTCTGAAAAAAGGGTCTTGACCCGAAACGTCACCCATTCCTTCTCTCCAGAGATGCTGCCAGTCCCGCTGAGTTGCTCCTGCATTTTGTGTCGATCTTCAATTTCCTTGGCCCCGCTCTGGGAGTAGGAGTGGGGGCGGATCTGGATCCACAACGGCCGTGAGCCCCAGGCCGAGTTCGATGATCGTTTGCCTGCTTCTGCTGCTGTTGGAGGTGAGATGTTGTGTTGTGCCAGGGTCTTGGGCCTGTCCCACTTTGGTCGTCAGTTACGCGACAGGACGGTGGTGCGCGAAGATTTTGTGCAGGACGAAGTCCACACTCATCCACGCCACTCCACACTCCTCCACACCACTCCATGCGCCCATCCCCGCACTACCCACACGCTAGCAGGTCACGTAAATGGCGCGCGAAAGACAGCCAAGTGGGACAGGCCCTTTACTCCTAAGATAGACACAAAAAGCTGGGGTAACAGTGGGACAGGCAGCATTTCTGGATAGAAGGAATGGGGGTTTCAGGTCAGGACCCTTCTTCAGACTGAGAGTCTGGCTGGGGTGATGGAAACGAGAGATATAGAAAGGTAAGGTGTGAAAACAAAGGGGACTTAGATCAAAGAAAATGTAGAATAGCGAGTTACTCCAGCACTTTGTGTCTATCTTTGGTATAAACAAGCATCTGCAGTTCTTTGTTTCCACATGGTGTCTCTGCGACACATGTCCTCATACACCCGTCTGCTTATGCCTAGTGCCAGGTTCTCATGGCAGCTATGAGGTGTCAGGCTCGATGAATCTCGCTGGTCATCATCCTCCTCATCTTCTCCTCTCTTCCCTCCTTCCCTGTTCCACCAGCTCATATCACGCTGTTCGGGGAGGGAGAGACTGAGGTCCCTCCTCATGCCTTACAAAGACACCAAAGTAAGAGGAGCCAAATGTAGGAGCTGCACAGACACATTAACTCTTTGGCTTATTTCTCTACTGCATGACTATGCTTTTTTTATTGTTATGGAGAATGAGGAACATTTTTAAGTACAGTTTTCTTATTTGCCACTTTGAAAGAGGATGATTGTCTTTAAATGCAACAATCTCAATAAAGATGGATAACAATTTAACCACATGACACAAAGCTCTGGACAAACTGCTGATATGGCCATTGGAGAAAAACAATAAACCTGCATTTGCTTAAGGTCTTTGTGTGTCACTCAAATATCCAGAAAGGTTTTGTTTGTGATTATTGACACAAAAACCTTCCTTCAGTGCCTATCAGGGTTCGTATCAGGGATGGGGTCTGTTCCGATCAGATATAGTTTGAGAGATAATGGCCTGGTGCTCATTTGTGGGGCATGATCCTGGGGTAGGTACGAGGAAGTGGCCGAGAGCTGGCGCCTGGCCTCAAGTGTGAAGAAGGATCTCGACCCGAAACGTCACCTATTCCTTTTCTACAGAGATGCTGCCTGACCCTATCTTCGCTATAAACCAGCATCTGCAGTTCCTTCCGACACTTACTTCATTTTGTGATTAGCTGCTGCTGAGGTGTGGTAGCTACTGTTATGTACACTAATGCAGTGGGTAAT
This sequence comes from Raja brachyura, assembly GCA_963514005.1. The sequence continues at coordinate 16,185,219 of OY740798.1, read as the reverse complement.
TTACACACATCAAGACTTGAGAAACTATTAAATTACCAAGTGGGACTAGTGTAGATGGGCCATGTTAGTCGGTGTGGGCAGATTGGGTCGAAGGCCCTGTTTCCATGCTGTATAACTCTATCACTCTACGACTGTAAATAATTGAACTTTTTAAAGACGTACAGGTTTGTAGGTTAATTGGCTTGGTATAAATGTAAGATTGTCCCTAGTATGTGTAGGATAGTGTTAGCGTGCGGGGATCGATGGTCGGTGTGGACCCCGGGGGGGGGGGGGGGGCAAGGGCCTGTTTCCACGCTGTGTCTCTAAACTAATCTAAACCAATTTGCCTAGTGTGGGAATCACTAACAACCCTTACACTCTGTGTCAGTATTGGAGTCTGAGGAGGCACTTAGGAGGATGATTACAACCGACTACAGGTCTGGAAGACATTGCGACGGACTGCAGTTTCTGGATGCGAGCTGGAGCATTCTGCTCGATGGCCAAAAAAATTGGTATTAACAACCTATTGTCTATTGACAGGTGGAGCCCACAATGGTCCATTGTTGGCTGTGGTGAAGGTGATAACGAGCAAAATTAACGAATGTAACAGTGAAACTAAGCAGGACGACAGTGAAATTTGTAGGATGACCAGGGTGGGGGAGGGGCAGAGAGAGAGGGAATGCAAGGTTTACTTGAAGTATGAGTCTTTGGCAGCGGTGTGAGCCTGCTTGGCAGAAGTCCTGGCAGATAGCTCGGCAGATTCACCCGCAGCTATAAAGCATTCAGCGTCTTTTGCTTGTGCAGCAATGGACAGTAAGGTGCCATCTATCAGATGCTGCCTGATGCATTGCATGGGATATATGACACACAAAAGGGTCACTGGGCTCAACCAGTCCATACTATCAGTTATACTTCACTCGAGACTTCTCCAGTCTTTCCTCAAATAAATCTATCAACGTGGTCCTCTTTATCTTTTGCTTCGCATGTTTCTTCAGGCTTCCCGTAGATGAATCCTTACTAACAGCTGGCTTCAACCAACTACTTTCTGCAGTAGCAAGTTCCACATGTGATCCACAAGTTGAGGGGGGGGCTAAGGGGGGAAGATTTAAGAGGAACCTGAGGCGTAACCTTATTACGCAAAGGCGGTGGGTGTACGGAATGAGCTGCCGGAGGAGGTAGTTGAGGCAGGGACTATCGCGATATTTAACAAACATTTAGACCGGTACATGGATAGGATAGGTTTAGGGGGACTTGGGCCAAATGCAGGCTGGTGGGACTATTGTTGATGGGGCATGTTGGTCGGCATGGGCATGTTGGATTGAAAGGCTTTTTTCCAACGACTCAACGACTCTAAGTGCATCCCAAGCATTACACACAGCTCTCTGATATTTTAATGAAAGATTTCCACCATGCACCTTGACAAGGTTCTGCAGCAGACCTGCAATGCTAAGTGAATGGTTAAGGACACGGTAGATGAACATAGTAAGATGTAGGGAGGGAAGTTGGTTTTGAGTTCATCTATGGTCGATCTCTCTGCTGGCTAGGATCTCCTTCACGACTGCTCCATTTTTAGCTTTGTACTTCCCGTCCAAGTGCATAGGAGATGCAATCGGAACCAACCCTGCCAGCTTGCCACTCCAGGAATCATTCATTAGTTAATGTGTGGGAAGTAGAGCTTGGATTGGTAGTGTGTGTGTAGGAGTGTGAAACATGAAAATGCTTGGTCCTGGTCCTCTATGATAGGTGTGAATGCATGGAGCAAGAAGTGAATGTGGCAGCACACTTGCAGGGATAGAGCATTTGAAGATACTTTCAGTAACTGTAGCCATTCGGATGGGCCCTCTAGCATTTGACACCTCTAATTTATCTGCTCCCATTCCTCTTTCTATGCGAAAAGGGATGCTTTCAACCTTCAACTGAGAAACAGCATCATCCTCACTTCCACCAAGGCTTCCAACGCTGTTTGGTAAAACAAACATTCCATTCCTTCTAGTTGAATAGGTCACTAGTCATTAAGTTTTCAACCATTGTCCAATTATCTTATTAAGCTTCTGCACAAAACCTTAGCTTCTGTCGATTTAACTTATCATAAAGTAAATGATATTAAATTGCAAATTAATCCAAAAATCTCTGCACAAATAATTAACTCTCTCAAAATGTGAATACATGCCAAATTCGTTAAAGTCATTTCAGAGAGTGACTTTGTTCATTGAATTGTGACATTGTCAGTACGTTTGCAAGATGAAATACTGATCTTCAAAAATAGTTTAATGAGAATAAAGCTTTCTGTGGCTCTGGGATAAGTTATTCTTTATTCAACTTTAGACTTTTTAAATGTATTTATTTATTTAATTCTTTATTTCGAACAGAATAAAAAATAAAAAGTAAGTATACAAAAAACAAAAAAAACAAAACAAGAAAATGTATGAAGTGTCATAAACAATATTTATAAATAAATGAGTCGTATGTGTCCGAAAAGGAGCAGGAAGAAGCCAAAGCTTATGAATTCCCACCTCTTATTCAACTGCTTATAATTATCTTATGCAAATTTAGAAGCTATAAACACCTAGTATCTCTTAGTCATATATGAGGAAGGGTTAGTTAGCAGTCTTGTTGTGCGGGGCCCGTTGGGTAAGAGTGACCATAATATGGTTGAGTTCTTCATTAGGATGTAGAGTGACATAATTAAGTCAGAAACAAAGGTTCCGAACTTAAACAAAGGTAACTTTGAAGGTATGAGAAGTGAATTGGCCAAGATAGACTGGCAAGTGATTCTTAAAGGGTTGACAGTGGATGTGCAATGGAAGGTATTTAAAGACTGCATGGATGAACTACAACAATTGTTCATCCCAGTTTGGCAAAAGAATAAATCAGGGCAGGTAGTGCATCCATGGATAACAAGGGAAATCAGGGATAGTATAAAAACAAAAGATGAAGCATACAAATTAGCCAGAAAAAGCAGCCTACCAGAGGACAGGGAGAAATTCAGAGTTCAGCAGAGGAGGACAGAGGGCTTAATTACGAAAGGGAAAATAGATTATGAAAGAAAACTGGCAGGGAACATAAAAACTGACTGCAAAAGTTTTTATAGATATGTGAAGAGAAAGAGATTAGTTAAAACAAATGTAGGTCCCTTGCAGTCAGAAACAGGTGAATTGATCATGGGGATCATGGGCAGACCAATTGAATAACTACTTTGGTTCTGTCTACACTAAGGAAGATATAAATAATCTTCCGGAAATAGCAGGGGACCAGCGGTCAAATAAGGTGGAATAATTGAGTGAAATCCAGGTTACCCGAGAAGTGGTGTTGGGTAAATTGAATGGATTAAAGGCCGATAAATCCCCAGGGCCAGATAGTCTGCATCCCAGAGTACTCAAGGAAGTAGCCACAGAAATAGTGGATGCATTAGTGATAATTTTTCAAAACTCCTTAGATTCTGGAGTAGTTCCTGAGGATTGGAGGGTAGCTAATGTAACCCCACTTTTTAAAAAAGGAGGGAGAGAGAAAACAGGGAATTACAGACCAGTTAGTCTAACATCGGTAGTGGGGAAACTGCTAGAGTCAGTTATTAAAGATGGGATAGCAGTACATTTGGAAAGTGGTGAAATAATTAGACAAAGTCAGCATGGATTTACGAAAGGTAAATCATGTCTGACGAATCTTATAGAATTTTTCGAGGATGTAACTAGCAGAGTTGATAAGGGAGAACCAGTGGATGTGTTATATCTAGACTTTCAGAAGGCTTTCGACAAGTTCCCACATAAGAGATTAGTATACAAACTTAAAGCACATGGTATTGGGGGTTCAGTATTGATGTGGATAGAGAACTGGCTGGCAGACAGGAAGCAAAGGGTAGGAGTAAACGGGTCCTTTTCAGAAAGGCAGGCAGTGACTAGTGTGGTACCGCAAGGCTCAGTGCTGGGACCCCAGCTATTTACAATATATATTAATGATTTGGACGAGGGAATTGAATGCAACATCTCCAAGTTTGCGGATGACACTAAGCTGTGTTAGGTGTGAGGAGGATGCTAGGAGGCTGCAAGGTGACTTGGGCAAATGCAGTATAATGCGGATAAATGCATGGCAGATGCAGTAAAATGCGGATAAATGTGAGGTTATCCACTTTGGTGCCAAAAACAGGAGGGTAGACTATTATCTGAATGGTGGCAAATTAAGAAAAGGGGAGATGCAACGAGACCTGGGAGTCATGGTACACCAATCATTGAAAGTAGGCATGCAGGTGCAGCAGGCAGTGAAGAAAGCAAATGGTATGTTAGCATTCATAGTGAAAGGATGTCAGGACTTTCATATGAGGAAAGACTGGATAGACTTGGCTTGTACTCGCTAGAATTTAGAAGACTGAGGGGGGATCTTATAGAAACTTCCAAAATTCTTAAGGGGTTGGATAAGCTAGATGCAGGAAGATTGTTCCCGATGTTGGGGAGGTCCTGAACAAGGGGGTCACAGTCTAAGGATAAGGGGGAATTCCTTTAGGACCGAGATGAGGAAAACATTTTTCACACAGAGAGTGGTGAGTCTCTGGCATTATCTGCCACAGAAGGTAGTTGAGGCCAGTTCATTGGCTATATTTAAGAGGGAGTTAGATGTGGCCCTTGTGGCTAAAGGGATCAGGGGGTATGGAGAGAAGGCAGGTATGTGATACTGAGTTGGATGATCAGCCATGATCATATTGAATGGCAGTGCAGGCTTGAAGGGCCGAGGGCCTACTCCTGCACCTATTTTCTATGTCTATGTCTATATACAACCCATCACCCTATAATCACCCTTCCCAATACAATCAGTATAACAAATATCCCATTCAAAATCACCTATCCTCATCCCAATATCCTTTGAAAAAAAGTGTTTTTGTACATCTTTTTAAACTGAATTATGTTTGTGCTAAGTTTTATCTCCTGTTCCAAACCATTCCACAAATTCACCCCACAGATTGATATGCACGAACGTTTAAGAGTTATCTGACATTTTTTTTTAAATTAAGTTCCCTTCTCAAATTATACCCGCCCTGTCTTTCCATAAACAGTTTATATGTTTCCCGGAAGTAAATTATTTCTTGCTTTGTACATGATTTGTGGAGTCTTAAATTTAACCAGATCGGTGAACTTCAGTGTATGTGACTTTAAGAATAATAAATTAGTATGTTCAAGATATCCAACTTTATTGATGATTCTTATTGCTCTTTTTTGTAATGTGCATAACGGCTGAAGGTTGGTTTTGTAGGCGTTACCCCATATCTCCACTCGAGTAACTCAGATATGGCAATATGAGTGTATTATATAGAGTATGTAATGATTTGTGGTCCAGAATGTATCTTGTTTTTCCCAATATTGCTATAGACTTTGCCAGTTTTGCTTTGACGTGGTTTATATGTGGTTTCCAGCAGATTTAGTGGTCTAAGATCACACCTAGAAATTTATTTTCATATACTCTTTCTATACTTATGTTATCTATTATCAATTGTACATGAGGGTTTGTTTTATGTTTTCCAAATAGCATAATCTTTGTTTTGCTTAAATTTAAAGGCAATTTGTTGACATCAAACCACGGTTCACAAAGACTTAGGTTCATTTTAGAGATACAGTGTGGAAATAGGCCCTTCGGCCCACTGATTCCATGCTGATCAGCGATCACCCTGTACTATCTCACACCCTAGGGACAATTTACAAATTTACAAACCCAATTGACCTATAATTCTGTACATCTTTGGAGTGTGGGAGGAAACTGGAGCACCTGGGGAAAACTGATCCGATCACAGGGAGAATGTGGAAACTCCATACAGACAAGCATTCGTAGTCAGGATCAAATCCAGATCTCTAGTCCTGAGAAAGTAAAGGCATTAGTGGTGTCTTATTTTGGGACATTTGACGATGAGACGGCATCAGAAGTGGTTACAATGAAGTACTTTGCTTCTAACAATTTAAGAAAGAACTGCAGATGCTGGAAAAATCGAAGGTAGACAAAAGTGTTGGAGAAACTCAGCGGGTGATGCAGCATCTATGGAGCAAAGGAATAGGTGACTTTTTGGGTCAGACTGAAGAAGGGTCTCGACCTGAAACATCACCTATTCCTTCGCTCCATAGATGCTGCTTCACCCGCTGAAGTTTCTCCAGCATTTTTGTCTACCTTTGCTTCTAAAAGTAATGTACTCGGGAGTTAGTGGTGGACGTTAGGAGGGGAGGAACACCCCTGACCCCTGTTTCCATCAATGTTGTGGATGTGCAGTATCTTCAGCAACAGACTGGTTCCACCAAGATGCAGTACAGAACATCACAGGAGATCCTTTTTCCCTGTGGCTATCAAACTGTACAACTTCTCCCCCTTCTGTCGTGGGGTAAACTGGGACTGTAGACTTTAAAATGTCTTAAATACCATTATCATATCTGCCTCAACAACCACCTCCAGGAGCGCATTCTAGGCACTCACCATCCTCTGTGTAAAAATACTTGCCCAACATATCTCCTTTAAAGGTTACCTCCCTCACCATAAAGCTATTACCTCTAACATTTGATTTTCCCATCCTGGGAAAAAGGTTCTGACTGCTGACCATATTCATGCCTCTCCTAATTGTAGAAACTTTTATTAGGCCTCCACACAACCTCTGGCATTCCAGAGAAAAAAAATCAAGTCTGTCCAATCTATCGCTGTTGAAAAATACTCTTAATCCAGGCATCATCCTTGTAAAACACCCCTGCACCCTTTCCAAATCCTCCTCATCCTTCTTGCAATGGGGCAACAAGAACTACACACAATACTCCAGATACTGTCCAACCAAAGTCCTATAAAGCTGTGTCATGACTTTCTGGCTGTTATACTTAATGCCTCAATCTATGACAGCAAGCATACCATACACCTTCTTTAACACTCTATCCACTTGTGTTACCACATACAGTGGCTTGCAAAAGTATTCATACCCCTTGAAATTTTCCACATTTTGTCACGTTACAACCACAAATGTAAATGTATTTTATTGGGATTTTACTTCGGAGTCACGTGAGTGACTACGTGAAGAAGACCCCGCCTGGCGCTGGATCGGAATTACGTCGACGCTATCGGCAAAGGAAGAGCTGCACAGCGGTAAGGAAACGGCCCGCAGGTAAGTAAAATTATTTTGCTTCCAGGGCGTTTTCTTAAAACTCCGTAGGCTGGTAGGAAACCAGCAGGAGTTTAAATAAAAATAAAAATAAAAATGTTTTAAAAAAATCGCGGGTAAAACGTGCGTCCCGGGTGTAAAAAGTCGGGACAGCAGACTATTGCGGAGCCGGTTCCGATACCGGTGGCCGATTGAAATACCCGTTAGGGAGCCTTTAGTTGCTCCACAAACAAAACTTGAAAACCCAGTGCCTAAAAAGTAAAAAGAGGCTTGAAAGGCCTGAGGTTTCTAAAAGATCCTGTAAGGTAAGCCTAAAATTGGCTAAGTATGGATCTAATGGAGGAAATACTCCAAATAATATCAACCAAGGGTCTAAGTACCCAGAATATTCCCAGGCAGCCCCTGACGGGGTTCCATATCGTAAATATGGTGCCAATTCGAATTGGGAATTTGAAACCCCAGTGCCTGGGTATGGACTGGAGGAAGTCTCCTTGAACGAGTTTCAGGAGTACCAGGGCTGTATGAGACAGACCCTGAAAGTGGTGTTGTGGTCAGAAGTACCCACCACAATGCAAATCCAGGTGTGTCTGAGGGGCACAAAGTTACTATACCTGGTGAGGCGGTGAGGCCATGGAAGAAACCTGGCGGCCAATGTTAATTATATGGTCTCTCACCTGCCTCAAGAAGCTGTTATGGTTGAAACAGCAGATTTGCATTTAAACATGTGCTCGCTTCGGCAGCACATATACTAAAATTGGAATAATACAGAATATAAGAAACATTAGGATGCGCAAGGATGACGCAAATGCATGAAGCATTCCAAAACACCTTTAAGAAGGTACCTGGTAAATCCGAGTTTTGGGTGTCAGCAATTATGCGGGCGCAGGAATTACGATTAAAAGAATCCTCAAACTAATTGGCATCACTGTCTTTTAAGACAAGCTGGAAGGTTGTGGAATGACTAAAGTTCAGAATAAAACAAAATATGTTAGGTTTATTCTGCAAACTCATTTGAGTTAAATTATATAAATGGAAGATTGCCATTCGGCCTCTTTTACATCCAAAGATTTACAGGACAAGCAATGTTCAAACTCCTGGTTATTGATTCGGAGGAAATCTGTTTAAACAAATTAAGTATGGATGAAGGGGAAAAAATTGTTGGTCTTATGAAACCCTTCAGTTGGCCAGTAGGCTGGTCATATGGAAAAGGGATTTGATTTGAGCCGAGGCAGGAGTACGATAAGGAAGAATTTCCAGCCAGCAAATCGCTTCTCGGCTTTTTGGCTAAGATTAAGTATGGTATCTGTTCTTATCAGTTTAAATCTGATACGTCCCTTATCTAGGGACCATATATTAAATAAAATAACGAATGTACACCCATATTTTGGGTAAGGAGGTAATTTCGTCAAACAGTTGGAGAGGTACAAAACTAAATCCTATTAAAGAAGGATGTTTGGATGAACCTCAGATTGGTGGTAGACTCCAAATGTTGATGATGAAGAGGTATGGATCCATTGGGACACAATAACCTTATCATTCTTCATGTTTATAGTCTTGTAATAATTCAAATTGACAAAGACGTAAGAATTTGTGTGAGGAAGGAGGTATTGAGAAACAGGAAAGGATCCACAACAATTGTATCAAATATTTCCCCAGACCGTAGAAGATGGGGTTGTAGAATCATGTTAGATCTCACACAATTAAATATATTGTCCAGTTTAAATTTTTAAAATGGACACATTCAACACTGCAATACAGCAGGTATCAACAGGTGGTTATATGGCTACAATAAATTGAAGAGATGCATATTTCGGTCCCAATTCACCATAATTTCGTAGGTAATTAAAGTTATGGATGAGACAGTTTGTGGTACTACAAGCTTTGCCTTAAAGGATTAAGCCAGCATTTGCACTGCTTTAGGCACAAAAGTACATCGTTATGGCTTATCTAGATGACATTTAATTGTCAATGCTAATCAGGAGCCAGGTGGAAAATTAGTCTCAGCAACTACAAGTTGTTTAAGAAGTTGGGTTCCTGATCCATCCAACAAATCTAAGTTACAGCAATCCCAAACCATTGAATATCTGGGGTTTGAGATTAACTCAGTTACCATGTTGGTAACTTTACCAATGGATAAGTGTTGGATTAGACAAATGTGTGTCAAGACCTGATTTACAAACCTTATCCCTCCATCCGAGAGGTTGCCAAGGTTATTGGTAAATTGGCAGCAGCATTTCCAGACAGTAGAGTTTGGTCGTCAACATTACCAAAATCTTCAAAGGGCAAAAACTCAAGCGCTTATTCAGCGAGCAAGCCATTTGATAGGCCAATGCAATTGCCTAAGGGAACTTTATCAGAATTACATTGGTGGATTGAGAATGTTCCATAAGCTGCTAAGAACTTTGTAGTTCATCAGCCAGTAGTGTTTTTGCAAAATGACGAAGTTCTCTCGGATGGGGGGGGGGCTACGGATAATGAGACCAGCTGTAGAGGCCGATGGGCTGTCCAAGAGGATTTATTGTTCCAAACATATGGTATTAATTATTTGGAGCTCTTGGTAACATTTTATGTATTAAAAGCTTATTGCCCTTCATTAAAGGATTTGCATGTCCAAGTACAAATAGATTATACCACAGCTGTGGCATATATCAATCACATGGGTGGTGTCAGATCAATATCATGTGATCATCTGGTAAACCAGATGTGGCAATGGTGTATGGCAAAAAATATTTGGCTTTCAGCTATTTATCTCTCGGGGAGAGACAATGTGGCAGACAAAAGATCACGAATATTTAAAGACAATACAGAATGGATGTTAATCCACAAAATTTCAAAATATTGTCAGTCGGTATGGAGTACCGGACATTGATCTGTTTGCATCTAGATTGAATCACCAATTGCCCAAATACGTGTCTTGGGGAACACGATCCAGGGGCAGTAGCGGTGGATGTTTTCTCGCTACACTGGGGAATTTGTTCTTTTATGATTTTCCCCATTCTGTCTCATTGGGCAATGTCTCAATAAAAAGCGCAAGACGCTGTCGAAGGCAATTTTGGTGGTGTCAGATTGGCCCACGCAGTCATGGTTCCCATTGATGCTAATATGATTATTGAGCCATGTATGACAATTCCCAGTTGCGACAATCTGTTGACACAACCAGTAACAAAAGGAATTCATCCATTGCATGATCATATGTATTTGTTAATCTGCAGGTTCTGACCAGACCATTGCAAGAGTTGTACTGTGGGACAGGACCATGGATGTTATAGTTGCAGCTTGGAGGAATAGCACTAAAACAATATAAGTCGCATATAAGGAAATGGGAAGTTGTACACAGTCAAAGATATCTTATCATACTGCAAACATTTCAAATGTATTAGAGTTCCTTGCTGGGTTACAGTTTGATGAGCATTTGAGTTATAGTGCCATTAATTGTGCTCGTAGTGCATTGTCATCCTATTTAGGACAAATTTCAGGTCCGAATTCAGTTGGGTCTCACCCATTAGTATCCCGATTCATGAAAGGAATTTCAATAAAAATCATCCTAAACCCATATATACAGGGATTTGGGATGTTAGCATTGTTCTCACTTTGTTTAAACAATGGACTCCAATTAATTCAATGTCTTTGCAGAAATTAACATTCAAGGTGGTAAAGTTAATGGCATTGGTATCAGCTCAAAAAGAGTACAAGCTTTGCAGTTGTAACGGTTGGATTGCATGCATGTGACTACAGATAACATTATGTTTTATGTTTATGACTTGATCAAACAAAGCAGACCAGGAAGAACTGGAATGAAGGTAATGTTTAAAGCATATCCTATTGATGAAACATTGTGTGTGGTTAAGCATTTAACTCAATACATTGAGGTAACCAAAATCTCAGAGGTTCTGAGAAAGTGTTATTAATAACACACAAAAAGCCACATACAAAAGGTTTAGTTCAAACTATTTCTGGATGGTTTGTGTCTAGCAAGAATAGATACTGATGTGTTTAAATTTCACTCCACTAGGGTGGCAGCTACGTCCGTGGCAAAGGTACAGGACGTGTTACTCGATAAAATTTTAGAGGCCGCAGGGTGGTCTAGAGATGAGATTTTCAAAGTTCTAGAATAAACCTGTTGTCACGGTGCCAGGTTTGGACACACAGTAATGGGTTCTCTTTAATGCTTGCTTTGTTTTATATTATCGATTTATATTATCGATTTATGTTACCATTGACAACATTTATCAATTTATTTTGTAATTTTCCCCTAAGATAGAGGGGTTATTATTAAAAAATTGTTATTTTTTATGCTTAAAGGACTTATTACATAAATTGTAACAATGTCCTAAAAATACTATTTACTCACTACTGTTTTGACTAAACAGAGTCGTATGAAATGAATTTACGACATGAAAGACACAGAGCTTCAAAATCTTCACGTAGTCACTCACGTGACTCCGAAGTAAAATAGTGAGATTAAACGAGAACTTACCAGTTCGAAGTTTGATCTTTATTTTATGAGGAGTTACGATGAGGGATTACGTGCCCTCCACTCCCAACCCTCATAATATAAATGATCATCTGGTAGTTCTAGTCTATTTTGAGCCTTACTATTTTACTTCGGCTATTGGTTTCTGTGTTTTTCATGCCGCTGCTTTGAAGTATGCTGATCCAGCGCCAGGCGGGGTCTTCTTCACGTAATCCCTCATCGTAACTCCTCATAAAATAAAGATCAAACTTCGAACTGGTAAGTTCTCGTTTAATCTCACTATTTTATGTGATAGACCAACACAAAGTGGTGCATAATTGTGAAGTGGAAGGAAAATAATACATGGTTTCCAAATTTTATTACAAATAAAAAACTGAAAAGTGTGGCGTGCAAAAGTATTCAGCCCCCTTGAGTCAATACTTTGTAGAACCACCTTTTGCTGCAATTACAGCTGCAAGTCTTTTGGGGTGTGTCTCTACCAGCTTTGCACATCTAGAGACTGAAATTTTTGCCCATTCTTCTTTGCAAAATAGCTCAAGCTCAGTCAGATTGGATGGAGAGTGTCTGTGAGCAGCAATTTTCAAGTTTTCCCAGAGATTCTCAATTGGATTTATGTCTGGACTTTGACTGGGCCATTCTAACACATGAATATGCTTTGATCTAAACCATTCCATTGTAGCTCTGGCTGTATGTTTAGGGTCGTTGTCCTGCTGGAAGATGACCCTCCACCCCGGTCTCAAGTCTTTTGCAGACTCTAACAGGTTTTCTTCCAAGATTGCCCTGTATTTGGCTCCATCCATCTTCCCATCAACTCTGACCAGCTTCCCTGTCCCTGCTGAAGAAAAGCATCCCCACAGCATGATGCTGCCACCACCATGTTTCACAGTGGGGATGGTGTGTTCAGGGTGATGTGCAGTGTTAGTTTTCTGCCACACATAGTGTTTTGCATTTAGGCCAAAAACTTCAATTATGGTCTCATAAGACAAGAGCACCTTCCTCCACATGTTTGCTGTGTCCCCCACATGGCTTGTGGCAAGCTGCAAATGGGACTTCTTGTGGCTTTGTTTCAACAATGGCTTTCTTCTTGTCACTCTTCCACAAAGGCCCGATTTATGGAGTGCACAACTAATAGTTGTTCTGTGGACAGATTCTCCCACCTGAGCTGTGGATCTCTGCAGCTCCTCCACAGGGGCCTCTTGGCTGCTTCTCTGATCAATTCTCTCCTTGCCCGGCCTGTCAGTTTAGGTGGACGGCCATGTCTTGGTAGGTTTGCAGCTGTGCCATACTCTTTCCATTCTCGGATGATGGATTGAACAGTGCTCCGTGAGATGTTCAAAGCTTGGGATATTTTTTTATAACCTAACCCTGCTTTAAACTTCTCCACAACTTTATCCCTGACCTGTCTGGTGTGTTCCTTGGGCTTCATGATGCTGTTTGTTCACTAACAAACCTCTGAGGCCTTCACAGAACAGCTGTATTGATACTGAGATTAGATTACACACAAGTGGACTCTATTTACTAATTAGGTAACTTCTGAAGGCAATTGGTTGCACAGGATTTTATTTAGGGGTATCAGAGTAAAGGGGGCTGAATACTTTTGCACGCCACACTTTTCAGTTTTTTATTTGTAAAAAAATTTGAAAACCATGTATCATTTTCCTTCCACTTCACAATTATGCGCCACTTTGTGTTGGTCTATCACATAAAATCCCAATAAAATACATTTACTTTTGTGGTTGTAACATGACAAAATGTGGAAAGGTTCAAGGGGTATGAATATTTTTGCAAGCCACTGTACCTGCTGTTATGGAGTCAGACCCTAAGATCCCTCTGTACATCAATGCCTTTAACTGTACATTTTCCCCTTACATTTGACCTCCCCAAAGTGCCACACCTCCACTTGCTGGAATTAAACTCCATCACTTCTTCTCCGTCATTTTTCTGCCCAGTTCTGTAGCCGATCTATATCCCGCTGTATACTGGGAAATCCTTCCTCACAGTCCACGACCCCAGCAATCTCCGTGTCATCTAAAGTCAATTAACCAACCATCCTAAAACCAACAAGCTGTCAGACGATGACTCAAAGGGCAACATGTTTGAATAATTATTTTTACTTCTATTTGATTTTGGCTGTCAAGTTTTGGTTGCATCTTACATCCACGGAGAAAGACAGAGACTCCCTTGAATGCAACAAGCAGTAAAATAATGGCGCAAAGTCCAAACTTCTGTGCTGTTGTGTCAGTAGGTTCACTGTACACAGCGTGAAAATGCTTATTTTAATTGGAATACCAACAATCTTTTGCTCACAATTAATTATTATTAATGAGATGTGAGCACAATTTGCTTTCATCAAGGTTTGGGGATGAGTTATATTTTTGAGTGTGTTTTGTTTAAATAGACCAGGTTCATAGTGCAGTTGGCATTTCAGTGGAGCTTGTATGTCCTTTAGAGGCCCACTACACTGAAACAGAAAACAGTTTTGGGCCCCATATCAGGGGCAGGATGTGTTGGCGGTGGAGAGGGTCGAGAGGAGGTTTACGAGATTAATCCTGGGGGTGATTGGGTTAATGTATGAAGAGCGTTTGAAGGTTCTGGGTCGATACTCGCTGGAGTTTAGAAAGGTGAGGAAGGATCTGATTGACACCTATCAGATAATGAAATAACTAGATTGGATGTGGAAAGGAGGTTTCCAATCATGGGAGAGTGCAGAACCATAGGGGACAGCGTCAAATGAAAAGGCGAATGGAGATGAGGAGGAATTTGTTTGGACAGAGGGTGGTGAATCTGTGGAATTCATTGCCACAGACAGCTGAGGAGTCTAAGTCTCAGGATATTTTTAAAGCGGAGATTGATTAGTAAGGGTATCGTAGGTTACAAGGAAAAGACCAGAGAATGGAATTGAGAGAATCAGAATCAGAATCATGTTTTATTTGCCAAGTATGTTTTGCAACATACGAGGAATTTCACTGGCCAGGTCAGTCATACAATTAAAAGCAACAGATCACTCCAAAACACATTCTAACATGAACATTCTCCACAGTGACTACTACTCATTCCTCACTGTGATGAAAGGCGAAATAAAGTTCAAGTCCTTCCTTTTGTTCTTCCTCGGTCGGGGGCCTCGAGCCCTCCATTGACGGGATAGAAACATAGAAACATAGAAAATAGGTGCAGGAGTAGGCCATTCGGCCCTTCGAGCCTGCACCGCCATTCAATGTGATCATGGCTGATCATCCAACTCAGTATCCCGTACCTGCCTTCTCTCCATACCCCCTGATCCCTTTAGCCACAAGTGCCACATCTAACGCCCTCTTAAATATAGCCAATGAACTGGCCTCAACTACCTTCTGTGGCAGAGAATTCCAGAGACTCACCACTCTCTGTGTAAAGAATGTTTTCCTCATCTCGGTCCTAAAGGAATTCCCCCTTATCCTTAGACTGTGACCCCTTGTTCTGGACTCCCCCAACATCGGGAACAATCTTCCAGCATCTAGCTTGTCCAACCCCTTAAGAATTTTGTAAGTTTCTATAAGATCCCCCCTCAATCTTCTAAATTCCAGCGAGTACAAGCCGAGTCTATCCAATCTTTCCTCATATGAAAGTCCTGACATCCCAGGAATCAGTCTGGTGAATCTTCTCTGTACCCCCTCTATGGCAAGGATGTCTTTCCTCAGATTTGAGATTTGGATGATCTTGACTCGCATAGCCGGCGGCGTTCGGGCCCTCCGTGTCGAGGCGTTCAGCTCCTGCATCGGGAGGTTGTCAGCTCCCTCCCGCCGGGCGATCGAACCTCGCGTCGGGGCTGGTCAAACCTTCTGCTACGTGGGCACTCCGGACTAGCTTCTCCCGAGACTGCGAGCCCTTGATGGTAAGTCCGCAGGCCGCGGTGGGAGCGATCCCAGGCAAGGGATCCACTCCGATGTTAAGTCCGCGCCCCGCGGTGGACCTCACGACAATCTGAGGAGGCCTCCAGCGATAGTTGGCCACAGAGCCCGGAGAAGTGATCCGAAAATTGATCACATCTCCAAGAAGGTAAGAACTTGAAAAAAAGTTTTAGACTTTTAGACTGCCCATTATTATGTGGGTGGGATTTATCACGTAGTCAAGGGCGTGTCTGGTGTTGGGTTTCTTGTGCAGAAGCTTAGTTTTAGTTTAGTTTTGGAGCTGTATGGGGAAGGAATACCCTTCGACCATGTGAAGTTTAACCGAGACACGGGGAGTTTTCTAACGTTTAAAAGCGATATGCTGGAGTTTGACAAAGATTAAAGTGTATGAGAGATAAGAAGATCGGATGTATATCTTATTGTTTATCTTCAACAATAAAAAAACTATTAATCAATAGACTGTGTTATGAAGATTTATCTGTGAAGAAGCTCTGAAGGTCTCACAGAGAGCTCACACGCGTATTACAACATTCTCCTAAAGCCATGTAGTCTCTTTAGTGGCTAGAGGGAGTAATCTCTTGAACGATATAAAAATCTGCTGCTACAGAAACAAAGAATTGCAGATGCTGGTTTATACCAAAGATAATTACAGTGCAGGAGTAATTCAACAGGTCAGGTAACATCTCTGGAGTAAAAGGATGTCTGACATTTATAAAACGTCTGAGTCTGAAGAAGGGAAATGTTACCTAACTGTTGAGTTAATCCAGCATTTGTGTCTATCAATGAAGTTTAAAATGCATATTAACAAAATAAAAACACATTTAAACATCAGAAATAAGAAATAATAATAATAATAATAACCATAATCATCATCATAATAATAAACTTTATTTCGGACTCAAGGTACAGACAAGGGACAACATTACATAAAAATACATTGTATATAAAAACACCATAAAATACATATACAATTTTAGTATGTCACTTATCAACAACTGAGCGGCAAGCTTTACCCCCTGCGCTCTGGCCCAAACAGTTGTACGATAGAACCTGAATGGTCATTTAGTGAGACTAGTGAGTGCCCCTTGCACCAGCAGGCACACTCATTCCCCCCGCAGCAGGCGCAGTGCTTGATCCTATGACTACATTCCGCAGATACTTTAAACGAACAGTATCTACTGTGTACAGTGTCAACCTTTTGATAGGTAACCTCACGGGCAGGTTTTTCTTTAAGATATACAAATAAAATTTCGGCGTCTAGGTCTGGTGAAAACTTGGAGGCAAAAACACTCACCAGCTTAGTCTTGATCATTTTGATGTTACCCGCAGCTCCGGTACCAATAATAGGCACGGCGTGACTGGATTTCTTTCTCTGCCCGGTGGTAATAGTGCGCAATCTTGGCTTACCAACAGTGTTCGCTGGAGCATGACGTTGACCCTTTTTCACAACATGACTCCACTTTGGAGAGCCTGGCAAAGACGCTGATCCACTGGGACTATCCGTTGTCGTAGCCCTCTCCATGTTCACGGCAAGGCCCTCCACCACATCCCTCACTCCGACAACCAAACCAGAGGCTCCAGCCGGTGCAGCTCCCAGCGCTGTGCCTGCCATGCCAATGGCTCCATCTATCGCCGCCAACGCATTCGGACCACCGCCGTGAGTCAGGTCAGTTGTCCGCTCCAATGCACCCACTCCATGATCAATTTCCATTATGATGGCACAAAGATTTTCGCTTACATCAGCCTGTAGCTGCAGGACATGCTTCACAGAACAGACCTATGAATTATGAAGCGTGAATTTGTCCTTTTTTAATCAAATCTTTCAAATCAAAGGAGTGGCAGCTACTCTGCTCGATCTGCATGAGGTCAGAGAGAGGAGCTCTCCATCGTAATGCTGGTGACTCCACCTGGAACCCAGCAGAGGAGTAAAGCGAAAGATGCACTGCAATCTGTCACTTATCCCATGCAGCAGCTTCATGTGTCTGAAACTCGTTTGCCTGGGAATAGCTAAACACCAGAGGCACCAACAGACACAGCCAGCTCTCATCAGCCCATTGATTATTTCCTGAAGGATGTTTCCTTTGGTGCCACTGTTACACATGCGTTGTTTATAGCAACTTCTGATTCTACGTACCGAGAAAATCATTGCGTCTTAATGTACGGTTTAAAAGGAGTGGTGAACACGAGATAAAACAACTAGATAGTGAAAATATAAAACGCCCTTCTAAAGAGCTAAGTAACAAAATTGCAATAGCAAAATATAGACTAAATAAAATATATTCTAACCAAGTCATTAAACTATTTCAACAAACCAAACAAGTGCATTTCGAGTTTGGAGACAAACCACAAAAACTATTAGCAAGACAACTTAGAAAATTAGAGGATGAAAAATTGATACATAGAATTAGATCGGTGGATGGAAATATATTGACGATACCAAAAGATATTAATGACAGATTTCTACAATATTATCAAAATCTTTATTCATCTAAATTAACAGGACAAACAGTGGATATGGAAACATTTCTACAAAAGTGTCAAATTAACAGTTTAGATCAGGAAGGTAGACATTTGTTAAACGCCGAAATAACAGTAAAAGATATTGAAGAATCAATTAGTTCGTTAAAGAATGGAAAAGCAGCGGGCCCCGATGGCCTAAGTGCAGAATTTTATTAAAAAATTCTAGATCTGATTTCCCCAAGATTATATACAGTATATAGATATGCATATGAACAAGGTAAATTACCAGAATCTTTAAACAAATCTACAATTACACTTATTCCTAAGGCAGATAAGGATTTGGAAGATCCAGGATCATATAGAGCGATCGCACTTCTAAATACAGACCAAAAAATACTAACGAAAGTTTTATCTCGGAGATTAAGTTTGGTGATTTCTAAATTAATACATCAAGATCAAACAGGTTTTATCCCAAAACGCTACTCATCCCATAATCTCAGACGCTTGTTTAATATTATATATTCAAAAAGAGTACGGGACAGGGAATTAGCAGTTGTATCGCTAGATGCAGAAAAGGCATTCGATCAGGTGGAATGGTTATATTTATTTAATATAATGGAAAAGTTTCAATTGGGGGATAGATTTTGTAAATGGATAAGAATTTTATATTTGAATCCAACGGCAAGAATCTTAACTAATCAAATATTATCAGCTAAATTTAAGCTCTCTAGGGGTTGTAGACAGGGTTGTTCGTTATCGCCTTTACTATTTGCTTTGATGATAGAGCCTTTGGCGGAAAGAATCAGATCAGAACCTGAAATCTATGGCTATAATACTGACACAACAACTAACAAAATATCTTTATATGCAGATGATGTTTTGATTTATATTACAAAACTGGAAATTAATATACCTAAGTTATTCAATGTTATAACTATCTTTGGCACATTTTCAGGATTTAGGATTAACTGGAATAAAAGTGAAATTATGCCTATAACAGGAATTAACTTAAATATATTACAACAATATCCGTTAAAAATAGTTAAAGACAAATTTAAATATTTAGGAATTAATGTAACTAAATCTTATAATTCACTAATTAAATCTAATTACCCTCTATTATTAGATAAACTTAAAAAAAATATTTTGTACTGGAAAACACTTCCTATATCTATGATTGGTAGAATAAACGTTATAAAGATGGTGTTTTTACCACAATTATTATATTTGTTCCAGGCTATTCCTTTTTTTCTCCCAAAGACCTTTTTTAAAAAAATAGATAATATTATTTATAGTTTTATTTGGGATTATAAAAATCATAGAATAAGTAAAAAACATTTATGTAAATCTAAGATAAATGGAGGATTAGCACTTCCAAATTTTTTATATTATTTTTGGGCAGTCCAGATTAAGAATATGAATTTTTGGTGGGTAAATATGGATTATGAACCAATGTGGTTAAAGATGGAAAAGGAAGATTGTTTACCCTATAATGTAGGCTCGGTTCTCTTTGCCCCAAAGGAAGTACAAAAAAAAAATTATAGGGATAACCCTATAATTTATAATAATAGATGTATTTGGAAACAAATAGTTAAGACTTTACAGCTAGATAATCTTTCACTTAGACTACCAATAATGAATAACCCATTATTTAAGCCCTCCATATTGGATGGAGGGTTTAGACATTGGGATGATTTAGGAATTAAAAGGATAGAGCACCTTTATAGAAAAGGAAAATTTCTTTTATTCCAAGAGTTACAAGATATCTACGGATTGTCTCCGCAACACTTGTTTAGGTACTTACAAATTAGAGATTATATAAAATCAAACACACTAGATTATAAAAATAAAGTACCAGGATTATTAGATGATTTGTTTAATTTACACCCAAATACAGAAAAATTAATAGCCCATATATATAACATAATCTTGGATAAGGAGAATCCAACAACGGAAACATATCGGCAAGCATGGGAAAAGGAAATTGGTTTATCCATAACAAAAGAAAATTGGGAAGAAAGTTTACAGCAAATACATCGGTGTTCGTTAAATGCCAGACATACATTGATACAATTCAAAGTATTATACAGATTACACTATTCAAAAACTAAATTAAATAGTATCTTTCACAATCTCTCTTCAATTTGTGATAAATGTAAGAACTTAGAAGCAAATTTAACACACAGTTTTGCTACATGTCCCAAACTGAATTACTACTGGACAGAAATTTTTAAGGTTATTTCTGAGGTTCTAAAAATTAGATTGGACCCAGACCCAAAGTTAATAATACTTGGGATTTTGGATTCAAATTCGGTACTTACAGGAAATCAAAGAAATTTCTTTGATTACTGTTTGATAATAGGGAAAAAAATCATATTGAAATTTTGGAAGGGAACATTATCCCCCACAATTAAAATGTGGGCAGCAGAGATGTTGGAGACGTTACAATTAGAAAGAATCAGATTTGTCCTATTGGACAAATATAATATCTTCGAACAAATATGGTCTCCATATATACAGTATCTAGAGAAGTAGCTGTTCTTGACGTCACAGCCTGACGGGTACCCAGCGGGATTTGATGAGAATAATTGATTCTTATACTAGGATTAATAGGCATGTCTTCATTGATATTATTATTTGTAATAGTTTTAGATACAATATATTTTGTTGATTTTCATTGATATATATATATATATATATAATATTTTTTCACTTTTTGTTAATCTATAATCTTTTTTCCTTGCTCTATTTTCTTCTTCTTTTCTATATAATCAAATTATTATTTAATCACTTTCTTATTGATTTAAAACTATTCTATTCTTTTCCTTATTTCCAAAAAAATAGAAGATGATAACTGTCAATGGGTTATTTTAAAAATGTGTAATTAAGTTGAGGTTTGTAAAGCTGTTTACATTATTGTAAATAGATTACTTCTAATAAAACAAAGTAAAAAAATAAAATAAAATAAATAAATAAATAAATAAATAGATAAATAAATAAATAAATAAAAGGAGTGGTGAAGCATAAAACTTACAGTAATGCCAGAGAGATTAACAATATTTCAGGTCCAGGAAATAGGAGATCACCAGTAATTCCTTGCAATTAACTCATCCCTTACAACTTTTGTTGAAAGGCCGTGCAATGGAATTGAAACTTGGAATAATCAAACAAACTGTACCTTTGTAATTTAACCACCATTTTAAAACCTACATCCTATCCTTAAATATTTTTGTTCATATTTAAAATATAAATTGCTGTTGCACATTTGTATGCTGCATTTATGCTTCACCCCCCCCCCCCCCAAGTTAGCACTTTTATCATAGTAATACATAGCATCATAATCATAACATTACACAAGCAATGTTCAATTATGAATTACAAATAAGTATATTTAAAAAAATAGGCACATAGTGCAACAGAAATGACAATGTCAAATTAATTTCACAATAAGATGAAATGTATCAGTTGTAAGATTTTGAACTATGATAAATAATATGACATGTACATGGACATTTTGAAATGTACCAATGAACTTTACCACAAAGGATAGTAATTGCACTTCATTTTCATTATCGATTCACTATCCTTTCATGCTAAAACAAGACAAAATTTCAAAGAAAAGATAGGATATGCTGAAAAATATTCTCCCTCAAATTATCAAGAGTTGACTAGCTTTAATTGGGCACATTGGCAATTTATGGCTAATTTTTATCACTCATCAAAGTTAACCGATCATTTGCAAATTGGCTGCTATGTGACCAACATTTCAAAATAATTTTGTTACATTCAAAGTACTTTGGTATGTTCCCCCAAACATTGTAGCACATTGGTAAAATATGTCATAGTCGTCCATATCCTTTACCTTAGCTTTCTTTCTTAATGGTTCAATGGTCCTTTATTAACGTAACAAATTAATACTATGAATATTCATAATAATACTTTTTTTTAGTCCTTTCTAGTCCATTAATCAATTAAATTACATTTAAAATATTTTTTTTTATAAAAAAGCAAAATAGTTTATATTTAAAATCTATGGCACCACCGCCAGGTAAATGTCATTGGAAAGACAAACCCCATGTATACACTCTTATATAATGAACATGCCAGCAAAATGGAAAATAACTGTTCAGAGGGTTGGAAATAAGGGTTGGAAATGGAAAAGGTGAGGGTTGGAAATAACACCTCGAACGTCATCTCTCTGAGCACCGGCTCCCCTTAGGGTTGTATCCTGAGTCCACTGCTGTTTACCCTGATGACCCACGACTGTTGTGCCAGGTTTAGTACAAACCACATCATGAAGTACGCAGATGACACAACAGTGGTGGGCCTCATCCGGGACGACGATGAGCTGGCTTACAGGAGGGAGGTGAAACAACTGGTGGACTGGTTCAATATGAACAACCTGATCCTGAATGTCGAAAAAACAAAGGAGGTCATCGTCGACTTCAGGAAAACCCGGCACAGTCCCACACCACTTCACATCAATGACAGCGATGTGGAGGTGGTCAGTAGCACTAAGTTCCTGGGGGTGCAGATCACTAACAGTCTGACCTGGTCAAATAACATCTCATCAACAGTTAAGAGAGCGCAGCAGCGGTTGCACTTTCTGCGCCGGATAAGAAGAGCTCACCTCCCCCATCCCATCCTCACCACTTTCTACAGGGGCACCATAGAGAGTATTTTGACCAGCTGTATCTCTGTCTGGTTTGGGGACTGTAAAGCCTCCGACTGGAAGTCCGTGCAGAGAGTGGTAAGGACAGCGAAAAAAATCATCGGGACTTCTCTCCCCTCAATCGGGGATATTGCGACCAAACGTTGCGTGTCTAAGGCCAGCAGTATTATAAAAGACCCCACACATCTCCATCATGGACTGTTCACTCTGCTGCCCTTGGGCAAAAGATATCGTATCATAAGGAGCAGAACATCAAGGTTCTGCAACAGCTTCTTCCCACGAGCCATCAGACTCCTGAATGCCATGTAATGGGCTGCCACCATTGTCTATTTATCCTTTAATCCTTTTATCCACTTTTTTTCCAGTTTATCCTTCTGCTATTTATCATGTTGCACAGGGAGCCAAATGCAACGGAATTTCGTTTGGAATTGTATATATTGATGTATTTCTAAATGACAATAAAGTTTGTTTGACTGTTTGACAGATATAGTGTGAGCACTACTAAATCCAGTAAAATGTCATTTGAAACTGACAAAGCAGTAAGACTTGCAAAGTCAGCTTTGCTAAATAATTTCCCCATTATAATAATTTCCTTTGCATTTCCTAAAATCTCATTTTCATTTGGTAGTAGAAAGTTCATTTTAAAAAAAAGGTTATCTCTCCAGTATTTTTACAATCATGTTCTAAGCCAGGTGGAATATGATATTATTATTGATAAATTCCAGATTCATACATTAACCGATTCCTTAATTGATGCAGAGCTGATTTTAGATCTGTGGGAGGTTCTTAATGTCTCATTAAGGATCTTAATGTGTCAAAAGGATCATCGGCTCCTTTAGAGTAGGATGGAACTGCAGATGCTGGTTTCTACCGAGGATAGACACAAAATGCTGGAGTAATTCAACAGGCCAGGCAGCATCTCTGGAGAAAAGGAGTAGGTAACGTTTCAGACTGAAGAAGGGTTCCGACCCAAAACGTCACCTATTCCTTTTCTCCAGAGATGCTGCCTGACCTGCTGAGTTACACCAGCAATTTGTGTCTATCTTTGGCTCCTTTTGACAGTTCAATTGGGTCATTTCAGTCTGTTGCTAAGATTTGCAGACAGGGAACACTACAATATTTGATCTCTTGATTACTGCTATTGATTAAGCTGAAATATTTGTATTCAGTCCATATTTATGAGCATCAGGTGAAGACCAAATCAACATTGCCTGTGAAGAACAACCCACACACCAACACATTTTTCCACCACTCAGGATTAGTGAACTTGCTGACAACAACTGTCAACGTTCATGCAAATGGTCATCTCTTTTCTTGTGCAAATAATAGTCATGATTGTTTTATGTAAATAATCATCGTATTTGTTCTTGAGGTAAGTTTTAGTGAACATGGATTCTGTGATATTAAACATCATTGAAGCCTTCCGAAATTGGAATCCTTGGTGGAGGGCAATCAGCATCATTGCAACCTTCCTGAGCAATGGTTCAATGAAGCAAATGGTGTTGGGCATTGCCAGTGATTGCAAGTAGAACTGATGGAAGGTAACCACCCATATTGGAGTAAGTCCCCGACTTACACTGAGCTTTCAGGGCATGCTGACTGACTCAGGGGACGATTGAACCTTATTTGTCTAGGAGAAGACGAAATGTGTAGGAAGGAACTGCAGATCCTGGTTTACACCGAAGATAGACACAAAATGCTGGAGTAACTCAACGGGTCAGTCAGCATCTCTGGAGGGAAGAAATGGGTGAAGTTTCCGGTCGACGCCCTTGGTCAGTCTCGACACGAAACGTCATCCATTTTTTCCCTCCAGAGATGCTGCCTGTCCCATTTAAATACTCCAGTATTTTGTGTCTATCTTCTGATTAGGAGAACCCAGCACAAATGCTAGTAGAATCATCCATCAGACCCTACACCTGAGAGTCACATTAGGCATCGGTTCAGAGCCCAGTGGAGACTTTATGCTAATCGAATAATAAGCAAAAGGGCAGGTTAAGTCGTTGGTAAATTATTTTGTTTTCGTTTTTTTTTAATTAATTTTGATTACTTTCATTATTTTTATTTTTAATTACCTTTTGTTTTTCAAATGTTTAAGGCTTTTGCAATTGTTACTTCACTTTAATGATTCTTAAATGTCCCTAATAGTAAAATAGGGATAACACAGTGCCGCAGCTGTGAGAGCTGCTGTCTCACAGTGCCGGAGTCCCAGTTTTGATCTTGATCTCAGATGCTGCCTATGTGGAGTTTGCACTTTCTCTACATGACAGCATGGGTTTCCTCCAGGTGCTCCTTTTTTTCTCCCACATCCCAAAGAAGTACGGGTTAGTAGATTTAATGGCCTCTGTAATTTGCCTCTAGTCTGTAGGGAAAGTGGGATTACATTGAACTAGTATGAACAGTCGGCATGGACTAGGTGAACCTGTAAATCCTGGCCAAAATGGAGCAGAAATAGAACCAAACTTTAGCAGAGGATTCATGCATTTCAAGGCCATTTTGGTCAAGTCTGTGTTCCTGTATATAAAAAGACAAGCTGCTGACTGGTGCCAGGAAGTCTAGGTCCCAGATCAACATTGCTGATAAGAAATGTATGAGTATCTCTTCCATTGTCAGTATGAATGAAATTCTTGCAGAGGCCTGGAGAAGCTCCAAAACATTGTAAATGCATGAAGTCGATAGGGTTGCTGCAAAAGAATTGTAAATAATGTTGCAAGACAGTTACCCTGCTGCTTGTTGATTGGCCAAAGTGTTACGCCCTGTTTTGCGTTCCTGGGTAAATGTTGCATTATTCAGTTAAGTTAGCTTCCTTCCAGAAGCTTCTCCAGGAAACAATGTATGGGAGACTCTGTAATTGGTTTGGAGAACTGTCAATCATGTATTGATGTTATTAATATGTTTGATTGGACTGTAAAGAGACCACCCCTATGTAGTTAGGCCCCTCAAGGTTTGTGGACCTATAAAAGGTGGCTCCATCTTAGATCAAGGTTGATCTTCTGGAGGAATGCTTGGGACTGCATGGCCTTTTGGACTGTGTCTGCTTGCATGAGGCTGAAGGGTTTGTCCAGGCAGAGACAAGGATCGAAGCCGCGATGGTTTAGGGATCGTATAGGGGAATTTGCTGTTCAATCTAAAAATAAAGTTTAGTTGTTCCAGTGCTTGATTGAACTAGACTTGGGGGGGTAAGCTTTAGAAAAGCGTATTTACAAACTAAAGGATCTGTTTCCATGCTGATCTTTCAATCAAATAATCAATAAATATTTTTAAATTATAAAATTCGATGACAGCTTTGATAGCTGGCAAAGTATCGAATACTTCTTTGCCTTCAGTCAAACCTCATGAGGCATCCAGTGTCATGGACCTCTGTACTGTGGTGCCCGAGGCCCCGTTGCTATTTGGACCTTGTTGTCCAACTTAAATGTACGGAGAACCAGCATGGCTGCCTCTCTGGCCCTGGTATCAGTAAGCGCAGGCATGCAAGAACCATAGGCTGATAATCCAGGCAGTACAATCAGACCCAATGGGTTAAGGACCAGAGACATGCATATTACAGTATCTTAATCTCATTAATACTGTGAATTTCCTCTTGCTGCACTTTTGTAAGTAATGACAGCAGTAATTATGTTTATGGGCATATTAATGGATAATTCCACACAGTTTCCTTAAACTAATTAATCATTAGGCCTTGCAGAATAAATGCAGCAAAACTGAACTAAGAAATTCTGAAGAATGTTTAAATTCGGTTAATTATTTGGGTAATACTTCCCTAAAGATTACATGCATAATAATATTTTTTTAAGTTATTGATTGCAAAATTGAAATGATAATGAACTAAGAGAAGAACTTTTCCACAGTTTATCAGTGTTTCTTTTGCTACACAGTTGAAATATTTTTACCTGGAGCAATCTCTTACATCTAAAGCTCATCGTATTTTTTTTCTTTCCTTTGTGCTTATTGGCATTCACAGGAAATCTTCCATTGCAGTATGCTTGAGTTCCATGCACCACTTTCTAAAAGCATTTTTCTTTCCGAAGCCACTTATGCTTTTGACTGCCTACGTTGAATAAATCTGAGATACCAGATTCCGCATGAAAAAACGTTCACACGTCTCCATTTTAGTATGCTATCGGGAGTCTTTACAATTGCTGTCGTGCAATTTGCATAGAGGGGAAGTGAAATTCCATTCCATTTAAGAAAATCAATTGTGCAATCTGTCTGTCACTTGAATCCCACTGGTCGGTGTGGACTCTAAATAATGAATGGGTTTTATATGATGTTGTCTTCAAAATAGATCAATTTCCTGACCCAGCCAAGGACACTGTCATCGACAAGGCCTCAAGATGACTTGGATGATATTATGTTAGCCCATATTGTAGTTTGTAAGAAGATTGGGAGAATATAAATATAATGCAAATGTTGTACCAATACGGTGCATTGTCATTCATCCCTGACTTCCGTCGAATCAGCATAGAAAAAGGCAGAATTCTGACACCGACAGCCTCATAAACCATCATACTTAAAGAGTGAAGGTGATTTTATTCTTTCGATTATTTTTGTTTATTTTCATTTAGTTTAGTTTCATTTGGTTATACAGCGTGAAAACAGCCCCTTCAGCCCATCGAGTCCACAGCGACCAACAAGCACCCGTACACTACTTATATCTTACACAATAGGGACAATTTACAGAAGCCAATAAACCTTCAAACCTCTATGTCTTTGGAGTGTGGGAGGAAACCGGAGAAAACACATGCGGTCACAAGGAGAATGTACAAACTCGAACATACAGGCAGTAGCCGTAGTCAGGATTGAACCCGGGTCTCTGGAGCTGTAAAGCAGCAACTCTACCATTGCACCATTATGGCGCCCCATGTCCTCTTCTGTTTCACGTTTTCTTCGTCCATTCTGTGGCAAACGGGTAAATTCCACCATAATCCCCAGCCCCCAACTAACCAAAAGAAACATGTCAACCCATGGCATCAATTAGTGTGGGTGATGAGGCCTGTGAATGAAGGCTTCAATTGGATCATTTATGTCAATTTGACTTCAGAACATAGTCATAGAGTGATATTGTCTGAAAACAGGCCCTTCGGCCCAACTTGCCCACATGGGCAAACATGTTCCAGCTGCACGAGCCAGCATTTGGTCCATATCTTTGCAAAACTGTTCTATCCATGTACCTGTCTAACTGCTTCTTAAATATTGCATTGGTCCCAGCCTCAACTACCCCCCTCTGGCAGCTTGTTCTATACACCGACCACCTTTTGTGTGAAAAAGCCACCCCTCAGATTCCCATTGAATCTTTTCCCCTTCACCATAAACCTATGTCATCTGGACCTCAATTCACCTATTCTGGGCAAAAGACTCTGCATCAACCTGATCTATTCCTCTCATTTTTTAATTTTTTTTACATTTTTTTAAATTTATAATTTCAAAATAGATTTTATTCAAGTAATAAATATATATAATACATGAACCGTGTGGAAAATTCATCCGACATTTTCGGAGGCTATACAAATTGTTCAATACAGTTTATACATTTTTCCAATTCCACAAATCTGTCCCCCACCCGTGCCACTCATGTGGCCCCCTGGCATGGGATCCCTTCCCTTATTTTGAGGGGCGTCTCCACCATACCGTGCCCCCCCATGTTCAGCAGCGGAAGGATCCTAGACTGTGGCCCTCCCCCACCGAGCCTTGGCGTTGGCTGCACCGAGCTTCAGTGCGTCCCTCAGCACGTACTCCTGCAGTCTGCAGCGGGCCAGTCGGCAACATTCACTGACGGACATCTCGCTCTGCTGGGTGGTGAACAACACTCAGGCAGACCAAAGAGCGTCTTTCACCGAGTTGATGACACTCCAGCAGCACTCGATGTCAGTCTCTGAATGTGTCCCTGGGAACAGTCCGTAAATCACAGAGTCCTCTGTGACGGAGCTGTTCGGAATAAAGCGTTCCAGGGACCCTTTCATTCTTCTCCAGACTCTTTTTGCAATTCCACACTCTGCAAAGAGGTGGGCAACCGTCTACTCTCCATAGCAGCCATCCCGAGGGCAGCGTGCGCTGGCAGTGAGGTTCCGGCAGTGCAGGGAGGGCTCCCCTCACCGCTAGCCAAGCCAGGTCTTGGTGCTTCTTGGTGAGTTCTGGCGATGAGGCATTTTGCCAGACAAGCTGGGCAGTCTGCTCAGGGAACCACGCCACCAGATCAATCGAGTCCTTTCCCTGCAGGACATTCTGTGCTGACCACTGCCCAACGGACATGTGGTCAAAGGTGTTGGTCCGGACGAACCTTTCCACAGACGACAGATGGGGCGAGAATGTCCAGCTGACTGGCACATTGCGTGGCATCTGCACCAGGCCCATCCTTCGCAACACCGGGGACAGGTAGAACCTCAGCAGGTAGTGACACTTGGTGCCCACGTGCCTTGGCTCTACACTCTGCCTGATGTAGCCACAGGGTGAGGGCGACGTTGGGCACGCTTTTACCCCGTTGTCTGCTGACTTGTACATTGTGGCCCGTCGCACCCGGTCTATCCTCGAGCCCCCAGATAAACTGGAAGATGGCCCAGGTGATCCCTGTGGCGTAGGAGGGAGGGACAGGCCACACTTGCACCAAGTACAGCAGCCCCGAGAGCACCTCACACCTGATGACCAAATTTTTACCAGTTATGGAGAGGGAGCGTTGCCTCCACAGCTCCAGCTTCTTCCCCACCCTGGCTATCCGCTCCAGCCAATTCTTGTTACACGCCTCAGCCCCCCTAAACCAGATCCCCAGCACCTTCAAGTAGTCAGGCTTGATGGTGAAGGGGACGGAAGATCTGTCGGGCCAGTTGCCAAAGAGCATGGCCTCGCTCTTCCTGCGGTTCACCCTGTGTAAAAGGATTTGCAGATCCTCAGCATGTCTGTCTGCGAGGATGCTAATGAGCCATCCTCCTCCCTAAGGCTGTTCATCACAGAGCTCCCTCTGTGAACCTTATGGAAGAAGAAACGTGAGCACGTCTCATCCTGCTCCACATGATGGACCCTGGATCGGAAGATGATCTTGGAGGATTCAGAGGTAAAGAGCCGAGCTTGCCGGTCCTTCACCTCTCCAAGTTCCTCCCTCACATCCACCCCTCTGGACTGCAGAAGGAGCAGTTGTTGCAAATCTGGCTGGAGTTGGCACAATTCCCTCTGACTGTCTTGCTCTCTGAACCCCTTTAACTATGAAGAATCTTTTAATGTTCTCCTTGGTTGCTTCCCACCAGAGTGTTGGGGAGTCAAAGAGGGGCTTCACCGTTCTCCAACATGTGTAGTCCCTCTTTAGCTCCTCGACGTTCTCTGGGGTCAACAGCTTCATGTTTAACTTTCACGTCCCTCTGCCTGCCTTCTGGTCCTCCTGTAGGTGACAGGAAGCCTGAAGGAGGCAGCGGTCAGAGAAGAACACCGGCGTAAGGTCAGTGTGTCTCACCGTGACGGCCTTCGTCGTGAAGACGAAGTCTATCTGAGATCGGGCTAAACCGTCCAATCTCAACCAGGTGAAACGCGGCTGGGACCCGCCTGCAGGGTCGCTGAAGGCGTTGCGCAGCTTTGCGTCTTTTACCATCTCCATCAGGAACCTGGACGCGCCGCTTCCTCCGTCACCTGTAGCTGGGTCACGGTGGCTGGTTCACTGCTCCCAGAAACCCGGAGCTGGGGCCCAACGGCCTCTATGCTGCTCCCGGTCGCCCGGAGCTGGGGCCCAACGGCCTCTGTGGGCCCATTGGCCGCTGTGATGACCCCGGTCTCCAGGGGCTGGAGCCCTTCGGTCGCTGCTTAGCTCTCGGTCTCCTGGGGGATGATCAGCGTGGCTTCTCTTTTTTCCTCCCCGGTTTTCTTCCTCTGCCTCCATCGTTGGGACTTCCCGGTCGCCTCATCCTCCGACGAGGAGAGGTTGCTGCCTTCTGTGAGGGAGAGAGATCTTTTTTGAGATTTACTTTTGGACTTACCAGTCCTTTCCGGCCTCGGCTCTTTGGGCTGAACCCTCTGGTGCTTCTTGTACGTCACCGTTGTCCATTCCTCCTGCTGTTCCCTCTCCTCCATCGACTCTCCCTCCTGGGCAGGGTGCTGGGAGTCTCCTTCTGGTACTTGGGGGCTCTTGGTGGTTGGCCTGTCCTCATCCCTCTTCCCCCTTTCTGCTGGGGTCTTGGCAGTGGTGAGGGGTGTCTCACCCACCTTGGGGGTGCTGGCAGCAGCCCCTCTTGTCGCCTGTGCGTAGGTGCAGGCTCTTTTAGGGCAAGCCCTGTAAAGGTGGCCTCCCTTCCCGCACAGGTTGCAGTTCTTGCTGGCCTGACAGTCCTTTGTCTCATGGATCTCCGTCTTGCAGTTTTTGCAGACAACTGCAGTGCATTGGGCCATCACGTGCCAGACTCATTGCATTTCCTGCACAGCCTGCCCAACGTAGCTCAGGTATCCTCGGTTCCCTTCGATCGCGAAAGCCGAAGGAGGGTGGAGGATTGCTCCGTCCTTGTCCACCCTCAGCTTTACCTTGACTTGCGGCTTGCTCATCCAAATCCCATGCAGGTCCTTCACGTCCACGCAGTTCCCTGTTCCCTCGACGTAGCAAGCAAGGAAGGTGAGGACATCCACTACGGGCACATGTGGGTTAAACATGTGCACCGTGATCAACCTTTCCTTCTGGTTGGGGAGGGTGAAGAGTGGCTGCACTTTCAGCAGGGACAGCGGTGCTTCATTCCCCTTCTCCCGGAAATCTTCTATCAACTTCTGCCATCCCGTCAGATACTTGAAGGTAACATCAAAATATCCATTACCCGGGAAGTGCTGGAGGCAGTAGATGTCCTTGGCCTCAAATTTGCAGGCCTCCTACAAGACCTTCTTCACAAACAGGTCTCGTGTGAAGGGGGTCCCCTTGCTGAGGTCCTTGACGCTGATTCTCAGGGTATTCCGAATACCCTGTACTCCTGCTCCTGTTGCTGCTGCCATTGTGGCTGGATGAGGTGTTAGGTTGGTTACCCAACCAGCATGGATCCACCTCTAAGCCCGCAGCTGACCGACTCCACGTCAACGATTTCGCTCCGCAGTCCACGGCCCTTGTCCCCCAAGGGACCGCCAGAACTGTTCTAATAAGAACAAATAGTCTCTTTTACTCAAATACTCGTCCTGGGAGAACCGCCTTGGTGATCACGGTCTCTCCCCTGCCAGGTAAGTATCTATTCCTCTCATGATTTTATACACCTCACCCTCCTGTGCTCCAGGGAAGAGTCCCAACCTATTCAACCTCTTCATATAGTTCACACCCTCTAATCCTGGCCACACCCTCATAAAGTTTGCACAGCATCCCACTATTTGACTCCAACCAGTAATCATGAGAGAAACAGCTTAATAGGTTCATTGATTCCTTTGAAAACTTTAATTGCTGCATTTCCCCAGTAATTTCACAATTAAGTGATTGTAGACAACAGACAAAGTCAAAGATTGTTGAACAACCCTTTCTAGAGCCAGATGATTGGAGATGGTAACCAAGGAGAAGTGTTGTTGGTAGAAACTGAAGACAATAGAAGCAGTCTTCCCAATATTTAATTTGATGAAATATCGATTGATAGAGCTTCATTCTTGTCATGTGTCCTGCTGTGCAGTAAAAGGCTTTGTTTTACATGCTATCCAAACAGGTCAGATATACAATATATAGAAACAATCAATTTGCAATAGATACAAGTACAATAGATAGAGCAAAGAGGACATTTGGAAATCGTGCTATACTTACAGGTAGAAAAGAGATTTAAAAGTGTAAAGTAGTTGTATAATATAGTAGTAGATCCTTCTCCGGGAACTCTCTGGGACTCTCCTGCAAACAGTCGCATCGCTCCATTGCCACCTTGCATTCAAATGGATATATGGTGAATTAGACAAGGTTAAAATAATGTAGGGTTACACAAAAAGCTGGAGAAACTCAGCGTGTGCAGCAGCATCTAAGGAGCGAAGGAGATAGGTGACATTTCGGGTCGAGACCCTTCTTCAGATTGGTCAGGGATCAGGGAAACGAGAGATATAGACGGTGATGTGGAGAGATAAAGAACAATTAATGAAAGATATGAAAAAAAGTATCGATGATAAAGCAAACAGGCCATTGTAAGCTGTTTGTAGTGTGAAAATGAGAAGCTAGTGCGACTTGGGTGGGGAGAGATAGAGAGAGAAGGAATGCCAGGGCCCGAGGGCTGATGGAGAGGTGGGAAGGGGAGGAGGCAGCCAGGGTTAACAGAATTGAGAAAATTCAATGTTTAAGCCCAGAGGATGCAGACTCCCCAAGCGGAGTTACAATAATGTATATGTGAAAACTGATCATGGATGATGTTACTGAGATGGAGGTGGGGAGAGAAAGGGGAACAGGTGTGGCAGCTTTAAGTTGATAAATTGGAAGGGGCCAACTGTAGATCAAATTCATTAGATACCACCCATGGTCATCCCTGCTTCTAATTTTTTATTTGAATATTTAGCTTTATTTATTCTGTTCATTTCCGTGAATTTTACGTAGTTCCTTCCCGACGGTTAGTGTCAGAAATACAGAATTGTCTCATTTTCATAGGCACCAAGAACTAGGGTGGTCATACAGGGCACTCTCTTTTACATTACTACATAATCAAGCTTGGTTCATAAAAATGGGATAAGAAAGTGCATGCAGTCTGGAAAAAGTGATGAAATAAAGACACCTCAGACGCAGAACAACATTCCACATTGCCTCCTTACTTTTGACTCAACCAGTGGACATACTCGGTAGTACAATTTAAAATAACTCCACTCTTAAATCTTGTTATAAATCTCTTCTGCATATGAAATGAAAGTAGAAAACAATCTGACCCGAAATCTTGAGATGGGTTTATTTCTTAATATCAGAGTAGAGGCAAATGACAAACTGTTTTTCCTGAGCTTTAGAAGGAGCACCTAGCTAATGTGAAAATGTGCATCAGTACAACATAGAAAACCATTGTACACTGAATCAAGAAGAAAAAGATGTCGATATTCAGGAACTTACCTCAGAATAAGAAAATTAATCCATAATGGCCAGAAAAATGATACCAGCAGCTCAAATCCCCATAAGATGAGTAAGAAGACATTGCTTTATAACATGTTTGCCCAAAGCACTTTATAAATTAGTTTGGGTTTATAATGTTCAGACAGGAGTTGGGAAAAGTGAGCTTCAGGGCCAACTACCTGCAAATAAAAAGATTAACTGCAAATTCATGAGCAGCCAGCTCAATCTCTCTTTTTTTTCATTATTTAGTGTTATTCATCTGCAGGTGCATCTCATCAGCTTGTGTTTCACCTGTTTCACTACAGGTATTTAGGTCATTTAAAACTCATGTTTTGAAAACCTAAAGGTAGCTTGAAATGGAAAAATGAAAACTGTGAAATACTCAAACTGATGAATGCCTCTACATCCAGAATCGTAACAGAAATTACTAGAAACACTTAGCAGGGCAGACAGCAACTATGGAAAAGTTGCTGTCTAAAAAGTTGCTGTCAATCATTACTTGTATATAAAGCAGCAATTGATAGATTTTTTGATAT
The DNA here is from genome assembly GCA_963514005.1 of Raja brachyura. The sequence goes on along the minus strand of OY740798.1, from coordinate 16,151,107 downwards.
TAAGGAAATCGAGGGAAATGGAGATAGAGCAGGAAAATGGCATTGAGATAGAATATCAGCCACGATCTTGTTGAATGACAGAAACAGTGGGATGAGTGAACTCCCTGCATTTACTTTTTATGTTCTATTCCAATTGCCCCAATGTGTTTTGTCATTTCTACCGTCTAGATCCAATATGTTAGGAATATTTTTGGAGGTATATACAAGAGACATTTTACCAATGAGATGCATTGAATATTTTAATTATTACACAGATTATAGGGCAGGGAGCTCAAAGTGTTGCTTGTCGTGAGATCAAGTTTGGAACCGTCAAGGACCTTTGGTAACTGTGAATCGATGCGGTTTTACACATAGTTCTATTAAGTGATGCTAGGCGTACGGACTAATTCTTAATGGACTAACACCCCATGTTAAAAAATTCCTGAATGGATTGTCCGAGAAGCAAGACGAGATGGCAATGTCATAGGGAAACCTACAGTATGTCGTAACATTGTCGAGACTCAAGAGACACTTGTAATTCACCAACACCAGAACCTCTCAGATTGTTTCAGAGTCAGTATGTTGATTTTATAGATATAAATGCAGCATTGATACCGTGCTTAGCAGAAATGAAACAATTTGCCAATTAGTCTGCTTCAGGTTTGAGTTTATAATAAATATTCTATTCATGGGTATTGTTCACATTTGTCAATATCAAAATCATTGCAGCATTCTTGGCAACCATCTGCATCATATGCTACATTCTCCATATAGGAGAAAACCAGATTAATTACATATTTTAATAAAATGTAAAGAACTGAATGGAATCAAAATAATTGTTCGGCAACAACTTAATACAAATCATGTTTGACCGACTGTTAATAGTTAAAACACGATTTGAGGACACTCACCTAAAAAAGAGTATCTGTCAGTTGTGAAAGGAAAATAATGTATATTACTCCTTGAATCATTCACATAAGGTTCCTGCTGTTATCGGAAATAAACCTGAGGCAATCAGAAAAAAGCGCTGACGTCCTTTATCAGAGAGAGGTTATACTTTGACTTTAGATAACCTTAGTTCCAATGTCCTGCATTGGTTTATGGAAAGATATTTACTACCCTTGGTCACTAAGACTAAATGTCCCTATGACATTGCCTCCATCCAAGTGATTGAATGCCTATTAGTGGGCAGGGACTTCTCTCCCAGGTGGAAATAAATAAAGCATTTTCTCCACTAGTTCCATAACACTTACAACATGATGGGGTCAGTCGCACTCCAGGGGTTGAAGCACTGAAGTCCAGCATTACACTCCAGCGCAGTAATGAGGAATATTTGGCTGGTGGAGATACTGTTTTTTAGATGAAATTTTAAACTAAGGCCCTGTCAGCTCTCTCAAGAGGAAGGGTTAAAACATCCTATGGCAACAGTTTAAAGAACAGCAAGGGAGTTCTCCCATTTGTCTTGGCTTACACTTATCCCTCAAGAAGTACGACTAAAGGCTAATAACTCAGTCGTTATCATGTTGCTATTGGTAACAGTTTGCTGTGCTCAAATTTGTTGTATTTCCTCTGATACGCCAATGACTGCATCACAAAGGTATTTCAATGAACTACCTTGGGGCATACTTATCAACTAAAATGTGAGCCAGCTAAGTCTTAAGATCAGAGTAGTCAGAAGAACATGTGTGCGGGACTCCAGAAAAATCATTTATTTTCTTAATTGTCACCTTTTTTTCTCGTACAATTTGAACAACCTTTCAGCTCCAAGCATTTACTGAAAATCTGAACCCTTTACTAACTGAGATAGCAGTACTGCTGCAGAGTCATTTATAACTTATCTTTCTTTCTTCAAAGTAGCGGTACTGTAATCTTAAAAAAATACGTGATCGCTTTCATCCACTCCCGCTGTTAATGCTTGCCTTAATTAATTTAGCCAAAAGAATGCTTTGAATTATGCTCAGGACTAACATCAGCGCAATCTATGGACCAGTTACCACTTCCATTGTACCACAGTCTGTGTGAAAAACTGAGACCCTTCCACATAATAAAACCAATCAGCAAAACCATTCCATAGAAAATTTTATTTTTACAAAAAAAGTACAAAACTTTGTAAATAGGTGGCGTGCGAGATAAAAATCTTAAATATACCCGGATAAAATTACACTTTGGAGATAGCATCATAGCAAAAGTGTGTCTTCACTGATAAGTAATTTGTTTAAAATCCTACACTACACAGATCTTTGAGACATTTTGTCCAGGGCGATTCAACAGCAGCTTGCATCACTGTCACATAATGCTTGCAGAATGCCAGCACATTTGAACAATGTTTGAAGCAAAAACCTATTACACATTCTGTATCTTCCATTTGCATTAGGAAAACAAAACATTGTTTCTTTAATGTACTGTCAGGTTTTAAACGGATGAGGCTTTTTGGCAAACCATATGCCTATAGGTGCTGTTCACAAAGAATCTTGACAGTTCATTATTTTCCTCCTCATCCACACACATTCTTATCTGTTTCCCCTTGAAGTACATGAAGGCTGGAACAGTGCACTGTTAACTCTTGACCTTATCAAAAACACACTTTAAGACAAATAAGAAACGTATATTCTTTTTATTGATGTCTGTGCTTTTCATTTCGCTTATTTCCCAAACCATAAACTGGCAGAAAACCTGATTTCATTTTTTTGCTATCGGACTCAATGTCCTCTTTTTCTTCCGAACATGCTCCTGATACCAAAGCTGATGAATTGCAGAGTGCTGCTCAGGGTGCCATCCTCTTTAATGCACCATCACAGAGAGAAGACAGAAGCTTCATTGAAAAAAATCACTTTATGTGCCTGCACCCTGTACACCCAATGTCAGATGGGAATATTTATCCCAATCATCAGCTGCCAAAGCATCTTCAGTAATCTTTTAAATAGTTCTAAACTTATAAAAGGGTAGGTTTTACAAACTGACACACTTGGTGCAAAGTCTTATACAAGTGCAAATATGTGTAAGGACATACAGTAAGCAAGGTCTTCAAGATCTTTTTTCTTCAATATGGAGCTTTAGAGTCAAAGAGCATGGAGACAGGCCCTTTGGCACAACTTGCGACGCCGACCAACATGCCCCATCTACACTAGTCCCACCTGCCTACATTTGGCCCATATCCCTCTAAACCTATCCTACCCATGTACCCGCCCAAATGTTTCTTAAATGTTGTGATAGTACCTGTCTCAACTATATCCTCCAGCAGCTTGTTTCATACTTCAACTTCCCTTGGTGTAAAAAAGTTGCCCCTTGGGTTCTTATTAAATCTTTCCTTCCTCAACTTAAACCCGTGTCCTCTGGTTCTTCATTCCCCTACTCGGGATAAAAGACTCTGTGCATTTACCCTATCTATTTATAATGACAAATAATATTATGATAAAAATTGATAAAACTGGAAGCACTCAGCAGATTTGTCAGCATATGTGGAAATGTGTTAATTTTCATTAACACAGCATTTTCTGTATTTATTTCAGATTTCCAGCATCTGCAGAATTTTTTTGATCTCCATGTAATATTGTGAGTTTAAGTATTAAAATTTTCCTGTTCCACAGATGACGTTGCAAAGTATCAATTTAAGGCATACAATTAAAATATCCCAATTAGCAATGCGGCAGTGGTACAACAGTTTAGTGCTTCAGATACTGGCCTGTTTACTAACGTTCTGGACCATTGATCCAGAAGTTCAAATCCCAGAGCAACTGTGAATTTGGAATGAATGAATATCATCTTGTTTTTTTTCAAATAGCAATTAGGAAAGTAAGCAGAATGTTGGCCTTTATAGCAAGAAGATTTGGACATACCTAGCTCCAATCCTGCTGGACTCTGGAGGGGATGCAGATGTGCACAGATCCAGTCTCCCCACCCAAAGAGTATTATACTTGCAGCAAATATTTACCAGATTAATTCCTGGTATGTTTGATTAGGTTGCCCGGTCCCGAGCCCTAACCCAAAGCCAAGCCCTAACCCCAGCCCTAACCCCAGCCCTAACCCCAGCCCTAAGACCATCCCTAAGACCATCCCTAAGACCAGCCCTAACCCCAGCGCTAACCCCAGACCTAACCCAAGCTCTAGCCCTACCCCAAGCTCTAGCTCTGGCTCTAGCCCTAGACCTAGCTCTAGCCTTAGCCCTAACCCTAGCCCTAGCCCTAACCCCAACCCTAACCCCAACCCCAACCCTAACCCCAACCCCAACCCCAACCCTAACCCCAGCCATAAACCCAGCCCTAGCCCTAGCCCTAGTCTTAGCCCTAACTCTAGCCCTAACCCTAGCCCTAGCCTTAGCCCTAACCCTAGCCCTAACCATAGTTTTAGTCATCTCCGTCAAGCGGCACTCCCGAACTTGATCATCTGCATCACGCTGAGTCATGTCCGTATCATGAGTATTTTATTGTTGTAAGATAAGACAACAATTACCATAATTATCAATTGTAATTGATAAAGGAACAGTATGCTTCTGCCTATTCATCTGAAGTTAATATTGTTTTAGAGGAAGTTGGTGAAAAGTTATGTTTCTGAAAATCACCACTTTTTTCGACAGTAAACTGTTACGAAGGTTTAAAATCAATGCGTTAGACTGAAAAAGTATTTTTTTTGGTGGTTTATTTGAGGAAGATACTTTATAATTTGAAAGGCTGCGACAAAAATTAGATTTTACATTCTTAGATCAGTTATATTTTACAGTGTTGTTCATCGTATAAATGCGACGGATATGACAGATTGCAATGGGCAACCTAGAAAAAGAAGAGGAAAAAATTAATTAAATTCTCTAAAAGATTGCGCCAACATATTTGTCCCATAGTAGAGATGTTCATCTATGTGAAACAACATTCAAAGTTGCAAAAATTTAACTTTTATTTTCAGGTTTCCAGAAACTTAAGAGTAGAGACTTACTGAAGAATCACCCATTTTGTAAATAAAATGGCCATAAAATTATTATAATCCAAAATATAGATCCACTTTTAATAGCTTCCCTCGACAAATAGCTTCACACTTGTAATATAATCCCAACTAAACTTATTGCATTCCAGTATGCTGTACAAATCTGAAAAAAATGCAAACAATTAGACAGACTGATGGAAGGTCCTAATCCTAGAGGTAACAAATCTATGTTCTCCAGAGGTGCTGCCTGGCTCGCTGGGTTACAGCATCTGCAGTTCCTTATGTCTCCAAGCAGTTGTATTGTTGTTCTATGTCTGTGGTAATAAGCAAAATAATATTATAAATAATTAAAAAAAATAAAAATCCAGGTACAATAATGTGTTATGACTGAGCAATTTTGTACAAGCTGCAGTGTGTGATTACTGAGGTGAGGGTACGTGCATGTTTCTGCCTCTAAATTGGTGACATTATAATGTACTATGCATGTGCAGTAAAGCTCATACCTGAATATTCAGCACTCATTCTTCCACTGCAATCAGAATAGATGTGGTCTGCATTTCATGAAGCTGTTTAAACCCATTATGCTGTCAGGTTATTCCTTGCACGTCACTTCATCAACATTTGTAAAAGTACAGCGCCACCATACAATGGCTACTTGTTAGTCACAGGTGAGGAACCTGTTCCAATTTTAGTCCCTGCTCTCAAAGGTTCATTAGATTTATGGCTCTGCATCAAAATGCCTTTAACTTAGGCTGTTATGGATTGCTGCTGCAATTCAACATTCTAACAGCATTATAACTGAGCACAAAGAAAGAAATTGCATTGTAATTTGGCAAACTACAAAACACATGTTCTGTATTTTCAAGGTCAGGAAGGAAATGCTATTTTGTTGCAAAAGAAACAGAGTAAAACAGAGTTGGAGGTAATCATAAAAAAATAATTTTGTTAAACAATGTAATACTGGGTTTTAACAATAATTGTGACTGTCCTTCCCTTCAGGACAGTGCCACATGACAACAAGCGGTTTCTTTGTTGCAGTAGTGTTGAAAGAACGTTTCACAGGTTCTCCGTGGAAAGCACTTGAATAAACCATGCACATAATATTTGGGTCCAAATATCTCATATGTACCATGTACAGTGTGTAATGGATCTTGCTTAGAAGAACAGTACCAGTTCATTATGGACATTGCAAACAAAAAACCTCTAAATAAATCCATAAAGGTACAACATGAATTACAAATCACCAGCAGCCCAGTTCACACTGAATTACATTTCTGCTTCTGGCAGGTGGCAGAAAGCTAACTGATTGCCAGACCTTATAAAACATAGCACAATAACATATTTTGGGCAACATATCTCTGGAATGATGTGCAAGACCTGGAGAGGGTCCAGAGGAGGTTTACAAGAATGATCCCCGGAATAAGTGGGTTAGCATATGATGAGTGTTTAGAAGATTGGGGGGGGGGGGGGGCTCATTGAAACATACAGAATAGTGAAAGGCTTGGATAGAGTCGATGTGGAGACTAGTGAGCGAGTTTAGGACTAGAATTAACATAGCCTCAGAATTAAAGGACGTTCCTTTAGGAAGGAGATTTAGGAGCAATTTCTTTAATCAGAAGGTGGCAAATCTGTGGACAACTTTGCCACAAAATGCTGTGGGGGCCAATTCAATGGATATTTTTAAGGCAGAGATAGATAACTTCTTGATCAGTAAGGGTGTCCTGGCTTATGGGGAGAAGGCAGGAGAATGGGGTTAGGAGGGAGAGATAGATCAGCCATGATTGAATGGATTAGATTAAATGGGCCAAATGGACTAATTCTGCTCCTATCACTTATGACCATATGACCTTATGATAAGATTCATTTAAAGTGAAAAGACCTTGATTTTACATTGCACCGTGATGTATCTCCAACATACTCAAAAAATGCACTAGAATTTCTGTTTCTCATTTATATCAATGATTTGGGTGAGAATGTACAAGGCTTACTTAGTAATTAGCAGATGACACTAAAATAGGTAGTTTCGTAGACATTGACTATGGTTGGGAAGTTGAATCAGGGCAGGATCTTCATCGTGGATGGCAGGGCCCTGGCAAATGTGTAGAGCAGAGGCATCTAGAAGTACATGTAATAGTTTCCTGAAAGTGGCAGTAAAATACAGTGGTGAAGAATCCCATTGGCACATTGGCCTTCATCAGTCGGGAAACTGAGTATAGAAGTTGGGATGTTATATTACAGTTGTATAAGACATTGGTGATGCTGCACTTGGACTATTGTGTTCTATTTTGTTCTCATGTGATATGAAAGATGTGATTAAGCTGGAAACGGTGCAGAAAAGACTTACAATGAGGTAAAGGGAGAGATTGGGCTGGCTGGGACTTTATTCCTTTGCACGCAGGAGGTTAACGATGATCCCTTAGAGAAGAAAAATAATGAGGGAATTAGATAAGGGGGATTGAACTGAGGTTTTTTTCCCAATCAAGAGCTATCAAGAGCATTGGTTTAAACTGAGGGGGAAAGAGGGACCCTGAGGGGCAACATCTTCACTGAAAAGGTGATGCATATATGGAATTAGCTGTTAAAGGAAGTAGTTGAAGTACAATAACAATATTTTAAAGATATTTGGACATGGACATGGATACCAAAGGTTTAGAGGGAGAGGCACCAAATGTATGAAAATGGGACTAGCTCAGATAGAGCATCTTGGTCAACATGGACAAGTTGGGCTGAAGAGCCTGTTTCCATGCTGTATGACAAAAACTCCCTGACTCTAATGAATGAATTGCTGTTATGTTGAAGTGCAGCCATTAATGGTATGTTGAAGATGTAACATTGATGGCTACATACCCCTTGCAAGGTTGCAATTGTGATAAAGGAGCAGTTAATCTGCTTTGGTGGTATTGGCTGAGGAGTAACGTGTCCAGGACATGACAGAAATCTTGATTCTTTGAACAGAACTATGAGACTTTTTTTTAAAGTGCACCACTCCAGCCCGATAACACATAAAGCCGATGCCTTCAGACTGGAAAAATATTGCTTCCCAGCAACAGTATTTTTCAGCTTTCAATCCAACCAATTCATTCTGTCAGGAAAATCCTCAGCTGGAGCCAAAATTACTTTTGATTTTCCACCTGAGTGCCTGTGTTACTTTTGCTGAAATCATTAATCTTTGAACATTCACTATGTTGAATAAATTGTCTTACCTTGAAGGTAAACTGTTATGAATTGATGATGGCCCTGGAGTATACAAGACCGTAGGGGCTCCAGAATGTAAGGTTTTACTTTTTTTTATTTTCCATATTGAGATGGCAGCAGCCCCCCTCATACTCCAAACTGAAATCCGGCTTTCTTTTTGCCAAAAATATGCTATTTTCCAACCACCTATTGCAGGGATAGCTATATGGGATGTTGCAGTGGTACAGCGGTAGAGTTGCTGCCTTACAATGCCGGAGGCCCACGATCGATCCTGATTGTAGGCGCTGTCTGTATGGAGTTTGTACGTTTCCACCCACACTCCAAAGACACACAGGTTTGTAGGTTTATTGGCTTGTAAAATTGTCCCTAGCGTGTAGGATAGTGTTCATGTATGGGGTGACATGAGCACTATCGTAGGACCCCTCCCTCCGGCCTTGTACCACCAGGGGCGCCATACGATTGGCAGCCCCGCCAACAGTTTTTTCATCATTTTTCTATTTTTACAAAATCTAGTGAAATTCCTCGTATGTTGCAAAAACATACTTGGCTAATAAAGTATTATTGTGATTGTGATTGTGATTGATGGTCAGCGTGGACTCAGTGGGCCGAAGTGGGCTTTAATCTCTAAAGTCTGAAGTCTACATTGGGAATAGCTAGCAACAGAATGAATGAATGATACTTTATTGCCACATGTACCTAGGTACAGTGAGATGCTTTGTTTTGCACACAACCCAGACAGTACACAAGTGTCTCCACGTGTCTGGTGCTGACAAAGTTACAAAGTACCAAGCTGTCCTATCCACTGCCTGTGTAAATAGCTTGTTCTAAGCTTTCCCCCAGTCTAGTTTCAGTCAAAAATCACTGAGTCAAGCACTTGCGCATCTAAACTTTATTTTGACAAAACACAATTACAGTTCCCACTAATGTACCTAACTACCGCGGGTTCGATCCTCGTATCTGCCTGATCAAGCCCTCTTTAGCCTCGCTCAAGCAGAGACACTTCAGAAGGTCACGCAGTCCTAAGCGCTCTCCCAGAGGAACGACACAGGACCTCGTGGGAGCGGTCTTTTATAGGTCCCAGAACCTTGAGGGGCCGAACCACATAGGGGTGGTCTCTATACAGTCTAATAACAGATATCGATTAACACAGTATATGATAGACATTTCCCTAACCCAATAGTGCAGTGACTAATACAATGTATTTAAACGGTGCTTCTGAGAGGAAGCAAACATTGCAACATTTACCCAGATATTCAAGAAACCCAGACAAGGCTCGATACTTAATCCAATCAACATCCTAGCAAAGTAAAGCTTTGCAACAATATGTACAATGTGTATCTCTGGTTTTCATTCATCCTATCCATTCCATGCAATTTGCACCTAATTGTCAGGATCTGCAGATGTGTCCTTCTCTTCCTATAGCTCTTATCTAGGTTCTAGACAAACTGGCACTATTCTGCAGCTTGTCCTATTTCTGCAGAAGGCACATTTAAATTGACCAAATGGCCTCGCAGCCCAGAAGCCTTTACTCAATTTTAGTGTCCTGGCGTCTCCAATTTGGCCAGAATTAACACCTGCCACCACACGCAGCAGTGACTTATCTATTCTTAACCAATGTCAACACACCCCATCTTTAGCTGGTGTGAAGTCGGGCCAGTGCTTGGGATTGTTAGGCATGGGACATCTTCAGGAGTTATGGGATATGGTAGCAGCCAGTTAATAGAATCAGGAGCAAAACACAAAGCGCTGGAGTAACTCAGCGGGCCAGGCAGCATCTGTGGAGGGAATGGAAGGAAGGTGAGATCCTTCTCTGCGTAGAACTCTTTTTAGGTTCCTAATAAAGGGGAGGGATAGTGAGAACAAAAGGCATGTTCATGATGGGGTGTGCTTAAGAGGGACTGAATGACACAAAAAAGGTGGTTGTAGTAGGGGGGGAGAAACCTGGAAAAGAGGTGGGGGAAGACCTGGCAAGTAATAGGCGGATACAGGTGAGGAGGTGGGGGTTGATTGACAAATGGGTGGAGTAAGTTATAAATGCTAAAGATGAAAAGAAGACAAATTGGTGTATGATAAGGAGAGAAGAGGAGGTACATGTAAAGCCAGAGGGAGGGATATGGATGGAAGGGAATGGGAAGGAATGAGGAGCAGTATTGTGGGAGAAATGGGTCACACCTGGGGGAAGGTACATTGCAATGGGAGAGGGGTAAAAGGGAGTGTTACGTAAAATTGGAGGTTAATGGTCTAACATTGGATTGTAAGCTGCTCAAGCAGAGTATGAGGCGCAGCTGCTCTAGTTTGAGCGTGGCCTCACTCTGGCAATGGAGTAAAGCCCAGGACAGAAAGGTCAATATGGGAATGGGAAGTGGATTTAAAATGATTAGCAACTGGGAGATTCAGCATGCCTAGGCAAACCGAGTGCAAGTGTTTGGCAGTAATGATCGGCTAGTCTACGTTTGGTCTTGCCGATAGGATTCACATCAGGAGCACTGAATGCAGTAGATGAGGTTAGAGGAGATGTGTGTGAACCTGTCTCATTTGGAAGGGCTTCTGTGGTCTGTGTATGGAGATGAGGGAGGATGTGATGGAACAGGTGTTACATCTCCTGCAGTTGCATTGAAAGTAGCTGGGAAGGGGCGCTCTGGGTGAGAGGAGCTGAGTGAACCAAGGAGTCGGGGAGGGAGTGGTCTCTGCAAAAAGAATAAACGGGTGGGGATGCGAAGATGTGACTGGTGGTGGGATCCCATTGAAGGTGGTAGAAATGTCGGAGAATGATGTGTTGGATGCAGAGGCTGGTGTGGTGGCTGGTGAGGACCAGGGGATCTCACAGAAGCGACATTTGTAACTACTTGGGTGTGATCAGGGAAGATATTAAGTCACCATCTCCTGTATAACACATAGTTAAAGATATATCCCTGCCATCTAGCACATACTTCAAGACATACTTGTTTTGTCCATTGAAATTCTGCTTGTTCATATATCCAAGGATTACTCAACACTGTTAAGGGTCTGTCCCTCTTTCACGACCTAATTCACAACCTTTTTTACTCGTGGACATTTTTCATCATGTTAGAAAAACGCCCCGACCTACTTGATGCCACGAGTACCTACGACTAGCATCACTGCCTGCTACGACCTACGTACGACCTCCTATGACCTCCTATGACCTCGTGACGACCATGCTGCGAGCGTGAGTCAAGGGCAAACTCAGCAAAGGTCATGAATTAGGTCGTGAAAGTGGGACAGGCCCTTCAGAAAAGAGCTACATTTTTGGTGTCTGGTGTTTCGTCATCGGGTCGTACAGCATGGAAACGGGCCCTTCAGCCCAACTTCCCATGCCAACCAAGTTTCCCTATCTACAGTCATCCCACCTGCCAGTGTTAGGCCCATATCCCTCTAAACCTGTCCTATCTATGTACCTGTCCAAGTGTGCTCAGAATTCTTTTGCATATTTTATCCCATAAAGCCTCACTATTTCTCCAGTGTGCCTCAAAGTGCGATAGGTTCTCCAAAGAGCCTGCTTGTCATTCTAATAAAAACCTTTTACATCTTTGGCTCCATTTTCCATGTGGCTCAGTCACAGTCACAACAACCAGGATTTAAATGTGAGAAAATGTGGAAACAAAGAACTGCAGATGCTGGTTAATACCCATGATAGAGTTTCGGGGTGGGGCCCTTCTTGAATTGAATTGAATTGAATTGAATACATTTTATTAGCCAATTTTGTATACATACAAGGAATTTGCCATGGTGCTGTACTCGCAAGGATAACAACATGCTGTACAGTAGACAATTAAAAATGTAACATTATAATTTAAACATGTGAAGGATAAAATAAAATACCAGAGCGAAAGGGGGCTACAGACTTTTGGCTGTTGAGTGGAGCTACAGCTCATGGAAAAACGTTGTTTTTATGTCTGGCTGTGGCAGCTTTGACAATCTGGAGTCGCCTCCCAGAGGGAAGTACTTCAAAGAGTTTGTGGCCAGGGTGAGAGGGGTCAGAGATGATCTTACCCGCTCGCTTCCTTGCCCTTGCAGTGCACAGTTCGTCGATGGGGGGGAAAGTTGCAGCCAACAACCTTCTCGGCTGATCGAACGATGCGTTGCAGACTCTGGATGTCGTGCTTGGTAGCTGAGCCAAACCAGACCATGATGGAGAAGGTGAGGACAGACTCCATGATGGAAGTATAAAACTGGACCATCATTGCCTGTGGCAGATTGTGTAGGAGTACATCCTCTGTTGGGCCATTTTGACTGTGGAGTCAATGGTGCCCCCCATTTAAGGTCCCTGGAAATGATGGTTCCAAGGAACTTAAATTACTCCACAGATGTGACTGTGGTGTTGTTGACAGTGAGTGGGGGGATGGAGGGTGAGCTCTCCACAATCAATTCCACTGTCTTAAGAGCATTGAGCTCCAGGTTGTTGCTATGGCACCAGGACGCCGGCTGTGTCACCTCCTGTCTGTGGGCAGATTCCTCCCCATCCTGGATCAGTCCAATGGGGAGTTGTGTCTTGAGAAGCTTGACAGAGGTGTCTGTGGAGATGCAGTCGTTGGTGTAGAGAGAGTAAAGGAGAGGGGAGAGTACGTAGCCTTGCGGAAATAAATGTGTTATAGTCTAACAAGTTTCTTGTTTTTTTAAATGCTATGGATGGATAAGAAATTAACTTGGCAGTAAAAAGCGACAAATATGACAATAAATGGTCCTTGTGTACAAACAACCCCAGTTGGTATGTTCATCCATAATCTGCTCTCAAAACCTACACTGGTTTAAATGGAAGCATTGTAATCAATGCTGCCTTTCATACACAGAAGGATGACATGCAAATTGTCTTCTGTAATCAGTCTGTGATGTTCCTAAAATAGTCATTTATATAGTCTTTGAAATTCCACCTGTCTACCTTCACTTCAAGATACTCATACCCTAAGCATTGTCAACAATGTTACCAAGCCTTTTAACTCAATTACATATGCTACAGCTTCTTATTCAAACAACATTATTTATGTTTGTTCAAAACATCAACTACATGAGTAATTACCCATGAATAATTTTAATCTACAACGAGGGCAAAAATATTATTAATGAGTTTTTTATCTTGTGAAAGGTATTCTCATTCTCAAAATTGTTACTTGTCACAAATTGTTATTTGGTAAACGTTTGATATTATGTATGTGGCAAAGTGTCATGAGAGTTTAGTCCTTTATGAAAGCAAAATGCTCATAAATCAGCACCTTCAACAGTTAAAGATTATTTAGTGAATGATTTATAATGGGTTTATAAGGCAACAAACTTGTGAGTTGCCTCAGAATTGATGCATGTTTTATTTATTACAGAAGTATCTGTTTTTCCAGCCCACAGGGGGACACAGTAGTGCAGCAATAGAATTGCTGCCTTAAGGCACTTCCAGCGCTGGAGACCTGGGTTTGATCCCGACTATGGGTGCTCATTGTACATTCTCCCCGTGACCTGTGTGGGTTTTGTCCAAGGTCTTCGGTTTTCTTCCGCACTCCAAAGACGTACAGGTTTGTAGGTTAATTGGCTTGGTATAAGTGTAAATTGTCCCTAGTGTGTGTAGGATAGTGTTAATGTGCGGGGGTCGCTGGTCGGTCAGGACTCAGTGGGCTAAAGGGTCTGTTTCCACGCTGTATCTCTAAGCTAAACTACAATAAGTACCTTGAAATATGGTCCCGGACCATAGAATATGATTGAAACAGAGTGGCAGTATGGAAGTCTACCACATTTGTTACTGAAGGAAGCACAGTGCTGGAGTTACTCAGCAGCATCTCTGGAGAGCATGGATAGCTGACGTGTCTGAAGAAGGGTCTCAACCTGAAACGTCACCTGTCTATGTTCTTCAGCGATGCTTTTTAACCCATTGAGATACTCCAGCACTTGATGTCCTTTTGTGTATTAACCAGCATCTGCAGTTCTTTGTTTAAACATGCTTTCACTGATTGGAAGGTGTTTCAATATATTTAAGGGGAAAAAAGTACTCACAAGAAAGTGGAAATGGAAAGTCAAATGATGAAGCCATTGGACAGAGCATAGGGAATGAAGATGCAATTACTACTGAAGGATAAAGAGAAACATAGCGGAGCTTATGTGCAATTAAAAATAAGTGAGTTTCCTATCATTACATTCAGAGGCTCCCTTCATATCATGCCATGCCTAGAAAAACACAAGATGATGTATTCATGCTTCTGAATATTATGGCAATAATGTTGTGCATTTCTTTTTGTTTCTCCTCACAAGGACCTACTTTGTATGAATTCATCTTATCGTATAAATGTCAGTCCCAATAAACACTGAAAAGCTTCCTTCATTACAGTTCCAAAATAGTCACGCCTCTAATATACATGAGCAATTGCTAAATGGGTCGGAACTTCAATGTGCATACTTAGAGAAGGGATATTTGATGAGAGTTCAGCATTCGTATTATTGGTGAGTTTTATGCCTAATTTGATGTTTGAGTTTGGGCTAATAAAACTGTCAGAAATTTAAGTATAGCGTGAATTGGACATCATTGGAGTGAATTGAGTTCTAATTTCAGGTATAACGACAAGGCTATATCTCTGCATACAACCATAGGAGATTTAGTTGCACTTTTATAAAGTGAAACAAAACTTTGAACAGATTTGTTCTGGTGGCAAATAAATAAGCAGAACTTTTCTCCATTGTGTTGGAGGTTATATGTTAGAGCAGAGGAGTATCTCTCTTCAAACTCCTACCTGCTTTATCTAGTAACTATGATGAAGTATTTTTATTCATCAAATGATTTCAGGTGACTGTCGCGAAATGAACAAAAAAGGAAAATCAAACTAAAGGCTATGGTTTTTGTAATGTTAATGTTTGTGCCTGTTATGTATGGAGTATTCATAATCAGATAATCTTCAATTGTTCGTAACAAATGATGAGTATTCAGTCACCAAACTTAGCAAGCTTGTTATTTTCTCGCCATATCTCAGAGGTCATGTGAAATTATATAACCACTGTGAACATTGCTAAAGAATGGAAAATAGCACGGAGGGTTGGGTGATTTTATATTTGAAGCAATACATTGAAGCAGACTGAAGCTGGTTCTCGAGAGACGCTGCTTGACTTGCTGAATTACTCCAGCACTTTGTATCCTTTTTTGTAAACCAGCAGCTACAGTTCCTTGTTTCTACTTCATAAGGAATAGGAGTAGAACTAGGCCATTCGGCCCATCAAGTCTACTTTGTCATTCAATCATGACTGATCTATCTATCCCTCCTAACGCCATTCTCCTGCCTTCTCCCCATAACCTCTGACACCTGCAGTAATCAAGAATCTATCTATCTCTGCCTTAAAAATATCCACCAGCAGTCTCCAGAGCCTTCTATGGCAAACAATTCCACAGATTCACCACCCTGTGACTAAAGAAATTTCTCCTCATCTCTTTCCGAAAAGAATGCCTTTTAATTCTGAGGCTATGACTTCTCCCGCTATTGGTAAAGTCCTCTCCACATCCACTCTATCCAAGCCTTTCACAACATGAAGCCAGTTGTGCTTGGAGTGGTTAAGGGGGCTTTTTCCCAGTTTGGTAATGTGGGGTCTTCGACTGAAAAGGCTAACTGCTCTTCTTTCCACAGATGTTGCCTGATCTGTTGAGATTTTGAAGCATTTTGTATTTTTTCCCTGTTTTCCATCATCAGATGTATTTATTTAAATTTCCACTAGTTAGTAACTGGCGAAGCTATGTTTTGGATGTTGTCTTCTCTAGCCTTTTACATTTTGTCCTTATTTACCATAGCTGATTTGAAAAAAAAAGTCTAAAATTATTTATACTCTCACATATACACTCCATTATCATGGCTGTAAAATTAGTCTCTCACCAAGAAACCATTTGATCATCTTTATTGGATAAAACTTCATCTTCTCTGCTAAAGGTACTGTGCCTACTCTAACCACCATGTTTTCATGGGAATATTAGTTTTCTTTTAAGCATGGACTGGGGGATTCAACAGAGACACAAGGAACTGAAGCAGCTGGTATACAAACACAATCACAAAGTGCTGGGGTCAGGCAGCTTTTGTAGAAGTCATGGATAGGCAACGATAAGATTGTTAAGGGCTCGGACACACTAGAGGCAGGAAACATGTTCCCGATGTTGGGGGAGTCCAGAACCAGGGGCCACAGTTTAAGAATAAGGAGTAAGCCATTTAGAACGGAGACAAGGAAGCACTTTTTCTCACAGGAAGTGGTGAGTCTGTGGAATTCTCTGCCTCAGAGGGCGGTGGAGGCAGGTTCTCTGGATGCTTTCAAGAGAGAGCTAGATAGGGCTCTTAAAAATAGCGGAGTCAGGGGATATGGGGAGAAGGCAGGAACGGGGTACTGATTAGGGATGATCAGCCATGATCACATTGAATGGCAGTGCTGGCTCGAAGGGCCAACTCCTGCACCTATTGTCTATTGTCTATTGACGTGTCTGATCACGTCCCTTCTTCAGACTGATTGTGGCGGGGGGAGAAAGCAGGAAGAGAAGTGGAGGTGGGACAAAGCCTGGCAAGTGATAGGTGGATACAGGTGAGGGGGGGGGGGCTACTTGGTAGATGGGTGGGCAAAGGTTAGAGATGCAAAAGGTGCAAGTTAAGGAGAAGAGGGAAACGTGAAGCCAGAAGGAGAGATAAGGGTGGAAGTAGATGGTGGGAATGGGTAGGGCTATAGGGATAGTGGGAGAAATGGGTACGCACCAGAGTGGGATACAAGGGAGGAGAAAAACAGAGGGTCTTACCTAAAATTTGACAATTCAATGTTTATACCATACCATTGGGTTGTGAACTCCCCAAATGAAACTTGATTAGATCCCAGATTGGAATCATTATTTAAACAATCATTTGTCTAAGCAATCACAACCTGAGTTTCTGTATCAACATCAATGCAGCACAGAAGCACAGCTGCTGGAGCTGCAGCCTCACAGTGCCAGAAACACAAGTTTGATCCTGACCTCGGGTGTTGTATGTGTGTAGTTTGCACATTCTCCCTGTGACCAGTGGGACAGCATAGATGTAGTGTGAATGAGTGGTCAATGCTCAGTGTGGACTCGGTGGGCCGAAGGGTCTGTTTCCGCATTGTATCTATAAACCAAACTCAAGCAATGCTCCATGCCTAGACCCACATTTCAGTAATTATAATGGACACAAAATGCTGGAGTTACTCAACGGTACAGGCAGCATCTCTGGAGAGAAGGAATGGGTGACATTTCGGGTGGAGACCCCTCAGGAGTTATGTACCAGCTGGTGACTGAAGAGCCTTTGCCTCACAATGGCTGATCTTCTCATAAATGGTCTTGCGCATCAGCTCAGTGTGAACGCATTGTGTCTAATATTAAGAATTTGGGCACAGTTGTGAGTGTGGCACTATTTTCACAAACAAGCCGAATGTTGACTGATGCATAGCAGCATGAGGGCAGTCTGTGATGTATTATCCCTGAGGGAAACCAGCACCATCAACATCCTCCAGGTCTCTTTCTTCCTGCTTGACAGCCTCAGCTAAGATAATGAATTGTTGATGGTTCACAAACAAGGCCTCAGCACCCTCCCCAATGATTGTGTGCACAGTAAAATGGCTGGGATTCTTGATGTTGCCAAGCACAGATTGACAGGGACCAGAGGGGGCATTAAGTTAATGATGCACTCACTTTAAAACTGCCATGGAGAATGGCCTGGCTGTGTGATCAGATATGGGATTCAAGTCGATGCAACAAAAATGTGACTGTGCTTCCTTCTGCAAGATCCAGATCAGATTGTCTATTCACGAGAATGCTCCAGCATTTCCTGCAAACTTCTCCAACAAATTTGCGGCAATTTTTACTTAACTTAAACCATTACTTAAATGGCCTCCCAGCACAGTTACAGTATATAGGTTTGTTACCATGGCACTTGTTAACAGGCCCTTCGGCCCACTGAATCCACGACAGACAGCGATCCCCTTACATTAATACTATCCTACAAACCTGTAGTGTACCACTTTGGAGTATGGGAGGAAACCGGAGCACGCAGAGAAAATCCACGCAGGTCACGGAGAGAAAGTACAAACTCTGTACGGACAACAACCGTAGTCAGGATCGAACCCGGATCTCTGGCACTGTAGGGAGTAACTCTACCGATGTCCGCTGTGCCACACTATTTGGAAGCTATAATGGTAAAATCCCATGATATTTCCACGATGGATAAGTCACAGCAAGCAACCGCCTGCAGAAAAGCAGCAACGGCAACCCTTAGCAACACATCTGAAAACTGGTTTAATATTTTCAGCAAGAGACTTGGCAGTAAAAAAATCCTTATAGCATTTATTCTGTGTAGCATTTATGGGAGCTCCTTGGAGATTGTTCTGTGCAGTAGATTAAAACTGTGATCTCCCCAGCTCAGAATGTCTTGCCAGACTTATCAAACCTCATGGTGCTTCGTCATGTGAGAAGCATCTTAGGTGTTTGTGTAAAGCCATCACTTTCTCTTCACAGGAGATTCCTTTTGAAGCAATTTCATTGCTAGACAGATACTTACAGTGCCCTCCATAATGTTTGGAACCAAGACCCATCATTTATTTATTTGCCTCTATACTCCACAATTTGAGATTTGTAATATAAAAAAATCACGTGGTTAAAGTGCACATTAGAATGAATAAATTCAAAAGAATAAAATTCAAAAGAATAAGAATAAGAAAAGAATTCAAAAGAATAAATCGGGGAAGGTGGTGCATCCATGGATAACAAGGGAAATCAGGGATAGTATAAAAACAAAAGATGAGGCCAGAAAAAGCAGCCTACCGGAGGACTGGGAGAAATTCAGAATCCAGCAGAGGAGGAAAAAGGGCTTAATTAGGAAAGGGAAAATAGATTATGAAAGGAAACTGGCAGGGAACATAAAAACTGACTGCAAAAGTTTTTATAGATATGTGAAGAGAAAGAGACTAGTTAAAACAAATGTTGGTCCCTTGCAGTCAGAAACAGGTGAATTGATCATGGGAAACAAGGACATGGCAGACCAATTGAATAACTACTTTGGTTCTGTCTTCACTAAGGAAGACATAAATAATCTGCCGGAAATAGCAGTGGAACGGGGGTCAAATAAGATGGAGGAACTGAGTGAAATCCAGGTTAGCCGGGAGGTGGTGTTGGGTAAATTGAACGGATTGAAGGCCGATAAATCCCCAGGGCCTGATAGTCTGCATCCCAGAGTACTCAAGGAGGTAGCCACAGAAATAGTGGATGCATTAGTGATAATTTTTCAAAATTCCTTAGATGCTGGAGTAGTTCCTGAGGATTGGAGGGTAGCTAATGTAACCCCACTTTTTAAAAAAGGGGGGAGAGAGAAAGCGGGGAATTACAGACCAGTTAGTCTAACATCGGTAGTGGGGAAACTGCTAGAGTCAGTTATTAAAGATGGGATAGAAGCGCATTTGGAAAGTGGTGAAATCATTGGACAAAGTCAGCATGGATTTACGAAAGGTAAATCATGTCTGACAAATCTGATACAATTTTTCGAGGATGTAACTAGTAGAGTGGATAAGGGAGAACCAGTGGATGTGTTATATCTAGACTTTCAGAAGGCTTTCGACAAGGTCCCGCATAAGAGATTAGCATACAAACTTAAAGCACACGGTATTGGGGGTTCAGTATTGATGTGGATAGAGAACTGGCTAGCAGACAGGAGGCAAAGGGTAGGAGTAAACGGGTCCTTTTCAGAATGGCAGGCAGTAACTAGTGGGGTACCGCAAGGCTCGGTGCTGGGACCCCAGCTATTTACAATATATATTAATGATTTGGACGAGGGAATTCAATGCAACATCTCCAAGTTTGCAGATGACACCAAGCTGGGGGGTATAGTTAGGTGTGAGGAGGATGCTTGGAGGCTGCAGGGTGATTTGGATAGGCTGAGTGAATGGGCAGATGCATGGCAGATGCAGTATAATGTGGATAAATGTGAGGTTATCCACTTTGGTGGCAAAAACATGAGGGTAGACTATTATCTGAATGGTGGCAGATTAGGAAAAGGGGAGATGCAACGAGACCTGGGTGTCATGGTACACCAGCCATTGAAAGTAGGCATGCAGGTGTAGCAGGCAATGAAGAAAGCAAATGGTATGTTAGCATTCATAGCAAAAGGATTTGAGTATAGGAGCAGGGAGGTTCTACTGCAGTTGTACAGGGTTTTGGTGAGGCCACACCTGGAGTATTGCGTACAGTTTTGGTCTCCAAATCTGAGGAAAGACATCCTTGCCATAGAGGGGGTACAGAGAAGATTCACCAGACTGATTCCTGGGATGTCAGGACTTTCATATGAGGAAAGATTGGATAGACTCGGCTTGTACTCGCTGGAATTTAGAAGATTGAGGGGGGATCTTATAGAAACTTACAAAATTCTTAAGGGGTTGGACAAGCTAGATGCTGGAAGATTGTTCTCGGTGTTGGGGGAGTCCAGAACAAGGGGTCACAGTCTAAGGATAAGGGGGAATTCCTTTAGGACCGAGATGAGGAAAACATTCTTTACACAGAGAGTGGTGAGTCTCTGGAATTCTCTGCCAGAGAAGGTAGTTGAGGCCAGTTCATTGGCTATATTTAAGAGGGCATTAGATGTGGCACTTGTGGCTAAAGGGATCAGGGGGTATGGAGAGAAGGCAGGTATGGGATACTGAGTTGGATGATCAGCCATGATCACATTGAATGGCGGTGCAGGCTCGAAGGGCTCCTGCATCTATTTTTCTATGTTTCTATGTTCTATTATCAGATTTTATTAAAGGCCATATTTATACATTGTGGACTTTAGAGGGGCAAAACATCCGAGGACGTAGACGCCACTGGAGATAAATGGGACTACTGTGGATAGGATGAGCTGCTTTAAATACCTGGGAGTCTACATCACAGAGGATCTGACATGGACAACACACACTGCCGCACTGGTGAGTAATGCAAGGCAGCACCTTTACCACCTCAGGCAGCTGAGGAAATTCAGAGTCTCTCTGAGGATCCTTCACTGTTTCTACTCTGGGGCTGTAGAAAGCATCTTGTCTGGCAACATCACAAACTGGTTTGGGAACAGCTTTGCCCAGGACAGAAAGGCTCTGCAGAGAGTAGTGCATTCGGCTGAACGCACTATGGGAACTAAAGTCGCCCCCCTGAAGGACCTATACACCAGGAGGTGCAGATCTAGAACCAGCAACATTATGGGGGACCCCTTCCTCCCCAGCAACGGGCTGTTCCAGCTGCTATGGTCAAGCAAACGCCTCCGCTGTCATGCTGTGAAAACAGAGAGGATGAGACCGAGTTTCTTCCCACAGGCCATTAGGACTGTAAACTCCTATCTCACCAGGGACTAATTTACTGGACTAATTTGCTGTTGTGTTGTGTCTTTTGTAAAAAAATATTTTCTAACATGTAAATACTGATTGTGTTCTGTAGTTTTTGCACAATCCGCAGGCGTTGCCACTTTCATTTCACTGCACATCTTGTATGTGTATGTGACAAATAAAGTTGACTTGACTTGACTTGACATTTTGGTTTCACCGTATAGAAATTACAGCTTATTTGCACCATGTAGAAATTACAGTATTTATACATAGTCCTCCCATTTCAGGGCACCATAATATTTGGGACACATGGCTTCACAGGTGTTTATAATTGCCCAGTTGTGTTTAAATGCTTCCTTAATGCAGGTATAAGAGAGCTCTCACAACCTAGTCTTTCCTCCAGTCTTTCCATCACCTTTGGAAACTTCTATTGCTCCTTATCAACATGAGGACCAAAGTTGTGCCAATGAAAGTCAAAGAGGCCATTATGAGACAGAGAAACAAGAATAAAACTGTTAGAGACGTCAGCCAAACCTGAGGCTTACCAAAATCAACTGTCTGGAACATCATTAAGAAGAAAGAGAGCACTGGGGAGCTTACTAATCACAAAAGGACTGGCAGACTAAGGAAGACCTCCGCAGCTGATGACAGAATTCTCTCTATAATAAAGGAAAAAAAACAAACACCTGTCCGATAGATCAGAAACACTCTTCAGGAGTCAGATGTGGATTTGTCAATGATCACTGTCTGCAGAAGATTTCGTGAACAGAAATACAGAGGCGACACTGCAAGATGCAAACCATTGATCAGCCGCAAAAATTGGATGGCCAAGTTACAGTTTGCCAAGAAGTACGTAAAAGAGCAACCACAGTTCTGGAAAAAGGTCTTGTGGACAGCTGAGATGAAGATTAACTTATATCAGAGTGATGGCAAGAGAAAAGTATGGAGGAGAGAAGGAACTGCCCAAGATCCAATGCGTACCACCTCATTTGTGAAACACAGTGGTGGGGGTGTTATGGCCTGGGCATGTATGGCTGCTGAAGGTACTGGCTCACTTATCTTCATTGATGATACAACTGCTGATGGTAGTAGTATAATGAATTCTGAAGTGTATAGACACATCCTATCTGCTCAAGTTCAAACAAATGCCTCAAAACTCATTGGCCGGCGGTTCATTCTACTGCAAGACAATGATCCCAAACATACTGCTAAAGCAACAAAGGAGCTTTTCAAAGCTAAAACATGGTCAATTCATGAATGGCCATGTCACTCATCCGATCTGAACCCAATTGAGCATGTCTTTTATATGCTGAAGAGAATATTGAAGGGGACTAGCCCCCAAAACAAGCATAAGCTAAGGATGGCTGCAATACAGGCCTGGCAGAGCATCACCAGAGAAGACACCCAGCAACTGATGATGTCCATGAATCACAGACCAAGCAGTCCAAGCAGTATTTTAGTGCATATCCATACAAAGGATATGCACCAAAATACTAAACATGACTACCTTTATTTACCTGACATTGCTGTGTTCCAAACATTATGGTGCCATGAAATGGGGGACTATATATAAACACTGCTGTAATTTCTATATGATGAAACCAAAATGTATAAAAATGCCCTTTATTAAAATCTGACAATGTGCACTTTAACCACGTGATTTTTTTCTATTACAAATCTAAAATTGTAGAGTCCAGAGGCAAATAAATAAATGATGGGTCTTTGCCCCAAACATTATGGAAGGTACTGTATATTCCATTCGATTTACTTCAACTTCCTTGGGAGGACCCATAGTATATTAGAATATGAGCTTTGTGTACTACTTTTTCCTTTGTATTGAAATAAAAAATACATTTTTAAGAACAGATAGGCTCCATGTAGCATTTTGCTGGTTAGAATTTGGCTTTGAATCAGAAGAGGGCGATTGGCATTCATAAAAAAATAATCCCAACAATTTAGGAACAGATTTCAATTTTTGATTTAATTCCCAAATAAGGGTGGATATGCAGTAAATTCACTTCTGCAGAACTGTAAGGCTTTGCGCCTTTTGTTAAGAAAATAACCAGTGTTATTTCCAATATGCCACACTTTGGCACATTCTTGTGATAATTCCAAGTGAGGTGGAGCATTAAATGCATTTTACATCAATTCAGAAAGACCAAATTTCATTGCAGTGGGGATGTCCCACTGTGGCGACCTAATCCTCAAGTTAAGAAGAGTGTCATCAACCTTCAAGCTTGAGCGCACTCGCAAAGGCGGGGGCCAGGGAAAGCGGGGGAGCGCTGTCTGAAATTCACACCCACGGTGAAGAGGAAGGTAAAAGACGGCATGCAAGGTAAGTCATTTAGAGAGCGTGGACGGGGGGGAGAGAAGGGGAGAGAAGGGGGGGAGAAGGGGGTAGAATGAGTGGAGACACGTTTAAGAAGTATAATAAAGTTTAGCGGGCATTTTACCTATCGGTCGGTTTTCCCTGATCCTGAAAACTCCAATGAGCCAATCAAAATGCCCGGTCAGCGAAGGAGATTGCCTATGGCTGCCCTCGACTGCCTGTAACTAAATAGCAACCCCACTCCACTGCACTACGAGTCAAAAAGAACGATGCCGAACAAAATTTACTCCCGGAAAAATTTTCAACATGCTGAAAATTGTTCTGCGACCTAGCTGAGGCATGAGAATGCAGGAACTTCCCTTGAGCATGAAGGAGAGTTCCAGTGACCTCATAGGACATCGTGTGGACCATGCTGCGAGTTTGAGTCGAGAGCAAACTCTTCTAAACTCATAGATTAGGTAGCTGCAGTGGGACAGCCCCTTTAAGGTGCAAAACCAACTGTTGTGCTGTTATTGTTTAGCAATCAGGTTTGGTAGTCTTGTAGAATGGCCATGTAATTGACAAATAAACTCCAATGTGTGTGAGGTGGTAAATATTAGTAAAACTAAAGAGGTTTTATGTTTGTTGGAGGAGACTGTTTCAAAAGGATTAAAGAGCAAAAGCAAACTGTATGTAAATTACTAAAACTGTTGAAATAGTAATGCAAAATAATAATGGCCTAATAAAAAAGACGAAGGACTACGGTTCATTTCTCGAATGACAGAATTCTCATGCTCACCCTCTCTTCCTCTCCCTCCTCCTTCCCGTGGATTATTCCGATCTACATGACTCTAGCATACACACCAAGCCTGCTGCACCCAACACTATGGCCTCTTAATGTTCTCCAGGCTTGTTTGTCCAGAATCCTTCAAGTCAGCAGTAGGCTTTAAGCATCTACCCCGCAGATTTGTGTTTGTCTTGATTACTATAGAAGGCACCAGGCAATAATAACTTCATGCAAATGGCTAAGTGGATTCAATCAGAAATTCACCTCCAAGGAATTGGCGATGCTTTTAAATAGCAGTCATCTTTCTCGCTTCTAAACAGGTGTACAGTTGCACAAAGCTGAGAAATGGCATTGATTGAAATATCACACAAAGGCAGTGCTGGTACCAAAGCAGAGTCCCATACCACTATTCCACCTACCTTTCCCCTTCCCCCTGCCCCCTTGCACCTTCATCCTTTCTTCTAGCTCTTCATTCATACCTCTTCTCTTCTTATCTTTGTCACATTTTCATCTCTAGTTTTTGTCCACCCGTCTTCCAATCAAAAAAGAAATCACCTGTTATCCACCTATCACTTACCAGGCTTTGTCCTGCCCCAACCTCCTTTCCACTGTGGAAGATTGCAACCTTCACGTGGTCCACCCTGTTTCGACTAATGCAATCAACCCAACGTGCACAAACAAATAGATAAAAATGGAACAAGTTGACTTGCAACTTTAGGCTGTGCACACCATACGCAAGAAGAAGAAGAAGAAGAAGAAGAAGGTATTTCCCTTCCCCTAATATAATCAATCTGACGAAGGGTCTCGAGTTGAAAAGTCAATGTCCTCCAGGGATGCTTCCTGACCAGCTGAGTTACTCCAACACCACGATTAAATGGGGTATGATGGGAGAAGGATTGTAGAGTATTGACCCATAGAGCTAAAAGGTCT
Organism: Raja brachyura; assembly: GCA_963514005.1. The sequence goes on along the minus strand of OY740798.1, from coordinate 16,125,692 downwards.
GTATCTTTGTTATAAATACATCATAACTGTATTGAATGGATATGGGGATTCATTGATTTCTTAAGTAGATACTTCTATTAAACAAGACACTTGCACAAAAAAGATACCCGGAGCCTAGTGCAAAAATAAATAGATGTAAATAACTCTCATACAAAAAATTTTCATCTTATTTTCAATCAAATGTTTGCAATATCCTACAATACATTATTATTGTTTTGTTAAATTCCTAGATAAAATACACAAAGCATGTTACATAGCATCTAAAACTTATATTCATTGGAGGAGATAAGGTCCACTTTTTTAGGCTAGATGTATTGGCTTTGGACATATACCTTGGTTTAGTATTCATTTATGCGACTGTTTTACACAGAGAAAGAAGTGGTTTTGAAAACATTTGTTCACTGCTAAGTTAATTAAAATCTATTCAGCTGAATTAATATCATTCTTTGCTAGTTAATATTTTATTCTCGATTTTATTTACAAGGTAACACATGGGCACATCTCAACACATTCTTCTGAGCAAAATAAAAGCATAATTTTCAATTGCAAAATATGAATTACTAGTTGGAGAATTCTGGTTACCTTGGCAACTGAGTAGTCATTGAATTTTCTTCACAGATTGCAGTTCTTTTTATCTTGGAATGTTTCCCCTGCACTTTGTGGAGAGATGACTTTATCTTCTTTTGTTAATATTAAAAATAAATTGCAAAGTAAACCTTCAATTTTCTAGTATTCCTATTATAATAAATTATTCCCGAGAATATGTACTCAAAAGTATTGTCCTCAGTTGTGCTTCTATCAATACAAGATACTGGAGCCTTGCACAAACCAAACTAATGTGTGTCTTCATTTAATCATTGATGTAAAGAAGTTTTCTATAATGTTTTAATGCCAAAAATGCAGTGTCTAAGTATCAGCTCTGGATCAGATGACGAAGCTTTAAAACATTCTGAAAATAATATGTTTAGCGCTGTACAAACTCCATTCCTTTCTTCCATTAACCTTCAATGGATCATTTAAATTCTCATAGCCCAAAACTCTAAGAATGCCAAGATGATTACAGTTATTATCCAACAGTTATTAAGACGTGTGTCAGATCATCATGAGATGTGGAGCAAAGTTTTGTAAATAGTAATAAAATCTGGATTAGCCATCATGGCAAATCAAATTCCTTTATGTTTTTACGTATTTGGCTAATATATTAATTACAAATACAATTACAATTACAATCAAACTAAATGGCAGAACAAGTCTGAGAGGCTATTCCTGTCTATAATTTCCCTGGGTAGACTGACCTAGCTTTGGTCTCATAGAGCTACAAAGCTGTTACACTTGGTTACCAAGGCAGAGTGGATGAGAAGAGTAAGTGGAGCTGAGTCTGTGTGGGCAGACCAATGTTTGAAATAATGCACAAGTTCAAAGAGATTCCACTGATTTAAAGTCATAGAGTCATAGAATGATACAGTGGAAACAGGTCCTTCGGCCAAACTCGCCCACACCGGCCAACATGTCCCAGCCTATTCCCACCTGCCTGCGCTTAGTCCATATCCCTCCAAACTTGTCCTATCCATTTACCTGTCTAACTGTTTCTTAAACGATGGGATAGTCCCAGCCTCAACTACCTCTTCTGGAAGTTTGTTCCATGCACCTCCCACCCTTTGTGTGAAAAAATCACCCCTCAGATTCCTATTAAATCTTTTCCCCTTCACCTTGAACCTATGTCCTCTGGTCCACAATTCCCCTATTCTGGGCCAGAGATTTTGTGCATCTACCCGATCTATTCCTCTCATGATTTTATACACCTCTATAAGATCACCCCTCACCCTCCTGCACTCCATGGAATAGAGACTCAGCTGACTCAACTTTTCCCTATAGCTCACACCCTCTAGTCCTGGCAACATCCTCGTAAATCTTCTCTGAACCATTTCAAGCTTGACAATGTCTTCCCTATAACATGGTGCCCAGAACTGAACACAATACTCTAAATGTGGTTTCACCAATGTCTTACATAACTGCAACATGACTTCCCAACTTCTATACTCGTTATTAATAAGGAACACCAAAAGAAAGACTATTTGTTTCTTTTAAATAGAGCACATCCTGTACTTTGAATAAGGAGCTCCCTGGCTGGAGGGATTCTAATGAAGTAGCAACAAGTATTTGAAACCAGTGGCATCCCACAGGAGTATTTTCCATTCGGATCTCCATTTCCATTCTGGGTGGAAGTGGTAGGGAGTAAATTTAGTTTAGTTTAGATTATACAGTGCAGAAACAGGTCCTTCAGCCCAACGAGTCGGCACCGACCAGCGATCCACAAGGAACAATTTTTACAATTATATCAAGCCAATTAACATACAGACCACTACGTCTTTGGAGTGTGAGAGGAAACCGAAGTTCTCAGAGAAAACCCACACAGGTCATGGGGAGAACATACAAACTCCATACAGACAAACACCGTAGCCAGGATCGAACCTGGATCTCTGGTGCTGCAAGCACAGTAAGGCAGCATCTCTACAGCTGCACCACCGTGCCACCCTCATAGATGGTCTGCTCTGAGAAAGGAATAAGTGACAATGGATTGTAATGACAAGTCATTAACCTGAAATACAGGCACTCCCTGACTTAGGTAATAGGTAACTTCCGTAAACTTGCATTTACGTTAGCAATTCTTTAAGTCGACTGCTTTGTTTCTTGTCCAAAGGATCGGAAGGCCGAAGGACCTATGGAAACATATCAAATTCTTAAGAGATTGGACAGGCTATTTGCAGGAAGAATGTTCCCCATGTTGGTGGAGTCCAGAACCAGGGGTCACAGTTTAAGAATAAGGGGTAGGCCATGATATCAGGAAAAACCTTTTCACCCAGAGGGTTGTGAATCTGTGGAATTCTCTGCCACAGAAAGCAATTAAGACCAATTTACTGGATGTTTTCAAGAGATTTAGATTTAGCGTTTAGATTTAGCTCTTCGGGCTAACGGAATCAAGGGGTATGGGAAGAAAGCAGGGACGGGGTACTGATTTTGGATGATCAGCCATGATCATATTGATTGGCAATGCTGGCTCGAAGGGCCGAATAGCCTACTCCTGACCATAATTTTCTACGTTTCTACATTTCTATTTTGAGTTGCAGGTCTCAGTAGTCTCGGTAGCAGTGTGCTGCATTGCATGTGGTCGTTTGCACAACCCAGCTGTTCTCGTGGATACTGCCACATGGTCTCCATTTTCGAGCTCCCACCCTCCATGCCGAAGTTGAGGCAGATCACTGGCTTTACCAGCTGTCAAAGAGTGCAGGCATAAATTAATATATCTGCCGTTCAAATACTATTGTACATTAAATCAAACAAATAATGAAGTTTAAAATATTAAATTGACAAAAAATCTCAGTAGCCTGTAATTCACTCCTATCCCTGTAACCATTTCTATCCATTGATATCATATCAATGACCTGGCGAGAGGGCCAATAGTCAGGTATCCAGGTTTGTCAATGGCACTAGGACAGAACGGAGGACATGTTGCAATAAGCGTATTTAGCAGCAGCTTATAAATAGATTCAGTGAGTGGGTTGAATTATTTGAAGTCTCCTTCCAATTAGATCATGGTTTACTGGCACATCACATGAGATTCACTCAGCTAATGTGGATGATCAGCCATGATCACATTGAATGGCAGTGCTGGCTCAAAGGGCCAAATGGCCTACTCCTGTACCCATTGTCTATGCATCTATGGTGCATTAACCCATAATAGCCTTTCTGTTAAAATGTTCTTTTTTTTACATTAATCTATGATTCATTTGGACTCAATACCAGGGCTGCCAACATTGGGTGAGAGTTGGGAGTGAGAAATTGCAAGAGACCAAGCCCAAGGGAGCATAGCGGGGGGGGGGGGGGGGGGGGTGGGTGGGAGGAGGGTGTCCCCCTCCCATTAGTACGGAATTTTGCATTTTTCAGCTTGAAATTGTGCAATATGGTGCATACTGTAGCGAGTCTTTTAACTTACACTTGAATGCAATATATATGCTTTAAATTGGATTAGCTATGAATAAGGTTAGAGTACATTACATTCCTAATTACATTCCACAGTAGGGCCCAGGCTCTGATCAACAGGTGTAGCATATAAATGATCTTAGTGTATTCATGTATGGAAATCAGATTATAATCAACCTGGGACTCACTGCACACCTGGTACTACTCCTGGCCCTGACTTCAGTTGCATACCTTCACTCATTCCTGACCATGAATCCAGCCTTACACCTGACCCCTTATTTCTACCCTGATCATAGCTGCTTACCTGAGGTTCCCAGTGCTGAACACACCCCTGGTCCCAGCTTTGACTGCACATCTAGTACTACTCCAGACCTTGACTCTGGATGCAAACTTCGCCTTGCTCCTAGCCCCTTTGCACTGAAAATATATCTGGCCCACACATAAAGCCCCATTTCTGACCCCCTGGACTTAACCTATTACGTTCAAGTCCACAGGCGCTCATCTAATGCAGTAATCCTTTATGGGGCACTTTCCAGACCAAATTACGCATAACAAAATTTGCTACATTCATTGGCATCCTTGTTATCTAACATGCTAGTTACTTTGTCAAAGAAATCATCAGTTGGTTGAACACAATTCCCATCCATAAAATTATACTTACTCAGCTGTATAAGTATTCTGATACAATTTATTTCATTTTTGTAACAAACTGTCCTGAAGTCATTTTCACCCCCAATATTTTCAGTATTTTGCTGTCTTCCTCTCAGCTGGGACTTTTCCAAAATGCAAAGTTCAATAACTATATATTTAAGCAATATCATTCTATTAAATGTGATCTTGAGAGTACATAATATTTTCTGTGGTATTCATAACACAACAATGATAAAAAAAAAATCTTTGTTTTGATTGCACCTACCAACATGCATACATTATTACATTACAGTTAATATGTACCGAGGGTAACGTTTTGTTCCAATGCTCCCCATTCCCAATTACTTCTACATTGAAGTGATTGAAATCCAAGTGAAGTTGAAATGGCATCATAAAAGTAAAACCTCCGGAATGGATGATATTAATTACTGGTTGGTTGGGGTCAGTATCAGCACAATTACTATATTAAACTTTGAATCTTCAGATGTCCTGGTTCAAGCTAAAACTAAAGACAAATAATAATCTCCTCACACATTCCCCTGCAAGTATCTCTGTCACTCCTTTAAAATATGCCCCTTCTTTGAACAAGCTCTTAAACATCGCATCTGAATCAGTTTCCATCTGATTACACTCCTTGAGGATGTTCATCTACGTGTTCAATTAATGAAACAACGAGATTGGGGACATTTCTATTCAACCTGTCAAAGGAATTGGGAGGGCGGGTGGGGTTAGAAATAGTCAGTGAGGTAAACAAACATAATTGAGTGGCAAATGACAATAGTGCTACCTTCCCAATATTTAACTGAAGGAAATAATGGGTTATCAGGGATGTATGTTGTGACAGACAGCCTGACACCTTGCATGTCATTTAATATTACACTTATCCCATCCCCCTGGATATTCCGGATTAATAAATTAAGGTTTGGTCAACTAATTACAAATCAGGCTAATTACAAATCAATAACATTAACCAACTCTCCGAATCATGAAGCGCTGAGCATTGGGATCCAGACATCACGGACAACTGGCCTCAGTTCCCCACTCACATCTGGCAGTGTTCTCCATGGAGCGTTTTTGAAAGGGGGGCGGCTGAGCGATCACTGATCACTGGCCTTAGGGGTACCCGGTGAGGAAGTGGAGCAACCGAGTGGGGAGAGGGTGTGGAAGAAGGGTGTCCCCCTCCCAGGGTAGGAACTTTTTGAATTTTGATGTATTAAAATCATGTTTTAGTGCATTGTATTGTATGATTTCAATGTATTTGTATGTAGTATTTTAAAGAGGTAACTTTTTAAGGGGTAACGTTATCCACACAAAGGGTGATGGGTGTATAGAACAAGCTGCCAGAGGAGGTAGTTGAGGCAGGGACCATCCCAACATTTAAGAAAAAGTTAGACTGATACATGGATAGGACAGGTTTGGAGGTATGGACCAAAAGCAGGTAGCGTAGCTGGGACATGTTGGCGGGTGTGGGCAAGTTGGGCCGAAGGGCCTGTTTTCACACTGTATCACTCTATGACTACATTATACCTCCACCATGCATGAATGCTTCAAAACCCAGTGCGTGGTACTTACTCCCCCCCTTCCCTCCCCCCCCCCCCAACCTCCCCCCCCTCTGTCTCCCTGTCTCCTTCCCCCCTCTCTCTCTCCACCTCCCTTTGAGAGTCTCTGTCCCTTCGGCACAGAGACTTTCATGGCAGCGGCGCAACGCTTCCGACGCCTTCGACTGCCCGGGACTCTTGCACTGGGGCTGCTCCATGGCCGGAGCTGCAGCGGGCGACTCGCCAGCCCCGCAAACACTCGCCAGACCCGTTTCTGGCATGTGTCCCCGGTGAACACTCGCCAGCCCTGGCTCCCCACATCTGTTCCCGCCGCTGCTTGTGCTTCCATCCCTCCCTCAGCCCCGGCTCCCCAACACCCGCGGACCATGCAGTTTATCTGAGTTTTGACATTTTCGTTGATCACAGAATTTCTCACCACAGAGCGTGAGAAATTTCTGATCAGCATGAGGCCGTGAGAGTTTCGTCAAATGCGTGATTCTCACGCTCAAAGCGTGAGAGTTGGCAGCCCTGCAATAGCAAGCTATGTATCATGTATGTAATGAGAGATAGCTGAAAACGCAGAATGGGTGGCACAGTGGCACAACCGGTAGAGGTGCTACCTCATAACTTTAGAGACCCGTGTTCAATCCTGACCTTTTATGCTGTCTGTATGGAGTTCGCACATTCTCGCTGTAACCGCCAGGGTTTTTCCGGATGTTCCCACGTACCAAAGATGTATGGGTTTGTTGATTAATTGGCCCCTGCAAATTCCCCCTAGTGTAGGAGTGGATGCGAAAGTGGGATAACATTTAAAAAAGTCTGAAAAGGTAATGCATGGTGCGTTGAATAGCTGTTTACATGCTGTATCTTTCAATCAATCAATTAGAGCCTTTATAATGATGTACAAACAAGTAATAAATATCCAGCAGTCATATTGTGTTAACAATCCAGTTGAAGCTGTTTCTCTTTTGTAAAATATTGGAAAACCTATCTCGCTCAGCACTGTGATCACATCGTACATTTTCTATATTACTTCCATTCTATGTATCACTGATAGACGCCGCTAGTTTTGACAGGTTGAGCATTTTTCTATTCCATGCAGCAACAGTGACACCTACAGGTGAAGGACACAAAGTGCTGGAATAACTCAGCAGGTCAGGCAGCATGTCTGAAGAACACGGACAGGTGAAGTTTCAGGACCTTGCTTCAGACTATTGTAGGTTGGGAGGGGGAGGGGAGAAAGCTGGAAGATAGGAGAAGCAGGACAAGGCGTGGCAAATAATCAGTGGACATAGATCAGGGTGTATTTTGATATGCAGATGGTTGGAACAAAGTCCAGAAATTGAAACAGGATGTGTGAAACAGAAGAATTCAAGTGTTGCTTTAGACTTTAAAGATACTGAGTCCGTGCAAACCGCCAATCACCCTGTACACTAACACTATCGTACACACTAGGGACAATTTACAATTTTACTAAAGCCATTAACCCACAAATTGCATACAGTTTTGGTTTCCTAATCGGAGGAAAGACGTTCTTGCCATAGAGGGAGTACAGAGAAGGTTCACCAGACTGATTCCTGGGATGGCAGGACTTCCATATGAAGAAAGACTGGATAGACTCGCCTTGTACTCAATGGAATTTAGAAGATTGAGGGGGGATCTTATAGAGACTTACAAAATTCTTAAGGGGTTGGACAGGCTAGATGCAGGAAGATTGTTCCCGACGTTGGGGAAGTCCAGAACAAGGGGTCACAGTTTAAGGATAAGGGGGAAGTCTTTTAGGACCGAGATGAGAAAATCATTTTTCACACAGAGAGTGGTGAATCTCTGGAATTCTCTGCCACAGAAGGTAGTTGAGGCCAGTTCATTGGCTATATTTAAGAGGGAGTTAGATGTGGCCCTTGTGGCTAAAGGGATCAGGGGGTATGAATAGAAGGCAGGTACAGGATACTGAGTTGGATGGTCAGCCATGATCATATTGAATGGCGGTGCAGGCTCGAAGGGCCGAATGGCCTACTCCTGCACCTATTTTCTATGTTTCTATTTCCAAACTTGTACATCTTTGGAGTGTGGGAGGAAACTGGAGCACCCTGAGAAAACACATGCAGTCACAGGGAGAGCGTACCAACTGTGTACAGACAGCACCCTTAGTCAGGATCGAACCCATGTCTCTGGTGATGTAAGGCAGCAACTCTATCGCCATGTCACTGTGAAGCCAGAGGAATTAATGTAAGAAGAGGGGGAGAAGCAAAATAGGTGCAAGTCCATGTGGAGTACGGGGAAGGTGGGGGGGGGGGGGGGGGGGAGAGGGGGAGGTGTGGATAACGGAGAAACCTACAAGTGAAGTCTCATGATGATGCATTCTGACATCTTACTGTGTTTCATCATATTTATTGATCCAACAGATAATAGACACTGATCTTAATGCTCACTTTTACTTCACTGTGGTTAGGTATGAGAAATGCATGACAGAAAATACTTTGACCAAAACCAACACCTATAAGAACATTAATAGAAGCAGGAACAATGGCTCCTGGACCCAGCTTTGTCATTCAATAAGATCATGGTCTTTTATCTTGTCTACGTTCTCATCTAACTTTCATATTCCTTTGTTATTAAACATCTGAAAATCTATTACCTGACTCTTGAATATACTCCACAGTTGAGCATCCACTGCTCTCTGGATTAGAGCATTTGTTTTCCAAAAAATAATATCTTACTGACTGATGAAATACCCCTGTTTCATCCTGAGACTATTCCACTTAATTCTTAGCCCTCCAGTCTGAAGAAACAACCTTATCGTCTATCCTGATCATTGTTATTATTTTCTCATATGTTCCAATGAGATAATTTCTCATTCTTCTCAACTCCAGTGAGGATGTTCATTTTATACAATCTCTCCTCATAGCTCCTCATCCCAGAAACCATGTCCCGTAATGTTAGTAGAGCAACACAGTGACGCAGCAGTAGAGTCTGAAGTCTGAATCCGAAGAAGGGTCTCGACCCGAAATGTCACCCATATTCCTTCTCTCCAGGGACGCTGCCTGTCTCGCTGAGTTACTCCAGCATTTTGTGTCCATCTTTGGCGCAGCAATAGAGTTGCTGCCTTACAGCACCCGAGACCCGGGTTTGATACAGACTATAGGTGCTATCTGTATGGAGTTTGTACGTTTTCCCTGTGACCGCGTGGGCTTTCTCCGGGCGCTCCCGTTCACTCCCACACTCCAAAGACGTGCAGATTTGTAGGTTAATTGGCTTCTGCAAATTGTCCTTAGTGTGTCAGAAAGAACTAGTGAAACCTGATCGCTTGTCGGGCTTGGGCCGAAGCGCCTGTTTCTACACTGTATCTCTAATCTAAACTAAACTAAATCTCTCTCATTGTCTTATTGAAATGTTACAAAACAAATTGAAATGGCACCACAGGCAACATATTGCAAGACATTATACAGGTGTTTCCTATAGTGATTCACTGGTCATGGATCCATGGAATTCTGCTTGCATCTGATTATAAAGAGCCTCATTAACACTGAATATTTATTTAAATTGGATTTAAATGAGGATTTACTCATCACCTTGTCTGCATTAAATGGATGCAAAGGCAATCTTGAACTTGACCTTTCTAAGTAGACGGTTCAAAAAAATCCAAGTGTGAATGTAAATCTAAAATTCAAGTCTTGTTGCCAATTTAAATTGCAGATTACTTTATTGCCTTTCCAATTACATTATACTTCATGCAATAGTTGTTTTTTCTGGATAATATGTAACTTTTTGTATCTTTATGTTCATTTAGGGCACACACACACAAGAAGTAGAAATTGGTATTGCCCTATGTGTGCGTGTGTGTGTGTGAGTGTGCGTGCGTGTTTGCGTGCGTGAGCGTGTGTGTGCATGTGTGCGCACGTGTGTGCCAAACGCATCCAGGTGGAACTAGTGTAGATGGGGCATCTTGCTTGGCAAGGGAAAGTAGGCCCAAAGGGCCTGTTTCCGTGATGTGCGACTTTATGACTATGACTCTATGAGTCTGCTCCACAAGTTAAGTTAGTAGAACTTTGCACTTTCGGCTGTAGAATGATCTACAAACAACATCGAGAGAAGGATGTCTCTTCCTTTAAAAGTGGGACAGCATTTGTCTTTCCAATTCACCACAGGGAATGCCAACTGCATGTAAACGTTAGCACCAACACCTCACACATCCCAAGCAAGTGGCAAGAAGGACATTTACAAGTGTTAATATTTTTATTACTTCCTCATAGAAGGTTGGACAGACTGAACATTCAGTGGGGGGGGGGGGGGGGGGAGAATCAAGTGTTTCCTTTAATGCATTATGATTGTGGTCTTCAGTACATCCTTCTGGCCTATAACAACAAAAATAACATACAGGGGTATCCTTTGTTTAAGAAAACTGCAGATGCTGTAAAAATCGAAGGTAGACAAAAATGCTGGAGAAACTTAGCGGGTGAGGCAGCATCTATGGAGCAAAGGAATAGGTTTCGGGTCAAGACCCTTCAGATTGATGAAGGGTCTTGACCCGAAACATCACCTAGTCCTTTGCTCCATAGATGCTGCCTCACCTGCTGAGTTTCTCCAGCATTTTTGTCTACCTTCAGGGGGTATCCTGATGACAAAATTGAGCATATCAGTTGTTAAATCCCAGTGAGAGATTATAATGGCCTCAGTAACAATACAATGACAGATGACAACTGGACGTCCCAGGTTAATTTACAAATAAATTGCAGATGAAAGTGTTCAAACTTCCATTAGCTGCCATTGCTGAATCTCCCTGCAAGACACTTACATTGTTCAGCTTTGTCACGATGTAATGTGCATAGAGGAATAATGTGCATGGAAGAACAATGTTTCTTCACTTTGCCTTGAATCATGCTACAGAGACTGTGAAATGGTGTCGCGACTCACTCTCTGTTGCAGACACAAAAAGCTGGAGTAACTCAGCTGGTCAGGCTGGAGAAAAGGAATAGGTGATGTTTCGGTTCGAGACCCTTCCTCAGTCTGATGAGGGTTCTCGACCCAAAACATGGCCTATTCCTTTTCTCCTGTTGCTGCCTGACCCGCTGAGTTACTCCAGCACCTTGTGTCTATCTTCGGTGTAATCAGAATCTGCAGTTCCTTCTTACACGTTTACTCACTTTCTGGTGTGTTACACAAACAATCGCTACCAGGATCAGCAGTATATTTACCTTCATCAAGATTCAAGATTCAAGATTCAAGATTCACCTGCCTTTTGATATCCACAGTCAACCACCTCTACTGCTGATGTTTAAGATAGCATGCAACAAAAAGCTTTTCACTGTATCTCGGTACACGTGACAATAAACTAAACTGAACTGAACTGAACTGAACTGGATAGCACAGGTATTATTTGTCTTGCTACACCAGTAGATTTTTAAAATTGTATACTTCCATTTTAAGACTGTGTATAGTTCTGAACGTGTACAATATTTTGGGTGTGAAATAAAGAAAGCAGCCATTTGATCTAAGTGAGGAAGTAGTGAGCAAAAAATCGAACTGCTAGAGGAACTCCCACAACTTTCAGAGAATGGTGGGTGCGTGGAACGAGCTGCCGGAGGAGGTAGTTGCGGCGTGTACTATCGCAACATTTAAGAAACAATTATGCAGGTACATGGATAGGACTGGTTTAGAGGGATGTGGGCCAAACACAGACAGGTGAGACTAATGTCGATGGGACATGTTTTAATTATAAGGAAAATTAGTAGTTTATAATTTGTTGAACTCAAGAGCTTACATACCGGGGAGGCATGATGGGTAAAATGACCAACATAGGAAAACCATGAATGTTAGTGAGGCATTGAATAGATGTATTGTGATGTTTTGGTTTCACTGCACAGCTAGTTTAGTAAAAAATAACTTTGGGGGTTGTAGAAAGCTGAGGGTGATAAAAACTAATCAGGGTTACTGAAATGTATGGTACCTATTTGTGATATAAATGGGAAGAGTGGTATACTAAATAACAGGGAGCATAGCGTTCAAGATAACTCTGAGCAAAGACAAAGATGTAAGATTACAGAGACAATTATGAGTTATTTCAAAAATGTAAAATTCACAAGTAACCATTGTGTTGTGAGAATATAAAAATGTTGTAGGTACTGTGAATCTTTGAAACACTTTGGGTTCTCTCAGAATGTTTTTCAGTGCGCACTGTTAGACTCGGTTTATACTCTCTAGAATTTAGGAGATTGAGAGGGGATCTTATAGAAACTTACAAAATTCTTAAGGGGTTGGACAGGCTAGATGCAGGAAGATTGTTCCCGATGTTGGGGAGGTCCAGGACAAGGGGTCACAGCTTAAGGATAAGGGGGAAATCCTTTAGGACCGAGATGAGAAGGACTTTTTTCACACAGAGAGTGGTGGGTAGCTGGAGTTAGAGTTGGCCCTTGTGGCTAAGGGGATCAGGGGGTATGGAGAGAAGACAGGTACGGGATACTGAGTTGGATGATCAGCCATGATCATATTGAATGGCGGTGCAGGCTCGAAGGGCCGAATGGCCTACGCCTGCACCTAATTTCTATGTTTCTATGTTTCTATGTTAAGGCCTAAAAATAAACCGACTTGTTCGAGAGACCCATCCAAAAGAGGGACCATTGGGACTATATTGAACATCTGGGGGTCAACATCTCTGATGACCTCTCTTGGACCCACAATACCTCTACACTGGTCAAGAAGGCTCAACAGTTCTTTAGTCTCTTCTTCCTGAGGAGACTAAAGAAAGCCCATCTGTCTCCTCAGATTCTGGTGAACTGCACCATCGAGAGCATCCTTACCAACTGTATCACAATATGGTATGGCAACTGCTCTTTCTCTGACCGGAAAGCACTGCAGAGGGTGGTGAAAACTGCCCAACGCATCACCGGTTCCTCACTCCCCTCCACTGAGTCTGTCCAAAGAAAGCGATGTCTGCGAAGGGCGCGCAGTATCGTCAAGGACTGGTCTCACCCCAGCCACAGACTGTTTACCCTCCTCCCATCCGGGAGGCGCTACAGGTTGCCGGACCAGCAGGTTCAGGAACAGCTTCTTCCCTGCGGCTGTTACAATACTTAACTCTGCACCTCGGTGATTGCCAGTCACCCCCCTGGACACTCCTTCCCCCAGTATAATTGCACTACTGATACTGTTTGCACATATATATATTTTACCGTTCATTATTCTAAGTTTGCTCTTCTGGGGAGATACTAACTGCATTTTGTTGTCTCTGTACTGCACAGCGTACAATGACAATTAAAGATTGAATTGAATTGAATTGAATCTTTGTTGATGCCCTTTAAGTGACGACTCTTTGCATACTTTGGTTATGGCATGCACAACAAAAAAATCAGTGTGACGTGTCACATGTGATAATAAAGTATCCTTCATTCATTCATTCATTCATTCATTCCTGTTTCTGCCTCAGATAGTGCTACGCAAGTGGAGCCCACACATGTGCTGAACTCCTCATGATCTGGAGGGCAAAAGCTGCAGGCTCAGGGCCATCAAAAATAGATCTTTCTTTCTGAGGTTCTTCATGGCTTCAACAGGTGGGACACGAAGAGGGGTTTCCCTGCTCAGACCATGTCAAAACAGGGATAAATTCTGCATGAGAGCCCTGGAGATTACAGCCATGTGCAAAGACATATCCTGTCAGCGTACATCACATTCAGTTGGAAAACTGAAGGAGAAGAGAAGAAAAAGACTTAGTGGAAAATGGAAAAGAATGAGGATCAGAGACCAAACGATTTCTGTACGGATACTCAGAGCTCCCGTTTATAAATTATAATGCTAAAACATTTTTTTAAATAGCTTTTGACGAATATATATAACATAGATCTGTTGGCAGCACCTTAGAGGTTCGTTCTCCCCTTATTACTCTGGGGCAGCACATCTGTCGTATGTGTTTTCCTTTGTTTTTAATGTATCGTGAATACTCACATTCTTCAGTGTAAAAGTACAATATAAATAATTTATGGCCAGTCTACCTGTTTATATTTATGACAGCTGCACACGATACATTATGCTCTGTTCCTTTCTATTCTTCTGAGGTTTGGCATATTTGAGGTCAAGATCTAAGGTACTTGTTGTCCATTAACACCATGGTGCTCCATTTCTTTCCCATTTGCTGTCAAGCTCTGGAGCGATTTCAACAGCACTAACACATGAGGAGTAAGGTAATTTATCTGTTGTGATCTGGGAGAATGGGAGCACGTTGATAACAAGAACAGACTTAATTAATCGTGCAGTCACCGGCAGAGGAAGCAAAACAATTGATTACTGTCAGGCGCAGGATATTCTCTTACCGGAAGTTTATATAAATGTATTTGTTCATGACTCAAGCAATATATTTTTGGTTTCTACAGACAAGTTAAATGGAGACGGTATTATAGTTTTTTTTTTTTTCTGGTTTTATTTGACTCTCGATTCTTGACTCTTGAAAGCAATCCAAGTCAGTGCAACCTCTCCCTGTAGCTAATACCTAATCCAGGCATCATTTGGTAAACTCCTTGTTCCTATTTTATCCTTGATGGCAGCATAACGCACCAAATTTATTGTCAAATGATGATCACAAAACATTCACACATTCAACAACTCCTGGGCATGACCAGGAATACCCACCCTCCTATGAAACAAGTGAAACATGTCAAACTGCAAGTGAGATTAAAACAACACGTTATCAAATCTCCCTTCTCTAGCATACTGCTGCCAATTATCCAAAGTATTGCAAACAAACTGGATTCTGAATGGTCATAATCATAGTCATAGAGTCATACAGTGTGGAAGAAGGCCCTTCAGCCCAACTTGCCTACCCCGACCAACATGTCCCATCTACACTAGTCGCGCATGCCTGCGCTTGGCCCATATCCCTCTAAAGCTATCCTCACTACCCCACTAGATGTTTCTTAAATGTTGCAATATGTCTACCTCAATTACCTCCTCTGGCAGCTTGTTCCATACATTCACTGCCCTTTACATAAAACGGTTACCTCTCAGGTACCTATTAAATCTATCCCCCTTCAATTTAAAACGTACGTCCTCTGGTTCTCGGTTCTCGGTTCTCGAAGGGACTCGATCGCTTTTAACCGATCGATTCCTCTCATGATTTTGTACGCATCTTAGATCATCCCACATCCTCCTGTGCTCCAAGGAATAGAGTTGTAGTGTGCTCAACCTCTCCCTGTAGCTCAGACTCTCAAGTCCTGGCACATCCTCGCAAATCTCCTCTGCACCGTTTCCAACTTGAACAGGTCCTTCCATAAGTTAGGTTACAGTCCTGATTCTCCAACCTACCTCGTTGTAGACGTTGGACTTTTTCTCTGGAACTGTCAAGCTACAATGCTGGAACTTTATATTCTGCACTCTTGGTATCTTTCTCTTTGCTCCTCATTTTGTACTTGAGTGTGGCTTGGTTGTGTTGATGTATAGTAGTATCTGATTTGATATGATTGGTTAGCATGCAAACAAAATCTTTTCACTGTAGCTCGGTATCCACGAGAATAATAAACCTAAACCCAATTCACCACACAGCCCACTCATTTATTGAAAGCCTTTAATCTCTGGCTGTTGTTGATAACTTGAGCTTAATTCTCTTGCCCACTCTCATTAAAGTCTCCTGTCTGTACCTCAGCATCCCACTCACTTCCTCAAGGCCTATGAAGTAATATTGCTTGAGATGTACGAGCATAAAATGTGACACGCAAAAGCTGACTTTTGCCGTTCATTGTTGACACCGTGATGAAGGACGCCCAGAGTATTCAGTTGCATTTTAAATTGCTGCAAATTTGACGTTAACACAAACAATAAATTCCTGGATGCTCCAATCCAAGAAATGTTTTAAATTTTCTTCTTGTAAATCCATGCATGACTCAACATTGAACGCATATTTCAGAAAAAGATTGCAGTGTTGCAAAGAGCTGAATCGTGTGAATATGATGGAATGAATGTATTTTTGAAATTGTTATTAAGTGGTTCAGTCATTGGAAATGAAATAGTTTATCACTGAAGACAATTTCCCTTGGTTAGCAAAGTCCATTCAGACTAAGCAACAACGTAATGACATGAATTTTATTCTAGTCACCCTAGTTATATATCTTACTAACGTCCCCAGTTGACTGCTCTGTTTCTGCCATGGCAAGTGTGACTGGTCTGCAAAAGCGAATCCTTGCACATGAGTCAATTTTGAACATCAGGAGGACACGAAGATTGCAACTTTGAGCTTTCACAATGACCAGATGGAAACCCATTGGGTTCTTAATGACAGAGAAATGTGAGGCAACACATTTCAGCTTCATCTGAGTTATTATTTACACTGGTGTTCATTAAGTATCTGAATTAAATGTTATTGTTTGACCAGCTCGCTCATTTCGTTCTGTAAATTTGAAGAGTTTCCTTGGCCTCCACTGCCTTCACTGCTCTGGTATTTTATTTCATTCTTCACATGTTTATATTGCAATGTATTATTCTTAATTGTTTACTGTATATTGTGTTGTTACTTGCGAGAAAAGCACCAAGGCAAATTCATTGTATGATACATTTAATAACATTTATTCAATTCAATTCAACAATTTGAAATAATCATCAAATTGGCCATTTTGCTTTATGTTTCTGATGCAAGTCATTTATATAATGAAGAGCAAGGCCATCTCATTCAACATTTTAAACATTTTATCCATTACGAGGGTTTGGATAAGAATCGAGTAATTTATTCTTGACTATTCTTCTCCCAAAATCGAATAGGTTAGGATTTGATTAATGACTTTCCATGTAGGACTTTGACAGCTGCTTTCTAGAAATGAGAATGCAGCATGCCTTGGGGCTTCTGTAAAAAATAAACTGCTGGAGAAACTCTGAGGGTCAGACAGCATCTGAGGAGGGAAATCTACAGTCAATGTTTCAGAGGTAGCCAGTCTTCCCACCACTCTTTCAGTTCAGATTGAAGGTCTCCACCCAAATCGTCAACTGTCTATTTCCCTTTGCAGATGCTGCCTGACCTGCTGAGGACTTTCAGCTGTTGATTTTTACTCTGTACTGCAGCATGTGCATTCTTTTATGTCTCCTTTGGGGCATTCTGAAGCTTTTGTCTCAAGCTTTGGTCAGGAATAGTTCTGTGTTTCTGACTCGACGTTAAATTGTGTTTTGTGTCGGAGGAACTGCAGTTGCTGGTTTAATCCGAAGATAGGCACAAAAAGCTGTAGTATCTGGAGAGAAGGAACGGGTGACATTTTGGGTCGAGACCCTTCATCAGACTGCTGTTTTGTTGATTTCTTTTCCGCAGGTGCTCATAATATTTCCTTCTGATCATCAATCAGATTGTGTCCATCAAATGGTGTGAGACTAATGAATCACTAGCCCCGACTGAGTTATCACGTTATCTGACAATAAAAAGCACATTGGTTGTTCTTCTTATAGAAATCTTTTCACAATGCAAAAAGATGCCATTCAACTTATCATGTCTATACTGGTCGAAAAGGTGATGCAGATAGTTTCTCTTTTTTCACAGACGAGCTGAGTTTTTTTTCAACATTTTCTGGTTTTATTCCAGATTTCCAACATCTGCAGTTATTTTTTTGATTTTCAACTACGGTTGGAATGAGTCATAACGGGCTGTTTAGAGGGATAACAAAGTAGCGTGGCGTGTGGAAGTAGCCTGATTAATTTGTTCTTCATTAGATCTTTAAAAATGTGCACAATATTTTACATGATATTCTCTGTATTTTAAATAGTTATCTGTCTTTAGTTATTGTTGTATTTTATTATTGTCTTGAAGCTGATGACATTTAGTTTAGTTTAGAGATACAACATGAAAAGAGTCATCCCACCTAGTCCACGCCAACCATTGATCACCCATTCACACGAGGTTGATGTTATCCCACTTTCTCGTCCACTCCCTACACACCACAGGCATTCTACAGAGATCGATTAGTCTACACACTCACATGTCTTTGGGATGTGGGAGGAAACCGGAGCACCCGGAGGAAACCCATCACAAAGAGAACGTTCAAACTCCACATAGAAATACCTGCGGACAGGATCGTATCCGGGTCTCTGAGGCAATGAGGCATCAGCTCTATCAGCTGAGCCACTATGCAGTTTGACGCAGAGTTTACAATGATGCCATAATTGTAGCAAGTGAAAAAACCAAGTCAAATAATAATGGTGGGGACAAGGACCAAAGTAACGTCACGTAACAGCTCTCCCCTCGTCAACAGTTCCTCTTGGGTAGCTCACAACCCAACGGTATGAACATTGAATTCTCTAACTTTAGTAACTAACCCCCAACAGCCCCTTCACCTTCCCCTTTCTTCCCCCAATAACCCCCCTCTTGCCGTTCTTCCTCCCCCACTCCTCTCCCCTGAAACGTAGCTGGCCTTGCACTGGTTTCTCCCCTCACTCCTCACCAACATCATTTTCGATGGCCACACATTTCACAATTTTTCTATCCCCGAGCTTAATAATTCGTAACTCTTTATCCTTTTGGGCTCACATCTGTCTTTTCATCTCTGGCCTTTGTCCAAAAATCTGCCTGTCCAAAACCCCCCCTCACCTATGTTCACCTATTACCAGCTATGCTCTGTCCTGCCCCTCTTCTTGTCAACCCTTCTTTCCTGCAAGCAGTCTGAAAAAGAGCTCTGACCCAAGGGTGGCACGGTGGCACAGAGGTAGGGGTTGTTGCCTTACAGCGTTTACAGACCTGGGATCAATCATGACTATGGGTGCTGGCTGCACAGTGTTGGTACATTCTCCATGTGACCGCATGGGTTTTCTCCGAGATCTTCGGTCCTCCCACACTCCTGGTTTGTAGGTTAATTGGCTTGGTATAAGTGTAAATTGTCCCTAGTGTGTAGAGGATAGTGTTGATGTGCGGGAATCGCTGGCCAAAGGGCCTGTTTCCACGCTGTATCTCTAAACTAAACTAAACTAAACGTCGCCTATCCATGTTCTCCAGGGATGCTGCCTGACCCATTGAATTCCTGCAGGATATTGTGTCTTCCCCTCTCCCCTCCCTGTCAATATTTGTTGTCCAAAGCATTTTCTCCTCACATTCAGCAGCACTACAATAGCTGTGCCTTCCCCAGTGTCCCGGCAGCAATAATGATCACAATGCTGATTGTTTTACTTCCGTTTGTTTCCGCTTTAGCTGCACCGTACCCGGAATACTTAAGTGCTTGAGCAAATCTCACATGCATCTCAAAGTAATCCATTCACTTTGAAATGTACTGGCAAATATATTGTGGGTAATATATCATTTAATTCCATACACGCTAAAACCCCACAGGCAACAATGAACTAATTGAACAGTCATAACAATATTGATCAGGACAACAGTGAAAGCTTCTGCTCCACAAAATGGTGGATGGCCAAACGAGCACATTCTGTTTCATATTGACATGACAAAATTCCTCCTCCAGCAGCTCGTTCTATACACCCTTTGTGTGTAAAGGTCGCCCCTCAGATTCCTATTAAATCTATCCCCCCGCACCTTAAGCTTTAAATACTTTTTCTCTTTTCAGCCCACTTGTTCAGATGGGTCAATTCAATCATTGAAGGTGCACATCGTGACAGGATCCCTATTTATTCTGAGTCATTATTGAGAATGATGGCAAGCCCTCAACCGCATCACTGAATTACCCGCAGCAGATGCACCACAGCTTTTACAATAGCCAGCCTGTTGGCCAGACATAAAAACAGTTTTTATCCACAAGTAGTTGTTCTACTCAACAGCCAAAAATCTGTAGCCTCCCTTTGATCTGGTATTTTGTTGGTTCACATGCTTGATCAATGGTGTTTTATCATTAATGTTTTATTATTATTAATGTTTAGTGTTTTCTGAGTCATTCGTAACTGTCACTGTATGTCATGTTGTTACTTGTGGGCGGAGCACCAAAGCAAATTCCTTGTATGTGAATACTTGACCAATAAACTTACTTACTTACTTACTTACATTAGCAGTAATAGTACGGAATCATAAGTAAACCGCCTCAGTGCTGTGTAACGACGAGAAAGCAGAACCCAATTCACGTATAGACAAAATTTAATGCATTGACGAAAACTTACAAACCTCACCCCATGAGGAGGTGTGAGTTTCAGAACCACTAAACCCGGTGACCATGGGAGCAGAGAAAAATCAACCGCCTGCTGGATTTTGGTGAATATATGGAATAAATCAAAACAAACAATAAGGATCAAATTGACACAAAGTGCTGGAGTAACTCAGCTGATGAACCAGCACCTCGGGAGAACATAGATTCGTGACATTTTGGGTCCTGACTCGAAACATCACCTGTGTCGGAAGGAACTACAGATGCTGGTTAAAACCGAAAATAGACACAAAATGCTGGAGTAACACAGGTACTCGGGTCGAGATCTTTCTTCAGATCTAAGGAGGGGTCGCGACCCGAAACGTCACCCATTCCTTCTCTCCAGAGATACTGCCTGTCCTACTGAGTTACTCCAACATTTTTTGTCGATCTTCGAAACATCACCTACCCATATTCGCCAAGATGCTGCTTGACCTGCTGGGTTACTCCAGTACTTTGTGTCCTTTAGTATAAACCAGCATCTGCAGTTCCTTGCCTCTACACTAAGGATCAATTTGAATTGCATAACTCTGCTATATATACAGGTGACTAACCTGTTTGGGATTTTTGGGATGCTCTGAGATCATGGAAGCTTGAATAGATGAATGAATGAATGAATGAATGAATGAATGAATGAATGAATGTTACTTTGTTGTCTCATGCACCTAAGTACAGTGAAATGCTTTGCATTGCATATAACCTAGGCAGTACACAAGTGTCTGGCACCGACAAAGTTACAAAATACCGAACAGTCCTATCTACCGCCTGCCACTGCACATGGCAGCAGGCCTTCTCCCCCTGCATTTCTTTCAAGATTGCCTGTTACTTTAGAATTCACTCAGCAACTTATTTTTTGAGAGCAGGAAAAATGGTGCATTTATACTCTGCAAAATTATACCTCAACAAAATGCATACAATTCTTTGTGGTGGAAACCTGTTTTCAACAAATGTTATGAAATAAGTGAAGGGTTTGACTGCACCTAGAAGAGCTATAAGAAGATCACAGAATGAAAGACTATACATGAGCTGGGAAGTAATGAGGTTTCAAATGAAATTTTAGTTTCAGTTTAGTTTAGAGATACAGCGTGGAAACAGGCCCTTCGGTCCACCGTGGCCATGCTGACCAGCAATCCCCGCACATTAGCATTATCCTACACACACTAGGGACAATTTACAATTTTACTGAAGCCAATTAATCTACAAGCCTGTACGTCTTTGGCTGCACCATTGTGCCGCCCTTTAGTTGTAAATGTACACGTGGCAAGTATTCTATTTTGATCAAATTAATGTTTGTTTCACAGCAATATGCTCAGGATGGCCATATGATTAGTACTTAAGCACAGAAATGCTGTGGGCCCAAAATATAGCAATAATTTATGCTTATTGAAGGAGCGTTATAAGTCTTTCAATGGACTACTCACACTAATCGAAGCAAACACACCAGAAGATATTCGTTGGGCTCTGCATGGTGAAAGAGTTACCGATACCCACGCTGATAAGGAGCAAGAAATATCATGAAAGAAAGAATAATATAGATGTGTGAACTGAATGATGGAGGAGAGATTAGAGGAGGTGAATTTGACATCAAGCCGATGGATGACAAACTGTTGTAGCATTATATTTCAATCAACCTGCCTCTTACTTTTCAACAATGACTGCACTTCAAAAATGCTTAATCGGTTGTAAACTCCTTCCAAGGTCAGAAAAAGTGCAACACAAGTGGAAGTTTTCGTTGCTATGCATGAATATTACAGTTTTAGAACCAAACTACTCTTTTAATTTCAATATAGCTTCTTGTTAGGAATGAAGATGGACTACGTTTGAGTATTCTCCAGTGTAGCTCTGATCTTAAGACAAACATTTTAGATTTGTTAGTTAGTTTCGTTTATTGTCACGTGTACCGAGTTACAGTAGTTCTCATGCCAAACACGTCCTCTTGATCATCTGAGGCCCTGGTAACCATGGTGACACAACCAGGAGCGGGCACATATACCAGTGTCCAATTACCAAAAATAGACAGAAAATACTGGAGCAGCTCAGCGGGACAGGCAGCATCTCTGAGGAGAAGGAATGGGTGATGTTTTGGGTCGAGACCCTTCTTCAGACTGAAAGTCACGGGAAAGGGAAACAAGAGATATTGTGGAGAGATATAGAACAAATGACGAGGTAACATTCGCCTTGTTATCTAAGCATCCTTACATTCACCTGCCTTGCACTTCATGATAAAATGAACATGCATGCCTGGACTCTTACCAGCACACTTTGTAAAGCATTCCACTCTCCTGACATCAGTCTGCCTCGACCTACCTGATCTCCTGGGTGCTAAACACTTTAATTCCCCTTCCCATTCCCACACTGACCTTTCTGTCCTAGGCCTCCTCCATTATCAGAGTGAGGCTAAACGCAAATTGGAGGAACAGCATCTCATATTTCACTTTGTCAACATACGAAATGGTTGATTTCTCTAACCATAACCTCTGCATTCCCATTCTTTCCATCCCTCCCCCACCCAAATCACACCGGCGTATCATTCTCACCAAGCAAACAGCTAACAATAGCTTGTTTCCTTTATCATTGTTACTTTTTTGCATATCTTTCATTCATTTTTTCTATATCTCTCTACAGCATCTTCTATATCTCTCGTTTCCTTTTTTACCTTTCTCCTTGGGTCCCAAAGCTCCTCCAGGGATACATTTCATCCCAACTGTTTATACCTGCCCCATGCCGCCTTCTTACTCTTGACCAGAGCCTCAATTTCCCTCATTATCAAAGTATCCTTACATTCACCTGCCTTACCCTTCATTCTAAAAGGAACATGCAGTTTCTGGACTCTTGTCAGAACACTTTAAAAACATCCCACTTTCCTGATGTTCCTTTTTCTTCAAACAACCTGCTCCATTCAACTTCAGCAAGTTCTTGTCTAATACCTTCAAAGTTGGCCTTGCTCCAATTTAGAATATTAACTTGTGGGCCCACCCTGTCTCTATCCATAACTACCATAACTACCTTAAACCAAACAGAACTGTTGTCGCTCATCCCAAAAGACTCTTCCATGAACACTTCATCCTCTTTCCCCTCCAAATTTCCCAAGATTAGATCAAGTTTTGCCCTCGCCCATGTTAGGCCCTTTACATATTGTTGGAGGAACCTTTCCGGAATATATTTGACAAATTTCACTCCTTCTAAACCTTTCGCACTACGACATTCCCAGTAAATATTGGGAAAGTTAAAATTCGCTACTACAACAACCTTACTAGACTGTAAATAGCTCATTCTAAACTCCCCCCCAGTCTAGTTTCAGTCAATAAAATACGGAATCAAGCACTTGAGCAACTACACTTTATTTTGGATAACATAACTCAAATTCCCCTATACAATACCTAACCACCGGGGTTTCGATCCTTGTATCTGCTTGGCCAAGCCCTTCCAGCCTCATGCAAGCAGAGACACTCCAAAAGTTCACACAGTCCCAAGCGTTCTTCCAGAAGATCGACACAGGACCTCGTGGGAGCTACCTTTTATAGGTCGCCGACCTTGAGGGGCCGAACCGCATGGTGTGGTCTCTGTACAGTCCAATAACACATATTGATTACGACAGTACATGATTGATGTACTAAACCAATAACATAGTAACTAATACATTGTATTCGAAAGGAGCTTCTAGAAAGAAGCTAACATCAATGAATAATGCAACATGTGCCTTGAGATTCAAACAACCCAGACAAACCTTAACATTTCAACCAATCAACAACTATCCAAATAAGGATTTGCAACATTATTTACACTAAGTGTATCTGATTTGCATTGACCCAATCAGTTCCATGCATTTTACACCTTATTGTAAGACTTCTGCAGATGCCCCATTCTTTCTCTGCAGCTCTTATCTAGGCCACAGACAATCTGGCACAATTCAGCAGCTTGTCTCAGTTCTATAAAGGCACATTTAACTTGACCAAAATGGCCTAGCAGCGCACAAGCCCTTACTCAATTTTAATACCATGGTTGCTCCAATTTAGCCAGGATTAACAGACCTGCAGCTGCCTGCAAACTCCTGGCACATTTGTTCTTCTAATTCCCATTGACTATTTGAAGGGCAACAGTACATTCCCAACAAGGTGATCATCCCTTTCTTGGTCCTCAGTTCCACCTATATAGCCTCACTGGATGTATTGGCCATAATATCACCCCCTCCGTGAAATATTTCTTAATCAATAAAGCAACATCCCCTGCTCTTTTGCCCCTGTCTCTCCAGAAGCACCTGTACCCCAGAACATTGAACTGCCAGTACTGCCCCTCTCTTAACCAATTGTCTATAATGACTACAACACCCCAGTCGCATATACCTATCCACACTATATGTTCGTAAAGGCATGTGACCCTTTACCAACTTAGCTACATATGTTACAATTTTCAGGGAGTTCAAACCAATAAATATTCATTAGAAGGGTTGAATTGGCATGGTGGAATTACTAGCTGCCATCTCAGCAATCAAAGGTAGACACAAAATGCTGGAGTAACTCAGCGGGTGAGGCAGCATCCCTGGAGAAAAGGAATGGCCGACATTTGACCCAAAGTCAGTCAGGCAGAAACCGATAACTGTCTCCTGATCTTTCTGAAGAATGAAAGGCTCTGAAGGGTTTAACTAGATTGATGGAAAGAGGAAGCTTCTTCTCTTTGAGAGGAGAAATATTTTCAGGATAATGGTTTGGCCGTTTAATGTAGGGATTTGGATGAATATCTTCTTTCAGAGGATTCTACATTTTTGGAATTTACAACGATGAGATGAACAAAATTTTGCATGGGAAGGAGAGTCAACAGTGGACCCATGTGAGCCATGACATTATTGTAGGATCAGCCACAGAAGACTGTGTGGACCATTTCAATGCTTTCTGATTGTTCTCATAATAAAACAGTTTTCAATTGAACTTCATGGTCATGGTTTCATAATGTTTTCATGGTTCATTCCATAGGGGGTGCCGTCCAGTTGGTATGGCTGCCCAACCTACAGCTGTCTGTCTTTTAACATTTTTTTTTTATTTTTAGTGTGTAAAAAGTATTTTGTTTGGAGTCTATTCTTTTTTATGTGGGGAGTGGGGAAAGGGGAAGGGGGAAACTGCTTTTCTGGGTCCCTACCTGGTTGGATAGGCGGCTTTTCTCCGGGCTGCATCTTCGACCCGTCCTCGCAGCCTACCAGCGGGCCTGGAGCAGCGTTTCTTGATGGGACCGGCTGGAACCTCGGCTTCGGCGGCGGCTTGGGACACCTGGAACGGCTGCTGGAGCGCCATCGTGGAGAGGGGCGGGCGATGCCTTTTCTGGGTCGCCACGCAGGAGTTCCGGTGAGCTGAAGACTGCCGACAAAAAAACATCACGGAGCTGCGGGACTGTGGAGCGGCCAGCTGCGGGTGGCCAGCTGCGGGCGACGGCGCTGAACTTTTCATCGGGAGCTTCCATCCCAGTGGTGGAGCTCCATCCGGCGCGGCCTTGTTGGCTTCGGAAGCCTCGGACACCAGTAAGAGGCGGCCGTTCCAGGTGTCCCAAGCCGCTGAGAGGGTGCTCCCGAAGCCGGAGCACCATCACCCGGCGAGAATGGCCTGGAACATCGGGCCCCATAGCAGCGACTGCGGAGGCCTCAATAGGCCCGACTATGGGTGAAATGGGGATGGGACTGGACTTTGCTGCCTTCCCCCACAGTGGGAACCATTGTTGGGGGATGTTTTTATGTCTGCTGTTAAATCTATGATGTTGTGTCTTATCTTTATTTGTGTGCTGCATGGTAAATCAAATTTCACTACACCAATTGGTGTACGTGACAATAAATGTCCTTTGACCTTGTCCTTTGTCCTTTGTCCTTTGAAACAAAACATTAGATTGACAATTTTCAATGGAAAATGCAACTTGAGTTTCATGATCTTTTACATAACTTTAAAAAAAAACAGTGTCTTGGAAGACATACTCTAAACTGAACATGCTTATAAATCAAATGATAACTTTTACTCATGACACCTTCAAAGTCTTCATTGAACATTGTTTTTTGGAGTCATTGACGGTCATTGAAAATCAAGTCATTCACATGTGCCGAGTTGGACACTAATTTAAAATGGTTGTTATCATGAAGATCAGATTATTCTGTGTTAGTGAAAGTGAAAAAGATCATCAGTTAAAGATGTCAAGAATTACTCATTACAAATAAAATTCCCATCCTAAAATTACTGCCAGATTGTGCCCATTTATGCAGAATTTCTATTTGACTATAAGTTTGAGGAAAAACATAATGAGGTAAAAAAAAGTTCTTGGGACGAGAACAATTTAGTCCACAATCTGTGCCAGATTGTGTTGTGTGCTCAAATGGGAAACTCGCATTCTGGAAGTAAAGCTGCAACATATTTTGCCAATAAACAGAATGCTGGAGGAACTCAAACCTTAGCTGGGTGTGTAGAATATAGTTACACATTAATGATCCCGAAAAACCACGGATCAAATCCCTGCAAACATCACTCCATACTTAAGATAGGCAGCTGAAAATTTAAGGCAATTTGAAGTAAAACTGTTTTTTTTGGACAACATTTGGCGCATACCTCCAGATTCCGGAACAGTGTCTTCCCAGCTGTTATCAGGCAAGTGAACCATACTATCAACAATTGTGGAGCAGTCCTGAGCTACCATCTACCTCATTGGAGACCCTCAGACCATCTTTAATCGGATTTTCCTGGACTTTATCTTGCACTGTACATTATTCCCTTTACCCCCTATCTGTTCACTGTGGACGGCTCGATTGTAATCGTGTATTGTCTTTCCGCTAACTGGATAACACACAACAAAAAAGCTTTACATTGTATCTCTGTACTCATGACAATAAACTAACTTCTGCTTGAATTATATCTAACACAGATGCTGCCTGACCCGCTGAGTTACTCCAGCGTTTTGTGTCTACATCCGGATGATATGAGGCAGTACAAAGTCTGGTGATGATATATGGCTTAGTTTATTCTCCAGATAAACCTTCTCACATTGTTGTCATCTCAACCCAAACTGTTTGCAATCCATTTTTTCCCAGATATATATCAAACTTTCTCTTAACTATACCACTGCTGATAATGTTTTTGTCTAAATATTCTTACCATTGTTTGTTTAAAGAAAGTATTCATACCAAATTGTTTATTTAATTGTTTTGTTCATTTACTTGACCTATTCCTTTTCTACAGAGATGCTGAATCACTCCAGCATTTTGTGTTTATTTTAACAATTCGCACTACCAGCAACTAACATATATACAATCTGCTGCCTGATGCTGCCTGTTCCACTGAGTTACTCCAGCATTTTGTGTCTATATTCGGTTTCAACTAGCATCTGCAGTTCCTTCCTGCACATATATACAATTATGTTCTGAAGGAAAGAAAGCTATTTAACACCTTTTTTCTTTGCAATTATGCAAATTTTCTAAAGCTTTATTTGGTAAATAGAAAGGAACTGCAAATTTTTTTTAGATGTGATTATTTACTATCAAATAGGTCGTGAAAGGTTTTTTAATATGGTCCTTGATGACAAATATAGATTTTCTCTGCAACAATCATTAATTCAAATTGTATTTCTTTATGCACCATGGTAACGTTTCTGTTTTTCCTACCAGGTATCTCCATGCGGAGCAATGTAATCTGCTGCCAATTAGGAGTGAATTCTAGGCTGCTTTGTAGTCTTGGCTGATATATAATAGAAATTGGATTTCATAATTATTGAACACAGCAGGCATTCATCCTGTTAGCCTGGACTAGATTCAAAACTCCATTAGTCATGCCATACTGTTCTATACCACTGTTCCATACATTGCTTCTATAATACATCTCCTTAATATGGAACTTGGGTGAGTAACAATGCACATCAATTAATTCAATTTGTATGGTGTCTTTTATTTTATTTTGCAGGATAATTTTTTTTAATAATGGTTCTCAACGAGGAACTGGAGATACACATTATTTGAAACAAGCAGTGAGAAATTTGAAGCCAATTCAGCTGAGAATCTATTCTATTGGGTGTCAGCTTTGTTGATGAGCAAAAAGAAATTGGATAATAAATTGACTTTTACTTGGTCCTAGCAGTTGTTGTCACTAAGATGGCAGAGGTAATATAATATATCTTCATTGGCTGAGAAAACTAAAAAAATAGTCTAAAGGAGGGTCTCGATGAGAAACGTCACCCATTCCTTCTCTCCAGAGATACTGCCTGTCCCGCTGACTTACTTCAGCATTTTGTGTCTATCTTCGATGCAAACCAGTATCTACAGTTCCTTCCTACAAAACAGTGGCAGGTTCTGATCTTGGTGCTGAATTAACCTTCTCATACACCATTACATAACTACCTGCATTGTTCATGAATGATAAATGCTTGCATGGCATTTACATTGGAGCAAAGTTTGCCAAACAATTCTGTAATAAACTTAATTAGACATCCTTCTATACCTCTCAGTTGATGCATAGTTTGACCATGAAATTGCTATCAAAGCTGGCATGACCTATGGTGCTCCTATTGCATCCTCACAATAAGCACATTGTTTTCAATGAATATTCTGAAGACAGTTCTGAGTTTGGTACCCATTTAATTACCAAAGACGTCTCAAGTATTCTGCCTTTTCATTGATCATCAGAATCCTTAAGAGATTTTTTAGGAGTCATAAGAGAATCCTTATGAAGTCCACACGGTGGCCCAGTTGGTAAAGCTGTTGCCTCACTGCGAAAGAGACCCAGGTTTGATCCCGACCTCGGGTGTTGTCTGTGTGGAGTATGCACGTTCTCCTTATGTAAAATATCGAGGGTTTCCTCCAAGTGCTCTGTTTTCCTCCCACATCTCAAAGATGGGTTTGTAGGTGAATTGGCCTCTGTAAATTGCCCCTCGTGTGTAGGATGAGAATGTGGGATAACATGGAATGAGTGTGAACGGGTGAACGATGGGTGGCTTGGGATCAATGGGCCGAAGGGCCTGCTTCCATTCTGTATCTTTCAATTCAATTCTTTTTTTTTCATTTAATTTCTCAATGGGACAAAGGAACCAAGAGCAATGTGTTATATTTCTTGATTAGAAATACTTAACATTGAGGCTAATCACCTGCATTCATATAGTTGAGTTGACAGCTTTGTAATATATTAGCCATATAACATCAGATTTATATTTCTGCTTTAGTTTATCAAGTGATTAACGCTAGTGAATGGTCGGGGCGGCACAGTAATGCAGCGGTAGAGCTGCTGTCTCACCCGGGTTCGATCCCGACTACGGGTGCTGACTGCACAGAGTTTATACATTATCCCAGTGACCATGTGGGTTTTCTCTGGGTATTCCGGTTTCCTCCCACATTCCAAAGACGTGCAAGTTTGTAGGTTAATTGGCGTCTGTAAATTGTCCCTAGTGTGTAGGGAGCGGATGAGAAAGTGGGATCGCATAGAAGTAATGTTGAGGTGATCAATGGTCGGGGTGGACTCGGAGGTCCGAATGCCTTGTTCCCACTCTGTATCTCCAAACTAAACTAATCTTTTGCTGAATATCGACAAAAATAAGGCAATTTGTTAGGCATTATATATGATATAAATTATGTTAATTCCTTTGCAAATTGGAATTTTAAGAGCTATAAATTAATTGGACAAGATACACATTGTCACCACATGATGCCTGTGTTTCCTTTTTAGTTTACCGCAAATTAAAGAGATTATAAAATTACTCAGATTTGGTAGTTATGCACTACAAGCCCTTACCTGGAATTCCTCCAGTGCAACTCCTGAAACAGCTTAACCAGCTACAAATAGCTGTTTACAACATTTCTCCTGGGCTTCCAGAGATCATTTGCCAACTTTGTGGCAGAAAGTTGGAAAAACACCACAAAAACTCAGCCTCCACGCCACACTGCTACTCTATCCCCCATTAAACATGCCCGTGCTTATGCTCAATATGAAATATTAAGGCAGCAAATAAAAAAATTGAAGTGCTTTGAACATTTCTTTAAATCACCTTTCACAGTTTAGTGTATAGTTACAAAACGTAACCCAAATCTAATGGTCAGGGATGAAACAGCCACAGTAATCATTCCTTAATGAGGCATGAAGAGTAGTCTGAATGGTTGAGTCAGCCCAAATGTGAAAAAGTTTCAGAGTTAAGCTAATATTTTTGCACCCTTCCCTGCTTTACATTCCATTGAGTTCAGCGGAAATCATTTACATTCTCTGTGCTTTCTCAGGTGGGTGGCTCTGGCTCTGGGCTGTTCCGTAAAGGAAAGAGTGAATGATAAAACGGAGGAGGAAAGAGAGAGAGAGAGAGAGAGAGAGAGAGAGAGAGAGAGAGAGAGAGAGAGAGAGAGAGAGAGAGAGAGAGAGAGAGAGAGAGAGAGAGAGAGAGGGAGAGGGAGTGGAGAGTGCTGCATGGAGCGGTGGTTTGTAATAAACTTTTGAGTCGGTTCACGGGCTCGTCTGCCGCATGTATTTTCTGTGGAGAGGAGGAGACCGTATTCCATGTGTATATGGAGTGTGTGAGGTTACTGCCCCTGTACCAATATCTGAAGGGGCTGTTCCTCAAGTTCTGGCTGCATTTTAGCCCCACAATCCTGGTGTTTGGACACAAGGCGGGGAGTGGGGAGAGCCGAGTGTGGGGGGGGGACTTACCTGTCGGTTTGCTCCTTGGCCTGGCCAAGATGGCCATTCGTGGGTCCAGGCAGCGGGCGGTCGACGGTCTGGCGAGAGTCGGCTGCCTGCCCCTCTTTCGGGCCTACGTCCGTGCACGTGTGTCCCTGGAGAGGGAACACGCGGTGTTCATGGGGACTCTGGAGGCCTTCCGTCAGCGCTGGTCGCCGCGTGGGGTTGAGGCGATTATAAATGAATGTACTGCTGTACTACAATGATCTGTTCATTATAGTGTGATTTTTGATTGTGTTTTGATGTGTTGTATTTTATGATTTGTGTTGAATAAAGTTTTTGAAATGGAAAAAAAAAAAAAAAAAAAGAGAGAGAGAGAGAGAGAGAGAGAGAGAGAGAGAGAGGGAGAGGGAGTGGAGAGTGCTGCATGGAGCGGTGGTTTGTAATAAACTTTTGAGTCGGTTCACGGGCTCGTCTGCCGCATGTATTTTCTGCGGAGAGGAGGAGACCGTATTCCATGTGTATATGGAGTGTGTGAGGTTACTGCCCCTGTACCAATATCTGAAGGGGCTGTTCCTCAAGTTCTGGCTGCATTTTAGCCCCACAATCCTGGTGTTTGGACACAAGGCGGGGAGTGGGGAGAGCCGAGTGTGGGGGGGGGACTTACCTGTCGGTTTGCTCCTTGGCCTGGCCAAGATGGCCATTCGTGGGTCCAGGCAGCGGGCGGTCGACGGTCTGGCGAGAGTCGGCTGCCTGCCCCTCTTTCGGGCCTACGTCCGTGCACGTGTGTCCCTGGAGAGGGAACACGCGGTGTTCACGGGGACTCTGGAGGCCTTCCGTCAGCGCTGGTCGCCGCGTGGGGTTGAGGCGATTATAAATGAATGTACTGCTGTACTACAATGATCTGTTCATTATAGTGTGATTTTTGATTGTGTTTTGATGTGTTGTATTTTATGATTTGTGTTGAATAAAGTTTTTGAAATGAAAAAAAAAAAAAAAAAAGAGAGAGAGAGGGAGAGGGAGTGGAGAGTGCTGCATGGAGCGGTGGTTTGTAATAAACTTTTGAGTCGGTTCACGGGCTCGTCTGCCGCATGTATTTTCTGCGGAGAGGAGGAGACCGTATTCCATGTGTATATGGAGTGTGTGAGGTTACTGCCCCTGTACCAATATCTGAAGGGGCTGTTCCTCAAGTTCTGGCTGCATTTTAGCCCCACAATCCTGGTGTTTGGACACAAGGCGGGGAGTGGGGAGAGCCGAGTGTGGGGGGGGGACTTACCTGTCGGTTTGCTCCTTGGCCTGGCCAAGATGGCCATTCGTGGGTCCAGGCAGCGGGCGGTCGACGGTCTGGCGAGAGTCAGCTGCCTGCCCCTCTTTCGGGCCTACGTCCGTGCACGTGTGTCCCTGGAGAGGGAACACGCGGTGTTCACGGGGACTCTGGAGGCCTTCCGTCAGCGCTGGTCGCCGCGTGGGGTTGAGGCGATTATAAATGAATGTACTGCTGTACTACAATGATCTGTTCATTATAGTGTGATTTTTGATTGTGTTTTGATGTGTTGTATTTTATGATTTGTGTTGAATAAAGTTTTTGAAATGAAAAAAAAAAAAAAAAAAAAAAAAAGAGAGAGAGAGAGAGAGAGAGAGAGAGAGAGAGAGAGAGAGGGAGAGGGAGTGGAGAGTGCTGCATGGAGCGGTGGTTTGTAATAAACTTTTGAGTCGGTTCACGGGCTCGTCTGCCGCATGTATTTTCTGCGGAGAGGAGGAGACCGTATTCCATGTGTATGTGGAGTGTGTGAGGTTACTGCCCCTGTACCAATATCTGAAGGGGTTGTTCCTCAAGTTCTGGCTGCATTTTAGCCCCACAATCCTGGTGTTTGGACACAAGGCGGGGAGTGGGGAGAGCCGAGTGTGGGGGGGGGACTTACCTGTCGGTTTGCTCCTTGGCCTGGCCAAGATGGCCATTCGTGGGTCCAGGCAGCGGGCGGTCGACGGTCTGGCGAGAGTCGGCTGCCTGCCCCTCTTTCGGGCCTACGTCCGTGCACGTGTGTCCCTGGAGAGGGAACACGCGGTGTTCACGGGGACTCTGGAGGCCTTCCGTCAGCGCTGGTCGCCGCGTGGGGTTGAGGCGATTATAAATGAATGTACTGCTGTACTACAATGATCTGTTCATTATAGTGTGATTTTTGATTGTGTTTTGATGTGTTGTATTTTATGATTTGTGTTGAATAAAGTTTTTGAAATGAAAAAAAAAAAAAAAAAAAAAAAGA
Organism: Raja brachyura; assembly: GCA_963514005.1. Next base: position 16,092,573 of record OY740798.1, on the reverse strand, counting down.
GGGAGAGGGAGAGGGAGAGGGAGAGGGAGAGGGAGAGGGAGAGGGAGAGGGAGAGGGAGAGAGAGAGAGAGAGAGAGAGAGAGAGAGAGAGAGAGAGAGAGAGAGAGAGAGAGAGAGAGAGAGAGAGAGAGAGAGAGAGAGAGAGAATGGTTCCCCATTGGCTGTCGTACTCCACCTTGGCCTGGGTTGGTTTCTGATGCATGGTACTTTAAGCAACCACTTTCCCCTAGAGAATGCTCAGCATAAAACATTTGCACAAAGATCTGAAAAAAGGAAATAAGGGAATTGCTCCCTTGCTGCTCTTCCCACAATGACGCAGCAGTAGAGTTGATGCCATACAGCACCAGAGACACAAGTTCGATCCTGACTACAGGTGCTGTCTGGACCGAGTTTGTACGTTCTCCCTGTGACCATGTGAGTTTCCTCCTGGTGCTTTGGTTTCTTCCCACACTTCAAAGTCATACATGTTTGTAGGTTCATTAGCTTTGGTAGAATTGCCCCTAGTGTGTAGGATAGTGCAGGTGTACAGGGTGATCGCTGGTCGTCATGGACCCGGTGGGCCAAAGGGCCTGTTTCTATGCTGTAAAGTCTAAAGTTTAATATATTTCCCTCTGTCAGTGCATCAAAAGCCTGATGGTGGGAACCCCAGGCTCAGGAGGATTATTTCAATGCAGCATTCCCAATATAACCTCAAACAATTCCAGTCTCATGTTTCATTCTATACCCATATGAGGTTTAAGCAGGGCCACAGGGTTTTCTACAGAGTAGTGTTCAGTGAAGATAGGTATAAATGGTAATATTTATGAGGAAACACCATTTACTGAAGTTAATGCAATAAATTCTCCATCTGTATCTTTCAAGAACAAATCACGGGAGAAGTTATGTCATGCCTTCTCCTAGCAACAAAGGAACAACGTGAGATGAAACAACCTACAGTAGATGAATTTAGTCTATGGTCAGATTAAAGAATAATTCAGGTTGGATTGTGCTTCAGGAATATAAATGCAACAACTTGAATATTTACCGATGCAGAAACCCAACTCCAGGTGCTTCTCTAAGGTTGAAGCAAGAAGGGATATAAAGTAGGCTTGGAAATGGCTGGAATTTTGTCTGATGTGGCTGTTAGGAAGGGGATTAATGGGACAAAAGGGATGGAAGGGATGGAAGCAGAAAGGTTCAGGGACAAAATTAAAGAGTATGACATGTGTACAGACACAAAATGCTGGAGTAACTCTGCAGGACAGGCAGCATATCTGGAGAGAAGGAATGGGTGACGTTTCAGGTTGAAACCCTACTTCAACCCGAAATGTCATTCATTCGTTCTCTCCAGAGATGCTGCCTGTCCCGCTAACTTACTCCAGCATTGTGTGTCTATCTTCTGTTTAAACCAGCATCTGCAGTCCCTTCCTACACATGACATGTGTACATATGGCTGTTATCAGTGAAGAAAGGAGATGGGGGGTAAAGGAAAGGTTAGAACTTAGGAATAGATGCAAGAAGTAGGAGATTTACTTTTCTCTCTCTGGTAGGTTGGACGTTTGTAAATCATTTCATCAACATGTTTTAGAATGATGTTGATAAATTTAAATTCAGTGCACATTTCTGGTTTTCGAGTACAAATGAAGATCCAGTTCCTCTTGTGTAAAAACTAAATGAACAAGTCAGTTCCTTCAGAGAAAATCAAGTCACACAAGGGCATTCTCTTGGCTTTTGTTCTGAACAATTCCCGAGAGGAAAACTGTTATTTGTCAGAACATCACTAAAGCTTCAAAGCTATTCTGGTGGAATGCTAATTATCTACTGGAGACGGTTTATTTTCTGGCGTGGGTTCCTTTGTACTCCTTGCACCAGGTCTAAAGAATCTTTTTTTTAAATGAAGCCAAGGGTCAAAGTTATCTCTCCCTGAGATGGTGCTGAGAAGAGATGATATTTAGAGATAGGAAAAGTGACATTTGTAGAAAGACCACATAAAAAGTGGCCTCACATTATAGGCATCCCAACCCTCGCCTACCATGATGCTTCACTGTACTGTGTCTAATAACAGGAGAAAATCCAGAGCCTCATGACAAAGTAAGCCATGAGGAGAATGGAATGGAGCAACTTCATAAATTCAGAAGTTCTAGGAGCAGAATGAGGCCATTCAGCCCATCACCGCCACACCATCATTCAATCATGGCTGATCTATCTTCCCCTCTCAAACCCATTCTCCTGCCTTCTCCCCACAACCCCTGATACCTGTACTCATCAAGAATCAATCTCCGCCTTAAAAATATCCATTGATTGGCCTCCATTGCCGTCTATGGCAATGAATCTCATAGATTTACCACCCCATGACTAAAGAAATTCCGACTAATCTCCTTTATAAAGGTACGTATTCTGAGGATATGGCCTCTGGTGCTGCAGGTGCTGTCTGTATGGAGTTCATACGTTTTCTCTGTGACCGTGTGGGTTTCCACTGGGTGGGCTGGTTTCCTCCCACACTCCAAAGACGTACAGGTTTGTAGGTTAATTGGCTTCGGTAAGTTGTAAAATTGTTCCTCATGTGTGTAGGTAAGTGTACGGCGTTATCTCTGGCTCAGTGGAATGAAGGGACTTGTTCTGTGCTGTATTTGTGATGTCTGAAGTCTGAAATGATCCACGATGCTTCTTTTAATCACAAGAAAACACGGCTCCATATCTTAACAAAGAAAGAACACACTTTCCCTCCCAAAACGACTGAACAATCCGATGACTATATAGAGACTATTCAACCATTTCAAAATGTTTTCTATGCAGTTGAAACATGCTGTATAATTTCATTCCTGAATAGCTGTCCTTATGTCACTGCACAAGTAACTGTATATGTGTATCTTAATGCTGTGTTTTGTTTAACATGAAGGATTTAGATATGAAAATATAAGCTTTGTATGAAACATGATTGTCTATGACTTTTCAAAGTACTTTCACCACAAGACTCGGGTTCTGAAGCTGCATCCATTAACTAGACTGCCTTTGCATTTTATTGCCATGGGAATGAAGAACCATTAACATGTTGTAATCACCATTTCTTCACAGTGTGTTTCCGGCGCTTTGCTGTGCTCAAAGCTTGCATTCTGCATTATGCCAGAAATAAACATTGTGGGTGTTTTGAATCATTGGTATTTTATTGTTAAAGAGAAAAATGTTGATCGTTTTATTTTTTGATATCTGTTTCAAGGTCATCGTCATTGACGAATCAATTTTGACCCCAACAGGTTATTTTATTAGCTTCAGACCAGGGAATAAAACACATTCTAAAACCAGCGTCATGTATCAGCAACTAATTATAGCATAGTTCTACCTCGATAACGCCCACTAATGACTTCATTATTGCATCTTAATTATCTTCTTATTCCATTTATGAATAAGTCACGGTCTAATTGGCACTAATGCTGATCTTCGCTAAAAGCAGGTTTACTTTAAAAGTATATTAACAATAAGTCATTAATAAATGTTTCATCTTATCAATATGTTGTCTTGTAAATCGCCTTTGTCTACATATTAGTTATTTCCTTTCACAGCTGTGAGACAATCTCAGGTTACACCCTAATCACCCAGCAGAGATGGCATTCAGTGGCATACAGCAGGAGGGCATTGTATTCGAAGTCTCTACTTTAGACTTTCGAGATACAGCATGGAAACAGGCCGTTCGGCCCACCAAGTCCACGCCGACCAGCAATCACCCTGTACAGTAGCATTATCCCACACACTAGGGACAAGTAACAATTTTATCAAAGGCCTACAACGTACAACCTACAAACCCACAAACATGTACATATTTGAGTGTGGGAGGAAACCAGAGCATCCAGAGTAAACTCACATGGTCACAGGGAGAATGCACAAACTCTGTTCAAACAGCACCCGTAGTCAGGATCGAACCGGATCTCTGATGCTGTAATTTGTAATTAATTTATTAGCCAAGTATGTAAACATACAAGGAACATACAAGGTGTAAAGAGTCTATCCCACTTTTTGGCGACAGTTGGAAAATAGGCTGTCGCCACATGGCCGCGGGGTGACTCGGCGTGATGCCTGTATGGTCGTGAACTATTGCTTCAAGTCTTGTCGCCACTTGGATTTGAAATGTTCAAAACCACTCGGCGACAGTTAGCTTGACGTTGCATGACTTCTCCTGGCGTAGGTGCGGTCGTAGGTTGTCGTAGGCTGTCGCCAATTTGACGCCATCTGACGTTGGCTGTCGCCGGGTGCTGACTTCGGTGAATTCAAGTGGCGGCAGCATACATCATGCTACGTCAACCGGTGACAGTATCGACGTCACGAGAAGTCACATTGCGTCATTTGAAAAAAAAGTGCACCGTTCCACCTGTCTTCAGTTGATGCCGTAAGGGTCGTAGCTTGTCACGGACTGACGTAGGTTGACTTTGGTTGTCGTAGGCTGTCGTCTATATCGTCGTAGGCTGTCGTGGATTGATGTTGTGTGTCGCGAAGAATTAGGACGCCGGTTTACGTAGCTTGTCGTAGCTTGATGTCGAATAGGTGGCAGCCTATTGTAGACGTTGTCGTAGGGGGCCAGCTGTCGCCGCGACAGTGACTGTCGCCGGCTGTCACCAAAAAAGTCGCCTAAGTGGGACAGGCCCTTAAGGCTTCAACTTTACCACTGCACCACCGTGTCGCCCCAAACCTCAACCTTGACTTCAGACCTCAACATTGATTTCAGACTCAGACCAGATTTCTCCACCTCATCAGTTGATGAATCAGTCCCTTGCATTTTGAACAAGACTAGGCAAAAGAGCATGGTCATGGGATGTATTCTGGGTGGGGATATCAAGGTCCTTCATCAATAATGTTGTGCAACACCACCTCGGGCTGAATTACCCAAGTTTTAAAGGACACAGCTATCAGACAAGGTTTATCACGGGTGATGAGTAAACCAAAACAAGGGAAATCCTACTTGGTATCATTGGTAAGAATGACCAAGGCACTGTACTTTTTAGCGTAGAGATAGTATGGAAACAGACACTTTGGCACACCGAGTCCGTGCTGACCAGCAATCCCCATACACTAACACTATCCTACACACGAGAGACAATTTACAATCTTTACCGAAACCAATTAACCCACATACCTGTACGTCTTTGGAGTATGGGAGGAAACCAGAGCTCCCAGAGAGAACCCACGCGGTCACAGGGAGAACGTACAAAATCCGTAAAGACAGCGCCCATAGTCAGGGTCGAACCTGGGTCTCCGGCGCTGTAAGGCAGCTGCACTACCGTGCCACCCAAAACTTGTGAAGACGAAGTCCTGCCTTCACAACAAGGACTCTCTGCTTGTCGCACAGCCAACATTCTTGATGGGATAGTCTCAGAGCAACTCATGCTACTCGTCGATGAGATACTATGATTCATCAGCAATAGCAGACATGTTCACCCCCATTACCTGTCACCTCACGGCCCTCGTATCCCTTACTTTAGCATTTCTAAAAAGCTAGTAATCTAGTCTGGTTAAAATAAGAGAGCAGAAGGATATACATTCATGTTCACAAGTCATAGGAGCAGAATTAGGCCATTTGGCCTATCAAGTCGACTTCGTCATTCAATCATGGCTGATCTATCTTTCCCTCTCAAATCCATTCTCCTGCCTTCTCCCCATAACCTTTGACCCATACTAATTAAGAACCTATCAATCTCCACCTTAAAAATATCCGTTGACTTTGCCTCCACAGTCGGCTGTGGCAATGAATTCCACAGATTCACCACTCTCTGACTTCAGAAATTCCTCATCATCTTTCTAAAGGTACGTCCTTTTATTCTGCTGTGCTAGACTCTCCCACTATTGGAAACATCCTCTCCACATCCACTGTATCCAGGCTTTTCATGATTCAGTAAGTTTCAATGAGGTCCCCATCATCCTTCTAAACTCCATCGAGAACAGGCCCGGTCTTCTCAATGCTCCTCATACGTTCGGACAATCCAGGAACAGAACCAGGTTTTCCTAAAATTGAGGTCCCCATCTGATGAAACTGATGATCGTGTAATCTATGTGCATGCACAACCAACAGATCAGATTGAACATTGGACATTGCAGGCAGCTGCAGGTCTAATTAGGTTTTTACTTTCCCAATTACATGGATAGAACAGGTTTGATGGATATGGGCCAAATGCCGGCAAGTGGGACTAGTGGAGATGGGACATGTTTGCCGGTGTGGGCATGTTGGGTCGAAGGGCCTGTGTCCACGAAGTAAGACTCTGTGACTCTGAAGTCTGCCACATCTTGCTATGAATGGCAGACTATTAAAATGTGACAGGATGAGGAAGCCCCAAGACTATTCCCACCCTCAGCAGTGGAGAGGCCCAGCACGTGAGGGATAAAGACTGGAGGGAAGCCAGGTTCCATCGCAAGTGCCGACAGGATAATTCATCCCAACTTCTTTCTGCAATTCCCCCCCCACCCCATCACTAGTCACTCTTTAGCCAATTCGATCCACTCCACGTGGAATAAACTACCAGCTGAGAGCAATGTATACAGCAAATGTTATAGGTCTAGACAGCATGCCAAATGTAGTACTGAGGTCTTGCTCTCCAAAACACTAGCCAAGCTGTTCCTGTACTGTTACAATGATGGCATCAAACCAAAAATGTGGAAAATTGCTCAAGTAGGTGCTGTTCACAGCATGTAGGACAAAACCAATCTGGCTAATTATTACTCAATCTGTATATTCGCAACCATCAACAATGTAATGGAAGACATTGTCAATAGTGACATCAAGTGGTATTACTAAAGCCCCAGACTGCGTCACCAATACTCGGTTTAGGTTTTGCCAGGATTTCTTGGCTCCAGCTTTGGTACAGGCATTAAAGAGCCCTGGTAAAAGTGTCAGAAAAGTGGGGGCGGCCTGGTAGCGCAGCGGTAGAGTTGCTGCCATGCAGCGGCAGAAATACGGGTTTAATTCTGACTATGGGTGCTGTTTGAATGGCATTTGTACATTCGCCCCGTGACCTGTGGGTTTTCTCCAAGATCTTCGGTTTCCTCCCACATTCCAAAGACGTGCAGGTTTGTAGATTAATTGGCTTGGTATAAATGTAAATTGTCCCTCGTGTGTGTCAGTCAGAGACAGGCATTTGAGACAGATATACTGTAATACGGAATATTGTTCTTCCAAAGGATTTTGAGATTTTAGAGCTCTCTTCCTCAAGAAGCAATGGAAACAGAAACTTAATTTTCTTTTTTAGGGAAGAAGTACACTGAATTTACAGTGACAAGAAGTTCCAGCAAGGCGTGATCAACAGGTAAAGAATAGGGAAAGCTAACTTTAGCAAGACCCTTCTATTGACTGGGTGCGTGGAGAGTAGTCTTGTCATAACAAATACCTTGGATAACTTAAATAAAATAACAACTGGAGGGACAAACACAAAACAACATGTCAGCGCAAACAGTCCCAGCATTGGCATCTGCTGGATTTTATCACCATTCAAGCAGGGAAATTAGAAGAAGTCTCCATCACCCATTCCATGGCAGACACAGGTGACCACCACTTAATCCACTCCTTAATTGACGATAAAGGTTCCTTAAAGGACAGCATGGTGGTGTAGCAGTAGAATTGCTGCCGTACAGCACCAGATACCAGGTTCGATCCTGACTGCGGGTTCAGTCTGTGAGTTCGTACGTTCTCCCTGTGACTGCATGGGTTTTCTCCGAGATATTCAGATTCCTCCCACACTCAAATGACGTACGGGTTTGTAGGTTAATTGGCTTGGTATAAATGTAAATTGTCCGTAGTGTGTGTCGGATAGTGTTAATGTGCGGTGATCACTGGTCGGTGCAGTCCTGTTGGGCCGAATGGCCTGTTTCCATGCTTGTATCTCTAAACTAAACTAAACTGAATAGCATCAAGTCTAAAACATTCCTGTCATTGTTTGTAGTTGTTGAATCATCCCAGCCCCAGGAGATTCTCAGAGTGATGTCCCAATTCTATAAAAATCACCATCCCATAAGTGGTGAAAGCAGCATGAACATTTTGATGGTATTATTAATCCTTGTGAACTAAATACTGTTCAATCAATTACTAAGGAGTAGAGAATGCATGTGTCAGTTAAATTAAATTATTCCTTTGGGTCCTATCACCTGCAAATATGCACAATAAATGATCAAATAGTAATTGAAATCTTGTTTAAACCAACTCCTACACATTTGGTTATGAAGTTTAAATTGAAGATGGATAGGAAATAAAATATCAAATAAAATATGTCATAATCCAATAAGTGAGCTGTTAAGTGATTATCTTCCACAGTTTGGACAAATGTTTATATCCTTTAGGTCATGTGCTTTTTGAAGAGAATTTTATTATGATGCGTTGCTGGTTCTAATACTCCAAAGCAGAAATATATATTCTACAGAAACAGGGAACTGTAGAAACTGGTTTATGCCAAAGATAGATGCAACGTGCTGGAATAACTCAGCAGGTTAGGCAGCATCTCCAGAGGAAAAGAATTCTGCATTTGACATTCTATATTCTTCACTCTGTATCTTCCCCTTTGCTCGATCCATTGTACTTGAGTTTGAAGATTGTATTTATGTATGGTATATTTGATCTGTTTGGATAACATGCAAAACAAAGCTTTTCAATGTAACGCAGTACATCTGATGATAATAAACCTAAACTTAAAGCTAAGCCGAAAGACAATGAAACACAAATGTGCAGATTATCCCACAATTGTTTCTCAGAATATCAGGAAGCAAAAGGTCACTTTTTTTTTGGAGGACGTGATTTTTTTTTTCTTGCAACAAGTAGACATTTGGTCCTCTGGACAGTTTCAAGCAGAGGTCAATCTACAAGATTAGTATTAAACAATAACTCTGGGGATACACTCATTACCGTGTTTCAAAAATTATTGTTAATTGATATTTAAGGCTGTTCAATGGGGCAAAGACAAGATATCTTTCACCGTGTATCATTTATAATTGCAGATGGGGCCAAGTGTTGTTTGAAAATACTGTCAACTGACCTGGGTCAACTTTTCTAATGGAAGAGGTCCGTCTTCAAATTCCTCACTGATTGAGCTCCTATTACAGAAAATTCAAAGGCCAGCAAGAAAACATGCCCAATCCAATTCAGACCTGATTGTATCTAATCCAGATTCAGGGGCAGTTTCTTCCCAGCTGTTATCAGGCACCTGAACCATCCCATCACCAGCTAGGGAGTGGTCCTGACTTACCATCTACCTCATTGGAGATCCTTGGAATATCTTGTATCAGACTTTACTGGACCTTATCTTGTACTGAACATTATTCCCTTATCCTGTATGAGTACACTGTGGACGGCTTGACTGTAATCATGTGGATGTGGAGAGGATGTTTCCACTCGTGGAAGAGTCTAGGACCATTATCTTATGAACTGTGAACTTATGTATAGTCTTTTAACTGACTGGATGGCACCTAACAAAAAAGCTTTTCAATGTACCTCGGTACATGTGACAATAATAAACAAAACTAAACTGGTCTAACAATAAATGATTCTGCATCCTCTCAAGCTGGTGAGGATTTTTATGTATAAAGGCACCCTGCCTTCCTTCCAATGTACTTTTATCAGATAAGAACATGTCATAAGTGATAGGAGCAGAATGAGGCCATCCGGCCCATCAAGTTTACTCCACCATTCAATCATGGCTGATCTATCTCTCTCTCCTAACACCATTCTCCTGCCTTCTCCCTTTAACCCCTGACATCTATACTAATCAAGAAAAGTTAGTCAGTTTTTATGTGTAACTATGTGCCCCTCCACATAAAGGGCCTGGTCCACTTTCACGACCTAATTCGCGACCTCTGCCGAGTTTGCCCTTGACTTATACTCGCAGCGAGGTCGTAGGTAGGCCGTAGGTAGGTCGTGATGCTAGTCGTAGATACTTGTGGCATCAAGTAGGTCGGGGCGATTTTCTAGCCTCATGAAAAATGCCCACGAGTAAAAAAGGTCGTGAATTAGGTCGTGAAAGTGGGACAGGCCCACTCTGAATTTTTATTTGTGAGGCTCCGCTCCTGAAATTTCAAAGCTTATGGATCAAAATAACATAGTCAGTAATGGAAAGCATTTCACACATTGTGCTTATGCAAATAGGACACTTACCTTGCTGAAATAAGCATACTGTGCCATTTTAATGTCTCAAAAAGGACAGCTTGCAAAAGGCATCCATACATCAATGATGTCTCAGGCATCTTATGTGAAAGCAGTGATTTTATCTTGGCAGCTCCATCATTCCCTGTGGAGATTTCTTTCTCCAGTTGTCTCTTACATTTGGAAATCTCTTTCCGAGTTACATCTTGAGCTAACACGGTGGAAACTCTGTTTCTCCATGTTCGGCATCAACTCCATTTTGAAACAATTTAGCACAAATATGATTTACTGCTTTATTGTCATGTACTGTTTCCCTCAACCAATGTGATTTGTTATTTTTTCTAATTAATGCATAATTAGCTATAATGAACAACCATCTCTGGTGAAATGTAACCACTTGTAATCCATGAAACTGATAAGAAACAACATGATGGGTGATGGAATTTTAAAACAGTTGTTTCTTGTTAAACGTGAGGTTAATGAATTTCAATGGAGTGTTAAATAAGCAAATACTTGTTACTGCAGCCTAGAAAATGAATTATACTACAGATATCTGAACTGAATGAGCTGCATGTTAAGCTGCAATATGGTATCCACCATATTGAATTAGTTCATCAGCATATATTGATCCAGGCAAGTGGAAGGAAAAAAACACTTCTTTCAGGCTCCTCTTTAAAACCATTTTCACAATGATCTAATTTTTTTGCAGCTCATTTTCACTTCAGGGCAGCATGGTGCACAGTGGTAGAGTTGCTGTCTAACAGCACCAGAGACCGGGTTCGAACCTGACTACGGGTGCTGTCTGTACGGAGTTTGTACGTTCTCCCTGTGACTGCGTGGGTTTTCTCCGGATGCTCGCACATTCCAAAGACGTACAGGTTTATAGGTTAATTGGCTTTGATAAAAACTGTAAACTGTCCCTAGTGTCCCTAGTGTATGTCCCTAGTATATGTTAATGTGTGGGGATCGCTGGTCGGCGCTGACTTGGTGGGCCGAAGGGCCTGTTTCTGCACTATATCTCTAAACTAAACTAAACTAAATTAAACCCATGATCTTACAAAGGTTTTCTGGGAGGGAAACATGCTTTATGTAAAATCACTTGAATTAATTTTAGTTGAGGTGCCAAAAAATCATTCCCCCAGAGAACAGGGCTGCTTTCAATCTTGCACTCTCCCACAGCCTGCTGAATATTAGGATGGTGGCAATTCGATAGTCCCATCACACCAAGGACTCCAAACCAATAAGCCAACAACCTTGCTGTGGGACACGGTTCCAGCCTGATTCAAGCATGATTCAAAATCCAGGATCATCTTACAATAAACTTGAATATGTAACATGATAGACACTAAAAGCTGGAGTAACTCAGCGGGTCCAACAGCATCTCTGGAGAAAAGGAACAAGTGACATTTTGGGTCAAGACCAGTCTTCAGACTGAAAGTCAGGGGAAAGGGAAACGAGGGATATAGAATGTGATGTTGAGAGATAGAGTACAAATGAATGAAAGATATGCAAAAAAGTAACGACAATAAAGAATACAGGCCATTGTTAGCTGATTGCTAGGTGAGGAGGAGTACAGACTGAGACTCAACAAGCCGAATTTGAAGTTGGTACGGGGTGGGGGAGAGATGGAGAAAGAGGGAATGTAACGAGAAAGAGCAAAATATATAACACGATGTTCTTCAACATAGAAAGAATAGCCTATCAGAAATTTCCCATTGCTGCAGGGAACTTACTTTCAATATATATTGCTTTTACTTCATAACTCAAGAGCAGATCATATTAAGCCATCAGCGCTCAAAGCGCAAGGATTGCATCTCTTATCTTCCTATCCTGGACTGCAACAAATCACTGGAGCAGGCACTAACGTGTTATCATATAGCTCTGTTTTATTTTTCACTTCTTCACAGTTGCATGAAATTTGAAATCAGTTGTTTGTATGTATAGTTAATGGCAACACCCTGAACAGCATTGATGTGCAGAGGCATTGTGGAGTCCAAGTTCATAGCTCAGTGAAGGTGGGTGAACAAGTCAGTAGGATGGTAAAGAAGGTGTATGATTTTACTTGCCTTCATTGCTAGAGGCATTGTATAAAAGAGCCAGGAAGTCATGAAGAAGGGTCTTGACCTGAAACATCACCTATTCCTTTTCCCTAGAGATGCTACCTGAAATGTTGAATTACTCCAGCATTTTGTGTCTATCTTCAGGATGTTAAGATGCAGCTCTGTAGGAGTTTGGTTTGGCCACATGTGGCATATTGCATGCAGTTCTGGTTTCCCCATTAAAGGAAAGATGTGGAGGCTTTGGAGAGGATGCAGAGTTAGAGGGTTTCTTCTACATGGGGAGGTTGGACAGACTTGGATTGTTTTTCTGGGACAGTGGAGATTGAGGGAAGACGATAAAAGTACATAAAGTTAGGAAAGGCATAGATTGGGTAGACTGTCAGAACCGGTTTTCCGGGGTGGAAATGTCCAACACTGGATGGCATAGCTGTAAGGTGAGAGTGGGAAAGCTTAATAAAGATGTGCAGGGCATGTGTTTTTACACAGAGGGTGGTGGGGGCCTGGAACGCATTACAAGGGGTGGTGGTGGTGGAGGTAGATTTGATAGCAGCATTTAAGAGGCTTTTTAAACGGGCACATGGAAGTGCAGGGAATAGAGGGATATGGATTATGTACAGGCAGATGAGATCTGTTTAACTTGGCATTGTGTGTGGCACAAACATTCCTGTGCTGCACCGGTCTATGCTCTATGTTCTATTTCCTTCCCAAGGGATAAATTATGCTGCATTTTGTGGCTTTTGTGTGCCGACTCCAAATCTGATAGGTACACTCATGAGATGTTTGGTTTGATGTAGTGGCAAAAGGGAAATAAATATCAATGAGAGAGCCTGCCTCATGAATTATACAATCAATACAATACAATCAGTTTTATTCGTCACTCGCACATAAAGTGCAAGTGAAATGAATTTGTCAGCAGAGGTACAATGATAAAGAACACACAAAAACACAATAAAAATTTAACACAAACATCCACCACAGCATTCATCACAGTGGTGGAAGGCACAAAATTTGGCAAGTCCTCCTCCATTTTCCCCCGTGGAAAGTCCAGGTAAGTCCTGAAACGTGCATCCCCCACCGGAGACCGCGGCATCAGATTGGTGTAGGCCGCAGGCCGGCAGCGAAGATTTAAAGTTCTCGCCGCGCCACAGCCAGAAGCACCGCAGACCGCAGGGCCAGCGGTCGAAGCTCCCCTCCAGGGGTCCCCGGTGAGGGACCCCGCTCCTGATGGTAAGTCGCGTAGGCCGCGGGCCGGCGGTGGCGGCTTCTTCTTCTCCCGGGTCCCCAATGAGGGATCCCAGGCTGCGGACGCTGCACCAGCTGGAGGTCTGCAGACCGCGGCTTCAGGCTGCAGCGGGACAGCGAAATGGAGCGCTCCCCTCCGGCGAGCCCCGGCAAGGGCTCGCCTGCTCCACGCCGAGAGTCCGCGCTGCGCCCGCGGCTGAAGCCCCAGGCACGTCTCCGGGAAAGGCCGCATCGGTCCTCGATGTTAGGCCACGGGGTAGGCGACATGGAAAAAGTCGCCTCTCCGTGGAGGAGGCGACCAAAGCGGTTTCCCCCTTACCCCCCCACACCATCCCCCACACAAGACACACAAAGAAACATTAAAAACATACATTAATACAAGGCTTTGGTCACCTCCTCCATGGAGAGGCGACTTTTTCCATGTCGATTGGTGTTCACCTGATTTGCCTACTCCGAACCCAACTAAATTAACAACATTTTCAAAATAGAAGTTAACAACAGTTTATTCCAAACATTTTCCAATTACATTTTGAACCTAGCAACAGCTAACCACAAATCTTAGTGCATTCACAACATGAATGACTGCAAAAATTATATTCACCGATGGAGCTGAAAATTACAGTTACTATTCTCAAGAGACGGAGTCTCAGAGACGCATTAAAAGGGACAAAGATAAAGGAATATAAAAAGGGAATATTCATGTTTATATCTTTTTTTAATGCTCAACAAACAAAAAGATAGATGCTAGAAAACTGAAAGCGAAACAGAGAATGCAGGAAATGTTCAGTCGGTCAAGCAGCATCTGTGAATCAGAGAAAAAGAGGGAATGATTCAGATCAATGAGCTGTTCTGACGGAAGATTACTGAATTATTGGACCTTTTGTGTTTCTTTTATTTTATTTTCACAAAATAAGCACTGATTTTTCTTAATCAGCACTCTACCATTATACTTAGGTGGTGAAGTGGAGGCTCACTTCAGGCTGAAAGTACCTCATTTTGGTGTACAATTTAGTTTAAGTATTAAGAGATGCTGGGCCACTAAAGCCACCTTCCTTTATCTGTAATATTCATCAAAGGTCCAGCTTGCCTTAATCAATACCCCTGATGTATGTGAAGATGTTGGTGAGCTCTCTGAGAGTGCTGCCTAATTTTATTTCATCAATTATCTGCATCAGGAGCGGCAAGGTGGCACAGCGGCAGAGTTGCTGCCATTATCAAATTGAAATTATCTTACCAGAAACCCTTCCAGGAATTTGTGATATACACAAACTTAAAAATCACATTTAGGCTGGACTTGCTTTTGCCCACTTTATATCAATGATATTTTGTGCAGGAGGTGTGAGATGGAAATCGCTTGGCACATTCTACCGAGTATCTGCGAGGAAGCAAGTAACTGCTTAACCTATTGCTTTTAAAATAACAACTCAACATATGAGGCGGAAACACAATTTAAAACAGTGAATTCAATGTTAGATCCGTTGCAGAAAGGTGGGGGGAAAAATAAAATGAGGGAACACAAATTTGGATTAAATGAATAGAAGGAAACTCTTTTCCTTTAGTGTCTTGAGTAAGTAAATCTTAGCACAATAGAGGTTCACAATTCTAGTGTTTAATGTTCTTTACTAATTGACTCTTGACCCAGGCAGTAATTAACAGCCGATTTTGAAGATGAAATAAAGAATTGAATTGACATGGCTTAGCACACTTTGGCGACTTTCATATCCACAGTCCAAGCATAGTATCTCTCACCTCTCAAAGCACTTTGAGTTAGGAGCCAGGATGCAAGGAGTAATTTTTACGAAGCTAATGGCAGAGCAGCACATCTCCAGGAATAACTTTACAATTTTGCATTTATTTGTGCATTTCCCTCATTTGAAATGGCGATGGAATCTGCACATAAATAATGTTTAATGATATTAGGTTTATTGCTGCCTCGTCGGCACGATTTGGGATAGTATGAATACAAGACAACTGTTCTGATACCCTTTGCCCCTCTCTTCCCAATGCCCACCTGTACACACAGCCACTTCTCCACTCCCCCCGCCCCCCCAACACCTTTCTTCTTCCACTTATACTCCTTCCTCTGGCTTCACATTTCATATCTCTTCTATCCTTATCTCACACTATTTGTCTTTTCATCTCTGGCCCTTGTACAACCATTTGTCAATCAAACCTGTGCCCTCACTTGTATCCACCTATCACTTGCCAGGTTTTGTCCCCCCCCCCCCATTTCTCTTCCAGTTTCTCCCCCCCCCCCCCACCACTACAGTCAGTTTAAAGCAGGGTCCCGACCCAAAGCATCACCTATTCATGTTCTCCTGTGATGTTGCCTGCCCTGCTGAGTTTGTCCAGCACTTTGAATCTTTCTCTGATCCCAGAGATTTGAACATGTTTTAAGATTATTGATGTAATAGCACCTCTCTGTGGAACAAAATGCTAATGCTCACTGGTTTATACTGAGATGTACCATTTGAATTAATAATCATTGACAGTAGAATGGTTACAATGAGAAGTTCATTTCAAAATTACAAGGAATTACACGAGCACCAGTAACTCCAGCACAAAAATAAGCCTTTGGTGCCCTTCTCCAATTTCTCCAGTGACTTCTCCAATTTCAGGTAGTCCTTGCTTTCTCACTCCTTCCCCTCCCCTTCCCAGCTCTCCCTCTGCCTACTGTCTCCGCCTCTTCCTTTCTTTTTCCTGCCCCCCCGGCATCAGTCTGAAGAAGGGTCTCAACCCGAAACGTCGCCTATTCCTTCGCTCCATAGGTGCTGCCTCACTCGCTGAGTTTCTCCAGCTTTTATGTCTGCCCACGATTTCTCCAGCAACTGCAGTTCTTTCTTAAAGCAGCTTGTTTGTGCCAGTGTTTTGGTTCTACATTGCCTTCCCACACCGCTCTTCATCTGATACTATAAACACAATTGTTTTTTGTCCCTTGCTGTCTTTATCTGCTGTGTGGTATAGTAGCTTTAAAAGCATTATCACCTTTCACCCCAACCATTTATTATAGTAATGAGTCCTTATTACAACCAGTCTCCGAATAAAGCAGATTCTGCTGAATTCCTATTGCTTTTATCGATAACAATTTTTTACTTACCGTCACTATTTTTTTACCTTTTTAAAAGCTTTTCCAAATGCGCAAATTCCCCCAAGGCTAAGATTAGAATCTACTCCACTTTGCAACTTCCCAGAACAGGGACCATTCCACCAGTAAATGCCTTGTTTAAAGTTTACTTCAGTTTAGTTTAGTTTATAGATAGAGCGTGGAAACAGGCCTTTCGGCCCACCGAGTCGGTGTCACACAGCAATCCCCACACACTTGCACTATCGTACACACTAGGGACAATTCACTATTTTACCAAAGCCAATTCGCATACAACCCTGTACAGCCTTGGAATGTGGGAGGAAGCCAGAACACCGAGAGGAAGCCCACGCGGTCACGGGGAAAGCATACACACTCCGTGCAGACAGCACCCGTAGTCAGAATCGAACCTGGATCTCTGGCGCTGGAATGCAGCAACTCTACTGCTGTGCCATCGTGCCGCCCCAGTTGCTCAGGTAAATGGTTGTGCTTACCTCCATTGCGTACATAAACATGAACGATGGAGAACTAAGCCAGAAGGTTCAATTATTCTCCACTCCTTTCAGGGACCCAAGCAGCCTTCCAGGTCCGACAGAGGTTCACCTGCACCTCCTCCAACCTCCTGCTTCCTGTATGGGCTCCATCCCCTATTCCCAATTCTTCCGTCTACGCCGCATCTGCTCCCAGGATGAGGTGTTCCACACCAGGTCATCACAAATGTCCTTGTTCTTCAGAGAACGAGGATTCCCCTCCCCCACTATAGATGAGGCTCACACCAGGGTCTCCATACCCCGCAACACTGCCCTCCCTCCCCATTCCCCCAGTCACAACAAGGGCAGAGTCCCCCTGGTCCTCACCTTTCACCCCACCAGCCGGCACATACAACAGATAGTCCTCCGCCAGTTTCGCCACCTCCAACGTGACCCCTCCACTCGCCACATCTTCCCATCTCCCCCCTCTGTCTGCCTTCCACAAAGACCACTCCCTCAGCAACTCCCTTGTCAATTCTTCCCTTCCCTCCCGCTCCACCCCTTCCCCGGGCACTTTCCCTTGCAACCGCAAGAGATGCTACACTTGTCCCTTCACCTCCCCCATCCACTCCTTTCAGGGACCCAAGCAGTCCTTCCAAGTCCGACAGAAGTTCACCTGCACCTCCTCCAACCTCATCTACTGCATCCGTTGCTCCAGATGCCAGCTGATCTATATCGGTGAGACCAAGCGGAGGCTTGGCGATCGTTTCGCCGAACACCTCCGCTCGGTCCGCAATAACCAACCCGACCTCCCAGTGGCTCAGCACTTCAACTCCCCCTCCCATTCCATATCCGACCTCTCGGTCCTGGGCCTCCTCCACAGCCAGAGTGAGCAACACTGCAAGTTGGAGGAACAGCACCTCATATTCCGCTTGGGGAGTCTGCATCCTCTGGGCTTAAACATTGAATTTTCTCAATTCTGTTAACCCTTGCTGTCTCCTCCCCTTCCCACCTCTCCCTCAGCCCTCGGGCCCTGGCATTCCTTCTCTCTCTATCTCTCCCCCACCCAAGTCGCACTAGCTTCTCATTTTCACACTACAAACAGCTTACAATGGCCTGTTTCCTTTATCATTGATACTTTTTTGCATATCTTTCATTCATTGTTCTTTATCTCTCCACATCACCGTCTATATCTCTCGTTTCCCTGATCCCTAACCAGTCTGAAGAAGGGTCTCGACCTGAAACGTCGCCTATCTCCTTCGCTCCTTAGATGCTGCTGTACCCGCTGAGTTTCTCCAACCTTTTGTGTACCCTCAATTATTCTCGTTCCTGTTAGATGGGTAGTTTTTTTCCATGAACCAAAACACCTGTTGGCAAGTTCAGCATGACTACACATTGCTAGAGTTCAAAGAGTTCAAAGGTAAGGGAACTCAAGTCTTAGATGGACATAAAGTGCTGGAGTACTTCAGCGGGTCAGGCAGCTTCTCTGTAGAAAAAGGATGGGTGATGTTTTGGGTGGAGACCCTTCTTCAGACTGTAAGTGGGGGTGGGAGGGAGGAGGTGAAAAGCTGTAGGTGAGAAAAGATCAGGGCCAGCCACAAATGACCTCAGGCAGGTCGGTGCCTGGTTGGCCCATTGTTGGCTAGGAAAGGTGAGAAATAACAAGAGAAATAACATGGAAATTTGTGGAACTGGTAAAATGACTAGGGTGGAGGAAGGGGGCAAGGAGGGAGGGAGGGGGGAAGGGGCATGCAAGACAAAGTTACTTGAAATTAGTAAATTCAATGTTCATACTGCTGCGTTGTAAGCTACCCAAGCGAAATATGAGGTGCTATTCCTTCAATTTGTGTGTAGCCTCACTCTGGCAATGGAAGAGGCCCAGGACAGAAAGGTCAGAGGAGAAATGAGAAGGGGAGTTGAAATGGTTGGCAATTGGGAAATCCTGTAGGCCTTGGCGGACTGAGGGCAAGGGTTCAGCAAAACGGTCACCGAGTCATCATGTGGTCTCAACGATGTACCTCAAATCTTGTTCTCATCCGCTATGAGGTATATTAGCAGCAATCAGTTATATTCACACAGTTTTGTGTACAATCCTGGCAGGTAAATTAATTCAACAAGCATGGATGTCATGACCTTTCGAAACACATTGCTGTCGTTAGTATATTCAGTTTACATGTCAATCAATATGTTTTGCTCTAAAATTCACTCTGTACATACTAAATTGCTTTTTGATAGCAGTGTTCCTAAATGCTGTGTTTTATTCATAAATATTATATTGGGGCTATTGCCTGGCTTAGGGGTATTAGCTATAGGAGAGGTTGGACAGATTTGGACTGTTTTCCCTGGAATGCCAGGTGCTGAGGGGAGACCTGATAGAAGTATATACATTTAGATACTTAGGCAGAGATAGTATAGACAGTCTGAACCTTTTTTCCAGATTGGAAAGATCAAATACTAGAGAACATGGCTTTATAGCGAGAGGGGCAAAGTTTAAAGATGTGTGGGGCAAGTTATTTTTAAACAGAGGGTAGTGAATGCCTGGAACGTGCAACGGGAGTGGTGGTGTTGGAGGCAGATACGATAATGGCATTTTTTAGAGACATTTCAATACAAACACGAATGTACAGTGAATGGAAGATATGGATTATGTACAGTTAGATAAGAGTTGGTCTTGGCATCATGTTTGGCGCAGATATCATGGGCCGAAGGGCCTGTTCCTGTGCTGTACCTTTCTATTCTCTGTCCTATGATACAGAAAAAAACAGATTTTCCCTTTATAAGAAATAGTTGCGAGTAGATTCAGATCTTTTATGTTTCCCTTTGAGCAACAATGCAGTTTTCCTAAAATCCATTTAGTTGTGATCCATGTCCCAATCCATAAATTTATCAGATAAAGAGAAATTGATTGTATTATCTGGCAAGCCAAGGACAAACCTCAGTATATTGTGCACAACTTCAACACAATTTACAAAGATTATTTAGATCATTATCTACAATAGCATACTGCATGATCCCAATATGTACAGTTCATTTTTCTTAGCTCTCCCTTTAAATGCAACTTTATAAACTATGAAAACTAGAGCGAGCACAACAAGCAAGGCAGTGGGATTAACCGAATGGCCAAAATAAATTGTATTACATCAATTATCGTTCTCTGAAGGCGAGCATGTTTGTCTAAACTAAATGGCTGCCTAGATCATTGAGAGCTTTCAACTGAATGTTATCATTTGTCTCGAGGTGCAATGTCACTGCTAATCAGCCTCATTTGAAGTGGTGTAAAAGGGTGATTGCAAATGGAAATAGCAGCTTTGCTGAAAGTCTTTGAAATTGGCTTGGTATAAATATAATTGTCCCTAGTGTCTGTAGGATAGTGTTAACGTGCTTGGATCGTTGGTCGGTGCAGACTCGATGGGCCAAAGGGCCTGTTTCCGGACTGTATCTCTAAACTAAACTAAACTAAAGCTAAAGATCCTGTCCATTAGCAAATATCTCATATCAGAAATCGCATGATTTTGAACGTATGGGGAACATTCGTTAATCAGAAAATTCTATCAGACTCTAAGACTTTTGCATAGTCAAATAATTGTGATTTGCCTAGCCCCTTCCCTCTTCCAGCTTTCTTTCCTGCTCAGCCTGCAATCACTCTGAAGAAGGGTCCAGACCCGTAACGTCACCTATCCATGATCTCCAGAGATGCTCCCTGATCTGTTGAGTTACCGGAATTTTGAATCTATTTTTTCAAATGCTGCTGAAATGCTCTGTGAATTTCCATCTTGTTAGAGGTTCACATCCTGGGAGTACTGTAACGAACTAGCTACATTAACACGTGGAGGTTGGATTTTAGCACTGTAATCTCTCAACCAACACAAACCAAACTCCCTTTCATAGACTCCATCTGCATTTCACGCTGCTTCAGCAAGGCCCGCCAGCATATTCAAGGACGAGTTTCACCCCGGTCATGCCCTCTTCTTCCCTCTCCCATCAGGCAAGAGATACAGAAGTGTGAAAACGCACACCTCCAGATTCAGAGACAGTTTCTTTCCAACTATTATCAGACTACTGAACCATTCTCTCACCAACGAGAGAGCAGACCTGAGCTACTATCTACCTCAGTGAAGACACTTGAACTATCTTTAATCGGTCTTTACCTTGCAATAAATGTTATTCCCTTTATCATTTATCTGAACACTTCGGACGTCACGATTTTAATCATGTATAGTCTTCCCGCTGACTGGTTAGCACACAACTAAAAAAGCTTTTCATTGTACCTCCATACATGTGACAATAAATTAAGCTATAGCTATAACTCTAGCTGACAGCAGAGAAAAAAGAAAGGTGAAAGCTATCATAAAGCTGAGAAGCTTCTTCTTAGGCCCCCCCTCAGTCATGACTGAACATGGGTGTCTCCAGGGTGCTATTCCCTATATGGAGGACGCCTGTGCGTGACTTTGTTTAACGTGGGGAGACTGGTGCACAGACAGCCACCCATGGTCCTTGACAGATCTGGGTCAGGATCAGGTGGCATGGAGTCCAAGATGACCGGAGACCTTTTTCCGCTGCAGCCTTCATCCGCCTTCCCAGCCGTTGTGACGCTCCACTAAGGTCATCCATCATCCTCCGCCTGTTCCACCGTTGAGGTCTTGGTTGGATTGCTCTTTGGATTGCTCAGCCAAGAGAAAGACGTGTCCCCTTTGTAATGTTGTAGTGTGTTTTCCATGGAGTTGTGTAGTCACAGCCGCTGGTTCTGACCCTCCAGAAAGACATGCACTGCTCTGACCAGTTTTCTTCATTGCCTGCTCAGAGAAGGAGATGAAGGCCTCTTTCATCTCCACAAGGAACACGGTTGGGAAATCTGGTGGGAACAAAGGGCTGGGAGTTTGACCAAGTAATATTCCCCTTTGAGCAGCAGTGAAGTTTCCTTAAAATCCACTTTGTCTTCCTGTTAGTTTATCGGAACCTGTAGCACTTTACATCTGCAATTTCCTGATTGCCCTTTAAAAAGGTCTGGCGAGCAACTCGCTTGTATCAAGATAGACTCAAAATGCTGGAGTAACTTAACAGACCAGGCAGCATCTCTGGAGAAAGGAATAGGTGACGACTGATGATGGGTCTCGACCCGAAACGTCACCTATTTCTTTCTCCAGACATGCTGCCTGACCCGCTGAGTTGCTTTAGCAATTCCTGTCTATCTTCAGTGTAAACCAGCATCTGCAGTTCCTTCTTACTCCCTTGCATCAAGAAGCATTTTTATAAACATAATTCAAGTACAATTGGACTGGCTACCCAATGAACCAAGACTCTGAGCCGATTCAACCTCAGCGTGAAATCCTGATGAATATCAGAGGGCAGCTCTTCCACTCACCACAACATCCCTTAGACTTGGATCGTGATGCTTCCTCTAGCATTGTCCTGGATACACTCTCCTGCCGACTGGCTGCACAATGCTCAAGACACAGTGCAATACTTCACATGATCTTCCCAGTCAAAGTTGTGACTGTCTCTCAGAAGGCTTTTGACAGCCAGTGATGCCGCACAAGGTTCTCACTCAAATAAAAGATTTGCTGGTGTCACAGATATCCAGAAACTCCCATGAAATATTAAAATGTATTAATATACTTTGTATTTTAAGTTATTGTAAAGAACTAAGATAAAGGTACCAAAGAGCACTCATAAACAAACACATAAAATCAACATTTTAAATAACCTAAGTGAATTGGATAAACCAATTAATTTCAATTATGTAGGGCGGCACAGTGGCGCAGCGGTAGAGTTGCTGCCTTGCAGCGCTTGCAGCGCCGTAGACCCGGGTTCAATCCCGACTACGGGTGCTGTTTGTACGGAGTTTGTACATTTGCCCCGTGACCACGAGGGTTTTCACCTAGATTTTCAGGTTTCCTCCCACACTCCAAAGATTTACAGGTTTGTCGGTTAATTGGCGGTGCAAGTGTAAATTGTCCCTAGTATGTGTAGGATATGGTAATGTGCAGGGATCGCTGGTCGGTGCTTCACACTTCTGTATCTCTTGCCTGATGGGAGAGGGAAGAAGAGGGCGTGACCGGGATGAAACTCATCCTTGAATATGCTGGCGGGCCTTGCTGAAGCAGCATGAAATGCAGATGGACCAAAAGGTTTTAACCTGTTTCCGCGCTGTATCTCTAAAACTAAAAAAACTAAAAATTAAAATAGGCGGTCTACCTTTCTCTAGTAGCTGGTTCTTCTTGTTCTTTGCCTGGTGTTTGCTCAATTTACCATGCACCTGTCTGCTCCCAATGATGGAGCCAAACATGTGTGCATTAAAGATACAGCTGAACCATTTGTAAAATCTTCGCCCAGTACAGTGTACCTGATCCTCCTAGGTGTCCTTCCAAGGTCCCCACCGACAGAAAGACAACGACAGAAAGGCAAAGATCAGTTCCACAACATATAGAGGAATACGAGTGGAAAACACTGCATTGAGTAGAAAAGTAGTTAAATTACTGGACTATCAACAAGAGTTCTGGAAATATTGATCCAGATGAATGAGTTTAAATCCCACTAGGGTAGCTGGAATACCTAAATGACTTAAAACAGGGATAGTTCGCTATTGTCTATCATGGAAAAAAACGAATCTGTCATCATTAACATTCTGACCAATATGTGGTCCTTGATCCATCAATGTGATTGATCCATAACTGTATCCTGAGTTAAGGGATACAGAGGGATCATCAATAAATACTGATGTTTCCTGCAATGCTGTGAGTGAATAAAAAATGCAATAACAAGATTCATTACAATGACTATAATACTGAAGATTTGTGCTCTGAGACTAATCATATCTGTAGACCAGCTGTCCCAGCATAACCACAATGTCATCACCTGCTCAACAGTGTGGGACATTGCCAAAGTAAGACCTGTCTACACAAACAGGACACGTACAATTGGATTCATTACTGCCCAATCAAGCTACTCTTGGTCATTAAAATTATGTTATTGAACAAAGCCTACCCACTGGACCAGGACCACATAATACTGGATGTAATTATCAGCTTTTACAGACATGGCCAATACAACTGAATTCCAGAGAACAGCTAAAACCAACTTTCTTTGATATCAGGGCACTGTTTAACCAAGAATCAAGGTATTTCTTGGTAACTCTGAAGTCAATTGGAATTAAAGAGACAATGCTTCACTGACATAACTCATATGAAGCACAAAGGGCGACAAGGATACACTGACACCGTGGTAGAGTTGCTGCCTTGCAGCGCCAGAGACCCGGATTTGATCCTGACTACAGGTGCTGTCTGTATGGAGTTTGTACGTTTTCCCTGTGACCTGTGTGAGTTTTCGCCGGGTGCCCCAGCTTCCTCCCACACTCCCACACAGGTTTGTAGGTTAATTGGCTTGGTGTAAGTGTAAATTGTCCCTAGTGTGGGTGTCGGATAGTGCCGGAGTGCGGGAATCACTGGTCGGTGCAGACTCGGTGGGTCAAAGGGCCTGTTTCCGCACTGTATCTCTAAACTAACCTGTGGAGGCTTTGGAAAGCTGCAAAGGAGGTTTACCAGATTAGCGAGTATTTGGGGATATTAGCTACAGGGAGAGGTTGGTCAGACTTGGATTGTTTTCTCTGGAGCACTGGAGGTTGAGGGGAGCTCTATAGGTCTATAAAATTATGGGAGGCATAGATAGAATAGCATCTGTAACGAGTCGAGCGTTAACTTGTCAAGTATAACATATGTTTATTAAAGTTCACTTACAGCGTTAGTCTGCAGGACATTACAGTGACTATCAGCTACTCAGACCGAATTACGTAAGCAAGCTCTTGGGAATATAAATCGCCTATTAGGCGGTGCAACTACTAACAAGCACTACAATTTGTTAGTCGGAAATAACCAATCTACATCTATCCTTGTAGAAACAAAATAAAGCATAGATTCGTGGAAACAAGGTGGCTAAGCAATATAGGAACAGGAACGTTAATAACGCATATGGGGAAGTATAGATAGTTACACAAAATCACCATATCTAATGGGTGGCCTGTTGACCCGTCTGGCGCATGTGCGGTACGAATCCGCATCTCCTCCTTTCACCGGTAAAGTGAGCGGGGAGGGAACCGGGGATATGACCAGGGACCCGCCGGTGGAGGTGGTGAAATAGGTGAGATAGGCGCTGAACGCCGTGGGGAGGCCACGGGGGACACAGTCTCTGATAGTGGAGCAGTCGGCCCGGTAGTGGGAGGGTATACAAAACGCGAAACCTCTGGATGCGGAGTCATAGGACGCGGTTCCTTGATTGGAAGGAGATGTTGACGGTTGCGTCTGTAAATGGCCCCGTCTGCGCTAACCAGGTAAGAGCGCGGTTCTTTGGCAGGGCTGTGGATGTGACCCAGACGGCCATAGCCCTTGTTGGTCTGGAGGCGAACAACCTGTCCACTGGAGAGAGGTTTATGTGGCTTACTGGATTTGTCGAAAAAAACGTTTTTTGTGCATCGCGCTTGAACTGCAGTTGTTTCTGGATTGCAGGCAGAGAACGAACCTGTGGCTGCAAAAGCTGCTGGGGTACAGGCAGGGCAGCACGGGTTTGGCGAGATATCAGTCGTTGGGCTGGGGAACCCAGTATGGGAACCCTGGCAATGTTCTTTAAATTGAGTAGGTCCAGGTAGATTTGGCAAGGTAAGAACGCTCCATTAGATATTTTGCGCTTCGGACGTCTCGTTCGGCGAGTCCGTTGAACTGCGGAAACTCAGGGCTGCTGGTGATATGTCGAAAGTCCCATCGATGTGCAAAGTTTTTGAAAAGCTGGCTGGTGAACTGGCTGCCGTTGTCGGATAGAAGGCGTGCAGGGGAGCCGTGCACGGAGAAATAGCGTTGCAATTTCTGGATAACTGATTCAGATGTGATGGTTTGGAGTAAATCGATGTCAAACCGAATAAGAGTCGACAAGAACCCGATAGTGTTTCCCATGCCATTCGAATATGTTGGTGGCTACAGTGGACCACGGTAGAGGAGGAACTGGGTGTGGCAGTAAGGGCTGCTTCTGATGGTGTGGCGTCAGGCTTTGGCGCAGACTTCAGTTTTGTCACGAATGTACTTGGTCATACCAGGCCAGTAAAACAGGCTCTGTGCCCGTTGTAAGGTTGCCTCCACGCCGGGGTGGCCGCTGTGGACGGCGTTGAAGTACTTGTCCCGGAGACAGCTGGGACAACTGCCTTGTGACCCTTGACTATAATCCCGTCCTGTAACACCAGTTCGTCGCAAACCAGGAAGTATGGGCGGATCGCGAGTGGGGTGCTGTGTTGTTTATCCGGCCAGCCACGCCGGAAACTGCGGACAGCAATTGTAAAGTCTTGTCAGCAGCTGTGTGCTCTGCCAGGCTGCTTAGGCAATCAGTAGGAACATACAATACCTTAATTACTGAGAACTGGTCCTGTTCAGAGAGTTGTTGTTCGCTGGTTTTGCATGGGGCCCTTGATAGCGTGTCAGCTATGTGCATGTCCTTGCCTTTTTTACATTGAAATTAAACCGCTGCAGCTGCATCATCATCCTTTGCAGGTGAGCCGGAGCAGCGTGAATGGGTTTATTCAAGATGGTGACCAGCGGCTGTTGGTCTGTTTCTATAATCACAGACTTCACAAAAATAAAGTCTTTGAATTTCATGCAGGCGAAAACCACTGCAAGTAATTATTTTTCAATCTGGGCGTAACGTTGTTCAGTACCCAGTTAGTGTGCGAGAGGCATATGAAACAGGCTTGCAATCGCCATCAGCAGTGGTCTGCAGGCAAGCGGCACCAAGTCTGTACTGGGACGCATCACATGTGAGCGTTACTGGTAACTCAAAAGCGAAATAGGCGAGGATAGGTGCACTGGCCAGCTGCAACTTGAGGATATCAAAAGTTCTTTGGTGCTGTGGATACCAGGACCTTGCAGCGTCTTTGTGTGTCAGTTCCCGCAGGGGGGCAGATATGTCACTGAGGTTGGGAATAAATTTCCCCAGGTAGTTGACCATTCCAAGGATCCTTTGTAGACTCGTAATGTCAGTAGGAACCGCCATCTCGTTGATAGCAGCAGTTTTTGATGGGTCTGGTCTGAGACCATCACTTGTGAAAACTTGTCCAACGAAGGTAACTTCCGGGACTCAAAACTTGCACTTCAGGGGATTGAGTTTGAGCTGAATGTCTTTGGCACGGTCCAGCACTTTCCTCAGATTAGCGTCATGCTCAGCCAAGTTGCGCCTGTAGACAGGAATATCATCAACGCATGGAAACCCCGCAAACAGTTGTTCCAACGTGTGCTGGAAAACCTCGCCGACAGAGTTGGTGCCAAAGGGCATTCTCAGGAATTTGTAATGGCCGAAGGGGGTGCCGAACGTAGTAAGGTTGGACGAGTCTGGGTCCAGCGGAATCTTCCAAATGAGCTTTTGGCATCCAGTCTGGAGAACACTGATGCGTTGCCTATTTGAGCAGCAACTTTCTCTACCGTTCGCATAGGGTAGTGCTGGTGTTTGATAGCTGTGTTGAGATCCCTGGGGTTTATGCAAATACGGATTTCCTCCTTGTTTTATTTTGTTGCAACCACCATGGTGAAACCCAGTCAGATGGGCCAGTAACTTCAGCAATGGCACCCAGTGAGACCATCTGCTTTAATTCATTGTGTACTCTGTCACACATGGCATGCGGAACACGATGTGGTGCTCGAACCACAGGAGTGATGTTGGGATCAACGGCAATGTGGTACTTGAGGGGCAGCTTGCGAGGGTAGGGGCGCTGGCCAGCTGCAACTTGAGGATATCAAAAGCTCTTTGGTGCTGCGGATACCAGGACAATGCTCAGAACCGATGTTGTGGGCCTGATCCTGTGCTATACCATTCGATGTTCCATGTTCTACGCTACACATCTTCAATCTAAAGGCTGACTCTCACCCAAATAATCCCTTCTCGCTAATTTCTGGAGAGGCCCTTACCATGAATTGCCCCACCCACACCCTCACAACTGACACCCACCTACAAATCTCTCATCCCAACACTTCTTCCAATCCTCAGTCAAATATACGGTTTACTGTACTTAAGACACAAAGTGCTGGAGGAATCTAATCTGAATCAGTCTGAAGAAGGGTCACAACCCAAAATGTCATCTATCCATTCGCTTCGCAGATGCTGCCTGACCCTCCGAGTTCCCTCAGCACTTTGTAATTAGCTTAACATCTTGCATCTGCATTTCCTTGTGTCTCTACAGGGCTTAATTACCTCTTTTCTGTACATCCCACCTTGATTAATATCCAAAAATAGACAATAGACAATAGACATATAGATGATATATTAATATATTCTGTGAATATAATTACAAAGCCTCTATTGTCTGCGTAGATAGAGAATTCCAAAGATCTACTCCTCTATAGCCAAAGACTATCATCTTTGTTATGAATGGCTGATCCCTTAATTTGCAACTGTGATTCCTTATTCTCATCTTGAGGGAAATTTGGGATAAATTGTTGCTTTGCGTACAGTGTGGTTGGCAGCATGAACTGCGAGAAGGGAGAAATTAAAGTGACATCCCCTGCAGTGGTGCAGAAAGCTATCGTGAAAAGGGGAGTGGATAAATATGGAAATGGACCTGGGCATCAGAATGCACGGTCCCTTAAGAATGCTGAAAACAAGGGAAGAGGAAGATGTGCCTTGGAAGTACAGGAAATTATGGAGGATTATTTGTAGCACGTGTAGGGAAGGGCGATTAATCCCAGGGAAACAAACATAAACTGTTTGGGGAAAAAAAGGTCATGCAATGTTTGCAAGTGCAGGAATGGTGTCATGAGTGATATTGTTGATGCCACAGATTCAGTGAACAACACACAATTAAGTGAAGTTGAGTCGGCCCCACCATCTGGTGCCGTGTGTTACTGTTGCGTCTGATCCAGCCTGTGTTGGAAGATGGCATCTGTTGCCTCGGCGATACAGCATGGAAACTCCCCATGCTCACTTTCATTTTCACCGCTTGCTTTCCAGACTTTACTCTGTGCCCGCAGCTCAGCTGAAGTAGCTGACGCCGGCTTGAAATCTACTCCATGTACCAAGTACCTCTGTGGTTTTGGCTATGTGGTAAGTCAGCAATGCTCCCCCTACACTGGGCAGTAGAAAGGGCTGTAAAGCCACCCACTGAGTACAATCCATCCTGTTCCCTCTTCGTCTCTTCCATTGCCAAAGTACCCAGCATCAGCATAAACCCTCCGTCGGCAGTGACTCCTCCTGTGCTACTCTCGCTAATGTTTTACTGCCACCTCTAATGGAAGAAATTAGCGCAACGGGAAGTAAATCCAAGTAATTGTTGCCTCTCCTGACAGATAACTGTTAAACAGACAAAATGAAAGCATTAGTACATCAGTATGTGCACTTACAAATTTTAGAACTACTTACTCTTGAGGATAGCTACAAACGATGGGCAGAAGTTGGTTCATGCTAACTCATAAAATGAAACCCAACTAGTACATTCCTTATCTCCAGCATAAAAACCATTTAAATCACATGAAAATCTTTATGAAAGTAGATTTTTCTTTAACGTACAGGAATTGGTTAAAATAAAAAATATTTTTATACCCACATTAATTGTATTAGTGGATATTAATGCATATTAGTCGCAAATCCATTGTTCAATAGATAATTAAAAAGGCCAGGGTAATTTCATCATCCTCAAACAAGCTTATAAAATGCTAATGTTGATTAACTAAAAGCTTGCATTTTGTGATGGTCATAGAAACGCATAATGCAGAAGATTAGCTATATTTATTTTAAATAGAAGTTTTCAGCAAAAATATGAATATCAAATTGAGAAACTGCATTTTCCATGTTCATAAGTTACTTGTTATATTCTTTAATTGTCTGCAATTCCACTTTTATTAAATTGAAGAATGGTACAGAATCCAAATTGAGTCATAGAGTCTTACAGTGTGGAAACAGGCCCTTTGGCCCAACTTGCCCATACTGGCCAACATATCCTATCTAAACTAGTCGCACCTGCCTGTGTTTGGCCCACATCTCTCTAACCATGTCCTATCCATGTATCTGTCTAAATGTTTCTTAAATGTTGTGATAGTACCTGCCTCAACTACCTCCTCCCAGTGCAGGATTTGATGGTTGAAACTTCCATTGCGCAACCAGGATACAAAATGAGAAGGTTTTCTCTGTCCAAGGGCTGCATATGATTTCATATCACCAAAAACACAAAATAAATGTCCCTACGGAGCTACTGTATGAAAACAACAGAACAATATGAACATTGAATCATTCCATTTTAGGTAGCCTCTAACAACCACCCCTCCTGGTTTAACAGCTGCGGCCCGCCTGCAGTCCGTCTGTTATTTTTTTTTTTTCTGTCCTGTTCTTAGTGGGGTTCGTTTGTTTTGTTAGATTGCGTGTGTATGTGGGTGGGGGGGGAGTAACATGTCCGGGTCTCTTCCTTCTGGGGGGGGTGCAATTTTTTTTTTTGTGTTGTATCCCCTGTCTCCGTCTGCGCTGAGGCCTAATGGCAGAGCTAGCGGCCTCGGGCCCCGGGGCTGTTCCAGTGGCGGCGACCCGACCCCTGTCCCGGACCGGTTCCAGCGGCGGTGGCGGCAGAAGCAGCAGCGGCGGCGGCCCGACTTCCGGAGTGGTTCAGGCGGCGGCAGCAGCAGCAGCGGTGGCCCGGCTCCCGGTGGGGTTCCGGCGGCGGCGGCGGCGGCGGCAGCAGCAGCAGCGGTGGCCCGGCTCCCGGAGTGGTTCAGGCGGCGGCAGCAGCAGCAGCGGTGGCCCGGCTCCCGGTGGGGATCCGGCAGCGGCGGCAGCAACAGCAGCGGTGGCCCGGCTCCCGGTGGGGATCCGGCGGCGGTGGCAGCAGCAGCAGCGGTGGCCCGGCTCCAGGGGCGGTTTCAGCGGCTGTAGCGGCAGCGGCAGCGGCGACTTGACTCCCGGTGGGGTTCCAGCGGCGGGAGTAGCGGCGGCGGTGGCCCGACTCCCGGAGCGGTTCCAGCGGTGGCGGCGGCAGCGGCGGTTGCGGCATCGGAGGCCTGGATCGCCTCGGCGCAGAGGGAAACAAAGAGGGAAGAGACACAGACTCTAAGACTTTTGCCTTCCATCACAGTGAGGAGATGTTTGGTGAACTCACTGTGGTGGATGTTTATTGTGTGTTCTGTCATTATTTATTTATTTATTTTTAATTATATGTATGACTGCAGGGAACAGAGTTTCGTTCAGACCGAAAGGTCTGAATGACAAATAAAGAATCCAATCCAATCCAATCCAATTCTCCCCCACATGCCCCACCTTTCTTTACCCCATCCCCTGCACCCAAACATGACTCAGACATTTCTCCCCTTCCTGTCCTCCTACATTCCTTCCTCCGGCTCCACAATTTACAACTCTTCAATCCTTCTGTCTCAAACTTTCTGCTTTCGGGCAGCATGCTGCTGTAGCAGTAGAGTTGCTGCCTTACAGCATCAGTAGACCCGGGTTCGATCCTAACTATGGGTGCAGTCAGTACAGAGTTTGTATGTTCTCCCCATGAATGCGTGGGTTTGCTCCGATATCTTCAGTTTCTTCCCATATTCTATAGACATACAGGTCTGTAGGTTAGTTGGCTTGGTATAAGTGTAAATTGTCCCTAGTGTGTGTAGGATAGTGTTAATATGCGGGGATCGCTGGTGGGCCGAAGGGCCTGTTTTCGTGTTGCATCTCTGCACTAAACTAAACTTAACCTCTGTTCCAACTATCAGCCTATCAGAAACCACCCACACCTGTGACCTCCTTTTACCTCCCACACTTTGTCCTGCATCTCCTCCCTCTCAGCTTTATTCCCCCCCACCCTCCCACCCTGCCTACAATTAGCCTGAAATAGGGTCCCAATCAGAAACGTCACCTATCCATGTTCTCCAGAGATGCTGCCGGGCCCATTGAGTTACTCCAGCACTTTGTGTCCTGTTAAAAAACAACAAATTAGGTTCAGATATCAGAATAGAAACTGGTATGAGTGGTATGAAGGAGACATAAGAAACTACAGATGCTTTCGGGCAGCATCTGAAGAGTGAATGGACTGGTGACGTTTTGGGTCGGAACCCATTCTTCACACTGATTGGAGTTGGGGAGAAAGCTTGAAAAGGGAGGTGGTTGCAGGAGAATAGGCAGATTCAGGTGAAGGGGGCGGGTGCTGATTGGCAGATAGGCAGAGTAAGTGGCAATAGCTAGAAGTGAAAAGAAGACTAAAGGATGTTAGATAAGTGGAGGAAAGAAGTGAAATGTAAAGCCAGAGGAAGCCTCGATCGTGTTAACGAGTGGTACAATCTGGGGGGAGTTGATGGAAATATAGGGGGAACAAAATGAGATTTGTGTAAAATGTAAAACATTAAATGTAAAAATAATAAAATAAAATTAGTGTAAAATGGGAACTTGATGGTCGGATTGAATTCAGAGGGCCAAAGTCCCGACTGAAACGTCACCTATGATGTTATCCAGAGATGCTGCCTGACCAGCTGAGTTACTCCAACACTTTGTGTCCTTTTATGTAAACCAATATCTGCAGTTCCTTGTTTCCCTAGTTCCATGCTGTATGACTTTATCACTCTCATTTTCAATTAGAAAGTACCTAAAAATACAAGATTTTGTATACTGCTATTTTCCACTTCTACCCATCACTTTACTAATTTTAAAATGTTTACCACATGAAACATATCATAAAATATGATAAATGTAAATCTGAAAGATAAACAATAATCACATTTCTAACTCTCAACTGGCCCAGTTTGCATATTCATATGGTTTGTGACAAAGCAAGAATTTGCAATTATATTTGATAAAACTGGTTACTGATTCATCACGATGGAAACAATTTCAGATGCGCCATAGAAAGCATTTTATCGGGATGCATCACAGCTTGGTTTGGGAACAGCTCCATCCAACACCGCAAGAAATTGCAGCGAATTGTGGATGCAACCCAGACCATCACACAAACCAATCTCCCTTCCATTGACTCCATTTACACCTCACGCTGCCTTGGCAAGAACACCGGCATAATCAAGGACAAGTCACACTCCGGCCACTCCCTCTTCCCAACTCTCCCATCGGGCAAAAGGTACAGAAGTGTGAAAATGCACACCTCAGGCAACTGAATCATCTTACTAACAACTAGAGAGGAATGCTGAGCTACTAGCTAACCATTGGACACCTTTGGACTAACTTTGATCAGACATTACTGGACTTTATCTTGCACTAAACGTTATTCACATAATTCCCTCTATGATGTATCTGTACACTATAGATGGTTCGATTGTAATCATTTATTGTCTTTTCACTGACAGGTCAGCACTCAACAAAGGTTTTTCACTCAATAGACAATAGGTAATAGATGCAGGAGTAGGCCATTCGGCCCTTCGAGCCAACACTGCCATTCAATGTGATCATGGCTGATCATCCCCAATCAGTACCCCGTTCCTGCCTTCTCCCCATATCCCCTGACTCCACTATCTTTAAGAGCCCTATCTAGCTCTCTCTTGAAAGTATCCAAAGAACGGGCCTCCACCGCCCTTTGAGGCAGAGAATTCCACAGACTCACAACTCTCTGTGAGAAAAAGTGTTTCCTCCTCTGCGTTCTGAATGGCTTACCACTTATTTTTAAACTGTGGCCCCTGGTTCTGGTCTCCCCCACGTCGGGAACATATTTCCTGCCTCTAGCGTGTCCAAACCCTTAACAATCTTATATGTTTCAATAAGATTCCCTCTCATCCTTCTAAACTCCAGAGTGTACAAGCCCAGCCGATCCACTCTCTCAGTATATGACAGTCCCGCCATCCCAGTAATTAACCTTGTAAACCTACGCTGCACTCCCTCAATAGCAAGAATATCCTTCCTCAAATTAGGGGACCAAAACTGCACACAATACTTCAGGTGTGGTACAACCAGGGCCCTGTACAACTGCAGAAGACCTCTTTGTTCCTATATTCGACTCCTCGTGTTATAAAGGCCAACATGCCATTTGCTTTCTTCACTGCCTGCTGTAGCCGCATGCTTACTTTCATAGACTGATGAACAAGGACCCCCAGATCCCATTGTACTTTCTCTTTTCCCAACTTGACACCATTTAGATAGTAATCTGGCTTCCTGTTTTTGATACCAAAGTGGATAACCTCATATTTATCCACATTAAACTTCATCTGCCATGCACTCAGTACGCGTGATAATAAGCCAAACTCAATTAGAGGATGCTGAATACACTAAGTGAATCTTTCAGTACATAAGGATGTCGGCATAGGGCAAATTTATGGAATATCGTCTAAGAGTGAACTTCATGGAAAGAATCATCCCCAGTAAAAGTAGAAATTGTTTCCTTCTGTGTTTGATGCACAGGTTCTCTTATTAAAGTATATGGCTGCATCAGAAAGACATTAATATTTTCGCAGATGACACGAATCTTCATCATTTTTGGAAGAAATATATCAGAAAACCATAAATATCCAGCAAAATGGGATAGAGTAGTTATTGTCAGATTTTTACAAGCTTTGAGCTGCACTGGTACTTAAACCTTTACAACTAGGTACAACAGTGATAGATTATAC
Source organism: Raja brachyura (assembly GCA_963514005.1). The sequence goes on along the minus strand of OY740798.1, from coordinate 16,058,092 downwards.
CAATCACATTCAGTGCAGATATATTTTTCCTTCTATCATAAACAGTATTATGTCAAAAATTTTATTTTTCATTCATTATTCTAATAACAACATGGTATTATCATAGCCAGAACCAGTATGATTAAGTTTCATTTTTAAATCTTCACAATCTCCTTTTTCCTTTATGTTGGTAGATATTTAGAAATAGATTATATTATCGTGTTTGTGATTTTCCCATAAAAATAATAATTCCATAATATAAAGAGCACTATAAACTGCAACAGAATTGGGAAATTGTCCTGAGTGGATTTACCACAGCTGCAGGTTCGACAAACAGAATCTTAACCCTGGTATTCCCTCCCAAATTACCACTTCACACCCACTCACAGCCTGACCCCAGTCTGCAAAGACTGGACTGAGGAAACACAATCAACTACAGGCAATGATGGTCCAATTCTATTCTGCCATCGTAGAGTCTGTCCACACCTTCTCCGTCATGGTCTGGTTTGGCTCAGCCACCAAGCATAACTTCCGGAAGCTGCAGCGAATCGTTCGATCAGCTGAGAAGGTTTTTGGCTGCAACCTTCCCCCCATTGACGAACTGTACACTGCAAGGGCCAGGAAGAGAGCTGATAAGATGATTTCTGACCCCTCTCATCCTGGCCACAAACTCTTTGAAGCACTTCCCCCTGGAAGGCGACTCCGGACTGTCAAAGCTGCCACAGCCAGACATAAAAACAGCAGTAGCTCTACTCAAGTCTGTAGCCTCCTTTTGCTCTGGTATTTTATTTCGTTCATATGTTTAAACTATAATGATTTATTCTTAATGTTTTAATGTTTTATGTTTTATTCTTAATGATTTACTGTATGTTGTGTTGTTACTTGTGAGCGGAGCACGAATGCAAATTCCTTGTATGTGTACATACTTGGCCAATAAACTTATTCATTATTTCATTTAATCTTTTAGACATTTACATTTTATTTTTGGATTATTTTAGGAAATTTCACAAAACTGGTTCTACCATTCATATCTGGGTTAAATGAGTCTTATTATCAACTCCTATTAGTGCATCCACTATCTAATTTCATATTTATATTTCACAACTAGTAGTAGTAGTAGTAGTAGTAGTAGTAGTAGTAGTAGTAATAAATGCCTACTATGTTCTGTGTGCTGAAGCAAAGCAAGAATTTCATTGTCCTATCAGGGACACATGACAATAAACTCACTTGAACAACTCACATTTTCTTATAAAGTTGATGGAGGCCACTCAGGCCATCTAGTCTATACCAGATATAACCACATTCCAATCAGTCCTGTTAGTCACATATTTCTGTGCTCCAACTATCTAATTTCATATTTATATTTCAGAACTCACAATTCCTTATGAGGTTGAAGAAGGCCATTCAGACCATCTAGTCTATACCAGATATCAGGACATTCCCATCAATCCAATTTCTCACTTAGTTCCTGTACCCTACTTCGATGGAAATCTCAATGGCTGTCTCAATGTGCTTTACAAGTCTTTATTAAAGAGTGTTCCTTGTTTCAACGGTGTCAATTTTATATCCACAAAAGTATTATAAAAAGGTCTGATTTGAGAATATTCCTTTATCAGATAGATGAAACATAACACAATATTCTTTGGAGTAAACACAACCCTTTTGAGCTATATTCTCTGTGTGTATGAGGAAAATAGTCTGCTTTAATTTTACAGGTGGAAGAGTTTTGTATATATTTTTTAACTTTTAGCGCTATAGCCAATAAGTTACGCTGTTTTCTACTGCCATCTTGTGTATACAATAATCCTTGCATCAGATTACATTACAAAATCTGATATTTGATTTGAAAATATAGATCAATGGAGATACATTAAAATAAGAAACCTTCTTCACTTTGTTAGCAAGCCTTCAAGGGGGCTCTAAAAACTAAGTTCTCTTATCTTGTGCAAACAAATTTTTAAATATTTTTGGACAATTTTGCTTAATTCTAAGCAACCTGACTAGTGCACCCAATAGAGTCAATAAATGATTCTGTATATAGACACAACATGCTGGAGTAGCTCAGCGGGTCAGGCAGCATCTCTGGGAAAAAAAAAGGGTTGAGACCCTTCATCAGACTGAGGGGAGGGAGGGAGGGAGGGGGACACAGGAGGTATGGGAAGGTATGCAGAGGTTATCTGAAGTTAGAAAAATCATTATTCATGCCGTTGAGTTGAAAGCTGCCCAAGTGAAATATGAAGTGCTGTTCCTCCAAGTTGCATGTGGCCTCGCTCTGATAGTGGAAGAGGCTCAGGACAGAAAGGTCAGTGTGGGAGTGGGAAGGGGAGTTAAAATGTTTGGCGACTGGGAGATCGCATAGGCCAAGACAGACTGAGTGCTTTGTCGCCCTTCTCCCAGTCACCATACATTTTAACTCCTCATCTATATGAATTTCAACAAGGTCTTTGATAAGGTTCTGCATGGTAGGCTGCTCTGAAAGGTTAGATCACATGGAATCCGGGAAACAGAATGGTAGGAAGCAGAGGGTGGTGGTGAAAGATTGTTTTTCGGACTGAAGGCCAATGATGAGTGATGTGCCCCAGAGATTGATGCTGGGCCCATTGCTGTTTGACAACTTTATCGACGATTTGGATGAAAATGTACAAGGCATGATAAGTAAGTTTGCAAATGGCACTGTGAAGACAGTTATCAATAATTATAACAGGATCCTGACCAAATTGGCAAGTGGGCCAAGGAATTTCCAATAGAGTTAAATTGTGATAAGTGTGAGGTGTTGCATTTGGGGAAGTCAAACCAGGGCAGGTCCTTTACAGTGAACAGTAAGGCCTGGGAGAGAATTTAGAGCAGTGGAATCTAGGAGTACAGGTACATAGTTCCTTGAAAATGGCATCACAGGAAGATAGATTGGTGATGAAGGCTTTTGTCACATTGGCCTACATCAGTTAGAGAATTAAGTATAAAAGTTAGGATATTATATTACAGTTGTACAAGATGTTGGTGAGGCATGTTGAGTGTTGTATTTGGCTTTGGTCACACTGCTACAGGAAATAAACCATTAAACTAGCAACCATGGAGGGAAGAAAAGATTTATGATGATATTGCCAGAGCTTAAGTTGTGAACTATACAGAGATGTTGGACAGGATAGGACCTTATTTCTTGAAAAGCAGGAGGCCGGGGAATTATCTTATTGAGGTATATAAAATCATGAGGGGAATAGATAGGGTGACACACAGTCTTTTTCCCAGGGTAGGGAAATCAAAAACTAGAGCACAATGGTTTAATCTGAGAGGGGAAAGATTGAATAGGAACCTGGAGGGAAACTTTTTCACACAGAGGCAGCTGGGTAGATGGGACGAGCTGCCAGAGAAAGTAGATGAGGCAGGTAGAACATTGAAAAGACATTTGGACAGGAGAATGAATGGGAATGGTTTAGTGGGATATGTGCCAAGCACATTCAAATGGGACTTGCTTAGATGGGGCATCTTGTTCGGTATGGACAAGTTGGACTGAAGGGCCTATTTCTGTATTGCATATATAACTCTATCACTCTAAGGGTGGCAGAGTGGCAGAGTTACTGCCTCACAGCGCCAGAGACCCGAGCGATCCAGACTATGGGTACTGTCTGTACACAGCTTGTACGTTCTCCCTGTGACTGCATGGGGTTTCTCCAGGTGCACTGGTTTCTTCCCACACTTCAAAGATGTAGATTAATTAGCTTTGGGAACATTGGAAATTGTCTCTGGTGTGTAGGACAGCGTTAGTGTATGGGGTGATCTTTGGCCTGCGTCTATTCAGTAGACCAAAGGGTCTGTTTCCATGCTGCATCTCTAAAGTCTAAGGTCCGACTGAAGCAGGCTTGATGACTGACCTTAGCGGAAGTGCAATCCAACCATGCCCACATAGGACCGAGAACAAATTTGGCAACATGAAAAATCTGAAAACATTAATTAATTTTCTTTCTTTAGGGTGGCACAATGGCACATCTGGTAGATCCACAACTTCACTGCTCAAAAAACTCGATCCTGACCTCGGTGCTATCTGTGTGGAATTTGCACATTCTCCCCTTGATTGCATGGATTTCCCCTAAGTGCTCTGGGTTCCTCTCACATTTCAAAGATGTGTAAAGATGTTCACCATTGTAAGTGGACTTGGTGGGTTGATGAGTGGTAGATCCTAGTGGTTGATGGGAATGTGGATGAGAATAAAAGGGGATTATGTACATAAGAGGTTGTTCATCGGCACAAACTCAGTGGGCAAAAGGGCCTGTTTTTATACTGTACCCCTCTATTTCCACAGCTTTCCAGAATTTTCTGTTTTTACTTTATATTTCCAGCACCTGCAGTTTTTTTTGATGACTAACTTGATGACTTTGCAAAGTCTTGCTAAATACAGTTTTATTGTGCAGTAGACATAAATGTTACACATTATAGCAATACAAGGTCAAACAATTGCAAGTAAGGCATTTGACAAGGTCTTCCAAGGTAGACCAATACAGAAGATTATTCTGTTTAAGAAAGAACTGCAGATGCTGGAAAAATCGCAGGAGACATAAATGCTGGAGATACTCAGCGGGTGAGGCAGAGTTGCTAACTAACTTGCTGATGGTTGTGGTGGAAGAATGATATTCAGGCTGGAGGTCTGTGACCAGTGGAATTCAGCAGGGATCTGTGCTGGGACTTCTGATATTTGTGACATATATAAATGACTTGGATGTAAACATAGCTGGGTTGACACAGGCATCTGCAGATGCTGGAATCATGAACAAAAATAACGTGCTGGAGTAACAGGCGGGTCCGGCAGAATTGATGAAAAACATGGATAGGCGACATTTTGGGTCATGTCTCATCTTCAGACTGATTGTAGTAGTGGAAGAAAACTAGTTGGGGCGGGATAAAGCATGACAAATGAGAGGAACATACAGGTGAAGGGGGTCACTTAGGTCAAAGGCCAGAGATGAAAAGGAGACAAAAATTTGGGAGATAAGGGAAGAGAGAGGTTCATTTTAGTAATGGACAAATGTGGTAAGAATCTTTCATCTCTTTACAGAAGGTCAATTGAATTCTATTGAACAATCAATAACAATTCTGAACTATTGTGACAAATAGCTGTATCATAAAAACATCCTTAGCAGGAAGAGAGATATAAATATGACAAGGGAGTAAAGGATATCAGTATATTGCCATGTCCCTTTGACAAGCACTATCTGTGCAAAAAATAAACCAAAGGATTCAATCAATTTTATCTTGCTTTTTATGTGTAATACAGAATGTAAGTCAAGAAAAATTAAAATAGGAATATGTTATGAGATTCACTTGCCCGTCCTAAAGTTAGAATAAACGTTTTATTTCCTAGCTCATAGATTTCTCTAGCTATCCTTTGTTGACAATATGGCATGTATTATGTGGGATTAACAGTGATGTTTTCCATTGTCATTTAACCCTTTCCTTACAACTCCAAGGACCTGGGCTTGATCCTGACCTTTGTCGCTGGATGTGTGGTTTGTATACTCTCTGCGTGACAGCAAGATATTTCCCACATTTCCTACCCCATCACATCTAATACATTGGCTACTGTAAATTATCCTTGGTTGCGGTGAAAGGCAAAAGTAGGGGCTGCACAGTGGTAGAGTTGCTACCTTACAGCACCAGACACCCAGGTTCGATCCTGACAACGTATACAGTATGTATAGAGTTGTATGTTCTCCCTGTGACCACATGAGTTTTCTTTGGGTGCTCCATTTTTCGCCCACACTCCGAAGACGTAGTCAGGTTTGTAGGTTAATTTGGTTAGTGAGTCTGTGTTAACATGTGATCGTACAGCTAGAGAGTAGGTGGAATCACAGAGGGGGGGGGGGGGCAGCGAAAGAGGGTGTCGTCGGAGAGAGATCTTCAAAGTAGGTATACCTTGAGGAGACTTTGCAGTGGGGCAGATAAAATGTGTAGGAAGAAACTGCAGATGCTGGTTTACACCGAAATAGACGCAAAATATTGGAGTAACTTGGCGGGACAGGCAGCATCTCAGGAGAGAAGGAAACGGGTCGAGACCCTTCTTCAGACTGAGAGTCAGGGGAGAGGGAGACTAGAGATATGGAAGGGTAAGGTGTGAAAAGGACAGGTCAAAGCAGACATTTCGAATCAGGATCCAAATGCTTCTGATCTTATAGGTTATGGTGAGAAGGCAGGAGAATGGGGTTAGCAGGGAGAGATAGATCAGCCATGATTGAATGGCGGAGCAGACTTGATGAGCCGAATGCCCCAACTCTTCTCCTATCACTTATGACCCTCGTCCAGCCTGATGTTGAAGGCATGGGTACACGTTGCATGGGCTGAGCGCCTGTTGCCTGTCCTCCAGGCCTGCGGTGGGCGCTGCTGAGCAGGGTCAGTGCCGCGCATCGCGAGGCTTGGCGGGGAGGCTGTGCGGTGCCAGTGACCCAGGATCAGCAGAGTCGGTGTTCGGCGGCACAGTGGTGTCGACTCGCCCTTGACGGACAAAATGACCACGGTGGAGGAGCTGTACCGCAACTATGGGATACTGGCCGACGCCACGGATAACCTGGGCCAGGTGAGTGCGGCGGGACGGGGAAGGAAAGCGGCGAAGGTAGCTGGGCCGAGCCGAGCCGATGGAGGCCTCAGGTAGGCCTGGGTCGCGCCGGCTGCCCGGGGTGAAGAGTGAAGGAGCGGTGGGTTACACAAAAAGCTGGAGAAACTCAGCGGGTGCAGCCGCATCTAAGGAGCGAAGGAGACAGGCGACGTTTCGGGTCGAGACCCTTCTTCAGAGCGGTGCCCGACTAGAGGTGGACGGGGGTGGCGGCTTGTTTATTGAGGGTGGCCGCTGCTCGCTGGTCCACCCTTCTCCCCTCCTGCGATAAACACAAAATGCAGGAGTAACTCAGCGGGACTGGCAGCATCTCTGGAGAGAAGAAACAGACGACGTTTCGGGTCGAGACCCTCCTTCAGACACAAAAGGTTCTTCATTCTCTCCAGAGATGCTCCCTGTCCCGATGAGTTTTTCCAGTATTCTGTGTCTATCTTCGGTGTAAACCAACATCCTTCCTACACATTTCGTCTTCCCCCTCCTGTTTTTAGGTACTCAAAATACTGGGGTGACTCAGCGGGTCAGGCAACATCTCTGGACAAAATTGATATGTGACGTTTCAGGTTGGGACCCTTCTTCAGACGTACTTGAATATTCGTACTAAGGCTTTGAAGAGAATAAGACGCATTGCATGGAATGAGGAAAATTAAATCTGAATATAAATCTGAATTATTTGAACAACAAATTATGGATATATGAAATGATAGGATGGAGGCGAACACATTGGAGCTGCATCTAAATAAGTATTTTTAGAAAAATAGGTGCAGGAATAGGCTATTCGGCCCTTCGAGCCTGCACCGCCAATCAATGTGATCATGGCTGATCATCTAACTCAGTATCCCGTACCTGCCTTCTCTCCATACCCCCTGATCCCTTTAGCCACAAGTGCCACATCTAACGCCCTCTTAAATATAGCCAATGAACTGGCCTCAACTACCTTCTGTGGCAGAGAATTCCAGAGACTCACCACTCTCTGTGTAAAGAATGTTTTCCTCATCTCGGTCCTAAAGGAATTCCCCCTTATCCTTAGACTGTGACCCCTTGTTCTGGACTCCCCCCAACATCGGGAACAATCTTCCAGCATCTAGCTTGTCCAACCCTTTAATTATTTTGTAAGTTTCTATAAGATCCCCCCTCAATCTTCTAAATTCCAGCGAGTACAAGTCGAGTCTATCCAGTCTTTCCTCGTATGAAAGTCTTGACATCCCAGGAATCAGTCTGGTGAATCTTCTCTGTACCCCCTCTATGGCAAGAATGTCTTACCTCAGATTTGGAGACCAAAACTGTACGCAATACTCCAGGTGTGGCCTCACCAAAACCCTGTACAACTGCAGTAGAACCTCCCTGCTCCTATACTCAAATCCTTTCGCTATGAATGCTAACATACCATTTGCTTTCTTCACTGCCTGCTGCACCTGCATGCCCACTTTCAATGACTTTTATTTGAGATGTCTATTTAGATAGTTGAGGCCATAACATTGGGATGGACTGTTAGAGTAGCCTGGGCAAATAACTGCAGTGTATCTTGTAGATGATACAGTGCCCTCCATAATGTTTGAGACATTCCCATCATTTATTTGACTCCATAATTTGAGATTTGCAATAGGAAAAAAATCACATGTGATTAAAGTGTACATTGTCAGATTTTAATAAAGGCCATTTTTATACATTTTGGTTTCACCATGTAGAAATTACAGTAGTCTTTATACATAATCTCCCCCCCCCCCCCAATTTCAGGGCGCCATAATGTTTGGGACACAGCAATGTCATGGAAATGAATGTAGTTATGTTTAGTATTTTGTTACAAAACCTTTGCATACAATGACTGCTTGAAGTCTGCGATTCATGGACATCACCAGTTGTTGGGTGTCTTCTCTTGTGATGCTCTGCCAGGCCTGTATTGCAGCCATCTTTAGCTTAAGTTTGTTTTGGGGGCTAGTTCCCTACAGTTTTCTCTTCAGCTTATAAAAGGCATGCTCAATTGGGTTTCAGATCGGGTGATTCACTTGGCCACTCAAGAATTGACCATTTTTTAGCTTTGAAAAACTCCTTTGTTGCTTTAGCGGTATGTTTGGGTTCATTGTATTGCTGTAGAATGAACTATCGGCCAATGTCTTTTGAGGCATTTGTTTGAACTTGAGCAGATAGGACGTGTCTATACACTTCAGAATTCATTATGCATCAGCAGTTGTATCATCAATGAAGATAAGTGAGCCAGTACCTTCAGCAGCCATACATGCCTTCCCCCTTAGAATAAAGGGGAAGCCATTTAAGACTGAGGTGAGAAAAAACATTTTCACCCAGAGAGTTGTGAATTTGTGGAATTCCCTGTCACAGACTGCAGTGGAGGCCAAGTTACTGGATGGATTTAAGAGAGAGTTAGATAGAGCTCTTGGGGCTAGTGGAATCAAGGGATATGGGGAGAAGCAGGCATGTGTTGGGAACGATCAGCCATGATCACAATAAATGGCAGTTTTGGCTCGAAGGGCCAAATGGCCTCCTCCTGCACCTATTATCTACGTTTCTATGCCCAGTCCATAACACCCCCACCACCGTGTTTCACAAATGAGGTGGTATGCTTTCGATCTTGGGCAGTTCCTTCCCTCCTTCATACTTTGTTCTTGCCATCACTCTGATATAAATTAATCTTCGTTTCATCTGTCCACAACCTTTTTCCAGAACTGTGGTTGCTTTTTTAAGTATTTCCTGGCAAGCTGTAACCCGGCCATCTTCTTCAAAGTTGTAGGGCAACTTGTTCTATTTGATCTTATTTGATTGCGCACACCTGGTTGATTGTATTCGTTGAAACGGGGCGGACCACGTGAAGGTTGCAATCTTCCACCCCACCCGGCCATCCTATTTATGCGGCTAACCAGTGGTTTGCATCTTGCAGTGTAGCCTCTGTATTTCTGTTCATGAAGTCTTCTGCGGACAGTGGTCATTGACAAATCCACACCCGACTCCTGATCTGTCGGACAGGTGTTTGGGTATTTTTCTCTTTATTATAGAGAGAATTCTTCTGTCATAAACTGCAGGTCTTCCTTGGAATGCCAGTCCCTTTGCAAGCTTGCCAGTGCTCTCTTTCTTCTTAATGATGTTCCAAACAGTTGATTTTGGTGAGCCTAAGGTTTGGCTGATGTCTCTAACAGTTTTATTTTTGTTTCTCAGTCTCATAATGGCTTCTTTGACTTTCATTGGCACAACTTTGGTCCTCGTGTTGATTAACGCAATAAAAGTTTCCAAAGGTGATGGAAAGACTAGGTGCTGAGAGCTCTCTTATACCTGCATTAAGGAGGCAATTAAACACACCTGAACAATTACAAACACCTGTGAAGCAATGTGTCCCAAACATTATGGAGGGCACTGTACGTACTGCAGCTGCTGCATGTTGTCTATGAAGAGAATGAATGTTTAATGAGAAGCCAAATAAGCGGGCAGCTTTGCTATGAATGGGTCAAGCCTATAGAGAATTACTGAAGGTACGCTCATTGGGAGAATTGCATGTTCCTGGCTTGTGCCTTGCAAATGTTGGAAAGGCCATGGGGTATCAGGTGGTGAGTTGCTTGTTAGAGGAAACATAACCTTTTGCCTTCCTTGCATAGTAATTAAAGTTCGGCATTGTAGTTTCATTTGGCCTGCACCTCTTTATTTTGTAGATAATCTTGGTGTTGCTCCTGTATGCTATCTACATTCCTCATTTAGCTAGAGTTGATCCTCTGGCTTGATAGTAATGAAGCAGCAAGTGAATGGCTACGCCATGAATTTAATGATTGTGGTAGCAATGAAGTCCGGTGGACCATTAACAGCAGCAAAACAAATTGGTTGCCATTCTTTAAACACGTGGCTTGGCAAATCTCTCGTTCCAAGGGTTTGAGCTGCCAGACCTCTTATGAACCTATCCCAATTAACACATTTGCAATGCAATATGGCATGGTGGAGGGGCAGCTCGGCGTTCAAACAGGACTTCACAATAGGAGGATTCATGGTAGTCACTGGTAGTCACTACCAGAGATGCTCATGAAGCAGGCAGATTGAGGATGAAGTTTGCCCTTCTATTCACTCAGTACTGCACCAATCTGGCAGCTATATTTTTCAGTGCTTGGCCAGTTGAATGTGGGGTTGCTAAGGCTTTTTAAAATCATGGACATCAACTTTTCCCACCCTGACTACATGCTGTGCTATTGCTATTTTTCGTGCTTCTGATAACTGCTCACTTTGGAGGGGCTCTGATTCATCAGCTGATGGAGTAATCAGGAGATAGTTAGTTACTTGCCTGCGTTTGACCTGATTCCTTGAAACTTTTGGGAGTGTGGAGACAATGTTAGTGCCTTTCAGGGCCACTTACTCCTGCCTCTTAACTACTGTATGACTCCACCTGGAGGGTCTGTGCTTTGGTGAGAAGATACTAAGTAATTGTGATGGAGGAGAATTAGCACAATGTTTACATCTGGCTGCTGGCTTGATGTTTGTAAGACATTATTTTGCAAAGTTGACTGAGCTGAGAACAACTTTGCTGTTTCTTAAATCGGTGCCTAAGTCGCAACCAAGCAGTCAGTCTAGTTTTATACTTTTACTGTTGAATGTTACAGTAATGGTTCAACTGAATGGCTTGACGGGCCACTTCGGAAAACCTTCGAGGCAACCATGTGGGGTAAATCTAGAATTACGTAGGCTAAACGAATTAAGGGTTGCGGATTCCCCCCCCCCCCCCCCCCCCACACACAACCCCAAACAATACTAATTAACTAGATGGGGTTTCAGAACAACCTCAGAGCTTACATGGTCATTATGACTCGATTTAATAGTTTGTTTGCAAATTGCAAATTATTAACTGAGTTTATTAAATGAAGTAAAATGTTAATAGTGAACATGAAGAAAATGCTTCCAAGTCAGGAAGAGTACAACGAGAGGCCATAAATATTGGATGAACATTGAGATATCAATCAGAAATTCGGGTGACATCCCCTTATCCAGTGAAAATTTCAAAGGATATTCCAAGTTCAAGGATTCTTAAGAAGAAAGGGAAATTGGAGATTAAGAACTGTTGTCTAAAAATTGGTGAAGGGGTAGGGAGTTCAAGGGTTCAGATTTTTTGGATAGGTGATAACAATATAAGTGATGGTGGTGAAGGATTGGGGTAGAGAGCATTAAATCATATTTGCTCACTTGAGAGCAGGAAGGACATTTAAGTGCTCAACAGATCGTGGGAGAGGTGTTTGTTAGATGAGGATGGGGGAGTGGAAGGTAGCAGAGGAGGGGAGAAGATATGATTTCAGGACTGTGGATGGCAAATTCGTGGAAGTTTGGTCCTGTGTACAGTGGACCAGAGAATGGAGGTAAGCAGCAAAGGAAGCTGACTGCTTCTAATAATGGTGATCAGGTCCATGAGCTCCTTGCACTTGGTGACAGAGTATTTGGAGAGACTTTGTCATTTCAGAATGTCTGGAATGGTGAATAATTTTGTCGGGTGAAAACAGGGCCCAGTAATACTTCCAGAATAAACCAGATTCCAATATTTTGATCAGAAAGCAGATGTATTTCAATAACTTCAACAATTTGGAAACGATTGATTAGAATATACCTCCGAACATTTTAACCAAATGGAATAGACTATTTTATTGCTGGAATGCGAGCCAAATTTTCACATCGACCCATCAGACTTAATATGACCCATCCTGCGCCTTCATCTCCAATTCAATGGGTTCTGGCAGCTTATGGTTCTTGCGCAGTTTTGACTTAGAACAGTAGTAAGGTGAACTTCATGCAACTGAATTATCTGAATATTTTTGTGAGGCTTTGTGTGTAAATTCTAACCATAGTTTTTCTTTTTGTAGTACAAGGATTCGTATCAGGCTATTCTAGATGGTGTGAAGAGTGGAGCCAAGGAGAAAAGATTGGCAGCACAATTTATTCCAAAGTTCTTCAAACATTTTCCAGAGTTGGCAGATAGTGCCATCAATGCTCAGTTGGATCTCTGTGAGGATGAAGATCTTTCGGTAAGGGTTATCATTTACTTTGGTTAGTCTGATCTCGGCTTGGTGGGGAGGCATAGATTTGAGTAAGAAGTATTTTTTAGAAGAGAGGAAAGAAGAAATTTATTGTTCTTTTCTAAACTGATTTTCAATAGTCTTGAATGTAAAGTTCCAATGTATTATGTTTTGATTGTTGATTATAAATGAGGAAATGTTTAAAGTATATCAGAATGTTTAAGAATGAATGCAACGTATCATTTAATTAAACTTAACATAATAAATAAGTATAACAAAGTGATGTGTTTTTTAGATTCGCCGTCAAGCCATTAAAGAATTGCCTCAGTTTGCAACAGGTGACAATCTTCCAAGAGTTGCAGATATATTAACACAGCTCTTACAGACTGGTATGTGAATTTTTTGACATGACTGTTTTAATACACTTCTATGCTTCTAATAATAAAGAATCATAGTTTTAGCGCAAAATTGAAGGAGATTTGTAACCCATCATATAGTACAAAGACTGGTTATCTACTGGACTTTAAAGGTCTATGCAGTATGTTGATTTGATTACTGTTCACCAGTATGTGTAGGTTCATTGCAATGTTAAAATAGTTTGTTACTGGATGCCTTCTATTGCGGATGATACGAAGATAGATGGCGGGGCGGGTAGTGTTCAGAAAGCAGGCAGAAGGACTTTGACAGGTTGGGAGAGTGACCAATGAAGTGGCAGATGTAATACAGTGTAGCAAATTGTGCGGTCACGCACTTTGGTAGGAATAAAGGTGTGGACTGTTTTTTAAATTGGAAGATGATTAAAAAATTGGAGGTGCAAAAGGACAAGGGAATGCTGTGTGCAGGATTCCCAAAAAGTTAATTTACAAGTTGGAAATGATGGTAAGAATGGTAAATGCGATGTTAGCATTCGTTCAAGAGGACTAGAATATAAAAGCAGGGATGTAACGCTGAGGCTTTATAAGGTGCTGAAGCATTGTGAGCAATTTTGGGCCCCATATTTGAGGAGGGATGTGCTGACATTGTAGAGTCCAGAGGAGATTTGCAAGAATGATCGCAGGGATGATTGGGTTTACAGGATGAGCATTTGAAGGCGCAGTTAAGGGCAGTGAAAATTTAGGTAATATTTCTGCCATGTGTTCTAAGCAAATAAACTGATTAAAACTGATTATCATTACATAACCAAATTCTGGATTGCATTGTCCCCATTTTTTTTTCCAGATGATAATGCCGAGTTCAACTTGGTAAATAATGCATTAATATGTATATTCAAAATTGATGCTAAAGGTAATTGCTATTTTCTTATTGTTGATGCATATTTTGTTAATGCATATTTTGACAAGCTTTAGTATATGCCATGAAAGTACTATTTTGAACTGTGTTGTAAAGAAGTTATATAAATTTAGTACATTTTACTTGTGTAGTATCATTCATTTGACATACCAGTAGGTGAACATGTATTTCATATACTTTTAAGAGACAATTTAGGAAAAATCTACATAAAAATAGTTTATTTAAAAGTTACAATGATTGCGTTTAATTTGCTCGGTAAAATCCGGTGCGATAGTATTATTCTGTAAAGACTTGCAGATTATTAACCTGATGAAAAGGTGGAGAATCTACATAGTAATAAAGAGTAAAAATGTCAAATTAGGGGGGGAAAGTAAAAAGAATAAAGACAACAATAACACTTTTACAAAAAATAAGTTTGGAAATGTGGAGGAAGAGTGGTATAAAAATAAATAGCATCATATGTAGATATAATCAAGTTCTGGTTGTTGAATAAAATTGATTTGTAAATATCAGCAGGGATATGTGGGGATGATGTATATTGATTATTAAAGGCTGTCAATGTAAGGACATCTGGAAATATAGCTCTATAGTTGTGCTTTTTAATGCTTTTTAATGCTTTTTGCACCTTTATTATACCTCTTGCAAACTTTCATACAATATGTGCATATTACATTTTAAAAAAACATTTAATTTCTTTCTTCGGAAAGGAACCTTGGGTGGTCTTTTCACACAGATAATCCAAGGGGAAGACATTGTGCGAGAACGTGCCATAAAGTTTCTTTCCACAAAACTGAAGGCACTACCAGAAGAAGTAATGAACAAAGAAGTGGAAGAATACATTTTTGTTGAATCTAAAAAGGCAAGTAAATTGAAATAATTCTGTAAATTCTATTTTTTTTTTCAAATGTAAGTAGTTGGTGAGTACCTCTAGTAGGTCTGAAATATTCTACAGTATTACTGAAAGACAATCAGTGAGTCAGAAGAATATATGTGTGAGATATTGATTAAAGTGAGGATAGTTATCATACTTCATTGTGAGCTACAAAAACGGAGAGACAAGTATTATGGAATGTTCTTGGCTTGCAATGGAAGCAGTTAGAAATCATTTATAAATTTGTGTGGATTCATATTTCAGTGTTGTCCAGCTTTATTCTGTGTTAAGTTTTATCTCACAACCACTTGCCTTTTAAATTGAGAATAATTATCTTTGGGATAAATGTTGTTTGAAACTAATTAGCTGTTAACTGCATTACACAAAACAATAGAGCATTTTTTTCCGAGCAGCTCCCACTTTAATGGCACACTAGCCACATTCTAATTTCTGCATATAGGCAAGTGTGTTTCACTCCAACAAAGGTTTGTAAACATAGAAACATAGAAAATAGGTGCAGGAGCAGGCCATTCGACCCTTCGAGCCAGCACTGCCATTCATTGTGATCATGGCTGATCGTTCCCTATCAATAACCCGTGCCTGCCTTCTCCCCATATCCCTTGACTCCACTAGCCCCTAGAGCTCCATCTAACTCTCTCTTAAATCCATCCAGTGATTTGGCCTCCTCTGCCCTCTGTGGCACGGAATTCCATAAATTCACAACTCTCTGGGAGAAAAAGGTGGTTTTTTATTTGGAAATGGGAATATCTCTCGGAATGTCCCGATCCATATTTCTATTTCTCCATCTTCTCTTAAATGTACTCTGAATTGAACTGATGCCAGCTTGATAGATTTTACAAGCCAAGATATAATCCAAAATAAGTAGTATCACAGTGGTTCATTTCAGATTTTATATAAACTCAGCTCAAGCTTTTGGACAAATTTACATGAAGCTGGCAATTTTTATTTTCTAAATTTAGAAATGTCACCAGCAAGTGTTGGTAAGCAACATTTGCAACTGCAGAACAGGATCATAGTGTTTTGTGGATTGGCTAATATGACATCATTAAATAATAGAACATTTTCATTGCAGTTGTTTGTTGCCATCATAGAAAGAATTGTTAAACCAAACTTGAAAGGGTTATTTTTCTTGTCTAACCCATTTCTTCACCATGCACCGTGAACAACTGTAGAACCATGGTTTTCACCTAGTTTAAATCAAAATTGCCCAAGATGCAAGCTAAACATTTTCAGTGGTGGTTAAATGCTTTTTACAAATGATAGCAACTTTATTTTTTTTTAATGAGCATAACCAAAAATAATCAAATATAAAGATGCTTACTTTCTGGAGCGTGCCGGTGCCTGAATTTTTATTTTGCTCTTTTTAAACAGCACTCAAAGGACAAAAGTATTTAAAAATTTATTCCAATTCCTCCATCCCCACCATTTTAAAAGAAAGGAATTGGGGAGGAACATAATTTTTTTAAGGAGCAATATTTATGTCAAATATTTTGTTTTTAGGTACTTGATGATGTTACAGGAGAGGAGTTTGTTTTATTCATGAAAATTCTGTCTAACCTGAAGAACCTTCAGACAGTGAGTGGTCGACAACAGTTGGTTGAGTTGGTGGCCGAACAGGCAGATTTAGAGCAAGTGTTCAATCCTGCAGATCCCGATTCCGTGGACAGATTACTACAATGCACAAGACAGGCTGTGCCGCTTTTCTCGGTGAGGATAAACTTCAATAAATGAATAGCTGTCTTATCCTTTGCAATGTAACTATTTAATTTGCCAGATATTTTGAAAATATTACGTTTTGTTTTTGCTTTTAATAGTTACACTAGCCAGTATAATAGGATGATTTTTGCTTCAAATAGTCACATCTGAAAGTTGGTGGACATATTTAGTTATATTGTAATTATAGACATTGTGAAAGATCTTAAAAATAAACCTTGTGCATGTTTTTTTGCAGGTTTGAGGCTCAATATTAATTACATTTTAAATGCACTTATTTAGTTAAATTAAAGAAACAGTGCCTTCCTCCCGAAATGGCACTTTCCCATCAAAATGAATTGATCTGCATTTCGAGCGATACAGCAGCTAAAGTACCAATTGTTGTTCAAGGAAATCAGTAGAACAATGTGGTCTTCTGCTGGGAGGCTTGAGGAGTTCTGTGACAGATTACAATAATGGGATTGGTAATCAGCAGGTATAAATTCAGGCTTTTGCAAGAGGAACTGTTGGTTTTTAATTGTACATTCTGGATAGGTTTCTTGAAGTACGTCACCTAAGCTTTAAGAGATTGACTTGAGTATTTCACTATGGACTTAAAGTAGTATTGGGAATATCAAGATGGATAGAATAAAACCCAACAAATACTTTGGAGCACATATGTAATCGGGAAGTTCCTTGAAACTCTTTAAAAGTTTGTAAAATGGAGAGCTCCGGTCATAATAAAAGAGAGACACAAGAGATTGCAGATGCTGAAATCTGGAGGAAAAAATCAAACTACCGGAGGAACTCAGCAGGTCAGGCAGCATCTGTGGAAGTCAATGGATGACTGATGGGAGGGATCAGGGCCTTTATATCTGAAAAAAGTTCTGACCTGAAGCCTCATCTGTCCATTTTCTTTTACAGATAATGCTTGAAAGGCTGAGTTCTTCCAGCACTTTACTTTTTGTTTGATAACAGAACACTGATGAAGGTTTCAATCTTCATACGGTTGGGCAGTGCTGGGCTTTGTCCTCAGCTTAGCAAGAGAGCAACAATGTGAACATTTGGACAAAGACCCAACATTTATTTGCCTCTGTACTCCACAATTTGAGATTTGCAATAGGAAAAAAATCACATGTGGTAAAAGTGCACATTGTCAGATTTGAATAAAGGCAATTTTTATACATTTTGTTTCACCATGTAGAAATTACAGCAGTATTTATACATAGTCCCCCCCACCATTTTGTTTTGTTGAATCACCTGTTGATGCGAAAGAGCTTTGGACTCGAGTGGCAAACTTGTCAATAACACATGACTTTGTTCTTGCCAGTAGTTGTTGAAACTTGGAGCCTGCCAAAAATGTAACGGCCATTGTCTGCCTATGCACTGACATAAAATTAAGCACGGGGTAGAGAAGCATTGTTATGAACTTCAATATGAATCATCTTTTATATTTTGTATACAATGTTTATTGATGCCAGCTGATTTAACAAAACTAAAAGCACGAGTTGGGTGTCCACTTGTATCAAATAACACCAACGAAGTGGGATATTAAAAATTCTATCATCAGTCATAAATTTGTAAGATGGTTGACTTGGCCACTCAAGAATTGACCATAGCAGTATGTTTGGGATCATTGTCTTGCTGTAGAATGAACCGCCGGCCAATGAGTTTTGAGGCATTTGTTTGAACTTGAGCCGATCAGATGTGTCTATACCCTTTAGAATTCATAATGCTACTACCATCAGCAAATGTATCATAAATGAAGATAAGTGAGCCAGTACCTTCAGCAGCCATGCAGGCCCAGGCCATAACACCTCACCACCGTGTTTCACAGATGAGATGGTATGCTTTGGCTCATGGGCAGTTCCTTATCTCCTCCATACTTTGCTCTTGCCATCACTCTGGTATAAGTTAATCTTCGTCTCATCTGTCCGCAAGACCTTTTCCCAGAACTGGTTGCTCTTTTAAGTACTTCTTGGCAAACTGTAACCTGGCCATCATATTTTTCCAGCTAACCAGTGGTTTGCATCTTGCAGTGTAGCCTCTGTATTTCAGTTCATTACGTCTTCTGCAGACAGTGGTCATTGACAAATCAGCACCTGACTCCGGAAGAGTGTTTCTGATCTGTCGGACAGGTGTTTGGGGATTTTTCTTTATTATAGAGAGAATTTTTCTGTCATCAGCTGTGGAGGTCTTCCTTGGCCTGCCAGACCTTTTGCGATTAGTAAGCTAACCAGTGCTCTATTTCTTCTTAATGATGTTCCAAACATTTGATTTTGGTGAGCCTAAGGTTTGGCTGATGTCTCTAACAGTTTTATTCTTGTTTCTCAGTCTCATAATGGCTTCTTTGACTTTCATTGGCACAACTTTGGTCCTCATGTTGATAAACAGCAATAAACGTTTCTAAAGGTGATGGAAAGACTGGAGGAATGACTAGGTGCTGAGAGCTCCCTTATACCTGCACTGGGGGGTGGCTAATGTTGTACTGTTATTTATGAAGGAGGCAATTAAATACGCCTGAGCAATTACAAACACCTGCAAAGCCATGTGTCCCAAACATGATGGTGCCCTGAAATGAGAGGGACAATGTATAAACACAGCTGTAATTTCTACATGGTGAAACCAAAATGTATAAAAATGGCCTTTAATAAAATCTGATAATGTGCACTTTAACCACATGTGATTTTCTTTCTATTACAAATCCCAAATTGTGAAGTACAGAGGCAAATAAATAAATGATGGGTCTTTGTCCAACCAGATTCTGTTCAACCAGATTGGAAGGTAATTTTTGAAAATTAGAAAATCTGTTCTAAATAAAACCGTGGATTATGTCAAAAGGAGCAATTTGATCTTAATTTATTAAGATTAAACCCAGGAAATGTACTAAATACAGTGAGACGTGATGCCTCATACAGTCCTATTTATCTTTCAGAAAAATGTTCATTCAACCAGGTTTGTCACATACTTCTGTGAGCAAGTATTACCAAATCTGAGCTCTCTTACTAGTCCGGTAGAAGGACTTGACATTCAGTTGGAGGTAAGAATTGGATTACCTTAATTATTGTTCCTTACTTTGTGCAATATTTCCTACTTCTAGTAACTGACATAGTAGCATAATTTGTGAACCATGAGTTACAAGTAGATGTAAACTTAACATTTTTTGTTTTATTGCCAGATCAATTTTATTAAAATACTGTCAGGCAAAAAAATACTTTGTTCTTCATTTTGTAGGTTTTAAAGTTGCTGGGAGAAATGACACCTTTCTGTGGTGATATGGAAAAGTTGGAAAGTAATTTGAAGCAATTATTTGAAAAATTGCTGGTAAGCCTGAAATCTTTGCTGGCATCTCCATCTCATATTCCATTATAATCCCAGGAGAAAATCAGGAAGGCAAAAAAAGAGGCATGAGATAGCTTTGGCAGAGAAAAGTGGGGGAAATCCAAATATGTTTTAAGTATATTAAGGGAAAAGGAGTAAGTTAGGAGCAAATAGGGCCTCTCGAACTGCAATGTACATCATTGTGTAGAGTGACAGGAGATGGCCAAGATCCTCAATTAATGTTTCTCTTGTTTTTACCATGGAGAATGACATGAAGACTATCAAACTCAGGAAAGTTAATGGCGATATCCTACAATTCAGTAAAGATTATGTTGGATGTGTAAAGAAGTTATGATAAATACATCTCCGGGGCTTGATCGGGTAGAGTGTGGGGAATTAGAGAAGGAATTGTGGAGCCCTATCTGAGCCCTATGCATTCCCTTTAGCCACAGATAAAGTTCCAGACAACTGGGTGGTGGCTAATGTTGTACTGTTATTTATGAAGGACAGCAAAAACAAGCACAGGAAACACGGGTAGTTTAGCTTAATTTCAGTGGTGTGGGACGTGATCTACCAACATTTGGAAAGGCAGGGACTGATAAGAGATGGTCAGCATGGCTTTGTGCATTGGAAATTGTGCCTCGCAAATCAGATAGAGATTGATGAGGATAGAGCAGAGGATGTATTTTTCAACTTTGCAAAGACTTTTACAAAGTTTCACATGGAAAACTAATCTGGAAGATTGGATCACATGGAGTCCAAGATGAGCAAGCTAAATGGATTCAAAAATTGGCATGGAGGAGGGGGTCAAAGGGTAGTTGTGGAAGAATTTGATGATTTGGATGACAATGACATTAGTACGTTTATAGATGACACCAAAATTACATGGATCGAATGGCATGGAAGGATATGGGCCAATGTGGATGTATAGGACCAGCTTAGATGGGCATCTTTGACAGTGTGATTAGTTTGGCCAAACTGCCTGTTTCTCTGCTACATGAGTCTATGACTAAATTTATTTTCAAACAATCCTAAAACCTATAAAAAAAACTAAATTGTTTTGATTCAACCAATGAGTCTTGGTTGAATTATAGACAAAAAGCTGGAGTGACTCAGCGGGACAGGCAGCATCTCTGGAGAGAAGGAATGGGTGACGTTACAGGTCCAGAACCTTTACCCGAAACCGATTCCTTCTCCAGAGATGCTGCCTGTCACGCTGATTTACTCCACTTTTTGTGTCTATCTTCCGTTTAAATTGCAGTTCCATCCTACACATTCTACTATTGTCTACTTTCAGAATTGGGCAAGTTTTTCTTTTAATCTCGTGATTTTATTGTAATTGCAGAATACACCAACTATTCTTTAAAAGTTTGATATCTTGCAATCTATGACAAAAAGTCATAAATGAAACATTTCTTTGTTGTTTTCTTCCATTGCAAATCACTTTATTTTGAATTGATGCAGTTTACAGGGATTGATTTAATGTGCATACAGCTTTATCAAAGCCTATATGTGTAAAGTCAGTGCCCTTACAGGTTACATTAATCAAATATCTGCACTTGTGAATAACCTAGCATTTCTGAACTATGTAGGAATATATGCCATTGCCCCCAGAGGAAGCAGAAAATGGAGAAAATGCAGGCAATGAGGAGCCTAAACTGCAGTTTAGTTATGTTGAATGTCTACTGTTTGGCTTTCATCAACTTGGAAAGAAACTCCCAGATTTCCTTACAGCAAAACTTAATGCAGAACGACTCAAGGACTTCAAAATCAGGTGAGGTGAATGTTATTTGACTGTACACTGAAATTTGTTTCTCTTTGTTAAAATGTTATTGTACTTCTAAGACCTTCTCGACCTTTCATAGACTCTAATTTATCAAGCTACATATTAATTCTAGTTTTATTAAAGCATTTTGAATGACAGCAAGCTGTGATCAGGGCACCCTGCCTGAAATGGTGATGCATGCTGATTTACTGGTAACTACTTAAAATAGAAATATTTACTGGTTTGTAAGGAAAGAACAACAGATATCTCCACCAAAGTACTAACTAACATCCTGCCAGATATTCAAAAATCTCCATTTATTTCTATGTACAAGATGCTTGGCTCTAGAAACAGCATGTGAAGCAGCACCCATGGAAATTATGTCAAAGCATTTTAGGTTGACGACCCTCCATGTCAGGGCAGTTGAGAAAACAAATTTGGTTTCAGTTGAATGAGTGGTTTATGTTCTTATCCAGCTCGTAGGAGCAACTGGTTCAGCTTGGATTTGTGACGTTTGTACCTTATCTCAAAATATCTTCCTGTTTGAAATAATATTAGTATATGTGTTTTTCTCTCTCCCACCATAATACCATTGGTGACTTTGTTCACTTTCCTTGGTCCTGTTGTTTTTTGGAGCTCCCTGCTTTCTAACTTGGCTTACAACTTCTGTACATTTCTTTGCAATGCTTCTTCAGATGATTAATCACTTATAAATATCAGTTGTTGTTAACACGTGACAGCCCTTTTTCAACTTCAGTCACAAACTATCCAAACTCCATTTGTTGAAGATCAATTCAGTGATATTACATTGCAGTAAAGTATTACATTGCAAACCAAATAACTATGATGGGGCTAATGTCGCTGAAACACAAAAGGAATGCATTTACATCCAAGATCTGAAAATACTATTTTCCTTGTCTCATTGTTTTAACTCTACAATGTTATGTTTAGGTTACAGTATTTTGCAAGAGGTTTACAAGTCTATATCAGACAACTGCGGCTTGCTTTGCAAGGGAAAACGGGTGAAGCCTTGAAAACGGATGAGGTATGTATTCCAGTGGGTTGGTTTTTGAGGCTTAAAGAGGCAGATGGAAATTGCTGGATGTTCTAATTGTAGATGCTGCTATGACTTGGAGGCACAATTACTTAATATGGATATTCCTCGATTTATGAATGTGTTGCATTCTTGGAGAATGTTTCATTAAATGAGAATTTGTAAATTGGATACCAGTCCCCATTAGTTTCAAACTTAAAAAATCCAACTGCACATGTGCATGATGTATCAGAGTTCAAGAAGCTTGATCAAGAAACCCAAAGATGCATCAACACGTGTTTAAATAATGAAGTATCAAGTAGGAACAATTAAATCTTAAATTATTGTCATAAAAACAAACTCTTCCCATTATATTATACTATCCCCAAAGTGACACATGAAATCCTGAAACATATTGACAGGTTGGACACATTTACGTGTAGGAACATTTAGAACAAGAGGTCTTGGTTCCGATAGGTTGCCCATTTTAAGACTCAGATGAGATTAATACCTTGTTGAAATCTGTAAAGCACTGGGTAATTGTCCAAAAGGTTGCAATCAGTAGAGGGCAGCACGATGGCGCAGCATTAAAGTTGCTGCCATACAGCGCCAGAGACGGTGGTTCAATCCTGACTACGGGTGATGCCTGTACGGAGTTTGTACATTCTCCCCATGACTGCATGGGTTTTCTCCAGATGCTCTGGTTTCCTCCCACATTCCAAAGGCATACATGTTTGTAGGTTAGGGTCTCGGCCCAAAACGCCACCCATTCCTTCTCTCCAGAGATGCTGCCTGTCCCGCTGAGTTACTCCAGCATTTTGTGTCCATCTTCGGTTTAAACCAGCATCTGCAGTGCCTTCCTACACAGGTTTGTAGGTTAATTGGCTTGATAAAATTGTAAATTGTCCTTGGTGTGTGTAGGGTGGTGTTAGTGTACATGGATCGCTGGTTGGCGTGGAATCAGTGGGTCGAAGAGTTGTTTCCGCGCTGTATCTCTAAACTGAACAAAACTTTAGTCCTGATCCACATGCTACAGGAAATACACTGGCTTGTCTCAAGTCTTGAAGGAGGTGGAAATGTACTCACCTTCTGTTATTCTTTCCTAATGGAAATTTGGATAACATGCCTGTGTGGAGGCTACCAATTTGGGTTCAAGCTGTGCTGTCCCACAATGAGAAAGCTCTCAGCATGTAAATACTGAATGTCTTGGAAGTCATTGTGTTTCTGTCGTGTATTGCAGATGTTTTAATTTACTGTTACAAAAGAGATAAGAGCACAGTTTTGTCAACAAAGATTGTTATTGATATACTGAATGCGAATGAGTGAATAGGTTTATTGGCCAAGTATTCATATACAAGGAATTTGCCTTGGTGATCTGCCCACAAGTATCAACATGACATACAGTGACAGTTCAGAATGATACATAAAACATTAAACATTAATAATAAAACATTATTGATTAAACATGTGAATTAAATAAAATACCAGAGCAAAAGGAGGCAACAGATTTTTGGTTATTGAGTAGAGCTACTACTCGTGGGGGAAAAAGCTGTTTTTATGCCTGGCTGTGGCAGCTTTGACAGTTTGGAGTCGCCTTCCAGAGGGAAGTGATTCAAAGAGTTAATTGGCTTGATAAAAATGAATATAGCAATCTGCAGTCTTTGTGGGCAAGACTACACTTGTAATAACTACTGTAGCAGTAAAATAATTATGCCACGGACAACAGAATCATTTTGGAGAGTAGTGCATTTCTACTTTCACTTTCTACGACAAAAGTAAATTCTTAAATCAAACCCTTGTGCCTTAGAGTTAATGGTGTAACAGCAAAAATTCATAAATCAAGGAACATTATGTATTTAGGAGGATATTGAAGTAAAAATTTCACACTTTAAATATACTGTTTCTATTCCACAGAACAAAATTAAGGTTGTTGCACTGAAGATAACCAATAACATTAACGTTCTTATCAAGGTAATCAATTTTTAACCATTGATTATAACATGCATAGGGAATGGGTGTGTTTGTTATATTCAGATTATGCAGCTAAATGTATATTCTGTCATGGATACCTGCATTCTTCGGTACTGCTTAATAAACTTTCATAATATTTACATGTAAGTTATGTTTGAAAACATAGATTTGGGGTAGAAAAGCTAGGGTGGATAGGCTTAATGGTCTGCTTTCTGTATTCTGTTCACAAAATAAATGCTACCTTCACTCTTGTTCGTAAAATAAACTCCTTCCGTATCTGAGTGAAGTAGGCTGGACTTAAACAATGTATAACCTGCACATTTCTGTTGGTTAGGACCTGTTCCACAATCCTCCCTCTTATAAAAGTACAGTCACCCTTTCTTGGAAGCCGGTACAGAAAGTTGAAGGAGGGTAAGTTTTTACTTGGTATCTTGCATTATACACAGTTATCGTACCCCTCTTTGAAGCTAGCACCCATTTAAAATAAAATTAATGTTGATGCCTTATGATTTATAACACGGCCCGATGGTCACTCTTGTAGATGGTGAGATTTATTTGTGATGTCATTGCGCAATACCATCGTCTGACCAGTTCTTGCAACCACAATTCGTCCAATTAAGCTTCGTCATTAAATCATCAGGGAATTTGAACCTTTGGTTTTCACTTTATTCAACTGTGGAAATCTGGTTCAGATAATTCTATCCATGGGACTCGCTGTCTGACTTATAGATGTTTTTATGCATCTCTGTAAGATCAACCCTCACTCAGCCTGCTGCACCTGAAGGAATAAATCTTAGCCTGACCAACCTTTCCCTGTAGCTTGTGCCCTTGTGTCCTGACAACATCCTCATAAATCTTCTCTATATTCTTTCCAACTTAACAATGTCCTTCATAGTGCAGGGTGACCAAGACTTATCACAACCTCACCAACACCTTGTACAACTGTAGCATAACATCCTGACATCTATACTCAATACCGTGACTAAGGCAAAAGTACTGAAATACTTGATCACCCTAACTACCTGTGACACCACTTTCAGGGATGGGCTTCAGAGTTTCATTTTTGCTGTGATTCTATCTTTGATGAGCTGAAAACTAGTAATCAAACTAAAGTGATTGATATAAAGGGAACCTGGAAAGAAAAGGGGCAATATTGTAAGACAAATAGCTTTTTGCAAGACTCCCTGTGCATGTACATTGTTTAGCATGACCTATCTGGTACAGAGCTTCCACTGTTAATGATATCTTCCTGTCATTCTAAGTATGACAGTGGTTACATGGCATAAGGATATCACAATTTTCTTGATATAATCTGACTCAAAAGGTTAAGTTAAAAGACACCTCTGTCACCAAATTAAAAAAATCTATAGTGTAGGAAGGAACTGCAGATGCTGGTTTAAACCGAAGATAGACACAAAATGCTAGAATAACTCAGCGGGACAGGCAGCCTCTCTGGAGAAAAGGAATGGGTGACGTTTCGGGTTGAGACCGTTCTTCAGACTTTAAGAATCTATAAACTACGTTGAATCATGCAGGCTATTCCGTCATATCACCTTATTACCGCTATTTCAAAATACACACTGTTTAATAGGAAAATGGTTTCGTGTATAGAAAATGTTGCATTTGTACCAAGTAATTTTGAGTAGGGTTAATGATTTTGGTTTGTTCTTCCACTCCTCCCTAGAAGTTTGTACTTTATTTTTGTTGTATATAGTGATGTTAAAATTAATTATGAAATATTTCCTTGTACATTTGTGATTGTTACTGAAAACCGATTGTTGGGTTGTTTAGGAGATGGTGAGAACAATTAGGATGGTTTTATGGTGTTCTTGCTGGGGGGTTTTTCCCCAAGCAGTCAATTAATGTTATTTTAGCATACTATGAACTTTTTGTGTGTGTGTGTGTATATATATTCAAGCTAGTTGCAGTTATATCATCCAATATCTATCTTTTTCCTTTCATTTGGTTTTGTTAGTTTAACACAACACAAAACCTTTACATTTGTTTTCATTTTAAGTTAGTGAAACAGATTGCTTTTGAATTGCACAAAATGTAATTTGAAGGAAATAACAGCTATAAATAACTGAAGGGACAAGACAGTAAAGTACTTTATAAATTGTGCCCTAATCTGATGTTTTAATTTATTTAAAACAAACCGTAACTATTATTGATGATCTTAATAGGCAAAAACGAACGGCTGAGGAAAACACTTCATCCCCTCCCAAGAAACAGCCTCCAGCACAAAAACGAGATACCAGGCAAATCTATAATCCACCTAGTGGTAAATACAGTGGCAATCTTGGTAACTTTTCTTACGGTAAGCATTATCAACAAATTGTAGATTTGGATTAATTTTTGTTACACATCCACGATACAGTAAACTCTCGATTTAACAGACTTCTTTATAATAGATTTTGGTTATAGCAGACCCAATCTGTTGTAGACCAAGTTTGTTGTTTCACGGAATTACTATTAGGTGTTTTTGAATAATTTTAGTTTAGTTTAGAGATACAGCATTGAAGCATCAAGTCCGTGCCGACCTGAACATTAGTTCTACACTTAACACGAGGAACAATTCACAGTGTGTAGAATAGAACTACTGTAGTAATTCTATCTTTCCTCCCACATTACAAAGAAAAGACATTGTAACCGTGCAAGTTTCTTCCGCGCGCACCCACCTCCCACCCCTCCCCCAACGCTGCAAAGATATGCAGGCCTGCAGCCCACCTGGCCTCTTAACATGTGCGACCTGCTGGCAGAGCCACTACCCAGAGACCCGGGCCCCCAACCCGTAGTGTGTAAGACAATTTGCAGTGTGTAGTATAGAACCAGTGCATTGGAGCACCCGGAGGAAACCCACTCTGCCGCAAGGCGCGCCCGAGGACAGGATCAAACTCTGGTCTCTGACGTTGTACAGTAGCAACACTATCGCAATGGTACTGCTCTCTCAAGATTTTGTGTCCTTTGCTGTTTATTGTATTGTGTTTGTTTATGGGCTGTTTTTCCAATAGTACAGTACATAGTAGCAGACAATCAGTAATAAACCATCTCCCCATGTGTGGTCTGTTAATGCGAGGGTTTACTGTAATATAATGTTGGAGCAGAGAAGTTTCTCTTATCACTCTCTTGCAGTGGGGAAAATACCCGAGGTCTTGGTGCTCCACTCTTGGGCTGGAAAGGCATTGTCATGTGGTGCTCATTAATCACCTGGAAAGTGGATCGAAGCAACATTAATTAGATTCAATCTGTATGAAGGAACTGCAGATGCTGGTTTAAACTGAAGATAGACACAAAAGGTTGGAGTAACTCAGTGGGTCAGTCTGGAGATAAGGAATTGGTGACGTTTTGGGTCAAGCCCCCACAGACTGAGAGTCGGGGGAATGGGAAATGAGAGATATAGACTGATCGAGAGAGATATAGAACAAATGCATATCTTATATTCATTTGTTCTATATCACATTTCCCTCTTCCCTGACTCTCGGTCTGAAGAAGGGTCTCGACCCGAAACTTCACCTATTCCTTTTCTCCAGAGATGCTGTCTGGCATGCTGAGTTACTCCAGCTTTTTGTGTCTATCTTAATTAGATTCAATATTTAATGTCTGCCCTGAGTGTATTCATGTACTGCAGAGCTGCCAAGTAGTATGGATTTTCCGTATTTTGTACGGAAATGCGATAAGAGTACGGATGTACAGTTTTGCGTTGTTAAATAAGGACTTCTAAAAAAACGACCATAGATGATCGTAACAAGGAAGTGCAGCGGACAGGTGGGAGCGGCCGGGAGCGGCCCGACTTCCTGCTTCGTTGCCATATGCCACTCGCCAATGGAGGGGTGGTGGCCCGGTGGGGCTGACTTGGGATCTTGCTGCTTGGAAAATGCAGGGATGTTGGGGGGGGGGGGGGGGGGGGGGGTCACATCCCTGCATTTTCACTGAGTTCCTCCAGCACTGTTTTTTTGTTTTGCTCTGGAGTTGAAGGTGGACACGGGGGGCTGGGGTGGCTCAACGGGACGGGCGGTGGCTCTGGGGAGAGGGAGTGGGTGGCATTTCGGATCGAGACCCTTCAGACAATCACAAGTACTCTCACCGACGAGAGTTCAGTTTAGTCTGAAGAACGGTCTCTCCAGAGTTGCTGCCTGTCCCGCTGAGTTGCTCCAGCTTTATGTCTATCTTGAATTTCAGAGTGCTGGAGGAACTCAGCGGGCTAGGCGGCATCTGTGGAGGGAATGGATTAGGAGTTGTTTCGGGCCAGGGTTCTTTTTCAATGGGTAGGAACTGCAGATCAGGCATGATATTCTTCCAATTTAAATCGGAATTCAGATTTTTTTTGTTTTTTTTGTTTTCCTATTTGTCAATTTTTTGTGCCCGATTATTTGGCGGCCAATCAACCACTGTCTCTAAGGGGGTTGCGTTCAATCACCGACCAGCATCCCTAAAAATTCCTATCCAATCAACAAATCGGTCTCCTCACATCCAATCAGCCGCTGTCTCCAAGGGCATTGTGTCCAATCGTATAATGCGCTGGTCTGCTCCTGCTTCCCTTACTGAAGCAGTCGATGGCTGCAGCCAACAGAGAGAGAGAGAGAGAGAGAGAGAGCGCAGCAAGAAAGCAGCACACAGAACATATAATACACACAACATATAATACACAAACTGTATTACAAATACACAATAAACAAGCTATGCATTCTTGTACTTTTACATGGGTATGACCGCACATTTTTTTAAAAATTCTGCAAAATGGTAACGTGTAAAAATACTGATTTCCTCAGCAAAATAATGATTTTCAGGTACTAGAATGCTGAAATGTTCTGCAAAACATGGCAGCTCTGGTACTGGGTAAAGGTAGGAAATAACTTGAAATTGAGTCAATATCTTAAGGAAGGTAGTGAGGGTAACTGTTTTTAGATAATACTGTGTTTGTACAATATAATTCATTTGGGAAAAGTGGAGTTTCGTGCAATTCGTGTAACTTTCAGTATTGCGATTAGGTCAGTTCTGTAGAATATTTATACTTTTACTCATTTTACAAGTAGACACCTACATAATAAGTTGTTTATCTACAAATATATTAAAATTACACAAGGATAAGAAAATAATTTTAAAGTAATTTTCTTTTGCTTCAGAACAAAGAGGTGGTTTCCGTGGAGGCAGAGGTCGAGGATGGGGCGGCCGAGGAAATCGTACCAGGGGACGCCTCTATTAGAGATAAAAATTCCTTCACCATTGCGTGTTGTGCAGTAGTTACTGTGTACTGTATTATTGGGATTGCTGCTAAGCACCCACAAGAACTGCGAATAGCTTCAAAAAAGAATTCTGTATTTAAACCTAATTTCTAAAAGATACTTTGTACAATTCAATCTTTGTTTATATTTCAGTATGTGTAGCTGTTTTTTTTCCAAATCCACACTTATTCTAAATGAACTTTTTAATTTCCTTTTTTATTTTATACTGCTTTTATGACATTTGGAAGAAATGTTCAAAATGCAAAGCAACAGTAATTGACATTCCTAAGTCCGTCTTTCTAAGGCACCATGGTAAAGTTAATAGGAGAGAAATTAATGGACAACGTACTTTTGATGCAATCTGTTGTTCTCGTGGTCATGTCCAATGTGATATATTACAGGATTGAGATCGCACTTAAAATTATACGAGTGATCCATGGCCAAATATAGGACCTTCCAAGGTGTTCTGGCATATTTTCCAAATGAACGTGTGCCATCAGAAAAAATATCATTACTATAAAGCATGTGCTTAGGAATACTAGCACTGGCAATTCAAAGATTTGGGTCTGATGCTTTCCTAATTGAAATACCTGTTGAACGTTTTAACCTGTTTGGTGCCACTCTTTCCCCCCCCCCCTCGTTTTGGCTTCGTGACATTTTATGACTGCGTGATGAGTTGTCCTTGACCTAGAAAAAACCTGGCACAGGGTGGCCACGAATGAAAAAAAATCTTGATAGTGAACAGGTTAATCCTAAACATTAGAGTAATGTTTCTCTAGCCCCCTTGGTGAAGTTTTACTAACAAATCTGGGTGTCTCCATGCCCCTTTTCTAGCTGAAGTTTTTCTCAGCGGCCACTATTTTTCCAGTTGGAATGAGGGGACTTAATTTTTTTAATTGAAGATAGAAATGCATATTTGATGTGGACCAGATGTTTGAAGCTCTGAACCTGCAATTCAATATTTTTCCATTCAGTAAGTAAATGCCACTATTCCTATGGATGAACACCTGGTAAATGCAGTGATAAACCTACTAGTAATATGTGCAGTATTTATGCTATTTGTTCCATCTTTATGGTCTGTACGTATTTACTAGAGTGTTAAAGAACTAACGTACTACATTTGAGGAATACTTACAGTTAAAAGAATAATTTGTTAGATTCCATAACATGTCTGCATTTTTGCTTTGGATCCCTGCTTCATTGGCCATCTCCATGGCCAGT
Source organism: Raja brachyura (assembly GCA_963514005.1). The sequence goes on along the minus strand of OY740798.1, from coordinate 16,027,124 downwards.
CTTGATGTCAAATGTCATCTCACTGTGCCTTTGCAATGCACAATGAGCTTCATTTGGATATCAGAAGCGAGCTGTGAATAATGATTTACTGAACTATAACCATCACTTCCTTAGTTTGTATCCCTGCCCTCAATAAACCATTAGTTAATAACTTGTACGTGTTAATGTTTTAGCTGGTCATCTAAATTTAAAGTTGACTTTCCAGATTGTCGTGCTGTTGGGCTATATACGAATTTACATTACAAAATTACATACTGTGACTAAGTACATGCGAACAAGCTGTAACCCAGCAGTAACTTGATCCTTAATACATTTAATGTTCAAGTAAAAATATGAAGTATAGCTACTTTCAGTGCTAGAGTAGGTTTTAAGGAATTGTTGTAGATTTGGACACAGAATTTTGATTCCAGTTAAAATGCTGAAGAAATACTACATTCACCAATACTGCTGGATAACCCATACTGGCCTTGAAATATGTCTGTTCTGGATAACTGCTGAAATATTTCTGGTGATATATTTATTCCTCTGTGCCAAAATTTGGGAATGTCTTCATGGAATATGCACTGCTTTGAAGCCACAGTGGAAATATTAAATGTCGATTAAAATTTGAATAATGACCTGATATCCAAAGTTGAAGAAATGGTCTTAGAAAACGCAGATAACTATATTAATGTTTTTTTGTGTACCAAATACCACTGTTAACTACTTCAGAATATGTGAGCAAAACTTACCTGTTTGGATTGCTGTTTAACTACCAAAATCTTAAATTTACCATTGTGCAAATTGATATATTAAGGTGTATTTTGGAAGAATGCTGTTGGAGGTTAATGAATACATGCAATGACTGTCAGCATGCAGTGAATAGTGGCATGCTCAACGTTTATGTATTCATTTTCTGAAATCCGGTCATTGTAGTCTTTCCTTGAAAGCTAACTAATGCAGGAACCATGAAGATATGTGGGGAAAGGTGATTTTCCGCCTCCTCCCCTCCTGTAAGTTATACAGAAGAACCTATTTCTTTAGTTTTTGTCTGCAATATAACAGTGCTGGAGCATTTTTAAGCTATCTGCAAAAGTTACTTTTGTATTATGCAAAAGGATTTATTTCAATATTTGGATTTAATTGTTAAAACCTAGCAGTTGAAAGTATGTATCTTAAACTGATATAGAAAATCTATAACTGTGCATGTGATTTTTATAGGGGTGTCTGTACATATTTGAAATAGCTTTTTGTAAGGTATTTGCTGGTGTTATCAATGTCATTGTAACTTCTGTTTACAAAAGCAACAAAGTTTGCAGCCTCATTTTATTTTGGTAAAAGGAAGTATAAGTCCTACCCTTTTGGAGTATGTATGTTTTATATGGTAAAGGTGCACACTGAATAATATTTTTGTATTGTGCACTAATCAGTAAACATTGATGAAAAATAGCTACATTGTCAACAGGTTTTCAATAACTTGTCATAACCAATAACTATTGAAGAGATTTAAATATTTTTTATAGGGCTATTAATTTCAATCTTGTGCAGAGGTGGCATGTTCTCCCCCCCCCCCCCTTCCCCCCCGGGAGATTTTTTTAAAATAGCAGTTTCGAGAGCACTATTCAGGATGGCAGGAATTGCAGGAGCTTGTGATCTGGAAGATAGAGAAATTTAATGTATAATGCAGGTTGTAAACATTAAATATTTGATTATATAACAATCAAAATTTAGCCACTGACATTCAATGAATTGGAAAGAAATCTATCTGCTTAGTTGCATAATCGGCCTAGCATGTTAAGTTGTATGTGTGCCATGGTAGGGAAAATATAATTTATAGATGTGAGGATTTGATAAAAGTGTTAAAATAGAGATACACTACTGAAACAGTGTAGAGAGCTAATTTCTTCCTTTGTAATTTTCAAAAATATATTGGCAGTGAATCTTCTCATCTGGAATTAACGGTTCTTGCCTACTTTTGTTTTTGTTCTGTTTAACTGTCAGTTCATTTAAAAATACTGACCAGACTGCCGTATTAAATCTGGTGTCCTCTCAAAATCTTCTGTGCGGTATCACCGTTGTGAAAATGACATAACTTACCAGTACGATATACTGGTTGCATCTTGATTATGATGGCATGATTGTTTGGAGACTCATTTTCCATTTATGGTCAAACCAACAGATCTGTGTACTTTAATGGTAGTTGGATTAGCTTTTGTCTCTGTTTTGGGTAAGTTGCAAATATGACAGAAGCCCATATTGAGGGTATTATTGGAATATCCCAAGAGAGAAGGTGATACAGCAATTCACTATGCCCAATTAAAACATCCAATTTTGAACTTCTAATGTCTGAGCAAGCCGAGAGGGCAGTTAGGTAGAAGACTTTAAAAGGCAAAACTGGAAAACAGGAAAAAGCAGTAAAAAAATAAAGTTATTTTTCTTCTGTTCATACCTCTGGCGCTTGATGCCAGTATTGTAACTCTTGCAACCGATAGTTAATGTTTTAACGCCCATTCTAAGTAAATACTGTGATTCCCACTTATATCTAGATATATTCCTATATTCTAGATTTTTAGTTCAAAATTCTCTGGATGCCTATTGCACAGTTTCAACTAAAACATTATTAATACGTTTCAACATCATTTTTGTCTATATTAACACTTGTGTGTATTGCCCAGTTTTACACTGATTGAATAATTCCTCATCTTTATCACATTAAATTCCATCTAATTTCCAGCTTATCTATCATTTCGCCCAGAGGGATGTGGGCATCACTGGAAAAGCCAAGTTATTGCCCATCGCTGACAGCCTTTTAAAAAGGTATCAGTGAGCCTCTACCTGACCCACTGATATCTGCCTGGTGAAAATATTCCCAAAGGTCTGAGGGTATGGAGTTTGAAGATTTAACCATAGTGCCCAAAGGGATGTCAGGCAAACAATTGTATTCCTGTTGGTAAAATTGGTGGCAAGGCAATCACCAAAAGTGAAAATTAAAAATTAGGATTATTTGTCCCCACTTCCTCTTGGATGGCACCACTACTGGGCTTTATTATTAGCTTGATTGGTATATCATTTCCTATATCAGAATTTAAAATAGTGTATTTTTGTCAGGATGAAACATTACTTCAAAGTCATTTATTTTCCTGTTAGATCTTTTCCAGCCAGTTTTCTCGTTCTCTGACTATTCAAATTCTCTTTGCCTCTTAATACTACTATTTCCCATCTGAATTTATTTCACAAATTTCTGCACATCATGTATTAATCTCAATAAATGCCTTTTTGTTTTCTTCCTGTGGATGATGTGATTTTATTTTTCCTCGTTCTTTGTTTACCAGTTCATTTTTGTTCATACTGCTGCTTTTTTGATCCTTTGTATCAGCATTGATCCCGAAAGGTATTTGCCGTGATCCCTTGCATAATTGTTTTTTCAGTTGATGTAACCCGTTTCAAGGTGGTAAAATATGATTTGAAATTCAGAAACTCCAATGGCATTAAACAATTCAGTTCTTGCTAACTCAGGTGGTACGGCGGCTATTTGTATTGCTTTGGAATCATATAGAGGTAAAGATGAGAATAACTTGTGACATATTCAAGTACACTTACAGTGCTCTGCATAATGTTTGGGACAAAGACCCATCATTTATTTATTTGCCTCTGTACTTGACAATTTGTGATTTGTAATAGAAAAAAAATCACATGTGGTTAAATTGCACATTGTCAGATTTTAATAAAGGCCATTTTTATACATTTTGGTTCACCATGTAGAAATTACAGCTGTGTTTATACATAGTCGTTGTCCCCCCCCCCCCCCTCTTTTCCATTTCAGGGCACCATAATGTTTGGGACACAGCAATGTCATGGAAATGAGTGTAGTCATGTATAGTATTTTGTTGCATATCCTTTGCATGCAATGACTGCTTGAAGTCTGCGATTCATGGACATCACCAGTTGCCGGGTGTCTTCTCTGGTGATGCTCTGCCAGGCCTGTATTGCAGCCATCTTTAGCTTATGCTTGTTTTGGGGGCTAGTCCCCTTCAGTTTTCTCTTCAGTATATAAAAGGCGTGCTCAATTGGATGCAGATCGGATGATTGACTTGGCCACTCAAGAATGAACACTGTTTTAGCTTTGGAAAACTCCTTTGTTGCTTCAGCAGTATGTTTAGGATCATTGGCTTGCTGTAGAATGAACTACCAGCCAATGAGTTTTGAGGCATTTGTTGGAACTTGAGCAGATAAGATGTTCTATACACTTCAGAATTCATTACGCTACTACCATCAGTAGTTGTATCATCAATGAAGATAAGTGAGCCAGTACCTTCAGCAGCCATACATGCCCAGGCCATAACACCCCCACCACTGTGTTTCACAAATGAGGTGGTATGCTTTGGATCATGAATGAATGAATGAATACGTTTATTAGCCAAGTATTCACATACAAGGAATTTGTCTTGGTGCTCCGCCCGCAAGTGACAAGACATACAGTGACAGTTAAGACATTAAACTAATAATAAAACATTATTGATTAAACATGTGAATTAAATAAAATACCAAAATGAGGCTACAAATCATGGGCAGTTCCTTCTTGCCTCCATACTTTGCTCTTGCCATCATTCTGATATAAGTAAATCGTCATCTCTTCTGTCCACAAGACCTTTTTCCAGAACTGCGGTTGCTCTTTTAAGCACTTCTTGGCAAACTGTAACCAGGGCCATCCTATTTTCGCGGCTAAGCAATCGTTTGCATCTTGCAGTGTAGCCTCTGTATTTCTGTTCATGAAGTCTTCTGCGCCAGTGGTCATTGACAAATCCACACCTGACTCCCGAAGAGTGTTTCTGATCTGTCGTACAGATGTTTGGGGATTTGTCTTTTATTATAGAGAGAATTCTTCTGTCATCATCTGTGGCAGTCTTCCTTGGCCTGCCAGTCCTTTTTTAATTAGTAAGCTCCCCAGTGCTCTCTTTCTTCTTAATGATGTTCCAAACAGTTGATTTTGGTAAGCCTCGGGTTTGGCTGATGTCTCTAACAGTTTTATTCTTGTTTCTCAGTCGCATAATGGCTTCTTTGACTTTCATTGGCACAACTTTGGTCCTCATGTTGATAAACAATAATAAAAGTTTCCAAATGTGATGGAAAGACTGGAGGAAAGACAAGGTGCTGAGCATTCTCTTTTACCCGTATTAAGGGGGCAATTAAACACACCTGAGCAATTACAAACGCATGTGAAGTCATGTGTTCCAAACATGGTGCCCTGAAATGGAGGGACTATGCATAAACACTGCTGTAATTTCTACATGGTGAAACCAAAATGTATAAAAATGGCCTTTATTAAAATCTGACAATGTGTATTTAACCACATGTGATTTTTTTTCTATTATAAATCTCAAATTGTGGAGTACAGAGGCAAATAAATAAATGATGGGTCTTTGTCCCAAACATTATGGCGAGCACTGTACATTTACACACCCCAAACCTGATGCATTGAGAGGTCTCAAAAGTGAAAAGGCAAACTGTTAAACGGGGGAACTAAAATTGTAAACAGTTAATCTGAGCATAAAATTAAGGGAGAAATTATTTGAATCAACTAAAATTGAGGATTCAAGATGCGTGTGGTGTTTACAAATAGGAGATCAAGGTATAACAAAAGTGAAAACCTAGGACTGTGTGATGGAAAAAGCTGACAGTACGGTTCACAAACTTCCAGAATAAGTAAGTGAGGGGGGCTTTAAGGCTGAGTGGATTGGAATAACAAATTGATCTTATGTGTAAATTTAAAAAATAGTGGCCAGAAAGCCTGCTGTGCAAATTGGGATAAATTAAACTTGGTCTTCCTGAAATAATTCATTTTACATGTTGATAAATTTAGTAAATGCAAACAATTCCTGTTTTCAAATAACTCCATGCACTGGTAATTATTTCAATACGTTCTGATGAAATGCATTTGGAGAATCATTTACATATTTATTTTAAAAATGTGTACAAGGTTGCTTTTACTATGCATACGTTCAGATTTCAGAAGTTCATTGCATTGAAACCAATGTGAACAGGATGCCAAACAATTGTAAATTGTGTGTAGTTTGCTGTCTTGGTCAAAAATAGTTTTGCAATTTGAGTTTTGTATAGGAAATACAAGAATTTAAAGTAGTTTCTATGGTTGATAGTTTCATATTGTATGGAGTTTAATCTATGCAATGTGCCATTGAATTGCTGATGTACAATAAACTATCCATGTATCTCTTAATATATTAAAATTGCGTTTGCACATGTTCACTCTATAAAATATTATTTTATTAACATTTGCCATTCCAAATTCAGTTGCATGTTTATGTTGGGGACTGCTGTAGCAAATAAGTCCCATTGTAATCATGCTTCCTTGACACTGGTGACAAATATATGACAAATGCAGATTGCATTCTCGAAAGTTGTCTCTTCCAAATAGCTTTCTTTTCCAGAATTTATGTGTTTTTCTATTTAAGCAAAGAAAAGGTCAAAATATCTAAATAAGAAATTTGAATTGCATTCTGGCAATGATAGCCGCCACTTCAGTAGACGACTGAACATTTATGACCCTTCATATTCGCAGAACAGTAAATGGACTGGTATATATCTCATTCTACTGTTGGCACATAAAGTATTCTGCATTCAGAAGATCTTCAAAATATCTAATGACTGCTGTGCAATCCTTATGTTCAGACTGCAATGTAAATTCCTTTCTAACCACCTTTGCTCCGTAACAGTCCATACTGTAGTTTGGTGTAAAGCACATTGTAACCAAAAACTAAATGGCAGTTGCAGCTACTCGTCAATGCTCCAATATAATGGTGCTATAATTCTCTGCTTTACTATTGCTCCAATCATTGGTTCCTTCTCTAATCAAATGTCAGCCCACCTCCATATTAGGTTTTCCCAGGACTCATGCCACAGATGACACACAACCTTCCTACTCAACCTGCAAAAACCTTGAACTGATCCCTCACCTGTTCCTTATGTGTGGACCCTTGCTCCCACCCTTCCCTGTGCCCATCTTTACTACTGTTTAAATAGTCAATCTTAGAATGGATAGAATCATAGAAAATAGGTGCAGGAGTAGGCCATTCGGCCCTTCGAGCCTGCACCGCCATACAATGCGATCATGGCTGATCATTCAACTCGGTATCCTGTACCTGTCTTCTCTCCGTACCCCCTGATCCCTTTAGCCAGAAGGGCCACATCTAGCTCCCTCTTAAATATAGCCAATGAACTGGCCTCAACTACCTTCTGTGGCAGAGAATTCCACAGACGCACCACTCTCTGTGTGAAAAATGATCTTCTCATCTCGGTCCTAAAAAACTTCCCCCTTATCCTTAAACTGTGACCCCTTGTTCTGGAGTTCCCCAACATCGGGAACAATCTTCCTGCATCTAGCCTGTCCAACCCCGTAAGAATTTTGTAAGCCTCTATAAGATCCTCCATCTTATAGATATTGAAATATTGGAATCTTATTTAGAACCAGTAGGAAGATGTAAATTGTTCCTTTACACGGATGGTAGATTTTTTGAGCAGTTGCAATTTGTGCAATTGATTGCACGGCGACAAAAGAGTAATGAACCAGTTCTTTGATGCTAAAGTTGCACCAAAATTAAAAGTAAAGGCTTTTTCTGTTGTTTCCTGGACCAATACTTATGGGTGGGATTAGAAAAGATTCTTCAATTGAGTCTAGTAATGATTGATAGGGCATAGTGGAGAGCAGGATCAAAGTACATCTGTTTTTTTCCTTGCCATCAATTTAGTACCTTTTCTTGCCATCAGTTTAGTACCTTTTCTTTGCATCTTGTTTTGATTTGTATTGGCTTTTTTCCATGTTGCCTTCCTCTCCAAATGACATGAAAATGCCAACTTCCTTTTATAGGAACTTCAGCTTTTGTTAGAATATGAACACAGAAATTCATACCAAAGTGTATTAAACATACGTGTTTTTCAAGCTGATACTTCAATGGATAAAATCAATTTTCCAATTAAAACCAATGACATATTTTGGTACTTTACCTTCCCTTGCCAACATTGCATAAGATGCCATATTTCTTATTGCAAATGAAGTTAGCTCACCTGACAAGTTCAAATTACAAATTAAATCAATGAGAAATATACAAAGTTGCTCATCTTTAACTGCAGAGAGTGACTGCAACACACCTTAATTTTTAATTTGATCAATTAACATTAGCATAGCTATGGATGTTAAAATATATGTGATACCTGATAGCACTGACTGAATATTTAGGCTAAAGATAGAAACAACCCTTTCCACATCTCAGTTTGTCGAAGGGTCTCGACGTGAAACGTCAACCATTCGTGCGTGATAGGAACAGAATTAGGCAATTCAGCCCATCAACTCTGCCATTCAATCATGGTTGATCTATCTCATCCATTCTCCTGCCTTCTCCCCTAACTATTGACATCAGTACTAATCACGAAGGATCTCGACCTGAAACCTCACCCATTAATTCTCTCCAGAGATGCTGCCTGTCCCGCTGAGTTACTCCAGCACGTTGTGTCTGTCTTCGGTGTAAACTAGCATCTACAGTTCCTTCCTACGCAAGAATTTATCTCTGTCTTAAAATTAGCCATTAACTTGGCCTCCGCAGCCTTCTGTCGCAGATTCACCCCCGTCTGACTAAAGAAGGTCAGATTCCATGTCTCTAGAGACGCTGCTTGTTCCGCTGAGTTACTCCAGCATTTTACGTCTATCTTCTCTCTCCCGAGGGGAACCGAGCCCTGCCCCGTTCGGTGGCGGTTGCCGCCCCGCACAATGATGGCGGTTGTTCCGGTGTCGGGCGATGCGTTTCCGGTTGGCGGCGAGGGCGGTTGAGAGGTGGGAGCAGTGATTAAACATGGCGGTGCGTAGCGAGGGAGAGCGCGGTTACTGTTGCTGCCGCCGCCGCCGCCACCTTTTACTGGCAGTCCTGTTCTCTGCTTTGAGGAGCTCGACGGCCACCACGCACTGGATTGTAACTGAAGATGGAAAGATTCAGCAGCAGGTGGGCCCGAGCGATGGGTTTTTTTTTGCGGTGGAGGAGGGGTGATTCAGTTGTTGGTGGTGAATGGGGTCCGCAGACTGAAGGGCTGCTCAAGCGGACATTGTGGCCACCCGAGACCGCCAGCTCGGCTCAGCTCGGTTGGGTGTGTAAAACTTTGCGGCCGGAGTCGGATCTCCAGGCCTGTGGGTTTTTTTCTTTTGGGGTGGGTGGGTGGGTGGGGGGGGGGGGTTGACAGACTGGTTCGTTGGGAGGGAGCGATTTCGCAATGTAGCCCGTGACTGGTTGCCAGCCTCTCCCACGGGGCGGTTCCGGTCCTGATCCATAGGAACGCTTGGCGTTTCCAAACATAACAAGTACCCTGTTCCCACCAAGCCGTGGCTTCCCCCGTTCCCGCGACACCACCCCCCCCCCCCCCCCCCCCCAAACAAAAACATAAAAACACGTGAAGTGGAAGCGGCACCTCATGTTCACTCCACTATTCACTAAGATCACGGATGTTCTATCATCTGAGCACGACTTTTTATATATTAACTCCGTATTACTTGAATAGACTTAGATTCCTCAGCCCTCTTTAATGCAGAATTGCAGAGATTCGCAATCGGCTCGAGAAGGAATTTCTTCTGATGTACCCTGAATGTTCGTACCCGTTAAGAAGGGTCTCGACCCGAAACGTCGCCTATCTCCTTCACTCCTTAGATGCTGCTGCACCCGCTGAGTTTCTCCAGCTTTTTGTGTAACCCTCGAGATTTCGATTCCCGTTTCGTTGAGGGAAACCCTATACCCGAGACTACCTCTTGGAGCCTTTAGAATTGAGATCACTACTTATTCTTCCAAATTGGATAGAATTAAAGTCCAATCTGTTAATCCTCCTCAAGCAACATATCTACCATTTTAGAGATCCAACTGGTAAATAAATGCTGCATCCCTTATGTCACAAATATATTCTTTAGGTATGAGGAAGGGCACTGTGCACAATATTCCAAATATATTCTAATGATATTATTGGTACATGTAAAGTTTTGTTTTGCATGCTATCCAAATAGATCAGACATGCCTCTACTTTTGTAAGGAAATCACCTGCAACAAAGGACAACATTTGCTTTTGTACATGCCTTGAGTAATCAAATGTTAATTTTGTGATTCAAGAACACCAACACCATTTAATCTCTCACCAATTAAAAATATTCTGTTTGGGGTATTCACTTTTGTACAGGTACCTGTTATGATGAATTATCTTGAAGATTTTGGAGCATGTGCTGCCAAAAGATCATGACAGGTGTGTAGGAAAGAACTGCAGATCATGACAGGTTATTCTTCCCAATACTTCCTTTTAAGAATTACCTGAACATGTATGTATATGTTATAAAATATAAAATGAAGACTCTCATACACAAAATGATCATATTTTAATTTTGGCCAAGCATCTTTGTGACTCATGGAAGGAAATTCCATCCTTACCTGGTGTTACCCAGCAATCTGGTTGAGGCTGAATTATTTCCTCAATTTCACAATCTAATCCTCCACACCTCCTCTGATTCACCCCAGTCCAATCTTGCCATTGTGACAGGCAGATGAGGGGCACTACTAAACAATCTGATTGAGTATTAGACAGCATTTGAGGTTGTCAAAGCTGAAAATTACACTTTGGTTTTTGTACTCTTTTGTGGATTATGGAACTCGGGGGTGAGGCTGGCATTTATTGTCTATACCTATTTGTCGCTGGAGCTGGAGTGCGTGTCGACCAGATTGTTTGATCAGCAAGAAGAGTTTAATTAAGTCTTTTTGTCATGGAATTGGAGGGAACGTTCACATGTTCCACATGGAACCGTCCCATGCATTAAATTTTCCTTTATGCATGAGACAAAGTTCATGAGAGAGGAGCCAACCGAGTGACCCGAGAACTTGGCGGCTTCAGTACAGGGCCCAACTTGCTCGTTCTTTCTGCATCTTATGGAGTGGGGGGTGGGCAGAGATGGAACGGTGGGCAGGCAGCCGGCCGGCGACCATAGGACTGCGAGTTTGGCGGCTTCAGTGCAGGGCTCGACTTCATCTCCGACTGTGTCTTTTGAATAAAGGGCACGCAAACCCATTGTGACATCATCAGCGAAAGACAGTCGTCTTAAAATTCATTTTGTCTGATTTTTGAACATTTTCAGTAATAACTCGAGAAATAAAGCATGGAATTTTTAGATAAGGCAATTTCGGACTCCACAGGAAAAATCTCTACCGGAATATGTAAAAATTTTACCGTTGGCGCGTCGTATTTTCGCGAAGATGTGATTATACACAAACAAACAAACACTACACAAACACGCATCCAAGATAAGACTTTTAATAGTTAACTAGACCAAGTGGAACCCGTTGGGTCCCGTTCCCTCAACGCATGGTTGCAGGTGGGGGGGTGGCGGGGCCTGTGGCGTCACACACACTAACCACCCCCCACAAACACAGTTATTAACCACCCCCCTTGATATATTAATTTTATTCATTTGCTCCTTTTACTCCACCCCCTGCTGTATCCATTCACAAATAGCCCCCAACTCGCAGGCACAGCTAGAGAGGGCAGGGGCAGAGGGAGGACAGTGACAGAGGGCAAGGGCAGCGGGGGCAGGGCGATGGGGGGTGGCAGAGAGGGAGGGAGGTAGAGTTTATGGGGTGGGGGGGGGGCATGGCGTCACAAGGGAGGGCTGGTTCCCGAACGCAATACTCCCTCACTCCATGCTCTGCTGCCCAGGTCCAGTTGCCGGGCTCGGCCTGCGGCAGCAACCTCCCCGCCATGCGCCGACCCGGGGCGAGTACAGGGCCTGACTTACTCGTTCTTTCTGTGTCTTTTGAATAATGGGGGGGAGGTGGAGTGGTCGGGGGGGGTGACGTCATTCGCAGGCCAAAAAAGAAGGCACGCCTCGCAGACCCCTTGTGACGTCATCAGCGAAATAATCTTTTTTTAATTCAAAATGTCAGATTTTTGAACATTTCCATTCATAACTTGAGCAATAATGGATGAAATTATCAGATAAGGTGATTTAGACTCCAGGGGGAAAATGTCTACCGGAATATGTATTGCCGTTAACGCTTTGTTTTTTCGCAAAGATGTGATTACACACAAACACACAAATAAATACACATTCAAGATCAGAGTTTTATAAGTGTGTGTGTGTGATTATTTATTTATTTTTGCCTTTTGATGCTGCCACAACTGGCTCTCCTATACTGAAATTCTCAACTTTTAAGAAAAAAGGATTAGTGGAAGATTTCACTAAGGAAAATACATTATGTATATTTTTGTATTTCAGTCAGTATTTGTTCAAAGTCTGATTTCCCTTGGCCAGATCATAACCCAATAAAGTACCAGTTAGCTTGTGCTTGCCAGTTTAATAATTCAAGTAGCTTCATGGCAGTTTCAACATGTGTGGTGATAGTTTCTTCAAGATCTGTAAGAAATGAACTGTCCGTCCATCGTCTGATTTTGTAGCTCAGAGCTATATTATAGTTGGGAACATTTCTATCACACTGTGGATACTGGATTAATATGACCACTAACCCTAGCAATGTTACAAAATTTTGAGATTTAAAAAATCAAGTCTGCAATTTATCCCATCAAATAAAGCATAAAAAGAAGTTTAATTTGCCACCTAATTTACTTTCATATCTTCAGTATTAAGAAAGTTATGGCCATTTTCATACTCAGAAATTAGCATCTTGCTCCCCATTGCCTTTCAATTGACTCAACTCAAAAGCTGTGATCTGGAAAAGTTAAAAGCCCATAACTTTCTTAAAAATTAAGAGAACTCAATGAAATTTTCAGTTATTATAGATTGAAGCATTCTGAAACAAATATGAAACAATCTTACTTGGATGACCTGAAATTAAAGCATATAATTAGTTATCTAATTGTAGCTAATTACAAAATTCAATGAGTAGATCTAAACATCTATCCATTTCTTAAGAAAAGATAAACTTTTTTTAAATTGCCTAAGTGTCCAAATAACATTCACACAATAATCCACAATATAACATAATTTTTAAATATCATTTTCATGAATTTCTGGGCCATTTAAATCAGCTAGCGAGTGGGTTTTAGTGGAATGCGGTGGATTGGAACGTTGCGGTTAGCGGTGAAGTCGGGAGGAAAAATACTGTTTGTTCATAGATTTTTTTGGGACCCCATTTCGCAACTTAAAAATATTATTAAAGCCTCCCGAAAAACCAACTTTTAATATAAAAATAAACTATTTATCTTTTCTTCTCCCCTACGCAAAATCCTTCCGGTTGTCGGTGCTCACGGCTTTTGAAGGTGATTTTTAAATTACTGTAGTTAATAAATAATTTAGAGTAATTTAAAAATACCTTCATTCATGAAATGTCGGAGCAATTTTTCTTCCGCAACCAAATCGCCCGACATTCATCGATTTGTCCTGCCTGTTGAAAAACGGCACTTTAAGCCCGCCCCCCTCTGAAAAGCGCCAAAGTCGCGCACACGGGGAGCGGCAGAACTGCAGCGCTGCTCAAGATAAGTTTTGCAACATACCTACTAACCCTTAACATAAAACAGCTTAACATAAATTCTTATCTTGTATCATAAACGTTTATATTTTATGGTTTTCACTTCCAGTACTCTTGCATTGCTTGTTTCTCTTATGGCTGGTCCTAATGCTTCTATTAATTCTTCCGTTGCCAACACGGAGCAAGTTATCTAGTCACCACTGCAAAATGCTTGATGAGATTCAATTGGCTGCATTAATTATATTTCTTTTTTAAAAAAATTAGAAGAATAGGGTCACATAAGGTCACACACAAATATAAATGTTTTTCTTTGCCATCAAATATGAAGTTGCATATAAGATGACAATATTACTTAATCTTTTCACTTATTGAATTGCATAATTATTTATCTTGGGAAAATATGATAAGTTCTATGTGCTAAAATTCCATTACCTGAAAAGGACACTTTAAACATGACATTAGTAGTCACTGTTTTCATGTGGCAGATTATAAACGTTTAAATTGGACGTTTAAGCTTTCTGGACAAAGATGAAGATGCACAATACTGATTAACAGATAAAGGATCAGTTTTTGTATGGCAGTTAATTATGAGTTGAACGTACAATTATTATTGAATTAAAGTTTGTAAATTGATTACCCATACCAGTAAAGTGCATGTGTTTTGTTTGGCCATATTGAAGGTAACCCCATAAATTTTGATTCCATTCACATAAATATATTGCAAGTGTATTCCCTAAAGTCAAGCACCTAATTGGCAGGGTGCATTAAAATCATAGGAATATTCAGTGCTTTGACAGAATCAGGAACATACATGGTTTGATTGTGCACTTTAATTTTTCTGAAGTCGTTTTAATTTAAAAAAAATTAAAAGTCATGAAAAGTGACCATAACAACATTGTGGAAACATTTTAGGATCCACTGTGCATCAAATATATATATATGTATTCTTTAAAAAATATGTATTACTAGTTCATTAATAAATTCTTCTGTTTAATTCCATTTTTAATAGTCATGCAGTATGGAAATAAGCTCTTCGGACAAACTCATTCATACCCCATCTAAGTTAGGCCCAGTTGGCCCATGTCCCATTAAACCTTTTCTGCCCTAGTATCTGTTCAAATGCCTTTTAAATGTTGCTATTGTGCCTGTCTCAACTACATCCTCTGGCAGCTCGTTCCATTTACCCACCACCCTTTTTGGAAACAAAAAATCCCTTGGGCTCTTATTAAATCTTTTCCCTCTCACCTTAAACCTGTGCCCTCTTTGATTTCCCTACTAATCTTATCTATTCCCCATGATTTTTTTACACCTCTATAAGATCACTCCGAAGCCTCCTGTGTTCCAAGGCTACATGGAGTATCTGGCCGCACTAAAAGTATTATGCATTTTTGGTCATCACGCTGTAGGGGAACATGCCATTTAGATGGAAAGAATGCAGAGAAGTATTTTGACGGTGTTGTCAGAATTTAAGGGCCTAAGCTATAAGAAAGTGTTAGCCTGTCTAGGACATTTTTCCTTGAACATTTGGAGGCCGGGGGTGAGTTTGACCAAAACTGAACATAATCACTTGAAGCCAAGAACAATACCTTGTACAACTGCAACATAAGTACCAAACATTTCCCTAACTGATGAAGGCCAGCATGCCAAAATCCTCCTTTACCACTCTATCTACCTGAAATGCTACTTTCAAGGAACTATGTACTTGCACAGCTTGATCCCTCCACTCTACAACACTCCCCAGGGCCCTGCCATTCACTGTGAAGGTCCTTCTCTGGTTTGACTTACCAAAATACAGCACCTTGCACGTATTTGGATTAAACTCTATTAACCAATTATCTTCCCACTTGGCTAGTTGATCACGATCCCTCTGTAATGCTTGATAACATTTTCACGAAGAAGATAGACACAAAAAGCTCGAGTAACTGCAGGTCAGGCAGCATCTCTGGAGAGAAGGAATGGGTGACATTTTGGGTCGAGACCCATCTTCAGAACACCTAATGTTAGTGTCATTGCAAACTTAATAAACATGCTGTACATTCTCATCCAAAAAGATGTATCACAGGTCAAAACTGAAGCAGGATGCTTTCTTGTACTTACTGCATATATGTAACATTCTAGTTTCATTAATTACTCGACTACCCTACAGAATGTACAAAATTGTTTGGATGACAGTTTATAAAAAATGGTTTGCATATTGGAGCTAAAAGACTAAGGAAGTGAAATACAGAATTTTATTTTGCTACAGCTTGTATGCAAATCTTCAGTTCAACAAGGTAAAGTGAGAGCTTAAATCTATCCGAATAAAGATTATGCATCCTTCTAGTGCAGTGCCAAACCAAGTTATAATGCATCTTGATGGATTTCATCTATAGAAATAGGTAAGCATCGTAGGAGATATGCTGAATGTCCTTAGTCTTCTGATGAAAAATGTGGCCCAGAATATCTCTTGATGTCTTTTAATGTCAGCTTCCAACATTGTTATACTTTAGCACTCTGAAGTTAATAGGACCAGTAATGCCTGCTTCCTGCTTGGTAAAGGAGATGGGATAATGGTTTGTCCTTCTAATTTCATATGGTACATATTAACTGTTGAGTTATATAACTTTTGAGTTATATTGAGAGAAAAATATAAAGCACTAAAATTGATATTTGTGTATAAAAAAAGTGATAATTTGACTGCTAGCTATGGAAGTATATTCTGAAATAATTGAACATGTTATAATATTTTTGTTTTTGGCAGGTGGACTCTCCTCTTAATTTGAAACATCCCCATGATTTGGTGGTGTTTATGAGACAAGAAGCTACAGTTGACTATCTCAAAGAGTTGGAAGTAGGTTGAAAAGTAATCTTATGTAATATGTATGAAATTACGGAAGGTGAATTTGTAAAAGACAGATTAAGATGTTAAAACACATCTATAAACAGGAATTATTGTATTATACCATAGGATAAAGAGAAATAATGAAGCAAATTAATATCTGGTTAGCAGGCTGATTAATCTTGTAAACGTATCCATTACAACTTTTTTTGAAAGCAAAATAGAATATACTTGGGACAAGTAACCTTTTGTCCAGGAATGAGAAACTGTTAATTTGGTGGATTTTATATAAACCAGCATCTGCAGTTCCTTCCTATACATCATCTGATGGATTGTTGGTCTTTTAGAATTTGGAAAATTTATAAGAAAACTGGTTCTAACTTTATTCCACTATTGATAAAAGATCACACACCTGCAGTGTTACATCTGTTTCTCTCTCCATGAATGCTGCCTGACTTGCTGAGTGCAGTAAATCTCTGATTATCCACCAGACGATTGTTTAGAAATTTTGATAACTTGACATCTGGCTAACCGTATTTCGAACACTCCTTTTACACCCACAGGGACTGCATTTCCCATGCTCCTTTTAAACCCACCAGAGCATTGTTTCCCATGCCTTTCAAATGTATCTGGTTCACTGCTAAATGTATTAACTAGTATATAACGTCTTATAAAAAGAACTGAATTAAAGATAAGATGGGTTCTTCATAATCAGGAAAAACCATAAGTCCAGCACCACAAGTCTCAAATGTGCAGGATTATCAGTTTGGTGTATTTTCAGCATTTCCTTATTTTAATTTCTGATCTCTAACAGCTGCGGTATTTTTCTTCTTCTGTAAGCTCTGTGAAGTGGATTCTTCTGTTGTTATGTTTTTTTTTACAAATAATATCACTAAACTTGTTTTCTTGTCAATTTTGAATAGTTGAAATCATGTTTGATTGATGCCCCGGTTAAAACTGTACCATCAACTGCTCAAATTGTAGATCCATTTGCTCTGCAGATTTCGATTTGCAAAGCTGAAATTCAAATCCAGACATGAAGTATCATGTGAATTCATGATATAGGGGATAGATATTCTGCTAAACCTGACAAACCAATCAAATTACAGACTTTGACACATAAATTCCACAATTTCAATGTCCTTCGAGGAAGGAGGCAAGAGAACCTACTGTGAGGCTTGAATGCCTGCATTTTGGTGTATTAGCTGCCTTTTAACTGCATCATTTCACAGCAAGAGATGGAAGTACTTTTCAGTAAAGTTGCTGGTTTTAAAAAAGATTCGCAAGGTCAACACAAATTCTCGTGGTTTCGGTAACCACATCAAAAAATGGGAGGGTATGTCTTACAAACAGTGGGTCAATTGAGCAACCTTGAGTGCATGATGTTCATTTGAAACTAGAATGCCACCTTTAATGTGCAATTACAGAGCTAAAAATCAGTGTTCCTTTTAATAGCTACTGATGTGACTTTTATAAACAGATTGAGTAAAAAAGAAAGATTAGTACAAGCACAAATTAAAAATAATATATTTTAAATATTAGCATTATTTTGTTTAAATAATTTATTTCCCTACTCATCTTATCTAGATTGATTGATTGAAAATAAATTTTCAATGAAGATTGTTTGATTAAAAATAAATGATTTTTCATATTTTGGAATAAAGATGATATTGCCGATATATCTGTTGGCTACAGATTAGTTTATGTAAGTTGCAACCTAAAATATTTATTACTAATTGTGCTGATTCTTTTTCCCTTAAGGCTTTTGAAGTAAATTGTTATACTGTTAATCCACATCTAAAATTATCCCCCTGTATCCCTCTAAACCACATCTAAAAACGACCTTATTTACCAAGGAAACGTGGAATAATGTTGTCATTGTTTAAAAGGTAAGCTGTGTAAAGCTCAGTGTTTAACTATTAAAACTAATCATTCACCTTCTCTGTACACAGAAACATTTAGTAGCTCAGAAAATTCATATAGAAGAAAATGAAGATCGGGACACAGGTTTGGAACAGAGACATTACAAAGAGGATTCCGACTGCATTAAAGCTAAAGTGCCTCTTGGGGACCTTGACCTTTATGATGGAACGTATATTTCCTTGGAGAGCAAGGATATCAGGTTTTTGTTCTTTTTTTTACATAGGAAAATATGTTTTAAAAATACTCTTAGTTTAGCTTGAGTCTCCTGAGGTGGACCATTTGCCAGCACAAAGGCGACCTGTCCCCAATCTGCTGCTGACCAAAAAGGTTTCAAGTCTAGCTTACATTGAATAGTGCTTGATATCTCTGGCCTCGACTCTGGCCTCTGGTCCTGGACTCTCCCACTAGTGGAAACGCGCTACCCGCATTCACTCTATCCTGGCCTGTGGTCTTCTTCTTTCATGTCCATGTTTCAAATGTTGACATCGCTGTTGACAAATGTTAACATCCTGAAAAGGATGCAAGCTTCCGGCGACAATCAGTGGGAGCCATCACTTGTTGCAATAGATGATGGGGGTAGCAGAATTAGCTCGGGATACTTCCAGTTTCCAGCTCCGCGACGTGGACGCTTCTGCTATGGGGCCAGGCCTGTGGTGTAGATAGGTTGTCTGACTAATAGGAAATGTAGAATGGTGGAAGCAGTGTCTTTAAATATTTTTAATGCAATGATTATTGCATACCTAAAAAGCAGTTAAAAGCAGCAATGTGAAGATTACAATTAACTCAGGTGTGTTCTTACTGAATGGCAAAATAAGCTTCAGGGACCGTCTCCTATCTTGCACAATTGTACAGTGCCCTCCATAATATTTGGGACAAAGACCCATCATTTATTTATTTGCCTCTGTACTCCACAATTTGAGATTTGTAATAGAAAAAATCATATTATACCTGCATTAAGGAGGCAATAGATTCACCTGACCAATTACAAACACCTGTGAAGCCGTGTGTCCCAAACATTATGGTGCCCTGAAATGGGGGGACTATGTATAAACACAGCTGTAATTTCTACATGGTGAAACCAAAATGTATAAAAATGGCGTTTATTAAAATCTGACAACGTGCACTTTAATCACGCGATTTTTTTTTCTATTACATATCTCAAATTGTGGAGTACAGAGGTAAATAAATAAATGATGGGTCTTTGTCCCAAAACATTACGGAGGGCACTGTATGTAATTTAGTTAACTGTTCTTTCTCAGTGGCATGTTTGGGATAGATAATGGCTTTGCTGGTTTGTTCACAATCATGTTCCGGTCTAGTTTTTGCATTCTGGACATTTTGAAATGTCCTAAAGGTTTTTTTTGATCCCATCTAGCCAAACTGTGATTGCCTGCGTTTTTATTAATACGTTCATGTACATATACAGTTCAGACTTTTTTGTACTTATTCACAGATACCCCGCATAAGTAAGTACAAAAATAAATTCTAATGTTGAAATGTATTTTGGAAAATTTTAAATGGTGTAAATCTCGTTAGTGCCAGATTTTGGACATCGGATCTGTAAGTACATTGCAAAACAAATGATGTTGACCTCCAGGTGTCAATTGCTAAAATGGCTGTTGTCAATTTTTTCATACATTGAATTTTTGTGTATCTTCAAACCAACTTTGTTTCCAGTAGCTTTTATTTTAATGTTTCTTCAGTTTCTTTATTTTAAAAAATGAGTTTGATAAATTATTCTGTTCTTCCAGCCCTGAAGACTATATTGACTCCAAGACCCCATTACCTACAGATCTACAAATGCCAGATTGTACAAAAATAATAGAGCTTCCATTTAGTATTCATGCCTTTCAGCACTTGCGGGTAAATTCTTTTTTTAAATCACCTGGAGTATTTTAGAGATGGCATATCTTTTTTATTTCCTGATGATTGTAAGCTAAAATTATACACAATTACATTTGTACAGTATTTTTCATGTAATTTCTAATTATTCACAAAATAGAGTTAATATGATTTTTTGTATTGGCGGAAATTGAAGATGGTATTTTTTTGTAAGGATAGAAAGATGTTGAAGATGAAGTGACATTCAGGATCTAAGTATAAAGTTATATTTCATATGCAGGTTTTGCAAAACAAATATTTTATATGCATCTTTGAAACCATATTTTCTCTGAATATGGTCTGAAAAAGGGTCTCGACCGTAAACATCACCTATCCATGTTCTCCAGATATGCTGCTTGACCTGCTGTGTTGCTCCAGCACTTTGTGTCCATTTGTGTATTAACCAGCATCTCAAATTCTTTGTTTATACTCTTCTCTGCAAAGACCAGAGTTCCTTGGAAGTGTTTGTATCTGTTATTGGCAATGTAATTGTATGTTTCGAGTAGGAAAATAGCAAAATATTTACCACTTCCAAGTTTAGGATTTCAAAATTAAGGTGACTAGTAATAAATAAAAACTTTTGATTCCAGGGTATTCAAGAGCGTATTAACCTCACAGCGCCAGTATTATCAAAAGAGGATCCTATCTTCGTCAGCTTGTCAAGAAGATTAGGTAGAAGTATTGAAGAAATCGGACATAGAATTAATGCAGCTTTGCTGAAGGTATGGCTTTTATTTTAATCTTTAACTATTTTATAGGCTGGTTACAGTGCAAGTGCATTTGGGATAACCTGGTTATATATTCCTTTGTAACATCCCCATATTTCCTTGAAAAATGCAATTATATAGTTCATGGTCCTTATTGAAAAAGCTACAGTGCCCTCCGTAATATTTGGGACAAAGACCCATTTTTATTGCTGTTTATCAACATAGGACCAAAGTTGTGCCAATGAAAGTCAAAGAAGTCATTATGAGACTGAGAAACAAGAATAAAACTGTTAGACACATCAGCCAAACCTTAGGCGCACCAAAATCAACTGTTTGGAATATCATTAAGAAGAAAGAGAGCACTGGTGAGCTTACTAATCGCAAAGTGACTGGCAGGCCAAGGAAAAGCTCCACAGCTGATGACAGAAGAATTCTCTCTATGATAAAGAAAAATCCCCAAACACCGGACCGACAGATCAGAAACACTCTTCAGGAGTTAGGTGTGAATTTGTCAATGACCACTGTCTGTCGAAGATTTCAAAATTAGGATGGCCAGGTTACAGTTTGCCAAGAAACTTAAAAGAGCAACCACAGTTCTGGAAAAAGGTCTTGTGGACAGATGAGACGAAGATTAAATTATGTCAGAGTGATGGCAAGAGCAAAGTATGGAGGAGAGAATGAACTGCCCAAGATCCAAAGCGTACCACCTCATTTGTGAAACACGGTGGTGAGGTGTTATGGCCTGGGCATGTATGGCTGTTGAAGGTACTGGCTCACTTATCTTCATTGATGATACAATTGCTGATGGTGGTAGCATAATGAATTCTGAAGTGTATAGACACATTCTATCTGCTCAGTTTCAAACAAATGCCTCGAAACTCATTGGCCAGCGGTTCAATCTACAGCAAGACAATGATCCCAAACATACTGCTAAAGCAACAAAGGAATTTTTCAAAGGTAAAAAATGGTCAATTCTTGAGGGGCCAAGTCAATCACCCGATCAGAACCCAATTGAGCATGCCTTTTATATGCTGAAGAGAAAACTGAAGGGGACTAGCCCCCAAAACAAGCATAAGCTAAAGATGGCTGCAATACAGGCAGAGCATCACCAGAGAAGACTCCCTGCAACTTGCAATGTCCATGAATCGCAGACTTCAAGCAGTCATTGCATGCAAACGATATGCACCAAAATACTAAACATGACTACTTTTATTTACATGACATTGCTGTGTTCCAGACACTATGGTGCCCTGAAATGGGGGGGTACTATGTATAAACACTGCTGTAAGTTCTGCATGGTGAAACCAAAATATATAAATTATTATTTTATTATTATTGTTGAAAACATTAGCGACGCAGTGGTGCTGATTTCCGACGGACATGGTGACGGACGCACCACACATCTCCGTTCTCCATGCAGCTGGCAAGCTCCTCTTTTGTCTCTACACATGCGTCTTCCATCAACGTCTTCAGCATCATCTTGATTGGCCATCCTGGGTCACGTCTTCCATTGGTGGGTTCCCACAGCACAACCTTGTTTGCTGGTATTTCTGAGCGGCGGTGGCGGTGGCAGTGACCAGCAAGACTCATCCTTTTCGAGCTGATCTTCTCGGTCAGAGGTGGAATTTCCCCATAGCATTGGTGAGGTGTTCCCTCCAACTGACATTTTGAGCTTTTCTGAGCATTCAGGTGTAGGTACCATCGAGAGACTTGGACAGTGCTCGAGTGAGAGTCCATGCTTCGCACCCTTGCAAAAATATGGTCTCTACAGTTGCATGGAAGAATCTCAGTTTGAGACCCTTAGCCATCCGAGGCTTCCTGATTTTCACCATATTATCGAGGGCTTTCCATACAAACACTTTCCGGACCTTGATGTCATTCTCCGTGCTCTGCATTCTCGCTCCCAGGTACTTGAAGTCCTCCACTTTTTTGAGAGATGCACTGCCACTGGTTTTGAGAGGCTCATGGTCACCAACGTTGAACGCCATGTACTCCGTCTTCTTGGCATTGAGGTGGAGGCCCACTTTCTCGCACTCCGTCTTGACCCTGCCGAGCAGCTTCTGTGCCTCCCTAATCTGGTATGACAGCAGGACGATGTCATCAGCGAAGTCGAGGTCTGACAAGTTGAATGGCCCAATTCTTCTCGAATGCCTTGGGGTGATTGTGAAGCCGAGGTCCTCATGTTCCTCGAGCGCCTGCCTCATGGCATAATCAAGGACAATGACGAAGACAAAGGGAGCCAGCGTGTCTCCCTTTTAGACCCCCAGGATCTCGAACACTTTGCTCTTGCCATCCGGGGTGACAATCTTGGCCGTGGTGCCCAAGTGCATATCCTCAATGGCTCTCGGGAGATGAGGAGGGATACCGTAAGCCTTCAAAATCCTCATCATTTTGCATCGATGAATCGAGTCTAACGCCTTCTGGAAGTCTATGAAGGTTAGGACAGCTGGCAGTTGTTATCCTTCACCTCAATTATTCTTCGGAGGGCAAGGATCTGTGTGACCGTGTTCCTCTTCTCTTTGAAGCCGTTCTGATTGTAACGTAGCTTCGGGTCGATAGCAGCCCTAATCCAGTTGAGAATCAAGCGGTTGTAGACCTTGGCCAAGGCACATGTCAGGCTGATGCCACGATAGTTGTCAGTCTTGTTCAGGCTCCCAGTTTTGGGGACGGGGATGATGTTGGATTGTGACCACTGTGTTAGCTTGTTCATTCGCCATTAGCGCTGTGTTGCAGAACTTGAGCATGATGTCGTCGAGCTCACAGTTTTTCCAACACCTCTGGAGATATGTTATCAGGGCCTGGACTCTTCCCATGCTACAGCGAGGTCTTCACTTTTCGCAGCTCCTCCATGGTGAAGGGGCTGTCGTGAATCTGTACATCCATGAGGACAGTATAAAAATGTCCTTTATTAAAATCTGACAATGTGCACTTTAACCACATGTGATTTTGTTTCTATTACAAATCTCAAATTGTTGAATACAGAGGCAAATAAATTAATTATGGGTTTTTGTCCCAAACATTATGGAGGGCACTGTATATAATTAATCATATTCCACGTGTTTATCCCAATTGCTTTGCTAATTTTTTCAATTCACTTTATCCAATTCCCTTTTGAAACTCCCTGACATCAGTCTGAAGAAGGGTCCCGACCCAAAACGTCACCCATTCTTTCTCTCCAGAGACACTGCCAGTCCCGCTGAGTTACTCCAGCATTTTGTGTCTGCCTTTGATTTAAACCAGCATCTGCAGTTCTTTCCTACACCCTTCTGAAACTTGTTATTCAATCCGTTTCCACCACATTTTCAAGCGGTGGAAATTAGATTTGTAGTAAATCCATTTTTGGAACATACCCCATCCTCTGGTTCTTTCATAATACATATAAAATCTCTGTCATTTGTTAGTCACGCTACTCAGTATGGAACCGTTTTTCATTATTATGTTACCAAGACTATTCATGATTTTGAAGGGCTGGATCAGATCTTAATCTTGTGCTCGAAGGAAAACAACCGGCTTTACCCAGTCTCTCCACTTACATTTTTTTACCCTTAGTGCCATTCCCACAACTCGTCTCTTTTTAAAGTAATTGGTAAAAGGATTAGAAGGGTGAGTTGGAAGAGATATGTTCACATATGGTTTGTGCGGGGGAGGGGTGAAATGGGTGTAAAAGGCAAATCCTATGACATCTTAAAGAATTTGAATCTGTTTTTAAACTTGTTATTTGCGAGCTGAAGTACTAAAAAGTGTTAATAGGCCAGATAGCCGTTTGCAACTAATGTGGCTTCATGCTTCTCTTTTCAATAATTGATTGACCCTTTCTATCCTTTTTATCAAAACCGTCAATCAAACTGTAGGTTACAGAAATTCGCCCTTACAGAATTCACAAATCATTACCCTAAAATTCACCTTGACAGAATTTGTGTAGAATATATAAATTGCCACTTTTTTCAATGCCTATTTTTGCATCTCTTAAGTGTTGAAGTATGCTTAGGAAGAGAGGGGGACAAGGAGAACATGGAATAATGTTGACAGCTAAGGTAAAAGACAATCCAAAGAGATTCTGCAAGTGTATTACGGACAAAGGAATACCTGGAGAGAATAGACCCTATTAAAGATCAATAAGATCATCTATTTATGGAGCCAAACAAAATAGGTGAGGTGTTAGTGAATATTTCTCGTCTGTATTTACTGTGGAGAAAGTCATGAATGCTGGGGAACTCTGAAGTCTTGATGAGAGACCACATGACAGAAGAACATGTCTGAAGACTAAGAAAGGAAATAAATCCCCAGGTCCTGATCAAGTGTGTCCTAAAACATTTTGGGATGCGAGGGAAGATATTGCAGGACATTAGCTTGGCCTTTGACGAGGTGCTGTGTAGTAGGCTGGTCTGGAGGGTTAGATCACATGAGATCCAGCATGAGCAAGGCAAGTGGATACAAAAATAGCTTGAAGGTAAGAGAGAAAAGGTGGTGAGAGAGGTTTGTTTTTCATGCTGGAGGTCTGTAACAGTGACCCTGTGTCCCGAGGATCGGTGCAGGGTCCACTGTTGTTTGTTATTTATATTAATAATTAATGTGAATATGAGTGGCATAGTTAGTAAGTTGGTGGATGACACTAAAATTGATAGAATAGTGAACAGTAAGAAAGTTATCTAAGACTGCAATGAGATCTTGATCAATATTGCCAATGTGCCAAGGAATATTGCCAATGGGCCAAGGAATGGCAGAATGGCAGATTTTAATGCAGATAAATGCAAGTTGTTGCATTTTGGCAAAATAAACCAGTGTGTAACTGGCACAGTAAATGTTAGGGCCCTGGGGAGTGCTGTAGAATAGAGCAATCAAGTGATTCAAGTACATAGTTCCACGAAAGTGGCAAAACAGCTGGACAGGATAATGAAAGAGTGAAAACGCAGATGTACAAGACATTGGTAAGGACATATGTACTGTACACAGTTCTGATTGCCGTGGTATGGAAAGAATGTCATTGATTGATGATGTGACTTCTCGTTATGGAAAACCGTGGTATGGACCGTTTTCTGGGAATGCAAACCCCAGTGGTGTAACCTGGGGTCATTGGGTGTTTTGGGTCTTTCAACATCAGGCACCCTCACCCAGGTGAACCAGACCATAACTTGTGTTCAGGTGCCATTCACTCCTCCCCATGGACCTCCTCTCCTGATCCAGAGCCATCTCGAGGCTTTCTCCGCTGCCTCTTTGGTGTTCTTGATAGCTCTTCTCCTCTCCATTCCATTGATGCCCAATGCACTTAAAGCTTTGTCGAGCGATTGCTCTGCAAAACCTCTGCGACCAACCTCAATGGGTATACACCTTGCCTTCCAGCCCTGCTTACGGCAGTCTATGACCAGCTCTTCGTACTTGGTCATCTTCCTCTCGTGCGCCTCCTCCAGACGGT
Organism: Raja brachyura; assembly: GCA_963514005.1. Next base: position 16,000,892 of record OY740798.1, on the reverse strand, counting down.
CTTCCCAAGGTTGAGAGGGATATGGGTAAAAAATGAGACAAGTGCAGATAGGCATCTTGGTCGGCATGGGCAGGTTGGGCCTAATGGCCTGTTTTTGTGACGTATTACTGTCATTCGCTATTGCATTTTCCAAACTCAAATTACTTTAGAAAACTATTGTACTTGTTGGTTGAGACATTTCAAATGTTTTGCTTATTTTTCAACTATCTGATGTCTGTGTATGATGTGGCAGCCGTTAAAATAAATCATACGCAATTGAATATACTAGTTTAAAACTTGTTCTTTCGTATTTCTTCCTGCTTGTTCAATTAGTAAAGTACCTGAAATTTTGCTACGCCATTTATGACCGTTATTCGGAAACTGATCCTGTTATGAATCTGTATGCAAAGAAAACTTCTCAAGTCGCCTCTAGTCATATTGTTTTCTATCTAATTAAATGTTTGGTTGTTTCTCCATTAATGTGTTGGGCCCAAGGATAAGACTTAGACTGGATTTCTCCCCTGCAACTTCTCACTATATAGATTTACATCATATGGAAAAGAGGAGTTTTTGTTGGAAGGTTTTGATGTGTTTGTTAGATTTGTCGAAAATGGTGGTTAAAGCAGTTTAATTTGGATTTTGGCATTCTCCAAGGGAAAGTTTCATAAATATTTGTGGGTTTTTTTAAACGCATTCCCTAATTTGACTGACATTTTGCAAACATAGTTTTATGGCTAGGTGTATATCAAATATTTTCTAACTGTCTTCAATCACGTTGTCACGCAGTTTTCTTAAAGCCAAAATGTCAAAGCGGGATAAATTACTTTCTGCTTAATTTAATGTGACCACATACCTTAAAACGATTCTAAATCTCTCGTTTGAATATTATCACTAATTATGACATCAGTTTTTAACATTCTACCCAATTTATATCAAGTTTAATGCTTCAATATGTTTTTCCTGAATTTGCATAAAACATTTTAGAATTATCTAAAATAATATGATCAGTTTTTTTTTGTTGCATTCATCTTTGCAAGTTTTAGTTGGGATAAAGTGGGATTTTAATTGGGATAAAGTGAAGGGAATTGTATTGTCAGATTTCAAATATCCAGATTTATACAAACCAGTAATTTTTATCTGTTGCTGTTACTTTAATGCTGCGTCCATTTTTCTTTTTTTTTAGAATACATCTTCATGGGTGTTATATAACTTGGCTTCTTTTTATTGGAGGATGAAAAATGAGCCATATCATGTAGTAGAATGTGTTATTCGGGCACTACACTTTTCTCCACGGTAAGTCTCCAAAAAAATTGGGAAAAGATTCTATTAGATCTTTGCTACCTACAGTGTGGGTATCTTCTACTTGATTTCTCCCTCAGCTAACATGACCAAGGATGTAATGATCACTTGCATGCCTCGTTTGCTTTCTGTAGAATGGCCAATAACGACTGACTTTTTAAAGCAAAAGTAAATGGCATACTGGCTGTTATGGCAAATGGTATTTAGAAATAGACAAGTATTGATATAATTGCTCAATTGTTGGTAAGCCACAACCTGAACACTATGTACAGTTTTGGTTTCCTTAATTAAGAACAGATAGAGTGGCATTGTAAGAAGCATAAAAGAGATTACCGTAGCAAATTCCTAGTATGAGAGAATTTTTTTTTTGTAGTTGAGAAGAATAATAGGTCATGTTATTGAAATACATATGATCCCAAGGACGTAGGACGGAATAGATGTTGCGATGTTTCCACTCGTGAGAGGGTCAGTTAACAAGGGCATGTGATTATGAGATGAGGGAGCAGACATGAGGTGTGGGAATTTCTCACAGGGTAGTGAATCTCTGCAATTCTATCCTGAAGCTTTGGCGGCTGGACCTCTAGATGTATTTAACAAGAAGGTAGATCAAGAAGAGGTCATGAAATTGAAGGCCATGTGAAACTAGCAGAGAAGAACAACTGAGGCTTGAGATAGATCAGCTATATTTGTATTGAATGTCTGGACAGACCTGGGGAGCCAGGTGGTCTACTCTTATTTTGTTCTTGTCTACACCACATACATAGAAGTTATTTTGTTTATGGTTATAGAAGGACGGCAGGTTAATAGAAATGTTACAGTTGCTATTGGACTTTAATATTCCGTTGATGATTATTTTGTATAGCGGAGGCCCATCATCAGTTTTGTACCAATTTGATTGTCTCCTCGAGGTTTGGAGCTTGTATTTGATTTTAGTAGCAGTTCTACCTGTGGCAGGAGGGAGGTGCACTATGTGCCATGAGTCAAGAATGTAGGTCTTATCTTTCTCAGAAGAAAGATGCAAGTTATCGACACTGGTAGGGCTTTAACGAGCTAGATATGCTGTGTTTTAAGATTTTTTGTGTGCCAAATCTACCAGCTGACAGAAGTGATAAAATGCATAGTATTATAATTAGCTGCATAAAGAGTTATCTTGTACTCCAGTGCTTTATGTTTACTGGAAACCATGAACCCATCATATCTATTTTGTCCTCAGAATGTGGGCCAAAACAAATGGTTAGAACTATTTTCAATCCTAAGTATACCAAAATTACAAAACTGTAATTTTATAAATATGGCTGAATGTACAGATCCATAATTGAACCTATCAAAATAAGTTATGTTTGCGCCAGATGCTACTATACACGATAATACAGGTCTTCATATTTGAGAAAATTTGTATTGATGTGTTGAAAGCAGCAGCTGTATTATTTTGTTTCTATCTCCTGAAGCAAAGTGTGACAAAATGTTGTGAAAGTACAGAGAAATGAATTTAATTTGAGATATAATATGCAATATCTAAATTTGATTGATTGTGTACATTTTCTTTAACAGGCAACATAAAGATATAGCATTAATGAATTTGGCCAACGTTTTGCACCGGGCTCATTTCTCAGCAGATGCAGCCATATTGGTTCATGCAGCACTTGATGTATCCACTGACTTTCTTACAAGTCATTATACTCTTGGAAACATTTATGCTGTAAGTACACTGAATATTTTAGCAATTTGCTTTCCATTCATTTCAAACACTTTCACAGTTCTGTGCTGCACTTTTCATTATTTTTATTATATTAATGTTTACATAAAACAAGTTGTGAGAGCGACGGGATATACTACTGTTATATGGATTTGCTTGATTTTTATTGCAATTGTGCGTTGTTTTTGTAGATTCATTGTTAAGTACCCAAACACACAATCAGTTTGATCACCTATAACTCTAATCAGTATTTATGGTGTTGCCACAAAAAACTCTGAAGCGCTTTATTTACTATGTCATTTTAAATGGAATATTCCAAGAAGGATAGTGGTCAAATTTCCATTAGTTTGCGTGTGCTGGTTATGACATACGTATAGGATGCAATAGAACTTTATTCATCCCAGGAGGGAAATTGATCTGCCAGCAGTCATAAAAACATAAAAACATGAAACATTAAATTAAACTGACGAGTGGAAAGGATTGGGGAGGTGCAAAGATTTTGGGGGGTGGGGGGGGTCAGTCACTGTCTAGCATACGACAGAAGGGGGAGGAGTTGTACAGTTTGATAGCCACATGGGAAGAAGGATCTCCTGTGGCATTCTGTCCTGCATCTTGGTGCAACCAGTCTGTTGCTGTCTTGTATAAGTTAGAAGTTACAGGTTGAGGGGGAATGGGGCGATTCTGTGAAGGCACATCATAATTGCAGTGTATCTCATAAATGGTGTACATTTTAGCTATTAGACACAATTATGTTAGGTGTATGAGAATGTGTAAGATAATGAAGCTGTGTTTAATTTTGAATGAAAGTTTAAAATGTGTGTTTTTCCTTTACAGATGTTGGGAGAGTATAATCATTCGGTACTCTGTTATGACCAGGCATTGCTTATAACTCCTGGCTTTGAGCATGCATTGAAGCGGAAGCATGCTGTTTTGTGCCAGCAGAAGCTGGAGCAGAAATTAGAGGCACAGCACAGGTGTGGTAGAATGGAGAAGTAAAAATACTAATTTGTTTTTACTGTAGAAAATAACTGCAGATTTTCCGATGAACTTTCCTGTTTATCCATAAATCCTTTAGATTTTCCGTGTATCTGATTTTTTTGTCAACTAGCTGTTATCCAGCTACTGTTGAATATATTTAACTCTTTGAAATGTGGTTCTTCTCTGTCATTGGCTTGCTGCAATTACTTTTGCTGCTTTTGTGGGGGATTCTGGTGAAAACATAATTTTCTGTTTTACCATTGTGCATGTAACTAATTCCAATCGATAAATTTTACACTTTTCTAACAATTGTACGTAAAAGATATTTTTAGGATAGAAGCACTGTTCCCAATCCTGCTAAAATATTGTGAAAAGCTGCAATTTGAAATGTTAATATGGCACAAGAGTAAATTCACACCTTTTTGTGTGTGTGTGTGTGTGTGTGTCACAGTTTCGCCCCATTTACATTTTGCCGTTGTGATTAGTTCTATTACGTTGTTTCATATATTTAGATCTCTGCAGCGGACATTAAATGAACTGAAGGAGTACCAGAGGCAACATGATAACTATTTGAGACAGCAGGAATTGTTGGAGAAGCACAAAGTCATGCAAGACCAGCAGCTGCTGAGAAACATAATCCATGAAACACAAATGGCGAAAGAGACTCAGCTAGGTAAATTCAATCTTTTTGTTTGAATAGTGCAATATTTCAGTGGGTTGTGCCGAAACCCAGAATCAGTAAATCCATATAGCAAACCATATTCTGAGAAATGTTTTAAATTTCGTTATTCTGTACCCGTAATGTGATTATCACTGACAAGGCTGACAACTGTTACCTTGATAACCTTTAAATCTCTGCAGTCCAGGCAAGGTACTTTCAAACCATGTAAAAAAAGGAACCGCAGATATTGGTTTACAAAAAAAAAGACACAGCATGCTGGAGTAGTTCAGCGGGCCAGGCAGCATCTCTGGAAAACATGGATATGTGACGTTTTAGGCCATCCCTTCTTCAGACATAGTGCGGGGAAGCTGAGAGGAGAGGCACGAAAAAGCCTGGCAGATAAACGATAGATTGGGGGGGGGGGGGGGGGTGGGTTGTTGATAGGCAGATGGTACTCCAACATTTTGTGTATTTTTTTACTTTCAAACTACTCTTAGGTAGGGAATTCCAGTATTTAGATTCAGCTGTGATGGAATAGTGATATGTTTCCAAATGGCCTTGATGTCATAATCATAATAATCATAATCATCCTTTATTATCCAAGTATGTTTTGCAACATATGAGGAATTTGACTAGGCATACAGTCATACCAATGAACAGCAACAACACACAAAATACATTTTAACATAAACATCCACCACAGTGACTCCTCCACATTCCTCACTGTGAAGGAAGGCGAAAGAAAAAGTTCCGTCTCTTCCCTTCTTTTTTCTACCACGGTCGGGGGCCTCGAGCCTTCCGTTGTTGGGACGATCTTGGCTCCCGTAGCCGGCGGTCGGACCCTCAGCATCTGGACGATCAAGCTCCCACATTGGGGTGATCTCAGCTCCCCACGCCGGGCGATTGGACGCCAGGTCAGGGCTAGTCGACCCTCTTGCAACTTTGGAACTTCCCAACATCAGCCTCTACCTGAGACTGCGAGCTCCTCAATGGTGAAATCCGCAGGCTACGGTTGGAGCGTCGATCCCAGGCAAGGGATCACAGGCTCCGATGGTAAGTGCATGGCCCCGCGGTGCAGCTCAAAGTCAGTCTCGAGCAATGCTGCCAGCTCCATGATGTTAGGACGCAGAGCAACCAGAGATATGATCTGGAAAACAATCACATCTCCGACAAGGTAAGAGATTGAAAAAAAACACACATAAAACAAACCAGAGAACATTAACACAAAGTTTTAAAATACACCAAAAATAACAAAATATGACGCCACCCAGTGGAATACAGTGTGACCCTGTATTCCAGGTGGTATTCCAATTGCGCCTGCTGCCTTTGCCTTCTTAACTAGTAGAACATTCCTTGTCTCGATGCTCCTTTAAATGCAATTTTGAACTTTCAGATTCCCTCTTCAAATACCTTTTGGTACAAGTTATAAAACAAAGTAGTCACTTTTAATATTGTCATCTCTCCAAGGTTAAGTTGATTTATCTTTGGAGGGAAATGTTTCAAAGAATGTGGAGTGATCGAATTTAAACAAAAGACCTTCTGGAAGCAATTTTAACCCTTTTTTTTAAATAACTTCGAAGTGTAATGCCATTTGAGATGATTAGCAAAAATGGGATTAGTGATGTACCACAACACAGAATTAGTTTTTAAATCTTATACTTTTAATTTTTTCTTAAATCGTATAGATTTAAATTTATCGATTGCTTTGCCATAATAGGTAATAAACTATCTTGGAGACAATATATAGCTGCCTATTTATAAAAATGGAACACACGTTGCTGGAGTAACTCAGCAGGTCAGGCAGTACCTCTGGAGAACATGGACAGGTAACCCAAAACATCACTTGTCCATGGTCTCCAGAGGTACTTCCTGACCGGCTGAGTTACTCCAGCATTTTGTGTTCTTTTTTGTAAACCAGCTTCTGCAATTCATTGTTTCTATTTTCTTGGAAAAATCAGATGAGAAATGGACATTGTAAAATATGTAAAATGTGATACTCCAAAATATAAGATTAGTAAAGTTATTCAAAAATGACAAGAAAATTAGATCAGATTTTTTAATTTTCTAGGAAACCATCAGATTTGTCGTTGGATTAACAAGCAACAAATTTTATACTGCCAATGGGATCGTCCCGTGCGCTACACCAGAGGAGACCTATTTGACGCAGTTGAACATGTACAGGTATAAAATTTTAATATATATATAGTTTGATATTGATATTGACAGTGCTGCTATGTTGGGAATAATCTCCTGCCTTTCACACTGTGATGAATTTCATTTTTGTTTGGCGAGGAGAGCAGTATGAGGAAAAATATTGGGGAGGCCAGGTTAGTGGTGCAACCACTCAATGCTGAGGTGTGGAGCTCAGGGATGCATCTTGTTCAGCACTGTGTGTGTGTTTGTGTGAATGTGATCCATTGTTGGTAAGTGTGGCACTTCTTTCACGTGTTGACAGAGTGGCCAGAACCTACAGTCTTTCTCATCTGTTGAATGTTATGAAAACTGCTGTCTCTCCAAACCTGAAAAGTCATCTGTCCGTATCCTTCTACGGGTCCGTATCCTTGCAGCGGTTTCTTGTTAGCTTATTTGGTCCTAACTCCAAATGACATGTTGATTCCCAACCATGTTTTCCTTTATTTTTCCGCTTTAATAAATCTAATTTGGCACCTTTACTGGAAAGCTTACCCAAATTTGTGATATCAGAGGATGGACATTATTGTACCATTCGGTGATTATTTTAGAATTTTGGAGCATTATGCTGTCTCCATTTTTGTTTTGAACATGAGTAAAAAATGATATATTGCCTCTTTTAGTTTGGTGACGATAGTTCTACATCCAATATGATGCCTGTTGAGATGAGATTTGCAACAAACGTAACGTGGAGCAGCATGAAGCAGCAGTATCCAACACCACCAGCAATTCGATCTGTGCTGAATGTATGGGGGAAGGATTTCTCAAATTACAGTGTAAGTGGAGGGTGGGGGAAGTGCATGACAGTGCATGGTGTCATTTTTGGTTTCTTCCCATATCATGTACTTATGTCGATGGGGTGTTTATTATGAAGGACCCATGTTCATAACTAAAAAAACATATTTCAGTAATATCGATTTCCAGGATTTTTGTTTTTGCATCAATTCAAGTAAACATCCATTAATTTTCTTTTCCATTGGAATCTGAATTACTTTTTTTACAATCTGACGTAGATTTTATTTTTAATTAAAATTGAAATTATCTTTTTTTTTAAATGAAAGGTTACAGAATAAATGTGGAGCTTGCTTCGGCTCCAAGCTATGAAAGCTTGATGTACAACAGCAGTAAGTCTGCCTGCCCCATGATATATAGTATTCTGCGTTGGTATAATCAACGCAAATGACTCATCGTGGTCTTTTTTATGAACCCCAAGGTAGAGAATCGCTTTCATATATGCTGCTGTGCAAAATAATAAGGCATTTTCAGTATTTTTGTTCAATCTGTAGGGCACTAGATTTCATTTTTGTATTTTCCTTCTAGCATTCATAGAAGGAAAAAACAATTATACAGAAGTCTCTGCAGCTTGCCTTGGTATACCTGGTCAAGCCCATTACAAAATGGTGAAACAGGATGTCTGCACACTTTAGTTCAATTTAGAGAGACAGCATGGAAACAGACCCTTTGGCACACCGAGTCTGCACCGACCATTGATCACCCGTAACCTGTCCTATGTGCCTAAGACAATTTACAGAAGCCAATTAACCTACAAACTTGCACGTTGTAGCACCCAGAGAAACCCAACACAGTCACAGGGAGAACGTACAAACTCTGTACTGACAGCACCCGTAGTCAGTATCAAATCAGGGTTTTTGCCGCTGTAAAGCAGCAACTCGCCATTGTTGTATGGAAATGGGAAGAGATATTAATAAATACTTCCTCGTAGGTTAATTAGACTTTTATTTGTACAGAAATATTTGTTCATTTTTTTCTTCTATGTAGAAATTTAATGGAAAAATAATTGGTTGATATCAACTAGAAAAGATGAAATTACAGGCCAAACTGTATTAAAGAATGCAATATTTGTATGTTGTTTATAATGGCAGGAGGTATTATGGCCGAAAAGACTGGACTGTATGCGCACATATCCCACACTTCCCACTGCAGCTGATCTACCAACGTACTTTCTACCTCCAGAATACAAAGGTTTTAGGTAAAGAAGTGGATGAATGTTGAACGTCCTGTTTGATTATAAATAGTATTTTGTAAAATACTGGGATTTCACAAAACTGAAAGTAGTTTTCAAGAAGGCATATATGCTTTCTTGATCTTTTGTCAGTAAATGATTGGGTAAATGAGCCAAAGAATAATAATAATATAATATCAAGGGGGGTGGTTAGTGTATGTGTGAGTGGGGGGGAGGGGGTGGTTGGTGTTTGTGTGACGCCGCAGCCCCCCCCCCCCCCCCACTCTTCCCCCCCCTGTGTGTGTGTGTGGGGTGGTTAGTGTGCGTGTGATACCGCAGACCCCCCCCCCCCCCCCCCCAACGCAATCTTGCGTTGAGGGGACGTGTCCCAACGGGTCCCCCTTGGTCTAATCTATATACTTTTAAAACTCTGTGTGTGTGGGTGGGTGTATGTAATTTTGCCTTTGAAACTTATTTTCTTGAAAACCGGACACAAATACGCTGAGATTTTTACATATACACTTACGAATCGACTCCTCCCTAAATTTGATCAAATATTTCCCCAGATTTTTAATAAAGTTGTTCACAAAACGGACTGTTTTAAAAAAAATCAAACCATTGCGACAGCTGCGGACGTCACAATGCCCTTGCCCACGGCACAGCCGCCACCCCCCCCCCCCCCCCCCCCCCCCGCACTAGATTTAAGCAGATGTTCTCAACACACAGACGCACTTTCCACCACCCTTTCTCTTTCCCACCCCCCCCCCCCCCCCGCACTAGATTTAAGCAGATGTTCTCAACACACAGACGCACTTTCCACCACCCTTTCTCTTTCCCCCCCCCCCAAGTCATTTTTTTGCCTCCCGCTGTGCTACGGACCAAAGATTCAGAGGGAGTAATGGCCGCCAGGGCCACATTCTCAGCGCGTCCCCCACGCGACGATAAGGGCCACCGCCATGCTCTACAATCGGGCGGGGTAGACGGAGAGGGTTCAGAAGCAAGCCGGTGACCGGCGGTGACATCCGGATCCGCAGAAGTTGCTCGTTCTTTCTGTGCCTTTTGAAGAATTGGAGGGGGGAGTGGTCCTGAGGAAAGGGGAGGAGGGAAACAAAGGCATTTTCGCGGGAAACAAAGGCATTGTGACGTCAGCAGCTGTCCAGCGGCGATATTTGAAAAAAATTTGTTTGTTGAACAATTTTAGTGAATATATCGGGAAATAAATGACAACATTTACAGAGGAGTGGATTTCTAAAATGATAAGGTAAATGGCTACTGAAATATGTAAAAGTGTCACCATTTTGGCGTATGATTTTCAAGGAGATATGTTTCAAAGGCAAAATGATACACACACACATACAGGTTTCATAAGTATATGAGAAAGATAGATATCTTAGGCTGCGTTAAAGGCATTTGATGCGTTCTATTTCCGCTCAATTTAACCTTTCGATTCAGATTAGCAGCCAGTAATTGCTGAGTTAATTTGTTGTTTTCCAGTGTCCGATCACTTTTGACACCTTCAGAAAACCAAGAGAGAGATGTGACTGATCACCCTCCAGACTGTTCTTCTGTGGTAGATATCCACAATAATGAAAAACTCTATCAGATAGTGAAAGAATTGGAAAACAGGTCAGATTTGAAATCTGGAGTACCAGACCACCATGCCAAGCAGGTAATATTCTCACCTGCACATCACATTGTGGACGAAAGTCCAAACAAAACTTTTGGATGCTGAAAAAAATGAAATAACAGCAGAAATTGCTAGAAAAAGACTGAGCAGGTTTGGTGACATACAAGCAGAAAATGAAACACAGTTTGCCTCAGGTAAAAGGTCTGATGAAAGCTGTTTGACCTGAAATGCAACCACTATTTCTCTTTCCGTGGTTGCTGCCTGGCATGCTGAATGTTTCCAGCATTTTCTGTTAAGTGGATATCTTGTTTTACCCTGAACCACTTGTAAAGCAATAGCAAGGTATTGTTGCAGCATGTTTAATTGAAAGACAATCTGGTGTCAGTCTGCAAAAGAGCTAGAATCCTATGAGTGACCATGAAATGAACTTGACTGAACTTGCAGACAATTACACTGAATTTATTTACGCTTCAGATATAAGCAAAAGTTCAGGCTTTTTCAGTTCATGTTCCGAAATACCACCCATTGGGGAAAAAACAAATTCAGTGCTAAGATCTGCATCAATTTAAACTGACCTGTTATTATTAAATCTTCAATTTTAAAAAAATGAATGGATTCTCCGTTGAGTTGGTTTTGTGCAAGCTGAAAAAGCCTGGTAGGATGTTCGACAAAAACCTAATGATTGCGCTCAAATCTCATTGAACAAGATTCAACTAATTGATAGATACAGTGAAAATATTATAAATAATATTTGTGATTGTCAATTAAAAAGTTTGTGCTATATACATCAAGTTAAATAAAGCCATTCAAGAATTTTTGCTGTTGACTGCCTTAATGAAAAGAACTGGCACAGCTAAGGAAAATACTTAATAGCTGTAAAATATTTTGTACTTCCAAATTATTGATTTGCTGTCCATGGCTCACTTTTATCAAATTTGCTTCTATCTGTTAAATATTTTAACGTTTATTTATCATAGTTATTTCAGAGTGATTGAGATATATTGAGCTATAGTGAGTGACAATGCCATAGTTTTATTTTGCTTATATTCAATAATGAAACATTCAGTGTGCAAAAGGTGTACAATATGATTATATGGTGTGTGGTTATTTTGGATATTAGAATTACAACTTCAATTTGTTTGTATTTGAATAGGCTCTTTCCTCTCACTTAAATATTATTGAGGATCAAATTGGAAAAGTGATTTCTCAAGCTATTGAAAAGGTGAGAAAATAATTATGTCTGATGAGAGATGCGTAAAAAATTGATACAATCTTCAGTATTTTCAAAATGTATTTGTAAAAATATGTAGAATGTGGTCATCCGTTCACTATTCAGTTTGTTTCTGGTAAAAGGAAAAGTTTTTTTCAATTCCATGCTTTGCAAAAAAAATAAATGAGCATACATTAGAATGCTGATTTAACACAACTGAGCAGTTTCATAAAGGGTTATTACATAGAATTGATTTGTCTCCTATGTAAGTTATTTTAGATTTGAAGAAATGCTATAAACCATCATTAATTCTTTTATGTTCCCTTTTTACTGCATGTAAAATGGAAGGTGAATTTTGACCAAAGTGCACCATCTAAGTGGAATAAAACGCAACTATGTAACATTTAGTTTGACTTTCTATTAACATTTTTGTAAACAAGTTCAACAAATCAGTAATTTACCTTGTTAGCATACTTATTGCATTTATAAATTGGCTTCAATGGCACTTAAAACCAATTCTAAGTTATGCTCTGTAATATGGAAAGAGTACTTAGTAGAATTATTTTTGCAAGCTCATTATGGTTCTCAACAATTGTCTGCATAACAAATAATGAGGGTAAGTACTACAAACTATATCATATTTTACCTGCTAGAAATCTGAAATAAGAAATCTTGACAGGCACTAGAGCACATTGACCATAAAATTATTTTGATAACCTCAGATACATACTTTTCTTCAATAAAAGGCACAAAGTGTTGGGATAATTCAGCCGTTACTCCAGCACTTTGTGCCTTTTTTTGGTAAACCAGCATCTGCATTTTCCTGTGTCTATATATTTTCTGCAATTCTGCCTCTGTCATGGGGATATTAATGTTTTAAAATGGCATGAGGCTTGAGAGAGCACAAAGTCAATATTTAGGATGATTGTATTGCTGTAATCTGGCATACACTGAAAGGAACATTTGGAGGGTATTGCGTACAAACTTAATTTGGAGGGTATTGCCCACAAACACAAACTGATGTGCATTTCACCTGCCAATTATTCTGTTAAAATGTTACTGCAAACTCTTGGGTCCATATTATAGAATTCCATATCATATGGGGAAATAATTCTGCCCATTGTGACAGTCAGGACTCTTTGGATGAACTACATAATTAGTTTCTTTATGCTCTCCTTCCCAAATAATCCCCTATCCTATTCTCCAAATGGAGCATACAAACATTGAAACATTTGGCTCATCGAGTTTGCGCCTGCTATCAGCAGGCCACTTATACCAATTCTGAATTGAACCCATTCATTTAGTCTCCCAACATTCTAATCAACTGTAAATATATATACACTCATGGCAATTTACAGTTATAAATATTTACACTAAGGGCACTTTACAGTGATCAATTAACCGTCCTTTACTTCAGATTACTACTTTAGAGACGTAGAGGGGAAACAATCCCTTTGGCCCACCGAGTCCACACCAACCAGCGATCACCCCATACACACTTGGGACAATTGGCAATTTGACCAATGCCAATTAACCTACAAACCTGCATGTCATTGGAGTGTGGAAGGAAACTGGAACACTCAGAGAAAACTCAAGCAGTCACAGGAAGAATGTACAAGCTCCATACTGACAGCACCCGTAGTAAGCATCGAACCTGGGACCCTGGCGCTGTAAGACCGCAACTCTACCACTGCACCAGGTGCTGCCCTAGCAGTCTGACCCACATGGGTTTGGAATGTTGGAGGAAACTGGTGAATCCAAAGGAATCCCAAGTGGTCTTGGAGAGAATGTGCAAACTCCACACTCAAACATTTTATGAAGTTGTTCAATTCTCCTTTTGGTAAATTAAATGAATCTGTTCCCACTATCCTTTCAGTGTATTCCTGTTGGCAGGTGCTATGTTGGGGACTGGAGAGCTAGCCTTTATCTTTTCTATCAATCATCTTGGAACTGCTTCCTCGGATTGGTTACTGATCCTCTGCCACTGGAAACAACCCCAAAATCTTGCAGAACTGATCATTCTCTAATTGACCTAATCTATGATTTACAGAGGCTGGGACTAAATTCCTTTCTTTCATAAGCTATTCTAAAAATCCCATTTGTTTTGATCTCAGTCCTTCAAAAATTCAAACCAACATCCAACATTACAGAGCATAACTATTCCGAAATGGCCTTAAAAATTGTACCCCTTTAGTTCATATTGCTCATTCTTCCTTCAAAATGGATCTGAATAGCTGAATCTAAGTTACTGTTCAGTGGACAGAAAATAACCATGAAATGCAGATTAAGGTAATTAGTTTATTTCACAGTCAGAGTAATTGTGAAAGAGCTGTGCTTTGAAAAGAACGAACAATATTTTTTTCAATAGCATTGTGTTTATGGCAAGCTGCACAGTACACTCGTACTCCAACAAGATAGAACTTGTTATTTTCCTACCTATAATATATTAGATTATAATATGGACGTGGAGACACAAGAGGCTGCAGATGCTGGAATCTTGAGCTGAAAACAAACTTGGACAAACTCGATAGGTCAGGCAATGTCTGTGGTGGGAAATGGCCAGTCGATAGTTTGCGTCAGTTTCCTTCTTCAAAACATGCTGAGTTCTGCCAGCAGTTTATTTTTTACTGTATAATATAGACTTAACTGGGTAGAAATATTTGAATTCTTATGACTTAATGAATGTTATTTCTTGATTGATATGAACATTGATTTTGATGGCCAAATGCACTCTTGTTTTTTTTCTAGCAAATTGCTCCGATGTGGTTACTGTTGAATGAAGCAGGACTTTATTGGCGAGCAGTTGGGAACACAACTTCTGCTCTTGCCTGTTTGAAAAGAGCACTAAATGTGGTTCCTGAACATTACATGGACATTCCACTGGTCAACCTGGCTAACCTACTCATTCATATTCACCTACATCAGGACGCTGCTGCTCTTTTGCAAAAAGCACTTGCTATTAACAGCACAGAAGTGAGTTAGACATGACATCAATTATTTATGCTACATTCAACCAGTAAATGGTGAAAAGTTGTGTGCATTCTCTATATATCGCACAGGATTTAATATCTTAAAAATTGGCATGCAACAGTAGATCTACAAAAGATAATCTTAAAATATATATTCTTAACATTATTAAGCCTTGTTATAATGAATATTAGTTCTGCACATTACATATAAAGTTACATTGCAGTAATAATTTTAGGGAAGTGGCTTCATACTTCATAATAGCGCCAAGTGACCACTGGTTGACCTGTTGAACTTGTAGATAATGGGATAAGTTTTGATTTGCCCCTGAAATGTCTGGTACAGAGGATGTGAACCCTGCATCAGTCTGAAGAAGGGTTTCGGCCCGAAACGTTACCTATTTCCTTCGCTCCATAGATGTAAAGCCCAAATCTTGTTGCAATAAATACTCACAATTTACACACCTATAGATCCGCATTCTTCAGAGCATAATTATGTTTGGTTCAAAAGATTATTTATGGACTAGTGAGACTGAGAATCTTTGGGGGGTGGGGGGGGGGAAGGAGAGAGCTCTAAGTGGACCTTTTCAATCAATGAGATTTTATGATTAAGAAGGGAAGAAGACTTTTGGGTGATAAAGGCAAATAGGTGAACGAAAGAAAATATTGCACTACACGACCTGGGGTCTTCGTTTTAAATGGGCTTTACACATTTACGCAGGAAATGCAGTAGTCAGTTTCCACAGGTAGTGATATGGATCAGCAACTGTTTTTGTGATGTGATGATGATTAAATATTGGTCAGGACTGCTCTTTGAAATTAATAAAATTCTAAAATATTGCAGTACCTTACTAATGGAAAAAAATTATTCCAAATCACGGCAATTCTAATCATTGGTGACCTTACTTTCTTGAAAAAAGTAATAATTTATTTTAAATCAAATAAAAGAGCATTCCTAAAAATAAAGAAGTGGGAGAAGATTTATACACCAATGCTATTTGCACACTGATCTATGGAGTTTTTTTGGGGGGGGGGGGGAGTAATGCGATGGTGGTGATATATATCTGTTGTCAGATGTTCGGTTCAGCTTTTGAGATTACAGTTTCTGCCAAAATATGCGTCTTTTTTAAATTGTGGTACCAGTAACAGCAAATATTTGTTTTTCTTCCTTTCTCCCGCATCCCCTTCCTCCCCACTTCTCCAATCTCACACACACACACTTCCTCACCTACAGCCACTCACCTTATTAAGCTTGGGAAATGCCTACCTAGCCCTGAAGAATGTTAGTGCTGCTCTTCAGGCATTCAGAACAGCAATGGAAAGAACAACTAGTTGCCCTGATTGCGACAACAACCTGAAGTTAATCCGTTGCCTACAGTTCTATCCTTTTCTATACAACATTACATCTTCGAAATGTGCAGGTAAGCAAAGATACGAGTCTTGAAGGTAAGAGGACATGTAGAATCATTCCAACAAAATTAATATGTACCCAATGTGCAGCAGGTTAAGGCACCATATGATGTCCTACTGAAATCTTGTTAATCAGATCTGCCTACATAGAAGTGGAAATTTAAATGGTGTCAAAAATTCTGTAAAGACTGAATTTACATGAAAACTTAGTGATTTTGAATTGATTCACACAATCTGAGGAAGATGGTTTCTCAGTACTCTAATGGAAAGAGTATCCAGTCCAAAGGCATCTTTGTGCGTAAATTTTTTAATTAGTTACGGTATTTCTCATGCACTGTAGGATGACTTCTTATAATGTGATTGGATGTGTCTGTGAAGTACTTTGATAACTATTTATTATAATTTATGATGTTTGTCTAGTGTGAATGTGCAGCGTGAGAGTCGAAAATGATTAGAATTATATAAAATTGTACAAGGCTGCCTGTTATTTTCAGTATGTCAATTCGAAGCCCCTATCACTTTGAAAGTATCTTAAAAACTTTATTTAACCATACCGCAGCACATCTATCTATTAACGGCCTTCCTCTTGGCAATTAATTGACATGCAGTTCAGATTACATCTCTGCCCCATCACATTTATTCATGGAAGAGAATTTTTACAAAAAGAAAATCTATGTCGAGCATTGATGTTTTATTGTTTGTTTATTTGTTTTGGGTTTTTTTTAACAGGGACAGTGCATATTAATAAACATTTACATGTAAATATGCAAGATTATAGCCAGTAACTAATTTCCATATTTAGTCCCTTTGGCAGGTTGATGTTAAATAAACAATTTAAACACATCACAACACAATCAATCAATAAGGGGAAAAAAATAACAATGAAATAAGAAAAATAACAATAAAGAGTACAATAAACAACCAGACAAACACTGCTGCTTATGACAGACCAGATAGCGGTGGATAAATTTAAGGCATATTATGAGTGCAGTATTGATTTTCCAGTAACCAACTTTTTAGATGTTTGGTAAATGAGGTAAAAGTTGGCAGATCCCGTATGACGCTTGGTATCGTGTTCCAGGTCTGCGACGCTCGAAATGAAAACACTGACTGCCCAAAAACACTTTTCCTAAATGGGCCCAGACAATCACCTCTGGAGCGTGCTCTAGTCGACCTATTTGTGTTTTTAAAAATAATGTCCTTTAACGGAGGTGGGGCTAGTCCATGGAAGATTTTGAAAATCAAAATAGAATCTGCATATTTTATTACATTTTCCCAGCTCAGCAGATCGTATTTCTTCAGGATACTACAGTGATGGTACATTCTGGACTTTTTGTCATTAATTTTTAGGGCTTGTAAAAGGAAAGAATGAAAGAAATGCATTAATTGTGTACTTGTATTGACTGGTATACTTGCCATTTGTTTGCAACCTACCAATGGAGAATGTGGGATAACATGGAGTTAGTGTGAAGGGTTTGCGTGGACTTTTGTGGGCCAAAGTACCTGTGTACATGCTGTATCTCTGAACCAAGTTTTGAAATTGGTTTCTGAGTACATCAGCCGCCTCTGTATTCTGACACATCCAATCATAAAAACTGTTCCTTGTGCCCCTCTTAATGCTGCATTGAGTGAATGAAGCATTAGGTTAGAGTTTCTATTTTTGGGTGATACTTTTTAAAATTTAAATGATCATAGCTAGACTGGGGAGGAAACGACGCCAGGTATCTGCTCATGGTTACAGATATTATTCAAAACCTATTGCCCAAGCAAATTTACTCAAAATCAGCTGTTCCCCATACGTTTGAAATGGCAGCAATATTAAACTTAAGATATAGTTCTACCATTGGAAGTCCTACAGGGCTGAAATCACAAAACACTATTATTATTATTATTATTATTGGCTTTCATGGGAATCCCAGTTTGATTTTCCATTGAACAATTATCGTAGGGTTTCTTTTTTGCCTAATGAACTAAAACTATTTTTCCATATAGTTTTTTTCAATTTAATATCTATTGAAAATACAGTATTATAGATAATACAATACTTTCTCAATACATTGTAAATAAATTGGCCTAGATTATGCTCCAGAATGAGACATGAGGGCA
This sequence comes from Raja brachyura, assembly GCA_963514005.1. Next base: position 15,982,807 of record OY740798.1, on the reverse strand, counting down.
TTTGTTGTGTCACAGAGATGATCAATTAGCCAAGGCAACGTCTTAAAGGTACAACTCAACTGCATCAATTGCATATAAATTTATATATCCTAGGTTTTGAATCAGTTATTTGTTCAAGTCCACTCCTTAGAACCATCAATATGCTATTCTAAGACTTCCACAAAGCATTTAATAAGGTGCCACGTCACAGATTATTGCAGAATATAAAACCTGTTGATTTAGAAGGTATCAAATTACATGGATAGAGAATTGGCTGACAGTCAGGAATCTGAGAGTAAGCATAAATGAATCATCGTCTCGTTGGCAAGTTGTAACAAGTAGTTACGGCAATGGGTGTGTGACCTCAACTTTCTACAATTTATCAACTGACTTGGATGAAGGAACCAAAGGTGTTGTTGCCAAATTTGCTGATAAGACAGATATGAGGGAACATAGAAACATAGAAAATAGGTGCTGGAGTTGGCCATTCGCCCCTTAGAGCCAGCACCGCCATTCATCCAAAATCAGTACCCTGTTCCTGCTTTCTTCCCATATCCCTTGATTCCGTTTGCGAACGTAAATTGTGAACAAGAAAACTACAAAGGAATATTGATAGGTGAGCGAGTGGGCAAAAATCTGGCTGATCAAGTATAGTATGGACATACAACTTTTTCTTTTTAAGTTAGTTTAAAGATACAGATTGGAAACGGGCCCCTTAGCCCACTGACTGAACACTAACTAGCGATTACCCATACACTAGGGTGGCACAGCGGTAGAGTTGCTGCCTTACAGCGAATGCAGCGCCAGAGACCCGAGTTCGATTCCGACTACAGGTGCTGTCTGTTCGGGGTTTGTACATTCTCCCTGTGAACGGCATGAGTTTTCTCCTAGATCTTCGGTTTCCTCCCACACTCCAAAGATGTACAGGTTTGTAGGTTAATCAACTTGGTAAATGTAACAATTGTCCATAGTGGGTGTTGGATAGTGTTGATATGCGGGGATTGTTGGTCGGCGTGGGCCGAAGGGCCTGTTAACGCGCTGTATCTCTAAACTAAACTAGTTCTATCCTTGAGCATCAGGACAGTTTACAGAGGCCAATTAACCTGCAATGTGGGAGGAAATTGGAGCACCCAGAGAAAACCCACGCAGTTACAGGGAGTACATACAAACTCCGTACAGACAGCACCCGTAGTCAGGATCGAACCCGGGTGTCTGGCGATGTAAGGCAGCACCTCTACTGCTGCACCACTGTGTTTTGAGGGGGGGGGGGGAATAAAGAAAATACATCTACATAGTGTGGGAGATTGGAGAGCTTTACAATATCGAGAGATCTTGGTGTACATAGTTTTCAAGAGGCATGCATCAGAATATTGCTGTTTATTGAAAGAGGAATTGAATGCAAAGATTGGGGAATTATACTTTATTGGTAAGCAGTGGAGAACCATGTACAGTATTTTTCCCCTTATTTACGAGAGGATGTAAATGTGTTAGACTCTCACTCATCAGAGAAATTTATTAGAATACCTGTAATGGACAGCATTGGACTGGGTAGGACATTCAGAAGAGTGAAAAGGGACTTGAATTAAGACACAAAATCCTGAGGGTCTTGACAAGGTGGATGTGAAGAGGATATGCGTATTCTCTTGAGAGAGTGAAAGGTTGAAAGAGTGTATGGAACAAGGGGTCACTAATTATAAATGAACAGTCACCATTTAAGGCAGAGAAGTCAAGCCTTCGGAACTCTTTCTCAAAGGTCATGGGAAGCAGGCTTTGAATATTTTTAAGATAGACAGGTAAATGGATTCTTGATAAGCAAATAATGAGCCAAATTATACAAATATGTGGCAATAAAGTTCAAATCGGATTAGTCGTGGGCTTATTAAATGACAAAAATTCAATGTTCATTGAATTTTTTAAGATGTTACCTGATTGTTATACTTCTGTTGTATTTTGCTGTTTATTTCAAACGTCTGTTCTTTATTTAAGATTTATTTTAGTTTTTTAATATTGGTAACACTTTCAATCAATTTATAACATTTTGTATTGTAGACTACTTTTTATGAAGGTCCAGGGAGATCACTTCCCTAAGTCCTATGGAACTATATTTAACCTGTAGCACATTACAGCATAATCTTGTAATTATATCTTTTCGTTTCCACCATGATGAATAATTAACTATTGTTTATGACTTTGTACTTCAAGTTTCATGTGAAATTTCTGGACAACAAATATCATTATCTAAAGTGAGCTGAGTAGGAACATGTTCCTCCTACAAAGGGGAAAAGGGTTGAAATTAGAAGTAACACTTGTTATGGACATTATTATTGGGTTTTTTTCATGGTGGAACACTCCTTGCATGTTTCTTAGCTCCTTATTCTAAATGAATCAATACCTTGTTGAAATAAAGTAATCTAACTATAAAAAATACCGTATTTAATGTAATTTGTTTTGATAGGTCAAAGTTCAGAGCAGTGCTTAATGTAATTCTTATTCCTTTAATTTTCCTTTGTTTGAAATGCTTTAGTGAATATCGGTGAAGAATTTTTTGTTCCTTTAATAGGTATGGGTCTATTATTTAAGAGGGAGTTAGATGTGGCCCTTGTGGCTAAGGGGATCAGAGGGTATGGAGAGAAGGCAGGTACGGGATACTGAGTTGGATGATCAGCCATGATCATATTGAATGGCGGTGCAGGCTCGAAGGGCCGAATGGCCTACTCCTGCACCTAATTTCTATGTTTCTATGTTTCTATTGGCATCTGTACAGGGATACAATGAAAAGCTTTTTGTGTGCTGTTCAGTCAAACCATAGCATGCATGAGTACAATAAAGCCTTGGAAAAGTAAACAAACTAATGCAAAGAGAAAATTACAAGGGTACAGAATATAATGTTAAAGCATTGTAGCCTTACAATTACAGAGAAAAAGTGCAAGGTCCACAATGAGGTAGGTTGGAAGATCAGGACTACTGCCTAGAAGAGGGAATGACGGGATAAAAAAGGTCAATGATTATGTTGCCTGCTTTGAGTGTAGATGGAGTCGATGGTGGGGAGGCTGGTCTGTGTTAAATGCATAACTGCAATTTCTTGTGGTCTTGGGAAAGAGATGTTGCCAAACCAAGGTGGGATGCATCCAGATAGGATTCTTTCTACAGTGCATCTGTAGAAATTCATAAGATTTATTGTCGATATGTTGGCCCATGTTGGACCGGGCTGAGTTCACCATGCTCTGCAACCTCTTGCATTCCTGTGCTTTAGAATTGCCACACCAGGCCATGACGCAACCAGTCAAGATACTTTCTACAGTACATCTGTAAAAGTGTATTAGAGTATTCAGAGACATGCCGAATCTCTTATCTTTAAGCTGGGCCTAGGACAGGTCATCTGAGATGTTAACGTCCCAAAATTTGCTGCTGCTAATTCAACCCACTGATGAAAACTGGCATATGGTTTCCTAACTTCGCTTTTCTGAACTCAATGATTAGTTTCTTAGTTTTGTTGACATGGAGGGAAATATTGTTGTCATGGAACCATTAACCAGATGTTCTATCTTTATCCTGTGCATTAACTCATCGCTGGTGATTCGGCCAACCACATTGGTGTCGTTGGTGATTTTCTGATGGCATTGGAGCTGTGTTTAGCCACACAATCATGGATGTAAAGAGATGCAACCTTGAGGTGCACCTGTGTTGATGGTCAGTAAGGAGATGTTGTTACTGATCCACACTAATTGAGGTCTGTCGATGAAGAAGTCAATGATCAAGTTACAAAGGGAAGTATGTGGATCAGGGTCTTGGAACCTGATGATGAATTTGGAGGAGATGATGGTGTTGAACAATAAGCTGTAGTCAATGACAGGACCATGTTTTCTTGTTATCCCAATGTTGTAGAGTAGAGTGGCAAGCCAGTGAGATAGCATCTGGTGTTGACCTTTTGAGGCAATAGGCAAATTAAAGTGGGTGCAGATCATTTCTGAGTGAGCGATTGAATCACAACAGGCCCAATGTCACCCACTTCATTATGGTGGATGCAAGTGCTACTCTTAATGGGCACTGGTATAATAGATGCCATCTTGAACCAAATGGAAACTTGAATTCTCTGGCCAGTTGGTCGCAAGTTATCACTGAGTAAGCTCTCCAATGTGTTGTGCAAGCTCCCAAATATGTGAAATATAAACACTTAAAACTGGTACTATGGGATATTAGCAGTAGAATGGTTTCTGACTGCATTGTAATCTCATGGCCATGCATGCCCTAGTCTCCCATTTCTGTCAAGCTCAAGAACCCGTGCTGATGACAAGGTTGAATTGCAATCCAGGGAACACAACCAAACTTTTTTAATGATAAAATAACCTAATGCAACAAATGCAACAGGCTCAAATACCAGCTTGGCTCTGGTGCTGAAATGATTTGTACCAAACTAGCTAGATCGCTGTCCAGTCGGGCAACAATTGTCAGAGATAGATAGATTCTTGATTAGTAGGGGTGTCGAGGGTTATGGGGAGAAAGCAGGAGAACGGGATTAAGAGAGAAGGAGAAGGCATATAACATTGCAAAGATTAGTCGGAAGCCAGAAGATTGGGATGTTTAAAAAAAAACAACAAAAGATAACTAAAAGGACGAATACTAAACTAAATACGGAGAGAAATTTGAAGTACGAATGTAAGTTAGCCAATAATATAGAACAAGATAGCTAGAGTTTTTGCAGATAGGTAAAGAGTAAAAAAGAGGTAAGAGTGGACTTTGGATCGCTGGAGAATGATGCAAGAGGAGTGATAATAGGAAATCAAGAAATGGCAGAGGAATTGAATAACTTTTTTGCATCAGTCTTCACAGTGGAAGACACCAGCAGTGTTCCTGCATTCCTAGAGATTCAGGGGCTGATGGTTAGTGGAGTGGCAATTACTAAGCAGAAGGTGCGAGGAAAACTGAAAGGTCTGAGGGTGGATAAGTCACCTGGGCTGCACCACGGTGCTGAAGGAGGAGGCCTCAGAGATTGTGGAGGCATTTGTTGTGATATTTCAAGAATCACTAGAGTTAGGCTTGGTTCCTGAAGATTGGAAAATTGCAAATATCACCCCGCTGTACAAGAGGGGAGCAAGGCAGAAGAGCAGAAACTATAAGCCGACTAGCCTGACTTAGGTGGTTGGTTGGATTTTAGAGTAATTATAAAGGATGTGGTTACACAGTACTTAGAAGGTCACGATAAAATAGGCCGGTCAGCATGGATTTGTGAAGGGAAGATCTTGCCTGACGAATCTGCTGGAGTTCTTTGACGAAGTTAATAGCAGGACAGATAGAGGGGAGGCTGTAGATGGTGTTTACTTAAATTTTCAGGCACACACTATCTGGTGTGATAAGGTGCCGCAGGTTAGGCTGCTAGGGGAGATGAGAGCCCTTGGCATTAAAGGGAAGATACTATCATGGATAGCGGGTTGGCTGGATGGCAGCAGGCAAAGAGTTGCAATATAAGGCGCATTTTCATGTTGGCTGCCAGTTACTAGTGGAGTTCCGCAAGGGTCGGTGTTGGAGCTGTTTCTCTTCATGTTGTATATTAATGATTTGGATTAGGGTATTGAATGCTTTATGGCCAAGTGTGCAGATTATGCTAAGATAGGTGGTCACGCAGTTCTAAGCGTTCTCCCAGAAGATCAGCACAGGACCTCATGGGAGCAGCCTTTTATAGGTCCCCGAACCTTGAGGGGCCGAACCACATGGGGGTGGTCTCTATACAGTATAATAACAGATATCGATTAACACAGTACATAATAGACATTTCACTAACCCAATAATACAGTGACTAATACAATCTATATCTGACAAAGTTTCTTGATGCAAGTTAACAGAGATGAAATATGTAACAAGTGCCTGGATATCCATGAAACCCAGTCAAGGCTCAACACTTAACCCAATCAACATATAGGAATGCAAAGCTTTGCAACAATATTTACAATGAGTATGTCTGGTTTGCATTCACCCAATCCGTTCCATGCAATTTACACCTTATTGTCAGAATCTGCAGATATTCCATTCTCTTCCTGCAACTTTTATCTAGGCTCTAGACAAGCTAGCACCATTCTGCAGCTTGTCCCATTTCTGCAGAAGGCCATTTAAATTGACCAAATAGCCTAGCAGCTCAGAAGCCTTTACTCAATTTTAGTGTCCTGGCATCTCCAATTTGGCCAAAATTAACAGTGTACGATGATGATATGGTGTTTCCCTTTTGCTTTTAGATTTTGTCATTGTATTTGAATACTTTATGTGACTTCCATTGCATAGACAGATACAAAATATTTACACGCGATCTCTATTTCTCACCGTTAGTAATTCATATGTCAGTCTCTCAGAATATTTAACTTGGCTGCTTTCCTTTTTAATACTTGAAGCTCTTACTGATTATTATATTTCTTACTAACTTACCCATAATCTACTTTTCACCCTTTATGGGTTTTTCAGCATTTGGTTCTGGTTTTAAATGTGTTTAGTCTTCTAACGCTAATTTTCATAACCTTGTATGCCTTTTTTTTATTTGACACCATTCTTAACTTCTTTAGTATGGATGTATACTTCTTTTTGTAGAGTCTCTCTCAATGTACCATATCTTTGTTAGGAACTATGAAGTATCTCCTTAAACCTCTTTCCCTGCTTCTTCATTACCTTACTTAATCTGTTTTCTCAGAATACTATTAATTCCTACTTGCATGCCTTTAGGTTTGGTAGGTCAAACAACCTATGAAATTCTACCATGTTACGATCACTCTTCACTCTTAGTGTTTTCTCACAACTTCAGCATGGAAGAGAAAACTATTCTTTGGTCTTCTACTCGTGTCTTTCTAAGTAGTGAAGAATTTCTACATCTTACAGTAAACTGATCTACTCAAAACTGTATAACATAATGAATAATTTGTTTCAAAATTAATTGTGCTAATGTTTTTAATCATTTTTGTAAGTAATATTGGCATTTGTTTTCCAAATGTAATACAAAATATACATGTCATTTTTTTTGTCTTTATTCCTAGAAAGCCATTGTTACAGCAGCCAGAAGGATGTATTAACTCATGAGCATCAGAAGTATTATGCTGATCCAGAGGGAATAGTCAAGTCCTCAGAGGAAAGAGTCATCAAAGTACCTTCTGAATCACCTGGAGACTCAACTGTGGATTCTTCACCATCTGATGTTAAAAGTGAATTCCTTTACTAGTATACCCAATTTATCTGATGGATATGATAAAATTATTTTTTATGTTGAACATACATTTTCATGTGCAGGCTTATGAAACCCAAAAGTCATATTTGTGTATTAATTAAAATTTTGCAATGCACTGTGATGTCATTTGGCTATCTTAAAATAACATTCAGATCAGGAATGTACATAATGAATGAAAGCAGCAAAATAATCCTCAAATGAATCGAGAGCATTGCATTCAAACATACGGAAATAATTTAATGCCATTACATTGCTTTGATTTTACAATCAATGGCAGCATGAACCCACTTTTAGTTAGATTTGATAAGAGTCACAACTCATGTAAATCAGTTACTGCACATCTCTGACATAAAACATAAGAAATAGAATCAATGTAACCATTTGATCTCTCATGCCTGTTCTATCATTCAATACCATACCTGGTCTTTTACCTCAGTATCACTTTCAGCACTAATGCATCCTAATTTCAGCCCTAAACTCTTGAAAATTCAAAACCCACCCAATTTCCTTGAGTAGATCTGGTGTGTGAGCTGCAATTTATTGGGCAGCAAATTTCAAAGGTTTACCATTTTCAGAGTGGCAAATGTTCTTCTCATCTCTGCCCTGAAGGGGCACCCTACTTAGTTCTTGACATCCCAGTCAAGAAATTGTCATCTCTGTATCTCTCCTGTAACCTTAACCTTAAGGATTATATATTTTTCATTCAGATCCCATGACTTTCTTCTTATTCATAAAAGGTTTAGAGCTGTCTGCTTTATTTTTTTTTAGGGCTGTCTGCTTTATTTTTCCTCTCAGGACAAATATCCAGGAATCAATCTGATGAATATTGTTTGAATTCCCTCAATTGCAAGAATATCCTTGTTTAGATAGGGAGACAAGACCTTGTTGAGACAGTTCCCTGGCGAGTCCCAACAAAATCCAGTATGATTCCTGCACAGCATTATTTAATGTTGTTGTCAAATCCATTTGCAATAAAGGCTGTTCACCTTTCTCCGTCTCAATTCTGCCAGAACACTACAGATCATGAATGTTTCCGTCAAACCCGTTCTTATCCCGCTATCCATGAATTGAGCTTCAATCATATCTGAATTAAACACCGATTGGTCACTCATTCCACATGCAGTTGCCTAGCACATTAATTTCCATGCCACTCCTCTCTGATCTATCTGTATTTGTAATCCTACACAGTTCCAATACTATCCTATGTACGTTATCACATATCTCACACTTTTTTTATCTTTTGAGCTCTAACATTTGTCCAGCCATCTGCCAATCTAAACCCCCCACCCCTCACCTGTATCCACCTATCGCATGCCAGACTTTGTCCTACCTACCTGTCTTCCAACTTTCTCCCTCCAGCACCACAATCAGTCTGAAGAAAGGTCCGCACCCCAAATGTCACTTATTGATGTTCTCCTGAGATGCTACCTACTCCAGCTGACAGCTGAGCTGAGTTACTCCAGCACTTTGTGTCTTTTTGTTAGTAAACCTGCATCTGCAATGGTCGTGTCCACAATGTTGTTTCTAACTTGTCTCATTCCTTCATAGTTTGCCAATTTTAGTGTTGGTTCCCTGAAGCCCCTTTAATCACCAGATTATCAACTAACCCATACTCATTTGTACAATACTTGATCTGACAGTATGCTTGTTCTGATAAGAGGCAAAGAATGAATTCAGTTTTGCATTCTGTGCAATATATTGTGAAGAACTTGCCTGGAAAATTGGTAATCTACTGAGGAGGCAATACCGTTCAAACACTTGATAGTGGTAATACCAAGAGCTATCAGGAAAAAAAACAAGTTTCTATTGACATTTTGGGGTTAAACACGTGTCTGTTTTTAATTAGTCTCATGACTAGGTTGTTCATCTCTCATTGGAGATTTTCCATTAATGAGATTATTACTCACCAGGAAAACATGTTGAGCAAAACAACTTGTTTTTTTTAATGATCTTTTTGTTTCCTTGTGGCAACATCTGTATTATAATCATAGTAAGCTCTGAATAACTTGATATTAAACAAATTCTCTACTTTTTCCACAATTGATTAGAGCATAGAAACATTCCAAAAATGAATGGCATGCCCATTGCATTGCTGTCTGTTCTCATTGAAACATTTTGTAAAGCAGTTATTTTGGAATTCATCTGAAAAGACACTATACATTTAAGACTGGAAAATAAAAGCAACGAACAATCACAAAAATAAAATAATTCTGAGTAAAAAACAACAAGGTTAACATTAAATCTCAAAGAGAGTTTGCAGATGTCATGGAAATTGGTGGCATTGTTGATAGAAGGAATGTCTTAGATTACAGAATGATATTGATCTGCTGGTAAATTGTGTGCAGCAGTGGCAGATGGAATTTAATCTTGGTAAATGTGAGTTGATGCATGTTGGGAGTTCTAATAAGGATAGGGCTGCAGGGAGTATTGAGGAACAGAAGAACCTTAAGTGCACAAATCTCTAAAGTTGACAGGGCAGATAGATGTGGTGAAGAATGCTGGACTTCATTAGCTAGACATAGTATAAGAGCAGGGAGATCATGGTACCACTTAATAAAATATTGGTTTGGCCACAGCTGGAGTATTGTATGCAGTTCTATGTTGTTACACTAGAGAGATTGCAGAGGAACTTTACTGGAATATGGCCAGGGGTGGAGTGTTTCAATTATTAGGAAAGACCAGGTGGCTGGGTTTGTTTTCCTTGGAACTGACAAAGCTAAGGGGAATTTGATAGTACGCAAATTTATGAGAGGCGTAGATAGTGAGTAATTGTCCTACCTAACAGAGATGTCTAAAAACCGGTATAGATTTGAGCCAAGGAGTAAGTGGATTAGAGGGATTCTGATGATTTCTTTTCCACCTAAGGGGTGATTCAGATTTGTAGCACGTTGTTGTGAGAGTACCTGTAGCAGGTACTCTCACACAATTTTTAAAGACCTCTATGGCCACTTGAATCTCCAAAACCTTGAAGCCTATGGACTATACTAGAATATAGAACACACAGTTGGTGCACAGTGCTGAACATGATGCTAAAACTAATTCTTGTCTGCCTGCACATAATCTATATCCCTCCATTTCATGCATATCCATGTGCCTGTCCAAAAGTCTTTTAAATACCAGAAAAGTATCTGCTTTCATCATCACATCTGGCAATGTAGTGCAGGCATTCGCCATCCTCCTTAAAAAAAAAACTTGCCCCACACATCTCCTTTCAACTTTGTCCCTCTACTTAAAAATATGCCCTCTGGTTTTTGATATGTAGTAAAATAGATTAATGTCGTCGCCATCGTGGCTATCCCTCGAGGTAGAGGATGATGGTCTACATTCTGTTGTTTTTACGTTCTGTTGTTTATATGGACTCTCAGGTGGCTTATGAGTCCAATCCTGGCTTTGCAAGTTCTTCAACATTCAGGACAGGTAATTCCAGATGGCAGATCAGGCTTTGGTTGTTGCTGCCTCTCTCCGTTTTCTTCTCTTTTCTTCTAATTCTGCGCATCGCTTGGCTTCGGAGGTCGCAATCCTTCTTGGATGATGGTTCGCCTGAGTTTCCTGTCCTTGGCATTGGTCTCCCAATTGTCGATGTCAATTTCACATTTCTTCATGCTGGCATTTAAGGCGTCTTTGAATCTCTTCTTTTGTCCGCCTCTTTTCCGTTTGCCTTCTTTAAGCTGGGAGTAGAAGGTTTGCTTTGGTAGACGCTCGTCTTCCATCCGAACAACATGACCGACCCATCTTAGTTGGTTCTTGATGATGAAGGCTTCAATGCTAGACATTTTTGCTTCATTCAGTATGTTGACATTGGTTCTTCTGTCTTCCCAACTGATATTTAAGCTGCTTCGAAGACATCGTTAATGAAACTTTTCAAGTGTTTTCAGATGGCATCGGTGTCCAGGTTTCTGATGCATACAGGAGCGTTGGAATCACCACTGCCTTGTACACTAACATTTTAGGTCTCTTCGGATGTCACGAATTTTGAAAGACTCTCGTTCAAAGACGTCCAAAAGTTGTCCCAGCACACTTAAGACGATATTGGATCTTGTCATCAAGGTCGACATTGGAGGAAAGGTGACTTCCAAGGTACGGAAAGTGATCCACATTTTCCAGAGTTGTTTCACCGAATTGAGTTGATGGTTCTTTCCGATTTGTCTCAGTTGGTGACATTTGGTAAATAACCTGAGTCTTCTTGGAGTTGATGGTAAGTCCAAGTTTCGTGTATGCACTGTTGAAGGCAGTCAGGATCTGTTGCAGATGATTTTCTGAGAGAGCTGCAACACAGTTGTCTGCGTATTGGAACTTGATGAGGGAGCTCATAGATGTCTTAGTTTTGGACTCAAGACGGGCAAGATTGAAAAGTCTGCCATCTGTTCTGTAGACTATTTCGATTCCTGGGGGTAGGTCGTCCTGGATGATGTGGATGGTTGTCGCAATGAAGATGGTGAACAGTGTTGGGGCAATCACGCATCCCTGCTTCACTTCTGACCTGACTTGAAGCGGCTCACAGTTGCTGTTGTTGGCCATGACTAGCAAGCATGTCATCATGGAGGAGTCCCAGGATTCGAATGTACTTTTCAGGACATCCATAGGTGAATAGGATGTCGCATAAGAGTTCCCTTGATACCGAATCAAAGGCCTTAGTGCGGTTGATGAATGCCATGTACAAAGGTTGAAGTTGTTCACAACATTTTTCTTGTAGTTGACGCATTGTGAAGATCATGTCGGCTGTTCCACGTGATGGTCTAAATGCGGCTTGTGTCTCTGGAAGGATCTTCTCAGCTAGCTGGTTGTTCATGATGCAGGTGAGAACTTTGCCTGCTGTTGCTAATAGGGAAATTCCACAATAGTTTCCGCAGTCAGATCAATCGCCTTTCCTTTTGTAGATGGTAACGATTGCTGAGTCTCTAAAGTCTCTTGATACATCTTCATTTATCCAGATCTTGATGCAGATGGTAATGGAGCAGATTACTTCCAATTTTGTAGACCTCGGCTGGTATTCCATCGAGTCCCGCTGCCTTGTTGGTTTTCAAGGTTTTGGTGGCTACCTTGACTTCTTCAAGTGATGGTATTCTGCTTAGGGAGTCGTCAGCAGGCTGCTTTGGATTGTTGTTGATCACATTCCTTTCAAATGAGACGGTTTGATTTAGAAGATCTTCAAAGTGCTCCCTCCATCTAGAATTGATGTCAGCATTGCACTTCAGGATGGTTGACCCATCTTTGCTTTTGAGAGGGGATTGACCGTGTGCGGATGGACCAAAAATGGCTTTGGTGATGTTGAAAAAGCCTCAAGTGTCGTTGGCGTCTGCTAGTTGTTGAATTTCCTGAGCTTTCTCCCTCCACCATTAGTTTTTCAGGTTTCGGGTGCTCTTCTGGACTGCAGCCTGGCTTTCCTGATAGCACTTCCTTTTGGTAGCCGACTGTTGGTCATTTTGTAAGGTGATGAAAGCTTTTCTCTTTTCATCAATGAGTTGTTGGAGTTGTTTGCTATTATTGTCAAATCAATCCTGATTTTTTTTTTACTTGAACCCAATTGTTTCCTTGCAGGAGGCGATGATAGCGTTCTTCAATAGATTCCAGTGTTCTTCGACAGATGTTGGGATTTGTTGAGGCAGGTTGTTTTTTGAAGTTTTTGTTATAGCTTCTGTACATGGTTGATGTCTTGAAGGACGTCAGTATTGAATATCTTGATGGCGTTCTGGTTTTGATGTTTCCTTTTGGGCCGAATCTTCATTTTCATGGTGGATGAGATGAGACGATGGTCTGTCCAGCACTCGTTGGCACAAGTAACAGCTCTTATTTTCAGTACATCTTGTTGGTCACGGGATCGTACGATGATGTAGTCGATGAGGTGCCAGTGTTTGGAACGTGGATGCTGCCAGGAGACTTTGTGCCTGTTTTTCTGGTGAAATAAGGTGTTCCTAATCACCAGGTTGTGTGCACATTTGGTGAGGAGGAGTGTTCCATTGGTATTGACCTTGCCAACTCCTTCCTTGCCGATTGTTCCGGTCCAGAGCCTATGACCTTTCCCGACTCTAGCATTGAAGTCTCCTAAGAGAATGATCTTGTTGTCGTTGGGAACAGAGGAAAGGATGTCGTCAAGTTCTCCTTTACTTCATCTTCAGTGTCCAGAGTTGGAGCATAGGCGCTGATGATGGTGGTGTGTTGGTTCTTGACGAGCTGGGTTCGTAGAGTCATAAGATGTTCGTTGATTCCCAGTGGTTGTTCTGTCAGCTTCTGAAGTAGGCTGTTGGATGGCTGAAGGATGGCAAAACCTACTCCGTGGATCCTCGGTTGTTTAGGATCAAGACCTGTCCAGAAAAAGGTGTATTGACCTTGTTCTTCCTTTAGTTGCCCTTCTCCAGCTCTGTGGGAGTCACTCAGAGCAACAATGTCAAAGTTGAATTTTGGGACTTCCTGAGTAAGAAAGGCGGTCCTTCTCTCTGGTCGGTCTGAATTTAGGTTGTCCATCAGAGTTCGTATATTCCAAGTTCCGAGTTTCGCTTCTTGATGGTTTTCGACCGCATGATGGTGATCCCTCTGAATGCGGCTTTCCAGCCAGGACGAGGCAAAGCAGACTATTTTTCGGGCACATTTTCTAGCCCCTCCCCAGTTCAGGGTGAGCAGAGTGGATCATAAATAGGGCTGCTCAGACATGAATACTGCTACCGAACCACTGTCCTGCTTCTGCCCAAAGTTGAGCGATTGAGTCAAGCGTTCACCGCTCCCGTGCCGGTTCTTGACTAGGAGCTTCCAGCCGTAATGTGGCCTGCTCCCGTCGCCCTTCCCCGATCGCCGAAAGTCTTGAGAGGTTTTGTGCTGCTCACAGAACAAAGACACCTGTGCGTGTGTTTGTTTAACGTGTACTTGATGTTACAATCAAAGAAGCACACGGTCCTTCTCAAATCAATCAACTCACTCCAATGGCAAGGGAACCAAGACGATTGGATCTGTTGCAGCGTTCATCCGCCTTCACAGCCGTTGCGTTCAGCATCCCTCTCGACATCATGGGGACATGCAAGCCTCTTCACCATGACAAGGTAAACGATCCGGAGAGGAGATTAATGTAGATGGGTACTGAAGGTCTGCATGTGCTTTGTTTTCAGTGTTGCATGAGTTTTCTCTTGGAGACAAGCTGTGCAGAAAGCAAGTTGAAAAAGATAATGACTAATTTTGATTATAATTCACCTTTAGATGTACTAACCTTAACAATACACCTGGAACAAAAAGATAAACGTGAAAATGTTTGATGGCTTTTACCTGTACTTTTTCATTTTTGTTGAATGTTGTGCTTAGTATTGTGGCAGTTGAGTACTCCAACTTAGTTTTCTGAGTATTATTAGGAAGATCTTAAATAAGTACAGCACAGTGGCACAATGATGGAGCTGGTTGGCACACAGCCAGAGACCCAGATTCAATCTTCACCTTGGGTGCTATCAGTGTGGTGCACCGTTTTTTTCCCACATCCCAAAAAGGTGCAAGTTTGTAGGTTAATTGGCTAATGTAAATTGCCCCGTGTGTGTGTGTGTGTGTGTGTGTGTGTAATGGATTCAAATGTGGGATAACATAGAACTAATGTGAATTGACCATTGAATGATGGTGTGGACTAAAAGGCCTATTCCATGCTGTATCTTTCAATCAAATGAAACCACATCTAGGCTGTCTTGTTAGACCTAAAATCACCAAATATGGTTAGGTCCTACAGATCTTCTGATATTGATAGAAACTCACTGGGTAAATGCATCTAACCGTGCTATTTCTTAACCGTTTATATTTTCTCCATGGTGTAGTAGGTGCTAGAACTTCGAGCTAGGTTGTCAAAAATTAGCTTTTCATGTGAAAGCCATATGATAAATCTGGCCATTTTAACCGTCTGAAATCAAAACTCAAATGTAGATGTCATTAACATTGACAGTATTTCAGAAGAATGCCTTTAGAGTTGCTATATTAATGATGTGATGCAATGTGGATTTTGTTTGTACAGGATATTGTTCCCAAATGACTAAGTCAAACTTTAAAAAAATATCTATACCAATATTAATATGCTATTCTTGGCAACAGAATTGGATACATGCCATTTCTATCAAACTTATACTTTATATGCTTTAGAAACAATAGTAGACTATTCAACCCCTCTTGTACATAATGCCATTTAGTGAGATTAGCACTGAACAAATGAGTATGTTTGACTGCACAACCTTTTATTTTTATGTTCTTACAATTCTTGTTGTGGCAACTGTGAACTCTATTGCTCGATCTGGCTGGAAACCTGTTGGGTCCTGTCTAGTTGAACAGCTATGATTGGCTAGATAGTAGAGTCAATAAGCAAAGAGGAAATAGCTAATCATTTCGGAAAGCTGAATATAATTAAACATAGCCAATATGGTTTCATGAAAGTTAAATCATGTTTAATAAATTTGAGGGTGGAGCAGGGAGAGTAAATTGAAGAGAACCTTTAGTGTAGTGTATTTAGATTTCCAAGAGATGTTTGACAAGGTGCCACATAAGAAGATGTGCATGGATTCAAGAGAGTTGAGAGTGTTTCATTGTCATTTGTAGCAGGACCCTAACCATACAATTCTTCCTTGCTGCTTATTTACAGACATATTAACTGCAGCAACAACATTGAATAAATATATAATGTCAGTAATCAAGTAAACCAAATAATGACAGTGCAAACCAACGTACATAGTACAACCTTAGCAAAGTCTATAGTAGTTCTGTTCTAAGAAAGAGTTGTGTAGTTTATGAGTCTAATGATTGATGGGAAGAAGCTATTCTTGAAGCCGTAGTTAATGGTTTGCAGTCTCTTATACCGTCTTCCTGATTGGAACTGGGGATGAGGGTGATATGGGTCTTTGATATTGGCTGCCATTTTGAGGCAGTGCTTCCTGTAGATCCCTTTGATGGGGAGCTCAATACCTGTGGTGGACAAGGTAATGTCCACCACTTTCTGCAGCCTCCTTCATTTTTGATGGTTTGAATTACCAAACCAGGCCGTGGTATAACAAGTCAGTATGCTCTCCACTGTACACGGGTATTCAGTAACATGTCAAATCTTCTCAAACTTCTGAGGAAGCAGAAGTGTTAGATAGCTTTCTTTGTAATTGCATCAATGTGCTGGGCTTAGGGCAGATCACCATAGATGTGTATGTCCAGGGATTTGAAACTTTGGAGGGAGTTTGTTAGATTGTATTGATCATCTTGGAGAAAATAGAATTGGAATAAATGGGACATTTTCAGACTGGAAAGAGGTAACTCGTGGAGTACTGTGGGCCTGTAGTTCCCTGCCTGCAATTATTTAGTATTTACATTAATGACGTAAAGGAAGGAGCAGTATGTAAGGTTTCCAATGCTGTGATACTCTAATTTTGAAGCACGCACAGTGCCCTACATAATGTTTGGGACAAAGACCCATCATTTATTTATTTACCTTTGTACTCTACAATTTGAGATTTGTAATAGAAAAAATCACATGTGGTTAAAGTCAGATTTTAATAAAGGCCATTTTTATACATTTTGATTTCAGCATGTTGAAATTACAGCAGTGTTTATACATAGTCCCTCCATTTCACGGCACCATCATGTTTGGCACTCAGCAATGTCATGTAAATTAAAGTAGTCATGTTTAGTATATTGTTGCACATCCTTTGCATGCAATGACAAAATAATTAGGGCCCGTATTTCGTGGAGTTCAGAAGAGTTGCGGCTGAATTTATTCAAACATGTAATGTAAGGGGGCTTGACAGGGTAGATGATGGGATTTTTTCCACGCATGGGTGTTTTTCAAACAAAGACACCATACCACAAAGTCTGGGGGCCAGTCATTTAAACCTGTTGTACATAGAAATTTCTTATCGTATAGAGAGTGGGAAATCTATGGAATTCAGTGAAACTGGTTCATTAGAAATATTTAAAGGTTGAGAAATATTTGTTAAATCAACGAATGGAGAGATATGGAGAAACTAAACTAAATGGCACAGAAGAAGAGTTGAGGTCAACATAAATTAGCATGAAGGTCCTGATGGCCTACTCCTCCTGTATTTGCTTTCTTGGTTTCCTTTAACCAAATAATCCTGGAATCTTAACGAAACAACAATCTAACCGTACCCACTCATCTCATTTTCAGCCAACCAACCAGAATCTTGAACTCTACTCCCTCACCTCCACATAGGTTTCTTAACACTATTATTAAAATCAGTTGTTCAACATTCTTCCCTTAGTGTATTAGGATGACTACCCTCATAGTCCCCTTTGCTCCAGTCCTGAATGCTGTATCATCTAGTTTTTATCCCTACCTTTTCTCATCCTGTTTTCAACCTTATCCAAGAAAGTGTCTCATGCTCTCTCAAAACTATATTGGCTGAAGTCTGACCCCACACCTTCCCTTCCTGGACCCCGTAGCATTTTAAATAGATTCCTTTCCTGTATTAAAATGTAGACTGTTGATCCTGGAACAATAAACAAACAGCTGGTGGAACTTTTTTTTATGGTGAGGAGGGAAAAGGTTTAAGGGCAACTTTTTTTACACACAGGGTGGCATTTATATGGATCGAGGTACTGGAGGAGGTAGTTGAGGCAGGTACTATCACAATGTTTAAGAAACATTTGGACAGGTGTATGGATAGGATAGTTTTCAAGAGATATATGGCAAACGCAAGGCAGGTGGGACTAGTGTGGATAGGGCGTGGGCGGTTGGGCCGAAAGGCTAGTTTCCACACTATGATTCTAAGACTTAACTCAACAGATGCAGCAGCATCTGCAGGGGTTCCTTACTCCCCCCCTCACGCACACAGATGCAGATCAACCTGCTGAGTTCAGCAATTTTTTTTTTATTCGTCCCCTGTGGTGCTACCTCCCTTTACAATCTGCATCATCGCTCTGAACTGAGAAAAAGTAATGCATTTGACCCTCTCGATCATGCAAACCAGCTCTCATATCTACAGTATCTTTGTGCTCCCAAGGTTCATGGCCATCTCATGGATCCCAGTGAGAGCCATTTATTATTGGGCATTTGGTCCGACAAGACTTTTTGCGTTTTTAAGTAATCATTAGCTCTCTTGCCCTTTGATATTAATATATTACTGTTTGTAACTATAATCATGGCAGAACTCAACAGCACTGATGAACAAGAAATTTTAAAACATTTGGAGTCCGATGAAAATCCATCTGCTACAGACGAAGCTTTTGAGAATACCTGGCCCTCAGAAAAAGACCTTTTGGGAGCTTTTGAAGGTGTATTTGAAGCTAAAGGTCATCGAGTAGATCTACAGGGTATTCGGGTTTTAAAGAAAAGTGTTCAGGATGGAGTGCCTGGATCCTGCTTTGGAGATTGTGAAGATAATGACGATGAGGTTGAATGGGTAAGAAAGGAAACTTTTGTTGTCATGACATTGCTCCCTGTTATTGTCAGTGGAATAGACTGGGTATTTTTATTAGTATCACTTGGTTGTATTTTCCATAATCATTAAGTAATTTAAATTTATCAACCGTAGTTTTTGCAAGGCATATTTGTGTACTTCTACTACCCGCATTTGGTTACTATGATTCTAATTTAGTTTATCAGCTGGAAATTCTGGATATGGGTTAAATATGTTTGCACTTTCTGACAACAAATATTATTTGTGCAAAATGTATGTTAAAATTTCACAATCATGGTTTTGAATCTTCCATCTATCTGTAATTGAGATACTCTGAAGTAATGAAAGGCATCATATGTCTGTGTATTTTTTTTTTAAATCCATTCAATGCTTGAGAAGTAACCAACCAAAGTCGATCTCAGAAATGTTGAACCTTTTTTCTTAAATTTGAACCTTCATAATTATTTTAAAATTTGCAACTTTTTCAATCTCCATGAAAATAGTTATTGAGATATATCAATCCAGCTTGAAAATCCCCAACTTATAAATGCAGATAAAGATGAGGCTCCAAAATCTGTTTGTTGAGTTGATTCCTCCCTCAAACTTTGTTGATAACTAGCTCAAATTTGAACACCAGTATTGAGTTGAATTAAAGATAAGATGTTTGGAGTACATACTTAGGTTTTGATCACACTTTTAATAGATCAAATAACTCGAGTTTGCTCTATGACAATCATGCTGATACCATCATGGGCAATGACTCAACTACACCTTGGATGAACTTATTGAGCCATTGAGAAAAGCCTATTTTGTATTAAAAGTTGCCTGCAGTTCAATTTTGTATGAGGAAATTCTGCTAGGCCAAAGAGCCACACTTCTTCTTTAACTCCGTCAGATGCACAGCATTGCAAGGATCTCCAAACCATATATGTTCATTGAGCATTTGCATTTTAAGGTCTACTCAACCATATAAAATCCAAAAGATTATTGAGCAAAATTAATCGTATTATTTTAGAGTAGGTAATTTGACTTATTTTATTTCAACCCTGTATGCTAGAAATAAGGATATACAGCTGAAAGGCATATGGGTGTGAAAATTGTAGGTGTATTTTTCTCAAAATAACATCTATCATCTAAAACTGTAGTTTAGTTGTTACTATGTTGCTATTAGGCATATAAACCAGTTGGCCCATCAAGTATTTATTTGCTGGCTCTCAGACCAATCTCACTTTTTCCCCGCTTATCTCCCTGTAAATGTTTTGATCATATTAAAACCCCCCTGGTTCTCTTATCAGCCACCTTCACTTGGGGTAATATATAGTGACCAGTTACTGAATGACCAGCGCATCTTTGGGGATATGGAAGGAATCTGGAGCACCCAAAAACCAGCGAGTACAAACTTCACGCACAGCACAGACTGCAGAATCAAACCTAGGTCACCGGAGATGACCGGAACCACAGACCATTCAGCATCTATCGGTCCAAATTTAGGGGGCCTGACTAGGATAGAAATACTGTTTGCTGAGAAACCTACAGCACCTTAAGGATATCTGCATTTATATATTTTAATTTTGAAATCTTATTGTTGCGGTCTGCGATTCCGCTTTCCTCCACAGAGTGGTGCTATTTGCCATTACCTTCTAAAAAATAAAAGCAAGTCGAATTCATGAAAATTTAAGCTATGTGTTAACTCTTAACACTATAAAATGCCTTTAAAATCAATGCTTTGTTGTAAGTTTTTAATGGTGTCCCTGGTCACAATAATATTTATAACAGAAAATTCCAAGCCAATCTTCAAAATATGAGAACGTTAAAAAGAAAAAATGTGTTCGTTTAGTCATGTTAATTCGTCTTTATCTTTAGTCATAGATGTATATTTCAATCTTTACTTAGTACTGTGTATCGTTTTTTCCTTTCTTGGAAATCCTTTGGTAAGAATTATTTAATATGGATCACATCATAGCGGAAGTTGGGAGATTTTTGTCAAGTGTTTTGTTTTCACTCACTGGCTATATAATTTCTCACTGTTGACAATAAATTCAAGTAAAAACTAAATAGAAAACAAAACTAACAAAAATAGAATTTGTAATTAAATCAAAATATGCTTTGCATTAATGCCTTAAAGTTTTTAAATCTTACCACTGTTCGTCCTCTTTTGGAAAAGATAACTGTTCAAGTTAAACGTGTTAAGAAGTCAAGAATGGAGAGCACAGATGCACAGGATTACAATACTCAAAATGGTGAGAAGAGTGAAAATTATTTGGTAAATGAGGAAGGCGATGTCCAATACCAGTCTGCATTTGAAATAAGTGGGCCTAAAATACCCTCGCCAGGGCCTCAAGGTAAATTGGGTGCTTTATGTTAGTTTGTGATCTAATGTTAATTTGTTCTGCAGATATAGTGCTTTTATTATGTGATTAGTATGGATTATTTATGGGTGGATTCTAAATGAAAATTTGACAATTATTCTTAAAAGTACATGCTATTTGTTCCTATTTATGTTGCGAACTGACATTTGCTGCATTCTAAAATAAGGCAAGCAGAGACATTTTCTGATCATTGCCCATTTAAAATTTGCCCTTCAGATTACATCATATTGAAGTTTTTACTTTAATCATAGCAAGTGGGTTTTACTTGAAATATATTCAAGAAGTAGATGTTGCAATATCATAGATTTGTTTTAAGTTTAAAATATATTCCAATTTCAAAGTCAATTGATTTTAGGGTGACACAATGCGCAGCAGTAGAGATGTTGCCTTACAGTGTCAGATACTCGGGTTCAATCCTGACCACAGGTGTTGTCTGTACAGAGTTTGTACGATCTCCCTGCAACCACGTGGATTTTCTCCGGGTGCTCTGCATTCAAATGTTTCAAAGGTCTTTTATTGTCACATGTACCAATTAAGGTACAGTGATATGCGAATTACCATACAGCCATATGGAAATAAAACACAAGACACACAATTACATAAAAATTAACATAAACATCCACCACAGTGGTTTCCCCACATTCCTCACTGTGATGGAAGGCAAAAAAGTCCAATTATCTTCCTCTTTATTCTCCTGCGGTCAGGGCAGTCGAACCATCTGTCGGGACGATCAAAGCTCCCGCAGGCGGCGGTCATAGCTCCCGCAGCGGGGCGATTGAAACTCCAGTGGCTTGGAGTTCCCGAAGTCAGTCTCTGACCAGAGACCGCGGGCTCCATGATGTTAAAGTCCACACGCACCCACGGTTGGAGCTCTGAGGTCGATGCCGGGCAAAGGTATTGTGGGCTCCGCAATGTTAATGCCCGTAGGCACCCGCGGTGGAGCTCTCGTAATCGGTCTCCTGCAATGACCGCCAACTCGCCGCAGTGCGGACGGAGATACGATACAGGAACAAAATTGCATCTCCATCGAGGTAGGAGATTAGAAAAAGTTTTCTCCCACCCCCCACATAAAACAATCTAAAGAACACTAAACACATACATTTAACACATACTATTAAAACACAAATTAGGAAAGGACAGCCATTGCTGGCGTCACACTCCAAAGATGTACAGGTTTGTAGGTTAATTGGCTTCTGTAAATTGTCCCTAGTGTGTAAGATAGTGTTAGTGTACGGGGTGATCGCTGGTCAGAGCGGACTCAGTGGGCCGAAGGGCCTATTTCCACGCTGTGTCTCTAAACTCTAACGTTAACCTTATTGATGAATGTGCACTGCAATAATACTCCAAATTCTATGTTCTTTCATTAATCCAGATAAGTTAGTATATAAGGTTGCATTTTAGTTGTTTTAATATTATTTCACCTTTCAGGAAAAAGGAGAGATTACGCCAGGCTCGGATGGCCTAGTCCTGATGAATGTCTGAAAATCCGAAAGGTTCAGCTCACAACTGTTGCAAGCACATGGCTAGCAGTGTCCACCAAAAACATAGAGTAAGCTGCCTCCTTTACTTCTCCTTAAAAATAGCAAACATGTTTTATTAAGGGCTAGCAACTTAACTTCTTCATTGGTAGTAAGCTTCTCTTAATTGTATTCATAGGAATTCACACAATGTCTGGAATCCTTGAGGAGTTTGGGTTACATGGACTGGAAATGTTATTACTGAGCGGATAATAAAGTACATGCTGAAATAGCATAATTTAAATTGATGTTGAACATGCTTAAAGTACAATCAATTTAATAAACTTGGTTAAATCCTGACTAGATTATAAATGTAAATAGCAAAAATTGTCAGGTGCTGCAAATGTGAAAGTAATACAGAAAATGCTGGAAACGTTCTGCAGGTCAGTTAGAATTACTGGAAAGAGAAACAACATTTGTCGTTGCGGTTCTATCGTAGGAACTTGGAAGTAGAGGAAACAAAGTATTAAGTTGCAGGGAAGGTAGAGATGGGTAATCAGTACCAGGGGGTCATTTAGTCTGAGTTAATAAAGGTAGTTAGAGAGAGAGAACTTAGTTTGTCATTAAAAAATATGACATGAAAAGAATAAGAATAAAAATCATGATTGGTGAATTGTTTTTAAACTAAATTAATTGAAGTTTTTTGATGAATGAATGTTGTGCAATTAATGTTGTAGGAATAGATTTTTAAAAGGCATTTGATAAAATATCTCATTAATCAATGTAATAAAATTGAAACAATTGATAGTGGGAGCAACATATATACATCAGAAGTTAAGAGCGAATAAAGAGTTTAGTAAAATAGCTGGGTTTTATATTTTGGGGAAGTATACATAGGTATGCTTCAGGTTGTGTCATGACCCACTATTGATTCCAATATACATTAATGATTGCGACTTGAGTACACAGCACAGTTCCAAAATTTGTAATGATGCAAAGGTTGAAGGTGTCCTTAACATCACAAAATACCTTAAATGCCTTCAAGGGGTTATAGATAAGCTAATAGAATGACCAGGTGCATAGCAAATAAGATTTAAAACTGTGAAAATTAGATGAGACAGTAACGATTGAATTAAAGACTTTTGAAAGGATGCATGATGAGAAAGCTGGGTGTGTATGTATAAGATATTAACAAATTAGTTGATAATGCAAATTATGCCACTTAATTATGAATAGAGGCATTGGCCATGGTCTTGTACCCATTTTGATTTGTTCTTTTGTAACAAATATCTGCACATTGGATTTTCTTTGCACTCGCCATGGGCCAATAAATCTTTTTGCAAACAGAATCACGTTGGTTTATTTTATGCAAAAGAGGTTAGCATACCATTTTGTTTTACAACATGGAAGGAAGAAATTCAGCAACTGATTGCTAATTAGGTCCACTCCTTTACTCTTTCCCTACAATTCCAATGTTCGGATGCTTTTAACAAAAGAATAAATCAAAATGGGTACAAGACTAATATGTTGGTGGTGGTTTCCAATTATCTAAAGTTTCATTTTAAACCTCATGCAAGTTCAAGTACCGCCAGTGTGAACACAAATTCCATTGATTCTTCGGTTTAACAAAAATTTATGACGATTTATTTTGCATTTTCTTTCCAGTATTACGGAACATATTGACTTTGCCACATCCCTGCAAGAACCAGCGGTGGAACCTGTTTGTAATGCCAACCTCCATGCCAGTATGCACACTTTAGATCATTTATATGGCGTGGCAAGTCGACTCAGTATACATTATACTGGAGAAAGGCAATTGAAAGAGGTACGCTGAATGTAGAAGCAGATTATCTGTCTTGAGACTCTTAAGATATTCTTTCTTCATAATTTCACTAAATGTGTTGAGTTAACCAATGTTTTGAATCAACCAAAGACATTACTCTGCAAAAGCTCACATCTTTCCTGCCTCAGTCAAATAATTTCCCGTCATGTTACTGCTATTAAGGATACCGTAATACACAATATGCTGGAGTAACTCAACGGATCAGGCAACATCTCTGGAGAACATGGATAGATGACATTTTGGGCTGAGACCCTTCTTCAGACTTTGGATGGTCTAAAGAAGGGTCTGTGCCCTAAACATCACTTATCCGTATTCTCCAGAGATGCTGCCTAGCCTACTGAATTACTCAAGCACTTTTACTCAAGCCTTTTGTGTATTAAGCAGCATCTCCAGTTCTTTGTTTCTACAAGAATATGTGGTCTACAGAGCATAATATGACTAATTTTCATGACACATATTTGTGCTTATCCAGAGCCACTGGCTCGGACAAGATCCACGTCATTCAACCTTTCTGTGTCCAGTCTGCCTTGAACTTCCATGTGTGCAGAAATCCAAAATAGGATTTAATCTTCTGCAGTGCCACTGGGCAAGAGAACATTAACCTACTGCATCTGAGGGTCTAAGCATACTTCATATCCATCCTCTTAGCTGTAAAAAGTATGAGTATGTGAATGTTTGAAGTTCATTTAAATGGAGAGACACAGTAATCTCATTGTATGTGACACATGCAATGACAATAAAGCATTCTAATCTAATGCCAGGGCTACGTGAAATATGCAGCCCATGTGAAAAATACAAGTGCTTAAGTTATTTTATTTACATATTTTTAAATTATTTAAATATTTAAATAATGTTGATCTCTTGAGGACAATCCATATTACAGTCGAGGAGATGCTGGATGTCATAGAGTCACTCACCACAGAAACATGCCCTTCGGCCCATCTCATCCATGCCGATCAAGGTGCCCCATCTCAGTTGGTCCCCTTTACCTGTATTTTGCCCAAATTCCTCTAAACCTTTCCCAATCCATGTACCCACCCAAGTGTCTTTTAAATATTGTTATTGTAACTGCCGCAACTACCTCCTCTGGCAGCTCATTTCATATAACCTGCATGCTCTGAGTGAAAAGGTTGATAAATGTCCTCGGCCTGATCAGATATATCAAGGATACTGTGGGAAACCAGAGAAGAAATTGAAGGAGCCCGGTCTGAGATGTTTGAATCATTATATGAATCATTAGTTACAGATGAGGTACTAAAAGACTGGAAGGTGGTTAATGTTGTGCCACTATTTAAGAAGGTTTCTAAAGAAAAGCCTAGGAACCACAGGCCAGTAAGCCTAACATCTGCGGTCGGATGGTTACTGAAGAGGATTCTGAGGGATGAAATTTACATGCATTTGGAAAGATGGTTTAATTAGGGATAATCAGCATGGTTTTATGCATGGTCTCATGTCTTGTGCGTGCGTCATGATTTTCATTTTCTTGAAAAGGTAACCAAGAATGTTGACGAGCACAGGCATAGGATGGCTTCAGAAAGGCATTTGAAAACGTTCCACGTGGTATAGAAGGATAAATTGGGGTCCAGGGAAAGGTAGTTAACTGGATACAGAATTGCCTTAACGGAGGTGGTTTTCAGACTGGAGACGTGTGACCATGGCTGTTTGACATTTATATGTGGAGGAGAATGTGAACAAGGCATGTTTAGTAAATTTGATTATCAAATATTACAGCTGGCTCCACAACAGCTGGGGGAAATGGGCTAAGGAATAGTAAATACATTTTAATTCAAATAAGTACAAGATGCTGAATTTTGTGAAGTCAAACCAGGGCAGAATCTTCATAATGAATAGTTGGGGCCCTGGGGGAGTAATGTAGAACAGAGGGATCTAGGAGTGCTAGAATGTAGTTTCCTGAAAGTAACGTCACAGATAGATAGAGTAGTAAAGAATTGAGTTTAAACGTTGGGACATTATGAGGCCAAACTTGGAGTACTGTGTTCAGTTTAGATCAGCCAGCTATGGAAAAGATACCGTTAAGCTGGAAAGAGTGCAGAGAAGATTTACATGGTTGTTCCCAGGACTCGATGGCCTGAGCTATATGGAAAGGTTGGGGAGGCTAGGACTTAGTTCCTTGGACTGCAGGAGACTGAGGGCTGATTTTGTAGAGTTGTATAAAATCATGAGGTGAATAGAAAGGCTAAGAGTCTTTTTTTCCCAGAGTAAAGGAATCAAGAATTAGAGGGCATACAGTGCCCTCCATAATGTTTGGGACAAAGACCCTTCACTTATTTATTTGCCTCTGTACTCCACAATTTGAGATTTGTAATAGAAAAAATAAATCACATGTGATTAAAGAACACATTGACAGATTTTATTAAAGGGTATTTTCATACATTTTGGTTTCACCATGTAGAAATGACAGCAGTGTTTGTACATCGTCTGTGTGTGTGTGTCCCCCCCCCACCCCAATTTCAGGGCACCATAATGTTTGGGACACTGCAATGTCATGTAAATGAAAGTAGTCGTTAGTATTTTGTTGCATATCCTTTGCATGCAATGACTGCTTGAAGTCTGCGATTCACGGACATCACCAGTTGCTGGGTGTCTTCTCTGGTGATGCTCTGCCAGGCCTGTATTGCAGCCATCTTTAGCTTATGCTTGTTTTGGGGGCTTGTCCCCTTCAGTTTTCTCTTCAGCATATAAAAGGCATGCTCAATTAAGTTCAGATTGGGTGATTGACTTGTCCACTGAAGAATTGACAATTTTTTAGCTTTGAAAAATTCCTTCATTGCTTTAGCAGTATGTTTGAGTTCATTGTCTTGCTGTAGAATGAACTGCCGGTCAATGAGTTTTGAGGCATTGGTTTCAACTTGAGCAGATAGGATGTGTCTAAACATTTCAGAGTTCATTATGCATCATCAGCAGTTGTATCATCAATGAAGATAAGTGAGCCAGTACTTCAGCAGCCATATATGCCCAGGCCATAACACCCCCACCACCGTGTTTCGCAAATGAGATGGTATGCTTTGGATCTTGGGCAGTTCCTTCTCTCCTCCATACTTTGCTCTTGCCATCACCCTGATATGTTAATCTTTGTCTCGTCGGTCTACAAGACCTTTCTTTCTTCTTAATGATGTTCCAAACAGTTGATTTTGGTAAGCCTAAGATTTTGCTTCTTTGACTTTCATTGGCACAACTTTGGTCCTCAAGTTGATAAACAGCAATAAAAGTTTCCAAAGGTGATGGAAAGACTGGATGAAAGACTAGGTGCTGAGAGCTCTCTTATACCTGCATTAAGGAGGCAATTAAACACATCTGAGCAATTACTAACACCTGCAAAGCCATGTGTCCCAAACATTACGGTGCCCTGAAATGGGGGGGGGGGGACTATGTATAAACACAGCTGAAATTTTTACATGGTGAAACCAAAATGTATAAAAATACCCTGTAATAAAATCTGTCAATGTGCACTTTAACCGCATGTGATTTTTTATTACAAATCTTAAATTGTGGAGTGCAGAGGCACATAAATAAATTGCGGGTCTTTGTCCCAAACATTATGGAGGGCACTGTAGCTTTAAGGTGAGTGAGGAAAGGTTTAATAGGGACCTGAGAGCGGCTTTTTCACACAGTGTTGTGGGTAAATAGAATGAGCTGCAGGTGAAGTAATTGAAGCAGGTACAATAACAGGATTTAAAAGACATTTGGACATGTACTCAAATAGGAAAGATAGAGAGGGATATGGGCCATGCGTGGACAAAATGGGATTAGCTTGGATGGGGCACCTTGGTCAGCATGAACGAGTTGGGCCAAAGGACTTGCTTCTATGTTGTATTACCCATAACTATAAAATGCATCATTCACAACTGATTCCTATACATCTCTGTCTTGTAACCATTCATAATGGAGAAGGATCATTCTGGATGGTATTGAGAACTTTGGAAACACTTGGAAACTTTCAATGGAAGGAACGCACCTCCTCACAAACTGCCAATTCGTCAATACCGCGTAAAAGTCTGCAGTTTAAGTTAACCAGAGTGGCTGCTTAAGATGTGTAATAATTACTTGTAATTTTTTTTTTTAATTATATGTCTCAAAAATTTTAACACCTCTGACCATGAGAGATTTAAAAATTGTTCAAAAGTTGTAAATTGTCAAAGACTATCAGGGTGTTTCAGGAATGTGGCCATAGGATATGCTGAGAAAGGCCAGTTCATTGATCAGAGTCTGCTTGGGTATGCTGGGTTAGCTTGATCAATCCTCCACATCTCGAAAGAGTAAATCCATGCGGGTGACTACTTCAGGCAGTGTATTTGGTCCAGGATAATTGGGTCCAACATCTAACCTCAACAATGTTAATAGTAATTTTAAAATTCTGTATAGAAATCATGTGTGAAATGGCGGTTATTTGGAAATCTTAGGAAAAATATGGTGAAGACATGAGATTAATTTGTTCAGCGTTGATTCTGAAGCTGGGCTGTATGTGCATTAGGATCATTATTTAGTCATTAACTTTCAGTTATTTAACATGAAATTTGGCATAAATGTTATATGCCAAATGAAGTAATTTTGTTCACCATCTTTCCTTCAGGCTTGACCTACATTTGTGGTTTTTGCATGCATATCTTTGATTATAGCTAAAATTTGAGTTTTCCAGATAATTTTGAGTAGAGCAGACAGTGAGGAAATATAACACAGGCTTTGGATGAAGAAAGAAAACCTTTTCCATTCGCTGGATGATTGCCAATCAGAGTTCAGAATTTAAGAACAAAAATAGAAAATAAACAGTGATAAGAGCACCGTTTCATGTGTCATTTTGTTTTCCACCAGGCTTTACAAAACCTGGGCAAAGGGAAGTATCCACCTCAACCATTTGAGCAAGTTGGAACCCGAATTGCCAAAGAACTAGAAAAAGTAAGTTACTTGATGTAATTTCATTTGGATTATAGTTTTAAAATTCAAAGTACGGTAATGAAAATTTAAATTGCGGTTTTATTACAAGTCTGTATTATTGTGTGTTGAACCAACCATGGAAACAATTTAAGATGCATGTTTAATATGAAACAAAATGAAGTACAAGAAAATCAGGCTATATCTCACGGAAATAAAAGTATGATTTTTTGTTTAACTTATTCATTTCCCACGATAGCCAAAGCATTCATTGTTGATTTCTGTCTTTGATTTTTGTCTACAAGGAAGTGATTAAATCAACTTGCCTGTGTACACATTCCATGGAATAATATGAAATGCGGGTATGGATCTGCAGGTTATCACTCAGTAATTTGTGAATAGTTACAGTGACTTGCAAAATTCTTCATACCCCTTGAACTTTTCCACATTTTGTCATGTTACAACCACAAACGTAAATGTATTTTATTGGGATTTTATGTGATAGACCAACACAAAGTGGCACATAATGTGAAATGATACATGGTTTTCAAATTTTTTTACAAATAAAAAACTGAAAAGTGTGGCCTGCAAAAGTATTCAGCCCCCTTTACTCTGATACCCCTAAATAAAATCCAGTGCAACCAATTGCCTTCAGAAGTCACCTAATTAGTAAATAGAGTCCACTTGTGTGTAATCTAATATCAGTATAAATACAACTGTTCTGTGAAGGCCTCAGAAGTTTGTTAGAGAACATTAGTGAACAAACAGCATCATGAAGCCCAAGGAACACACCAGACAGGTCAGGGATAAAGTTGTGGAGATGTTTAAAGCAGGGTTAGGTTATAAAAAAATATCCCAAGCTTTGAACATCTCACGGAGCACTGTTCAATCCATCATCCGAAAATGGAAAGAGTATGGCACAACTGCAAACCTACCAAGACATGGCCGTTCACCTAAACTGACAGGCCAGGCAAGGAGAGCATTGATCAGAGAAGCAGCCAAGAGGCCCATGGTAACTCTGGAGGAGCTGCAGAGATCCACAACTCAGGTGCGAGAATCTGTCCACAGGACAACTATTAGTCGTGCACTCCACAAATCGGGCCTTTATGGAAGAGTGGCAAGAAGAAAGCCATTGTTGAAACAAAGCCATAAGAAGTCCCGTCTGCAGTTTGCCACAAGCCATGTGGGGGACACAACAGCAAACATGTGGAGGAAGGTGCTCTGGTCTGATGAGACCAAAATTGAAGTTTTTGCCCTAAATGCAAAACGCTATGTGTGGCGGAAAACTAACACTGCACATCACCGTGAACACACCATCCCCACTGTGAAACATGGTGGTGGCAGCATCATGCTGTGGGGATGCTTTTCTTCAGCAGGAACAGGGAAGCTGGTCAGAGTTGATGTGAAGATGGATGGAGCCAAATACAGGGCAATCGTGGAAGAAAACCTGTTAGCGTCTGCAAAAGACTTGAGACTGGGGCGGAGGTTCACCTTCCAGCAGGACAACGACCCTAAACATACAGCCAGAGCTACAATGGAATGGTTTAGATCAAAGCATATTCATGTGTTAGAATGGCCCAGTCAGAGTCCAGACCTAAATCCAATTGAGAATCTCTGGGAAGTCTTGAAAATTGCTGTTCACAGACGCTCTCCATCCAATCTGATTGAGCTTGAGCTATTTTGCAAAGAAGAATCGGCAAACATTTCAGTCTCTAGATGTGCAAAGCTGGTAGAGACATACCCCAAAAGACTTGCAGCTGTAATTGCAGCGAAAGGCGCTTCTACAAAGTATTGACTCAGGGGGCTGAATACTTTTGCACGCCACACTTTTCAGTTTTTTATTTGTAATAAAATGTGGAAACCATGTATAATTTTCCTTCCACTTCACAATTATGCACCACTTTGTGTTGGTCTCACATAAAATCCCAATAAAATACATTTACGTTTGTGGTTGTAACGTGACAAAATGTGGAAAAGTTAAAGGGGTATGAATACTTTTGCAAGCCACTGTATATGAGATCAAAACATTGTGCCAGTTTGAAATGGTGTACTTGCCAACAGTTTGATTAAAATCTTGGGAACAAGTCATCTGTGTCAATTCTTGCATTACTCCTTGTGAGTCTTACGTGGATGTTACAAGCCTGCACTCTTTATATGTGTGTGTTTTTAATGGCTTCAAATATTTCTTTTCATATTTCGTGTGGAACTAGTTGATGCACTCCTCTGAACTTAGCACAGCATTGAAAGCAATATTTATAAGGACAAATCTACTGCAGAATGAAAACGAAAGTTTTCTGTGAAAATTTACATTACTCAAATCTAAAAATGTTCAAGTTGCATACACTCATTTTATAATCCTTATTTCAATAGAATCAAACATCATGGGTGACTACAAGTATGGCAGCACTGTACTGGAGGGTTAAAGGTCAAGGGAAAAAAGCTATTGACTGTCTACGTCAAGCTCTGCATTTTGCTCCTTACCACGTGAAGGTGAGTATTAGCTTGTATTATTACTCATTGAAGTACTGTCAAAATGTAATTTAAGGTTAATGTGACCTAAGCTAATGTGACAGATAATGCCACTAAGAACAGGTGCTTTTAAATAACCGTTCAATGTGTATAGTAAGATTGCTGCTAAACCAGTCCATTTGTGGTTAAAATTAGAAAAATATGGCAGGTATGTTTACAGACATACTTGACATTTTTTGTTGTACTTTGTGCTGACTTTGTTCTGACTGGCACTAACTATGTACTTCTGGTTTGACCAATGCAAATCACTTAGTGCATCTGGCATGATTTTCACAAGTGCTTGCTGTGGTATTGAGAAATGATTTAAAAAAAAGGAACTGCAGATACTGGTTTATACCAACGGTAGACACAAACTGGATTAACTCTGCCGGTTAGGCAGCATCTCTGGAGAAAATGGGTGTGTTGTTTTGGGTCGGGTACCTCCTCCTTCAGAATATTGAGATGTGGTCCATTTCCATGGGTAAAAAATAAATTTGGTTGTTCAAGACAAGTTCTACTACGGCCTAGGATCCTAGATGCACGGAAACCTTAGGGCCATAGGTCTAGAATTAGTAATTACCTTCACAGGGCATGAATTGTGCATCGTCTGCAGGGTAATTCCAGCCTGTTTTGGTCCTCGCCAATCCTCCATGCAATGCTTTAACATTTAAGATTTTATCATCTTCCATGTGGAACAATATTTCCAATATCTGTCTTAAATTTTTCTTTCGTAATACTGAACCTGTACCATCTTGTCTCCTCCCCATGCTTATTTTTTGCATCTCTGTGACATCTCTTTTTTTGAGATGAAGAAGCAGAAAAGCGGAAGCTGAAAACTTTACCCAATCATTTTATTTGTCTTCAACATTTTTAATACTACTAATCAATGTTCTCTGCATTCGTTAATGATCCCTGATGTTGCACCATGTAGAACTGTGTGTACTTTTCCAGGTATAACTTAACCATGACCTCGCGAATTTGAGTCATTGTAATAACTTGGGGTTATATAACAGGTGAAGGGAGGCTTCGTGAATCATGACTTTTGTGGTCCTGGTTTGACAGATACCTTTAATATCCATCTGTTACTTTGTTAATTCCCACCTCACATTGTGTGACATGTAAACCAAAACTATCTCCATGATTCAATTTGCCTCGTATCATTGCCTGCCCCGCTGAGTTACTCCAGCATTTTGTGTTTCTTTTCGGTGTAAACCAGCATCTGCAGTTCCTTCCTACACAGTTCTATTTACTGCTGTGGAGTTGAAACGAATAGCTTATCCCTCAGCTTCATATTTCTATTTCCTTGTGCCATCATTAATTTACTGGTAAAATAAGTTTGAATTGTCTTGTCTTTTCATTCTTTTCCACGTAATATAGAAAGTTATTGGGATGCAGAAATGCCAAAATGTTAGTACATCTTGACGATACCTTTAATGTATCTCGATTTCACTGCGTAGCTAACTGATCAAGAATCTTCATCTGCAAAGGTTCCATTCAGCCTTAATCTCTCTTCCTCTTAGAATTTAATGCTATTTTATCTTGCATCAAACATTAATTTATTCAAGCTGTTTACTGTCTACTTCAGTCAACACACAAAGTTACCATTAAAGGACGTAGAAGATGAAGCCATCATGTTCAGGAAGATAGCTTTCTTCTTGTGGGAATGTTCCTATTTGGCTCTTTCCTTTGAGTGCTGAAATTATCTCAAAATATTTAAGAATTTCATTTCTTATTTTTTTGCAAGACCATTTAATTCTAGGTTCCATAGTATATAGAATGGTAGAACAGATGAACAGGCTCTTCGGCCCACAATGTGGTGCAATGTTAACCTCCTCTGCTTGCATATGCTCAATATCCCCCCCATTCCAAGCATTTTCATGTGCATGTCTAAAAAGCTTTAAATGGCACTCTCATATCTGCCTTCACCACCAGCCCTGGCAGCCCATTTCAGACTACCCACCACTCTGTGTTTAAAAAAAACTTGTCCCACATATCATCTTTAAACTTTCCTCCTCTGATCATAAAACTACGCCCTTTAGTCTTTAATATTCCCACCCTGAGTAAAAGGTTCTGACTGCCCATCCTATCCATGCCTCCCTGGCATCTGAGATAAAACAATCTTAAGTTTGTCCAACCTCTTGTTTTAGCAAAAATTCTCTAATCCAGATAACATCCTGGAAAACCTGTTCTACGCCCTCTCCAAAGACTCCACATCCTTCCTACATGGGGGCAACCAGTCTGCACACAATACTCCAAATGGCGGCTTAACCAAAGTTCTGCAACACCTGTTTCTTATATTCAATCCTTGACCAATAAAGGCAAGCAAGCCATATGCTGCCTTTACCACTCTATCTACTTGTCTTACCATATTCAGGGAGCTAAGTTCTTGATCCCAAGATCTCTGCACATCAATGCTGTTGATTCTCTTGTCATTAATTGTATACTTAGCCCTTACATTCGACCTTCCAAAAAGTGCAACACCTCACATTTGCTCGGTTTAATCTCCATGTGCCATTTCTCCACCCAAATCTGTAATTCGTCTTTCTCCTGCTGCATCCGTTGGCAGCCTCCTTCACTGTCCGCAACTCATCTACATTTTCATCCGAGTCATTTATATATATCACAAAGGTCAAAAACCTGATCTGTGTGGAACACCACTGGTTGCAGACCTCCAGCCAGCATAACTTCCTTCCACCACTGCTATGGGTAAGTCAGTTCTGAATCCCAAACTACCAAGTCACTGTGTTTGTATCTTAATCTCCTGGATCAATTTGCCATGAGGACGAGTAAAGCATTTGATAAAGTCCTTGAAAAGAAAATCCACTACCCTACCCTCATCAATCACCTTCCTCACCTTGTCAAAAGAAACTCAATCAAGTTTGTAAACCAACCTGCCGTAGACAAAGAAATGCTGACTGTCCCTAATTAGCCTATTCTCTTTCAAATGCAGGTACATCCTATCCCAAATAATTTTCTCCAATGGCTTCCCTGCCACAGATGTGAGGCTCGCCGGCCTATAATATCCTGGTTTACCTTTACTTATAAACAAAGGACCAATATTGTCTACTCTCCAGGCATCCAGGACTTTACCAATGGCTATAGAAGATACAAAGATCGTTATCAATGCCCCTGCAATCTATTCTCTTGCCTCTCTCAGTAACCTGGGATAGATCCCTGGGGATTTATCCACATTAATACTACAAGAGGCCCAACCATCTTTTTGATCTCAAATTGCATATTAGTATATCCTACATTGATTTACCTATCCTCTATGTCCATTTCCTTGATGAATACTGATGCAAAGTACTTATTTAGAACCTTGACTATATCCACTGACTCCAATATTAAATTATCCCGCATTATCCTTGAGTCACCCTATTTTCTCTCCAGTTTCTACTTTCACCCTCTTGTTTATTAATGTGCGTCCAGAAAACATTGGGATAAAGGGAATAATGTATAGTGCAAGGTGAGGTTCAATTAAAGATAGTCCAAGGATCGCCAATAGAGATAGATGTTAGCTCAGATCTACTCTCTCGTTATTGCTAGGATGGTCAAAATGTTTAATTGTAAAGTGATTTGGATCCTCCCAAAATGAACATGAAATGTATTGTACAAATACAAATCTATCTATATTCTCAATTCCTTCTCTTTTGATTTGAGCAGGACGTACCTCTCATAAGCTTGGCAAACATTTTTCACAATGCCAAACTGTGGGATGATGCACTTGTGGTTGCTTCAATGGCAGTGGAAATCGCTCCACATTTTGTTGTAAATCACATTACCCTGGCTAATGTCTATGTGGGAATGGTAAGTGACCAAGCTTGATTAGTATGTTGTCCATGGTCAATTGCTATCGTGGAATTTCTGTTTAAATTTATTTAAAACCAGATGCATGTTATAATGTGTTGCCTTAAGCACATTCACTGTTTCAAAATATGAAAATGTTTGCAAAATTGGCAGGTGGGGATATTTATTTTTGTCTGTAACTGATTTGGCTCATTAAATCTAACTTACAGTATTTTATATCTTGAATTTGTTAACTTAAAGAACGTGTTTCATAATAGGCCCAGTATACTGCAGTGTTTGCCTTGACATAATATGTTTTTAATGTAATACATAGATGAAACACCCGCTGTAACTACCGTTTATGGTCACCAATATCAGTGCCGCCAGAGCTTTGAAAAGCAATATGGAACCACCTTGAAGAAATTGTTACTGTGGTTTAGTTTCCTTACACATTGCAGTATAACACGTAACGGAATATCCCTCTTGTCAGAAACTGACAGCCACATGTTATCAACACGTTGGCTGTAAATCACATTTGGAAATAGAGTCATTAAGAAAACCAAAATGCCCAAGTTGGAATCCTCATCCCTTTGACCCTGGTGGGACCAAAGGGAACTGGGAGGTAGAGTTCTTCTCATGAACCACATGGAGCTGAAGATGATATTTGCAGAGAGAACACTTATTCACAAAACAATCACCCACGTTGTCTCTGCAATATGGAGAGGCACCCTTTCTGTGCAGAAAATGTAGCACACCCGAAGATGACCATGCATGAACATATTAGCTTTGAGTAGGTGGAGATCTGATCTGTCAGAAGGGTCTCCACTCAAATCATCCACGGTCCATTTCCCCCTACAGACTGCCTGACCCGCTGAGTTCCTCCAGATTCCAGTATCTGCAGTCTCTTGTGTTCACATCTGGGCAGGTTAGAGTTAGAAAAAGGCAGACCATACATAGGCGTGGGATTAATACAAACTGAAAACAGAGTGCAGCAAATTAAATTCACTGGTCAAAGCAAGAGAAGGAACAAGTACCACAATATGAAACTATAATGCAGAGGATGTTCTGGTTGTATTTGAACCAAGGATTGTTCCACATATTCTAATTTAGAAAATCAGGATATGTGAGATCCAGATTTCCAGACCAAAACCTCATACCTGATTACAATTATGACACGCGGTTTCAACTGGGAGGAAGTTGAGTCAAGGAGAGACCACTTATCAGACCTGAAGCAGAAGTTGTGAAGATAAATTTGGTGGAAGTTGATGAATGAAAGGGGGCATGCATCCTTGGTGAAAAGATGATACAGGTTGGGGAAAAAACCACACCATACTCACCGACACATTCCGAAAGTTCTTAACTCCTATGAAATGATGATTCAGTGCTCAAAGGTTGTTATTCTGTCTGTTCCACAGGAAGAGTATGACAAAGCAATGCAGTGGTATGAATCGACTTTGAAATTACAACCAGAGTTTGGTCCAGCAAAACATGTCCTCCGCACGATCCAGTGTCATTTATTGATGAAAAAGCAGAGGCGCTCTCCATAAGGGTAAAAATATGTAATTCCTGCTTCAGACCATTTTAAAATGGCACAAATCTAGTTTCATTCGGGGGTGGTGGGGTGGGTTCATTTGTGCAAATTTAGTTGATGGAAAATAAAATGAGCTGCGGAACAAAGCTTAAGAAGAGTATTTTAACTATCACACCTTTAATATAATTACTGGGGGAAAAATAAAGTGTATTAAGAACAGATGACAGTTGTCATGATTATACATTTCAGCTGATAATGTACAAATGTTTCAAAGTGGTTTTTTTTAATGGGGAATCAGTGTCAAGAAAGTGCAGTTTCTAAATCCTTGTGGGAGATAATGGGGATTTGTGTGAAGATGAACAATAAAACATTTCTTAATGACTGAAGTTTTTATTTTGTTTTCTTCGATACATCGGTCATGTAGTAATTGAAATGTCCAGCAGATGCTGCTGAAGAGACAGAGAAACTCCTGCTTCATATTCTTAATGGGCAAATATCCCATTCAATAGGAAAAGCAACACTATGAAACTATTCAAAATTCTGAAGCACCAAAGTCTCATTACACATTATACTTCGTTCTCATAAATGTAAAAGGGAGAAACTAAATAGAGGTCCCATTTATGAGAATAATGAGTAAACAGTGATTCAAATTTTAAAAATGACCAAGTTTCTTCTGCTAATTGCTACATTGATTGTTTCACTAAACAAATATCACCTGAACATATGATAAAATGGACTTAAGGTGCATCCAATTATATTTCCAGGTTAGTTGCATAATGTCATTTTACTTTAAAATTATTTTTTCCTCTGGATCCCTGGATAGCTTCAGATTGGGAAGCTAAACATTAGTTGTTAATACTATTATTAGTTTAGTTGAGTTTATTGTCACTTGCGAGTACCAGGTACCAGTTACCAGGGAGTACAAATACCTTGGAGTGTACCTGGACAGTAAACTGGGCTGGTCCAGGAACGCTGAGGCCCTGAACAAGAAGGGACAGAGCCGGCTGTACTTTTTGAGAAGGCTCCGTTCCTCCAACATCTGCAGTAAGATGCTGCAGATATTCTACCAATCAGTGGTAGCCAGTGCCATATTCTTTGCTGACGTGTGGTGAGGCAACAGGGTGAAGGCTGCGGACGCCAATAGAATCAACAAACTCATCAGGAAAGCTGGCTCCATCCTGGGGACGGAGTTGGATTCATGGGAGGTGGTCTTGGAGGGGAGGATGCTTCTCAAACTACAGTACATCCTGGTCAATACAACTCGCCCCCACCATGACACACTGGTCAACCTGAGGAGTATCTTCAGTAACTGACTGGTTCCACCAAGATAGAGGACAGAACGCCACAGGAGATCCTTCTTCCCTCTGGCTATCAAACTTTACAACATCTCCCCCTTCTGCCATGGGGTAGGCTGAGACTCTCCCCCCTCCTCAATCTTTACACATTCCCAATCCTTTCCATTCGTCACTTTAATTTCATGTTTCATGTATTTTGTGTTTTTATGATGTTGGCAGATCAACTTTCCTCCTGGGATAAACAAATTCTATTGTATCATAAAAGCTTTTGTTGCGTGCTAACCAGTCAGCGGATAGAGAATACAGGATTACAATCAAGTCATCCACAGTGTACAGATACATGATAAAGGGAATAACGTTTAGTGCAAGATAAAACCAGTAAATTCCAATCAAACGTAGTCTGTGGGTCTCCAATGAGGTAGATAGTAGCTCAGGACTGCTCTCTCCAAATTGTTATTAATCTCTCTCCAAAGTGTTGTTTTCCTGCAGATGGTACTTTAAATGCCAAATAAAAGCTTGGAATAAAATTCTAAAAAAGGCTTACTTTGCAACAAACTGAATCTGTTTCCTTTTATGTGCACATTGACTTTACTATTAGGTCTTTATTCTATGAAACTAGCATTAGATCGGCTTTTCTGTCCTGTTCAAATGTAGGATCTTCTTGCCTATGGCGTGCACAGCCTAAAGTTGTAGGACAACTTGTTCTATTTGATTGTGCACATCTGGTTTATTGCTTTTGTCGAAACAGGGCGGACTACGTGAAGGTTGCAATCTCCCACCCCAAATGTAGGATGATATATGTGGAAATATTGTCAGTGTTCCATAGTTGTGATGCTGTTACGGTAAACATAGACATAGAAACATAGAAATTAGGTGCAGGAGTAAGCCATTCGGCCCTTCGAGCCTGCACCGCCATTCAATATGATCATGGCTGATCATCCAACTCAGTATCCCGTACCTGCCTTCTCTCCATACCCTCTGATCCCCTTAGCCACAAGGGCCACATCTAACTCCCTCTTAAATATAGCCAATGAACTGGCCTCAACTACCCTCTGTGGCAGAGAGTTCCAGAGACCCACCACTCTCTGTGTGAAAAAAGTCCTTTTCATCTCGGTCCTAAAGGATTTCCCCCTTATCCTTAAGCTGTGACCCCTTGTCCTGGACCTCCCCAATATCGGGAACAATCTTCCTGCATCTAGCCTGTCCAACCCCTTAAGAATTTTGTAAGTTTCTATAAGATCCCCTCTCAATCTCCTAAATTCTAGAGAGTATAAACCGAGTCTATGCAGTCTTTGTTCATAAGACAGTCCTGACATGCCAGGAATCAGTCTGGTGAACCTTCTCTGCACTCCCTCTTTGGTAATAATGTCCTTCCTCAGATTTGGAGACCAGAACTGTACGCAATACTCCAGGTGTGGCCTCACCAAGACCCTATACAACTGAAGTAGAACCTCCCTGCTCCTATACTCAAATCCTTTTGCTATGAAAGCTAACATACCATTTGCTTTCTTCACTGCCTGCTGCACCTGCATGCCTACTTTCAATGACTGGTGTACCATGACACCCAGGTCGCGCTGCATCTCCCCTTTTCCTAATCGGCCTCCATTTAGATAATAGTCCGTTTTCCTATTTTTGCCACCAAAGTGGATAACCTCACATTTATCCACATTATACTGCATCTGCCAAACATTTGCCCACTCACCCAGCCTATCCAAGCCACCTTGCAGTCTCCTAGCATCCTCCTCACAGCTAACACTGCCCCCCAGCTTAGTGTCATCCGCAAACTTGGAGATATTACCTTCAATTCCCTCATCCAGGTCATTAATGTATATTGTAAATAGCTGGGGCCCCAGCACTGAGCCTTGCGGTACCCCACTAGTCACTGCCTGCCATTGTGAAAACGACCCGTTTACTCCTACTCTTTGCTTCCTGTTTGCCAGCCAGTTCTCTATCCACATCAATACTGAACCCCCAATGCCGTATGCTTTAAGTTTATATACTAATCTCTTATGTGGGAACTTGTCGAAAGCCTTCTGGAAGTCCAGATATACCACATCCACTGGTTCTCCCCTATCCACGCTACTAGTTACATCCTCAAAAAATTCCACAAGATTCGTCAGACATGATTTACCTTTCGTAAATCCATGCTGACTTTGTCCAATGATTTCACCACTTTCCAAATATGCTGCTATCCCATCTTTAATAACTGACTCCAGCAGTTTCCCCACTACCGATGTTAGACTAACTGGTCTGTAATTCCCCGTTTTCTCTCTCCCCCCCTTCTTATAAAGAGGGGTTACGTTTGCTACCCGCCAATCCTCAGGAACTACTCCAGAATCTAAAGAGTTTTGAAAGATTATCACTATTTCCGGAGCTACTTCCTTAAGTACTCTGGGATGCAGCCTATCTGGCCCTGGGGATTTATCGGCCTTTAATCCATTTAATTTACCCAACACCACTTCCCGACTAACCTGGATTTCACTCAAGTCCTCCTTTGACCGGCGGTCCCCTGCTATTTCCGGCAGATTATTTATGTCTTCCTTAGTGAAGGCATGCAGGGGATTTATTGAAAAGGCAGATTTCAGAGCAAGGACCAGTATTTAGTCACCAATCTATTCCAGCCGACAGCTGTGGGTGGCTTTGTGGCCCTTTGATGTGCAGCAGCTTTGGTTATTCTTTGTCAAAGAAAACAAAATTCCCCTCATCTTTCCATAAAAAGTGGGGAGAAGCAATCAAATGGATGAACATTCAAAGGTGTCCTATGTTCTGATGCTGTTATGCTGGCAATTACACCCATTTCCTCTTTTACCATAGATGCAAACCAACTTGTATTGGACTAAACATTGCACATACGGAAATAAATGAAATGATAGAGGGTAAAAATAAATTTTAATAGTAAGATTAAATGAGAACTCACCAGTTTGAAGTTTGATCTTGATTTTATGAGGAGTTACGTTGGTGATTACGTGAAGAAGGCCCGCCAGGCCGCATGCGTAGCAAACTTCAAAGCAGCGGTATGAAATCACAAATAAACAACCGAAGTAAACAGTAAGATCAGTGACTCGCGAACTACCAAATGATCTTTTATGAGAGAGGGTTGGGCATGGTGGGCATGTAATCACCAACGTAACTCCTCATAAAATCAAGATCAAACTTCAAACTGGGAAGTTCTTGTTTAATCTTACTATTTTACTTTGGAATCACGTGAGTGATTCCGTGAAGAGTTCAAAGCTTTGTGATTTCATGATGCAGATTACAATCTCGGCATCCCACTGCATTTGATTGACTCGAAAGAGAAGTAAATGCATTAGTAATAACATTGTATTCAATGTAATGATAGGGTTTATTTAACAATGTAAACAAACAACAGTACCCCTAAAATTTAGGTACTTAAAATGTCATTGGCAAACAGCCCTGGATTGACAATTGGCCGATGATAAAATTCTGAAACATCAGCTCATTTGCCCATCCGACGGCCGCTAAAATTTGCCCATCCCTCCCTTTGGCTGCCAACATAGCTGCCCTAGTATAATGAGATGTAAACACACTATCTAAATGATATACTGACGTTGATGCTGATCTGGTGGAATGAGTCATACAATCGTCAATGTTAATACCTGTTGCAGCCACCTTGAAAGAGTCTGAACCGACCTTCTCTTGTGTAATTGTTTATTAACTAATACACAGTACTGAATCCATACTTCTAAGGATTCTGATGGCCTTGATAACATAAAATGAGACAGTGGGGTATTCAAAATGATCTTAAAAATCATGCCAGCCCTGGTCTGCTCTGCTAGTGTAGACCAGAATGTAACATGTAATGTCATGAACAGCCAATTCCATCCTGTCCAGCCACAGCGTTTGCAATGTTTTGCCGTCGTTGTGCTGATATTAGAGTCATGACTAAGGATGTAGCTGGAACCCCTTGGTGAAGTAATGTTTACACATTTACAATAAACAACTGCATAATCTTGTGATGTGAGTACTTGTATCAAGATCTTTTTAACAACTTGATATCCGGGTTGGACCCGACAATGTAGTTCCCTTATGTTACAGCTGTAATTTCTCTATAACTGAACTATTGTCAATATCATTTAAAACGAACTGGAAAATGTCAGTAATTTGTATCGTATCAAATGTATCATTAATATTTAACAAATATTTCTGATCCCCTCAATAGAGATGTACTGCCTTTTTGGATGCTATCCATGCATACTGCAGTGAACACCCTCATGGCTAAATGTGACTACCTGAGGCATGTCAATCCATTGAAAATGTGTAAGTCAATAATCGTTTTACTGTGCGAAGACCAGTCTCCTGAACCACAGTTTAAAACAGCAAGTTCTTGCTTTTTGGCATAACTATACCACTGTGCCATAATGCCTGATGAAGCAGGCAACACGGACGCTTGGCCA
This sequence comes from Raja brachyura, assembly GCA_963514005.1. The sequence continues at coordinate 15,940,182 of OY740798.1, read as the reverse complement.
GTTCGATAGTACGAATCCAAACGAGGTCTTGCTGACTGTTTTAAGACCGAGCTAATGAGGAAGACATAATGTCCATTCCTCCTATTGAAGCGAGAATGTATTTCTCCACACTGTTGTGTCACATATTTTTGCAAACAGTGAAACATGCATAAACATGACGAACATTTAATGAAGTATTGAATCATGCTTTCATCATACTTTGAGATCCAACACTTATTCTGTGTTATCACCAATCTAAACTGGACGATATACCAGTGGCAAGGAGATTAATTACAGGATATTCTTCCTAATTACCATGAGACTAACATATGTCACCATTGTAGAGTAGCAACTTAAATTTGTGCATGAAGAATATGTATATTCACTCAAAACCTTACTCAACGGTGCATTTATTGTATATATTTAGTTGATACTAACAACTGAAGAATTGGTAACTCATGCAATCGCCACTACCTTTGAGTAGGTGATGGTATTTGGAACTTCTCATCTTAGAGTTCTAAACATCAGTTCATAATAACTGAATTCAACCGACCACACTACTGTAGCGAGTTTCAAGTTCAATGAGATATTGTCATGTTCAGCAATGCTGAATACTGTTACTTTATCATTGTGGCTGAAGTAGCCTCAGCTGTCAATAGCACAAGGTTGTTAGCAACGATCTAATTGCTACTTACACAATATCAGTTCCTTGATTTGCTCAGCTGCAACACAGCTGCTATATTGCCAATTACTCTTAATGAAAATCTGTTTTGTAACAGATTGCTATAACCCCGATCTCGTGCCACAAGGCGGAGACAAGGCTAATAATAATTAAAGGTAAATCCCAATGACCAACAACAGTTTATCCCATACTGCAAAGCTTTACTGTTATAGTATAGTTATATTGTCTTTGATAACCTTTGTAATGGGATTTGTATAACATGTATATCTTACCTTATGAATCTGTTGAAGTCAGGAATAAGTTTTTTACATTCGGAAAGTTCATATGCCAGATACTCTCCATTCCTCATAATAACATGCCAATCCTGCCTTATTGCATGGGTGGTTTGCATGAGAACTTATGCCCAATTTCCAAACCCTGGCCATAATCCAACTTGCTTGGAATGTTCCGACTGTGCCTCAACCAAATATTTTTACCCTTTGTGTGTTGTAAAAACAAATGTAAATATTACAACGTGAACGGTGCACTACCCAAATTTTGGAAGTGCTAGACCCATTTAGTTGAGCATGATTGGAAGGTGCATGGAATTTCTGAGCTATCATGCTGCCCCCAGCTCCAGTGAACCGCTACTGCCGATGAACACCTGGGGTGCATTCTGAATGATGACTTTTGCCCGTTGGTGGCCGAATTAATTCATCTGCCAGGCTTCTTCCCCTGTAGAATAGACCTACCTGAATAACCGATTCAGCGGCTGGCTCTCACATCCCCCTGTTGGCGTTGTTCACTGCCGGCACATATGTGCTTGAGTCTGTTCTATTGACATCTTTAGAGCCCGGAGTCATCTTGACCTTTTGCTCTTCCCTCCTCAGAGAGGGTGATTCGTAGGCAACTGCTGCAGGCCGTAGGATGCAAATACTGATACGAACCCATTGGCCTTAACCCAATAGAATATTTTACTGGGATGGCAACTTTATTGTCAGGACAAGTACCTCTGACATGTGCCCTTCATCCCTTTGGGTATGCCCCACGGCCATACCCTGAGACTCGGTGTCAGCAGGATACTGACCCATCTTGGTCTCTGCCTCTGAGAGTGAGAGCTTTGCAGCACTGTATATAACAGTTGCTGTATTTAGGATAGTCATTTCAATGCACTATCCAGCCCCATAAGGAATTCATCCCCCGACTCCGTGGGCCTTGCTCTCTAGCCCCGGTGGAGAATCATCTCCCAACTCCGTGGGCGAGCAGATATGTATGAATTTGAGCAACCCTATCCCAGGCGTTGCTGGCGCCGCCTTTCATAAAGGCCGGCGCTTTTTGACATGAACAGCCCTGCATCAGGCGCTGTTGGCACGACTCTCCAGTAGGCCGGCACTTCACACATGAAGCAGTCCTGTCAGGCGCTGCTGGCAAGGCTCTCCCATAGGCCAGTAATATCACAAATGAAACAGTCCTGTATCAGGTGCTGCTGGCACGGCTCTCCCGTAGACCGGCACTTTCATATATGAAGCAGCCCTGTCAGGCCTGGTGGCGCGGCCTGTCCCATAGGCCCGCACATTTTACACATGAAGCAGTCCTGTCAGGCGCTGCTGGCACGGCCTGACCCATAGGCCCGCGCTATTGCTGTGTAAGCTCACTAAATCAACATTTAGTGTACAGCTTTACCTGTGAAGGGTAAAAATAAATCATAGCAACCTGTGCTTAAACAATTATAACATTGTCAGAACATATAACAATAATTTTTTACCTTTGCCTTTAGTTTTTACTTAAAGAAAAAACACTATAAAATACATACTTTTTATTATAAGGAGAAACCCTTTCTAGGCCCGACTCACTTGAGTCCAAATAGGGCTGAATGAGTCCCAGTAATTTCTTGACTGGGGACCAACGTCTGTGAGCCACTGACCACACTGTCAGTGGCTCCAGCGTTGCTTCCTTGCCGTTCCAACGGCATCCCACAGGCTGGGAGCTGCTGACCCCCCCTGTCAGCGACTCTGCTTACATTTCGTGCCGTTCCAACGGCATCCCGCAGGCTGGGGAGTCGCTAACTGCACTGTTAGCGGCTCCTTATCTCGCAACCCGATCAATTTTGCAGGTTTATCCGCATTTGCGGTTGGACTGGAATTTCCTCACAGTCCATAACCGTCAACTTGTCGGGCTGCGAAACTGGCAGGAAAACCCTCTGTAAAAAGAGGCTCCTGCCTAAAAACCCCTGGTAAGTATAAAACCAAACTTACCTTTTAAGATTAACTTACCACGTCAGGAGCTCTGTCCTGCCAGACTGGTGCTTGCGCCAATGCGGCTGACGTAATGTTGCACATGCGGCCTGGCGGGCCTTTTTCACGCAATCACTCTCGTGACTCCGAAGTAAAATTTCACATTCTACTTGAAGATTAGTATCAGTTTTTAAACTCAGCAAGTTATTACTAAGATTGTAGCCTAATAGTTGCACAACTTTAGGAATTTATAGAATTCAATAATTTTCTCATGTCCATGCCAATATTAGTTTGCCAGTAGCACACTAACCTGCAGCAAGGAAAAGAAATGGCATGAGTGGCAAATTGCCATAACTTACCTGCTCTGTTCCACTGTTCGGCTAGCAAAAGGCAGGAGCCTTCCTAACTGTTGCAAGAAATTATTCCGCTCGCATAATCTCAGTCAGTTAAACTAACAGGTTTAATATAGTTTCCTCTCAAAGATGTTCCTTTGTAGTCTCATGGCTAGATGAAAGTTTATTTTCCATAAGTTCCAGTTCCAGTGGGTGCATGTACATCAAAAATGTTTTGTGCAAAATGGAAGGTACAGTGCTCTCCATAATGTTTGGGACAAAGACCCATTATTTATTTATTTCCCCTGTACTCCACAATTTGAGATTTGTAATAGAAAAAATCACATGTGGTTATTTTGTGGCACATTGTCATATTTTATTAAAGGCCATTTTTATACATTTTGGTTTCAACATATAGAAATTTCAGCTATGTTTATACATAGTCCCTCCCATTCCAGGGCACCATAATGTTTGGGACACATGGCTTCACAGGTGTTTGTAATTGCTCAGGTGTGTTTAATTGCCTCCTCAATGCAGGTATAAGAGAGCTCTCAGCACCTAGTCTTTCCTCCAGTCAGAACATCACCTTTGAAAACTTTTATTCTGTTTATCAACACGAAGACCAAAGCTGTGCCAATGAAAGTCAAATAACCCATTATGAGACTGAGAATCTGGAATAAAACTGTTAGAGGCATCTGCCAAACCTTAGGCTTACCAATCAACTGTTTGGAACATCATAAAGAAGAAAGAGAGTAATGGAGAGCTTACTAATCGCAAAGGGACTGGCAGGCCAAGGAAGACCTCCACAGCTGATGACAGAAGAATTCTCTCTATAATAAAGAAAAATCCCCAAACACCTGTCCGACAGATCAGAAACACTTTTCATGAGTCAGGTGTGGATTTGTCAATGACCACTGTCCACAGAAGACTTCATGAACCGAAATACAGAGACCACACTGCAAGATGCAAACCACTGGTTAGCTGCAAAAATAGGATGGCCAGGTTACAGTTTGCCAAGAAGTACTAAAAGAACAACCACAGTTCTGGAACAAGGTCTTGTCGACAGATGAGACGAAGATTAACTTATATCAGAGTGATGGCAAGAGCAAAGTATGGAGGAGAGAAGGAACTGCCTAAGATCCAAAGCATACCACCTCATCTGCGAAACACTGTGGTGGGGGTGTTATGACCTAGGCATGTATGGCTGTTGAAGGTACAGAGGCAAATAAATAAATGGTGGATCTTTGTCCCAAATATTACGGAGGGCACTGTAGGAGTACACAATGGCTATGAAATTGCATCACTTGTTACAGTTAATTGATGGAAAGGTGCTTTGGCAGATGAGGTGGAAGTGGCTGAATATACCTAGTTATTTAAGATGCAGGCTACCTTGTTGAAATAAACATTTGGAAAATCAGTCAAAGCCCAGGACATAAAGATGTTTATAGAGCTGCATGAGAACCAGAAGAAAATCTTCACCAGATAGGGCTGCACGGTGGCGCAGCAGTAGAGTTGCTGCTGAACAGGTCCAGAGACCCAGGTTCGATCCTGCTTACGGGTGCTGTCTGTACGGAATTTGTATGTTCTCTCTGTGACCTGCATGAGTTATTTCTGGGAAGCTCCAGTTTCCTTCCACACTCCAAAGACTAATTGGTGTGGTATAAATGTAAATTGTGGGGATTGCTGGTCGGTGCATTGTATCTCTGCGGTGTATCTTACTGCGTTGTATCTCTAAACTAAACTAAACAAAACTAAAACTAAATATAAATTCATGGAGACTGTGGGACTGCAAGAAGACTGTCTTCGGAGGCAGGTGGAAAAATAGTCAATTTCTTTTTTCTCTCTCTTTCATAAACTCAATACACAAAAAGCTGTAATGCTTCAGTAGTAAAAATGCATTCACCTCATGTTCTCCTATGCTACCAACACTTAAAGAAACACTATGTTTTCACTAACAATTAATAATTATTGTGAAGCCAGATTACAAGGCGCTGGGGAGTTAGCGTCTAATTTATGCACATATGTGCGTTAGAAGAAGCACTGCAAATGTCTCCAGTCTGAATTAACAGATTTTAAAATGAATCTCTTCAATATATTTTTATGGTTTTTGAAAAGGTTTACATTAGTATACTCTCAAATTGGTAGTTCCCATTAACCCTGCATTTTGGCACTGTTTTAAAGTGATCATGAATAGAAAAACACTTTTTTAAACCACCTTCAATTTAGCCAAGATATAAACGGAATTCAATTTAGTTACAATACTGGGGACAGGAAAAGGCATGTTCAGAAAAGCACACAGTCCGTATGAGCAATCTCAAAAACTAATTACAAGTTGTTGCATTCCCAACAAACTGTGTGTTATAGAAACCTGTCTTATAAACAACAATTGTGTCAATGGGGAAAGCAGGTAAAGAGTTAGAGTTTCAAACTCGCAATAATGACGTTTTTTTTCTCTGCGTGATTCTCATAATTGGTGCTTTCCAAAGAAATATGTTCATTTTTGTTATACCGGTAGTTAAAAATACAATGGCTGTGTTACAGTGTACAACAGAGTACCATTGCACAAATGTCAATTACATTGATTGATTGTCAATTACAAGGTCCACCCATTCTGAAACTCTCAGAAGGTGTACTGAAGAGACAATCGTGTCCGATTGCTGCAGGAAGGTTATATGGAATCAATCTTTTTCTTTCCAAAACTTTTTTTGCAAGGCAGCTTTTTTCCTGTTTGTCAATTTCCAACATAACAATTAGGTCGCCCTCTAGTACCCAATTAAAATCACATTGTACCCAATCCAGCCCGTGTAATACAAATAGTATTTTCGAATTTATCATTCACATTATATTCATATCTGAAACAAAAACTCTGGCAATATTGGTCACATCATACAACATCCATCAAGGATAAAAACAAATGTCTCCTCATCTCTAACCTTCGATCACCCATCTGCCAATCAACCCCTCCCCCTCTCCTATATCCACCTATCACTTGCCAGGCCTTGTCCCCCCAAAATCCCACCCCCACCCCCATATATTTTCCACCTTTCTTCCCCCCCCTACTACATTCAGTCTGAAAAAGGGTCCTGTCCCGAATAGTTGTCCATACGTCCTCCAGAGATGCTGTCTGATCCGCTGAGTACTCTGGGACTTTGTGGTTTTGTTTGTAAAGCTGCATCTGCAGTTCCTTATGGACCACCTTAAATATCCTTCAATTATTTTTGAGTAAGCATTGAGGTGTATATGGTAACCTTCAGAAGACAAAGACCTCCCAACGTTTTGAATAATGCAAACCAACAATATGAACTGTGAGGTAAATTTAATTTGTTGGTTTTGTAATTGGGTTTCTGTAGCTCCAGTCATCACTTTTTATGTCTTTTAAAAAAATTTTAACAATTCTTCAAAAAATAAATAAAATCTGAACATATCAGCAGAAATTAAATGTATATTCCTTTAAGGCTTATCCAAAGTAAAAACACATTTACTCTTCTCCAGTGTATTTTGTCCATACCCAATGGACACTTTGCAAATGTCTGATTGTTGAATGTCTCAAAAGGAGCAACCGTTTCCTGATTTCCATGTTTAACTGTACATGTTTGACTAGTGTAACTGGGACATGTTGGGCAAGTTGGGCTGAAGGGCCTATTTCCACACTGTATCACTATATGACTATGTGTGACTGCTCAAACTTTCTATCATATTCATGGCAAAGTAACGATGAGCGTGGGTGATCATGGATTCTAAATATAAAATTGGGTTTATTATGTCTTTGGAATACACGAGGACACAATAACTTTTTACCCAAAGTGTGGGGGTTTATTTACAACGCAGCATGAGTACTATTCATGTGTTGAGACCTTTGTCTGACAGACAGAATGTTTACATCATTTGAACACGCTGCTGTGGTGCTTAAAATGAGATTCTACATTGCGCGTGATCCAGCCTCCACAGGACCAGGCTGTCTAAATATAGCAAAGTTGGTCTCCCAATCAAATAAAAACTTGGGCCATCTAGCATCCTGAGGCCCAGTGATCCACATTCCCTCCTATTGCAGAGCTGTTAAAATTTCCCTTCCAGGACTGTCGCTGACAGATTTGCAATAATGCCAGATATCTACACATTAGTTTTCTGAACTCAGTGGCAAGATGTGTGTGATAGGATGCCTATTTGAAGCAGTTGCTAAAGCAGCTGAGATGAACCAAATGCAAACTCTACTGGTTCAAAATGGGAGAACAAATCATATCTTTCTTGCGTGTGGCGTGCACAGCCTAAAGTTGCAAGACAACTTGTTCTGTTTGATCTTCTGTTTGTGCACGCCAGGTTGATTGCATTTGTCGAAACAGGGTGGACCATGGGAAGGTTGCAATCTCCCACCCCAAAACATTTCCTGATACAAAGGCACAGCACACAAAAGGAACTAGATTAACAGACACAATAAATCTAACTAATTTTATTTTCCCATTAATAACAATATCGTACAACGTCTTGCAGATGCACCCACCAGAAATCACGCCCGTAAATGATTTCATTGCACCCCATTCGAAGAATTCCTTCATCTTCATTGGTGGCCATTTTAGCCAAGGACCTTTCACGTGTACCGGAGAGAAGTAGAATTCAACTGAGATAGAAAATAGGTGCAGGAGGAGGCCATTCGGCCCTTTGAGCCAACACCACCATTCATTGTGATCATGGAGATAGAGATAATCTTTTCCTTCCTCCCTATTCAGGATGTTGTAAAAGTCAGGGATCCTGTGGGAAAATCTGAGGGGAAAGACAGTGAAGATCAAACATAAGCAAATAACGGATATCATCACAGTATTTGCCCCTCTTTTCAAAGTCAAAGTCAAAAGAGTTTATTGTCATGTATCCCTGACAGCACATTGAAATTCTTTCCGTGCTTCAGCACAACAGAACATAGTAGGCAGACAAAACAGATCAGTGTGTCCATATACCATTATATACGTAAATACACACATGAATAAATAAATTGATAAAGTGCAAATAACAGATAAAGGGGTATTAATGTTCAGAGTTTTGGTTTTTTTCTTTTGCACCTGTTGTGCTGAATAAGTTTGCTTCTGCTGGCTATTCAACACAAAATTGTTAAGGTTGTGAGTATATTAAGTTTGGTCATTGTAAGTGGGACAACTTCAGACAACCATGACTTTCCACAAAGTTTCATGAAGTTGGAGGTTGTTCATAATGTTGGAAAAGATGTGTGAAACAGGACTGCATCACTGTTGCCTGTGATAATTCTGATTGTATTGATGATCGTTACACTATCGACCCTGTAATACAGCTTGCTGGCAAAATGACTTCCTCGGACTGAATCATAGACTCCAGTAATGGATTTAGACAGCCCCAATGTTCCTGCTGTTGTCTGAGTATTAGGTGCTATGAAAACATCCACCAGCAATTCATTTTTACCCCTTTACATAGAAACATAGAAAATAGGTGCAGGAGTAGGCCATTCGGCCCTTCGAGCCTGCACCACCATTCAATATGACCATGGCTGATCTTCCAACTCAGTATCCCGTACCTGCCTTCTCTCCATACCCCCTGATCCCTTTAGCCACAAGGGCCACATCTAACTCTCTCTTAAATATAGCCAATGAACTGGCCTCAACTACCTTCTGTGGCAGATAATTCCACTCTCTGTGTGAAAAATGTTTTCCTCATCTCAGTCCTAAAGGAATTCCCCCTTATCCTTAGACTGTGACCCCTTGTTCAGGACCTCCTCAACATCAGGAACAATCTTCCTGCATCTAGCCTATCCAACCCCTTAAGAATTTTATAAGTTTCTATAAGATCCCCCCCTCAGTCTTCTAAATTCTAGCGAGGACAAGCCAAGTCTATCCAGTCTTTCCTCATATGAAAGTCCTGACATCCCAGGAATCAGTTACAACCGGAGGGAAATTGCCAGATTAGTAAATCACTTGCTCACAGACAACTCTGTGCATCTGAAGACAGCTTCCTTCATTTTGGATCTAGAATCCATTTGGTACCACTTTTTTTTTAAAGTGAGACTTTTTAAAATGTAATTAAATATTTTGTTTCCTGAAAATATACATACATACAAATACACACAATATGTCCTCAAAATATATATGTATACAAATGCACAATGTCTCTGACTATATTTTAGCTTGTGAGACAATGTACACTCAAAGAAGGGGTAAACTGATGATAAATACTCTTTCCTGATGTAAAACCTTTCCCAGATGGGAAAGGGTCAGGGAGATGCAGACAGATGGAATAGAGTACTACTGCCTGTGGCTCAGGAGGGAATGCCATGACTTCAGAATCACAAGACTGTAGGTTCAAGCTCCACTCCAGAGATCTGTGCAAACATTCGAGCTGACATTCAGTGCATGACTGAGGGAATTCTGCCCCGCTGGAGAGACCATGTTTGGAATGAGACATTAAACAAATGCCCCAACTGCTCTTTCAGGTAGACAAATGCTTCTCTCGAACTCCAATGATTAGGTCTAGCGAAGTTACCTCTGCTGGCCTGGCCAATATTTGTCCGATAAGGTAGCTGATTCAGATTTTCTTGGCCATTATTATATTGTGATTTGTGGTTTCCCTTGCTGGGCTTGAGTTGGCTCAATATTTCCTGCCTTACATCAACACCAAGACCTCAAAAATGCCTCAAATACTTTAGGATTTCATAAGATCAGGAAGAGGACTACCTGTTGCCCAAAAGGTTATTACTTAAGCAATCATTGATGAAGCCTAGGCTACCGATGATAACTTATTGAGCTCTCCTTATTCTGCTCTGAGTAATATATACTAGCTATGTACAACCCACTATGGTTCAAAGCCAACTATTTTTTTCTTCCTCCATGGATGATTATCATCATGGAGGAGCACTGGCTGAGATAATAGATATCCAGCTTTCCCTAACGTACTTGCTTTGGGAAGAGGAGCAGTCTCTGTTGTGCTGTCTGTAATAAAATTCTACATTGTGCCCTCTTGTAATAAAATTCTACTTGCATTAACTACAATAGTCAACTGGCATAGAAACATAGAAAATAGGTGCAGGAGTAGGCCATTCCGCCCTTTGAGACAGCACCGCCATTCAATATGATCATCGCTGATCATCCAAAATTAGTACCCCATTCCTGCTTTCTCCCCATATCCCATGATTCCGTTAGCCCTAAGAGCTAAATCTCTTTTGACAACATCCAGTGAATTGGCCTCCACTGCCTTCTGTGGCAGAGAATTCCACAGATTCACAACTCTCCAGGTGAAAAGGTTTCTCCTCATCTCAGTCCTAAATGGCCTACCCCTTATTCTTTCAGTCTTGTACCACACAGTATCTCAATGTACTTGAGCTGTGTACCAGGGTACCTTGAAAATAAAGTGAGGACTTAAGAGCAAGGCTGCTTTATCAAAGGGAGCTGAGGGAACAACTAGAGGAACAACTCCAGGACTGTTTGGAGTCTGTAAACTGGGCTATGTTCAGGGGCACGGCAATGGACCTGAATAAATACACCACAGTCGTTACAGACTTCATAAAGAAATGTGTGGAGGACTGCAACCCAACAAAAACCTTCCGAGTGTTTCCTAACCAGAAGCCTAGGATGAACATTGAGATCCGCATTCTTCTGAAGACCAGACACCAGGCATTCATGTTTGTTCATACAGAGGTCTACAAGAAGTCCAGATACGACCTTGGTAAGGCGATCAAAAAGGCCAAAAGGGACTTCTGCTCCAAGCTGGAAGATGAAACAGATGTTCGGCAGCTGTGGCGGGGCCTGAATGCAATCATCTCCTACGAGGCGAAATCAGGAGGCAGCTCAATTGTCAGCGAAGCATCACTCCCTGATTAGTTCAATGCGTTTTACGCATGCTTTGATAGGGAGAACACTGATGATGCTTCCCGAGCCCCCATTCGCTGTGACGGTATTTCAGTCTCAGTCACAGAGGCCAACGTCAGGAAATCCTTCAGAGGGGTGAACGCTCGAAAAGCGCCTGGACCTGATGGTATACCTGGTCGTGTTCTGAAAACCTGTGCGGACCAACTGGCTGGAGTTTTTACAGACATTTTCAACCTCTCACTTCTGAGGTCTGAGGTTCTCACCTGCTTTAAAAGGGCATCAATAATGCCAGTGCCCAAGAAGAGCAAGGTGACGTGCCTCAATGACTATCGACCAGTGGCACTAATGTCTGTGGTGATGAAGTGATTTGACAGGTTGATTATGGCGCATATCAACTCCTACCTCAACAAGAACCTCGACCCACTGCAGTTCGCTTACCCCCACAACAGATCAACGTTGAATGCGATCTCACTTGCTCTCCACTCCGCTGTGGATCACTTGGACAACAAAAACTCATATGTCAGGCTGTTATTCATTGACTACAGCTCGGCATTTAATACCATCATCCCCTCCAAGCTGGTTACCAAGCTCTCTGATCTGGGTCTCTGCGCATCCCTCTGCAATGGGATCCTTGACTTCCTCATCCATAGACCACAGTCTGTCCGTATTGGTGGAATTGTGTCATCCCCGATAACAATCAGCACGGGAGTACCACAAGGCTGCGGGCTCAGCCCCCTGCTGTACTCACTCTATACTCATGACTGCATAGCCGGACATAGTGCTGTTGTGGGACGAATCACTGGTGGGGATGAGTCAGAGTATAGAAGTGAGAGCGACCGATTGACCAAATGGTACCAGCACAATAACCTGGCTCTCAACACCAGCAAAACTAAGGAACTGATTGTGGACTTTGGAAGAGGTAGGATAGGGATCCACAATCCCGTTTATATCAACAGGACGATGGTGGAAAGGGTCAAGAACTTCAAATTCCTGGGCATACATATTTCCGAAGAACTTTCCTGGTCCCAGCACACTGGTGCAATTATAAAGAAAGCACATCAGTGCCTCTACTTCCTGAGAAGATTATGGAGAGTTGGTATGTCAAAGAGGACTCTCGAACTTCTACAGGTGCACAGTTGAGAGGATGCTGACTGGTTGCATCGTGGCTTGGTTCGGCAACTTGAGCGTCCAGGAGCGGAAAAGGCTGCAGAAGGTTGTGACCACTGCCCAGTCCATCATTGGCTCCCCACCTCCCCACCATCGAAGGGATCTATTGCAGTCACTGCCTCAAAAAGGTTGCCAACATTATCAAGAACCCACACCATCCTGGCCACACACTCATCTCCCCGCTGCCATCAGGTAGAAGGTTCAGGAGCCTGAAATCTGGTACATCCAGGTTCAGGAACAGCTTCTTCCCCACAGCCATCAGGCTATTAAACTCGCCATCAAACAAACTCTGAACTATAACAGCTTATTGCACTTTATCTGTTTATTTATGTGTATATATATGGTCTATGCTATATAGACACACTGAACTGTTCTGTATTTATGCTTATATATTCTGTTGTGCTGCAGCAAGCAATAATTTCATTATCCTATCTGGGGTACATGACAATAAACTTTCTTAAATTGACTTGACTTGAGCAAATGCAAGGGAGGTAACCCAAAGATGCTTGGTCCATGCAGAAAGGAACCATGAGATATGTTTTACCTGCTGAATAACTGACATGGATTAGTAGATAACTAGCCTTCTTCCATTAAAGGATGCAAAGTGCTGGAATAACCCAGCGGGTCAGGCAGCATCTCTGGAGAACATGAATATGTGACATTTTGGGTCGGGACCCTTCTTCACCTTTCCATATTCTCCAAAGATGCTGCCAGACCCTTTACGTTAGTTCAGCACTGTGTCCTTTTGAGTAAAACCAGCATCTGCACTTCCTTGTTTCTTCCATTTCCTTGTTTCTGTCTTTTTATAAAAGTTCACTATAATGGCATCTTGATGCACCTCGTGTGGTCAGTGGTATTTATCAAACTTTTACAATTACCAGAAGACAGATTTGGTTATTGTTTACGAAGGAACTGCAGATGCTGGAAAATTGAAGGTAGCCAAAAATGCTGGAGAAACTCAGCGGGTGAGGCGGCATCTATGGAGCGAAGGAAATAGGCAACGTTACGGGTCAAACCCTTCTTCAGACAGTCTGAAGAAGGGTTTTGACCTGTAACATTGTCAATTTCAAATCTCCGGTTTTCGCAGCATAACGGCTAAGTACCTTTAATCAACGTCATATCCGATCGTTGTAGAACTTTTAGAAAATCAAACATTTTTGCACTTTTTTGATTTGCAGTGTAAATAGGAGGGTGCTGTGTGCCATACAAACAAATGATCTTGCCAGTCATTGCCTCCCGGCGAGGCCATGCTGGGCTAAAGGTTTCGGTCGTCGTATCCGTAACGGTCATCTCCGTCACTCAACCCCCGATCTCCCGGACTCCAGCTCCAGCTCCAGCTCCTCCAGCTTATCCTTTTTTTTGTTTATTTGTTTTATAGCTCCATCTCCAGCCCCATCTCCAGCCCCATCTCCAGCTCCATCTCCAGCTCCAGACCCATCTCTATCCCTATCTCTATCTCTATATCTATCTCAATCTCCATCTCACCAGTGTTAAGGAAACACTAATCCCTGTTCATATGTTGCTTCCTGTTCTACACTTTAACAAACTGTTGGAGCCATAAGATAGTTTAAGTTATCTCCGTTACGTGACACTTGATCATCTCCATCACGGTGAGTCATATACATCACATGAGCATTTTATGCTCATAATGTGTAAAATAATACAACATTTACCATAATTATCCATTGTAATTATGAAATAATGAAAAACTGGGACAAAAATTTGATTTTATATTCTTAAATCAGTTATATTTTACAGTGTAGTTCATCATAAAAATGCGAAGGATATGACTGAATGCAATGGTCAAAGAAGAGGAAAAAATGTATTTCATTTAAATGAAACACCATTCAAAGTTGCAAAAATTTAAGTTTTATAATCGGATTTCCAGAAACTCAAAAGTAGACACTGAAGAATCACCCTTATCCACAATGTACTGCATCTGCCATGCATTTGCCCACTCACCCAACCTATCCAAGTCACCATGCAGCCTCACAGCATCCTCATTGCAGCTCACACAGCCACCCAGCTTTGTGTCATCCACATACTTGGAGATGTCACATTTAATGCCATCGTTTAACTTAATATATATTGTAAATAACTGGGGCCTGTAAAGAACATGCACAGGCTACGTCACTACTGTTAAAGGTGCACACACATATCATCTACAGGGCCCAGCACCGAGCCTTGCGGCACTCCTCTAGTCACTGCCTGCCATTCTGAAAATGACCCGTTAATTTCTACTCTTTGCTTTCTGTCTGCCAACCAGCTCTCTATCCATGTCAATACCCTACCCCCAATACCACGTGCTCTAATTTTGCACACTAATCTCATATGTGGGACTGAAAGTTTTTGAAAGTCCAGATACACCACGTACACTGGCTCTCCCTTATCCATTCTATTTGTTACATCCTCAGAAAATTCCAGAAGATTAGTCAAGCATGATTTCCCCTTCATAAATCCATACTGACTTTGACCGATCCTGTCACTGCTTTCCAAATGCGCTGCTATAACATCTTTAATAATCGACTCAAGCATCGTCCCCACTACCGATGTAAGGCTAACTGGTCCATAATTCCCTGTTTTCTCTCTCCCTCCTTTCTTAAAAAGTGGATTTACATTGGCTACCCTCCAGTCCACAGGAACTGATCCAGAATCGAGAGAACATTGGAAAATGATCACCAAATGCATCCATGATTTCTAGGGCCACCTCCTTGAGTACTCTGAGATGCAGACCATCAGGCTGTGGGGATTTATCTGCCTTCAGTCCCGACAGTTTACCTAACACCATTTCCTAACTAATGTGGATTCCATTCAGTTCCTCCTTCCCACTAGATCCTCTGTACCCTAGTATCCTGGGAGATTGTTTGTGTCTTCCTTAGTGAAGTCAGAACTTAAGTACTCGTTCACCTGTTCTGCCATTTCCTGGTTTCCCATTATAAATTCACCTGTCTCTGATTGTAAGGGACCTACATTTATCTTCACTAATCTTTTCCTTTTTACATATCTAAATAAGCTTTTAGTCAGTTTTTATATTCCCCGCAAACTTTATTTCATGCTCTTTCCCCCCCTCTTTATTAACCCCTTTTTCCTCCTCTGTTGAGTTCTAAATTTCTCTCAGCTCTCTGGTTTGCTGCTTTCTCTGGCCAATTTATATGCCTCTTCCTCGAATTTAAGACTATCTTTGCTTTCCCTCCTCAGCCACGGTTGAGCCGCCTTCCCCGTTTAATTTTTTCGCCAGACAGGGATGAATAATTTTTGGAGTTCATCCATGCGGTCTTTAAATCTTTGCCATTGCATCTCTACCGTCAACCCTTTAAGTATAATTTGCCAGTCTATCCTAGCCAATTCCCATCTCATAATTTCAAAGTCGCTTTTCCTTAAGTTTAGGACCCTAGTGCCTGAATTAACAGTGTCACTCTCCATCCTAAAGCAGAATTCCACCATATTATGGTCACTGTTTCCCAAGGGGCTAACCAATCCTCTCTCATTACACAATACCCAGTCTAAGATGGCTTGCCCTCCAGTCGGTTCTTCAATATATTGGTTTAAAAATCCATCCAGTATACATTTCAAGAAATCCTCCTCCTCAGTGCTGCTCCCAATTTGGTTGGCCCAATCAATATGTATATTTATTTCCTCCAAGGCTAAGAATTAACAATATGGTAAGCCAGCTCGGACACTATTTTGTAAAATTCTGTCTTGCGTGGTCTACCCTATAAATCTAACTACGCAACAAAGGTTGAACTTAATTACCACTGAGGTCCGTATTTGCTCTTGCAAAGTGGTTGACAATCCTGAGAGGCAAAGCACTCACAAAAAAGGTTTCTTCCGCCTTTTGTGTCGTAGAGGTTGGGATGGAGGACTAACAACCTAGGATAGCTGATCCTTGGAAACTCCCAAGCATAACAGTTCTGCATATTTGTACATTTTTCCAATCAGTGTGGAATATAGAGTTTTGTTTTCCCCTTCTCAGCTTTCCCATGTATGTGCATCGAGTCCGTGCCGACCAGCAATCCCCACACACTAACACTAGAGATCATTTACAATTTTGCCTAGCCAATTGATCTACAAACCTGTATGTTCTCGGAATGTACGAGTAAACAGGAGCACCTGGAGAAAACCCACGCAGGTCATGGGGAGAATGTACAAACTCCATACAGACAACACCCGTAGTCAGGATCCAATCCAGGTCTCTGGTCCTGTAAGAGTGCAACTCTACCATTGTGCCACTGTGGCGCTGTGAGGTTAATGTTCATGTGATTGTTAATCACCATTCAAATGGATAAAATGATAATGTGGGAAACTATTGATAACCTGCCAGTTATGTCACAATTCAATGCCCATAATCAATTTACCACAACTCACAGGACAAGAAAGACACATTTCTCACAAAGCTGAGAAAGTAATGTTTTAATTTCCCTTTAGAAATTAATAGCCTTGCATAACAGTATAAGAATAATTGGGAGCCATTCAGTCCTTGAGGGTGTTCCATCACTCAGTGAGATCCTGGAGACCTAGTTCTCAGCTTTTCCCAATATTCATCAATATTTTAGATTATCAAAAATCTAACAACCTCGTATCTTAAATCAACAATTGACCAAAAATCTATTTCTGCTCTGGAACAAAGTTCTGAGTGTTGCATTATTTTCTAACTTTATTTTCAAAGGGCTTGGATCTAAATTTTCGACCCTACCCATTGGTTTGTTATGCAATTAGTAAAAACAATCTCTCTCAGTTTTCTCTATCAGTTTCACCCAATATCATCAATACTTCAACCAAATCAATACCTAGCATTGTAAATCACATTAGATTTGCTTTTGGTTATGGGTTTATCATTGTTACGTGCAGACATACAGTGAAAAACTTTGATATTAGGGAAAAATCATATCTTATATATAAGTATATCAAGGGAGTGCAAGAAAGCAAAAGAAACAATGCAGAATATAGAGTTACAGCTACAGAGAAAGTGCTGATAAAAAAAGTGCAAGACTGCAATGGGGTAGATTGGGAAATCAGTAATGTGAGAGGTCTGTTGAAGAGTCTGATGACAGCAGGAAAGAAGCTGTTAGTATTTAGTGGTACATGCTTTCAAACGTTAGTTTTTTTCTGGGATGGTCCTTGGTTATGTTGGCTGCTTTCCCGAAGCTGCATGGTGTAGACGGAGTCAAGGGGGCGGGTGGGGGGGCGGGGGGGGGGGGAGGCTGAAGGACTGGGCTGCATTCACAACATCTCTACAATTTCTTGTTGTTCGTGTGCAGAGCAGATTCGAAATATCAACTTACGAAAAGAACGTTGGTCTTCCTCCAAGGCAACGACTTTGATGTATTGCCAGAATTGCTCGCGTTACCCTAACAGTGATTGAATCCGACCTTTACATATAATTTCTGAGCCCTTGTACTCCAGTCCTCCAGATATAAAATGCAGAAGTTTGATAGACTTATTGATAGGGTTGAAGTACAGAGCTGGCAACATTCAGCCATTCATGTTGAACCAAGTCCTAGGTTAATGCACTCCTGGGATCTAATGAAAGATGCAAGAAGTCAAATATGCCACTGCTCATCTCTGGAGTCCAACATCTCGGCTCAATCTTCCTGGGATCTCCCAACATTGCTCTGGGGAATCATCATTCAGACCAAACACTGGGGCAGACCTCAAGGAGGATCTGAAATCCTATCGCTGTTGATGGGGATTCCTGCACGCAAGGTTTTAATTAGTTTCAATTTTATGTTTTTAATTGAACCCAAATCTTTTAATTAACTTTATTTTGTAAATTATTTGATAATTTTGCTACTTAATTATTTCAGCTTTTATGAACTTTAAATACATCTGGATATCAGAGACATTTTAAAGCTGCTGAATTCAATGACAGCATGAGCAGAACACGGAACTCTGTCCCTGGTGTGTGTTCTGTCAAAGGCTTTCAGAGGGACTGGACCTTCACACTCTGTTTGCTGAGGTCCAGGCACTGAAAGGAAGATGTAGAAGGCTGGGAAGGGAGGCGAGGTGAGGTGAGTGATGGAGGAGCTGGTGGTTGTGAGATGTGGGGCAGGGCTAGTGTGATACATTCTTCTCATCTAGCTGGTAATAGGATTTGTGCGCAGCAGTCTGAAAAAGTGGCCAGTTCCACTGACAACAACCCGTTGTCTTCTCTACCAATCTGTGACATTCCAATGAGTTATCTGTGTCTGTCCCCAAAACTCTTTGTACACTGACCTTCAATCTCCTGCCACCATTACATCCAACTTTCCACCATTTGGAATGGTCTACCAAATTTATGTCTAAAATAGACGACTGCCATTTACGCCCACTGAAATTAGATTGCCATTGTTTTTCAATTGATCAGTGGCTCTCTGTGAAATACTGTTTCCATCCAGACTGCTTACACTACCAGCTATCTTTACGTCAGTGACACATTTGGTTACGTGGCTTTCTATTCCATTATTCAACCCATCCATAGATACAGTGAACGGTTGCTTGCAGAGCAACACCTATCGTATCGATCCATTCTAAATGGTCTATGTCCTCACTGTTTGCCTTATGTCTCCTTATATCCTCACTCTCTCCTCCAGTCAATGTATTTGCAAGATCAACAACGTGCCTTCAGTTCCATGAGTTTCTGCTTCAGTCTTTCGCGAAGCAGCTTATCAGACGCCACTTGGGAGGCATACAAATGATATCCCTTGACTACAAATTTACTTACCTTTTCAAAAGTCCAGATCAGATTGATTGGGCAGGATTGACAAATCCATGCTGGTACCACCGGGAGGCGCCAGCAATGGCTGCCTCGCCAACAGTCTGTCTGTCCTTTTCCTCTTGGTTGTTTTTTTTAAGTGTGTGTTAAATGTATGTTCTTCAGCTTGTTTTATGTGGAGGGGGGGTGTTGGGGGAAACTTTTTCTAATCTCTTATCTCAACGGAGTTGCGATTGTTTTCCATATCGTATCTCCGTCCACATTGCGGCCTAACATTGAGGAGTTGCCGGCCTTTGCTGGAGACCGATTTCGAGAGCTTCACCGCGGGTGCCTGTAGACGTATCATCGTGGAGCTCGCAATCCCTTTGCCAGGGATCGACCTCTGAGCTCTACCATGGGTGCCTGCGGACTTTAACATCACGGAGCTCGCGGTCTCTGGTCAGAGACCGACTTTGAGAACTCCGAGCCGCAGGAGCTTCGACCGCTCCGACCGCTCCGACGTGGGAGCTTCGATCGCCGGCTGCGGGAGCTTCGATCGCCCCGATGGATGCTTCGACTGCCCCAATCGCGGGAGAAATATGAGGGAAGGGGTTTAGACTTTATTGCTAAGGAGGAATGTGGGGTGTCCGCTGTGGTAGATTTTTACGTTAACTTTTATGTAGTTGTTGCTTTTTTTTGGTATGGCTGTATGGTAATTTCGCATATCATTGTACCTTAATTGGTACACGTGACAATAAATGACCTTTGAGACCTTTGATTTTCTCTGACCTCAAAAATGGTGGGGGACCCTTGCGGATACGTTACTGGAGTGCTACCCAGAGCTTGAACCAAATCCATGAGTTCAAATCATACCATGTCTGCTTGGATTTTCAGTTCTGGAATTAAATAAATCTGGAATTGAAAAAGCAGGAGACTTTTCTCAGTATTGATCACAATGAAACTACTGGATTACTGTTAAACCACAAACCGATTCCTCAATATCGTTCAAGACTTGTGTCCTTACCAGTTTGGCTTGTACATACCTCCTGACCACCTGGTTCATAGTTAAATGCCCCCTCAGTTCAAGAGCAATATGAAATGGACAATAAATGCCAACATCAGCGTCAAGGCGAAATCAGGAAGCAGCTCAAATGTCAGCAAAGCATCACTCCCTGACGAGCTCAATGCATTTTATGCACGCTTTGATAGGGAGAACACTGATGTGCCTTCCCGAGCCCTCATTCATCCTGATGGTATTTCGGTCACAGTCACGGAGGCCGACGTCAGAAGATCCTTCAGAGGGGTGAATCCTCGGAAAGCGCCTGGACCTGATGGTATACCTGGGCGTGTTTAAAAAAGCTGTAAGGATTAACTGGCTAGAGTTTTTACGGACATTTTCAACCTCCCACTTCTGAGGTCTGAGGTTCCCACCTGCTTTAAAAGGGCATCAATAATACTGGTGTCCAAGAAGAGCAAGGTGACGTGCCTCAATGACTATGGACCAGTGGCACTAACGTCTGTGGTGATGACGTGCTTTGAGAGGCTGATCATGGCGCAAATCAACTCATACCTCAACAAAAACCTGGACCCACTGTGGTTCGTTTACCCCCACAACAGATCAATGGTGGATGCGATCTCACTGATTCTCCACTCCGCTCTGGACCACTTGGACAACAAAAATTCATATGTCAGGCTGTTATTTATTGACGACAGCTCGGCATTTATTACCATCATCCCTTCCCAGCTGGTAACCAAGCTCTGAGATTTGGGTCTCTGCGCATCCCTCTGCAGTTGGATCCTCGACTTCCTCATTCACAGACCACAGTCTGTCCGTATTGGTGGAAATGTGTCATCCTCGATAACAATCAGCACGGGAGCACCTCAAGGCTGCGTGCTCAGCGCCCTGCTGTACTCACTCTATACTCATGACTGCGAAGCCGGACATAATGCAAACTCCATCATCAAGTTCGCAGACGACACCGCTGTTGTGGGACGTATCACTGATGGGGATGAGTCAGAGTATAGAAGTGAGATCGATCAATTGACCAAATGGTGCCAGTACAATAACCTGGCTCTCAACACCAGCAAAACCAACAAACTGGTTGTGGACTTTGGAAGGGGGAGGATGGGGACCCACAGTCCTGTTTATACCAACGAGGGTCGAAGGTGGAAAGGGTCAAGAACTTCAAATTCCTGGGCCTGCATATTTCCGAAGATCTCTCCTGGTCTCAGAACACTGATGCAAATATAAAGAAAGCACATCAGCGACTCTACTTCCTGAGAAGATTACGAAGAGGAGGACTGTATGTCAAGGAGGACTCTCTCGAACTTCTACAGGTGCACAGTAAAGAGCATGCTGGCCGTTTGCATCGTGGCTTGGTTCGGCAACTTGAGTGTCCAGGAACGGAAAAGGCTGCAACAATTTGTAAACACTGCCCAGTCCATCATCGGCTCTGACCTCCCTACCATCGAGGGGATCTATCGCAGTCGCTGCCTCAAAAAGGCTGCCAACATCATCATGGACCCACACGATCCTGGCCACCACTCATCTCTCTGCTGCCTTCAGGTAGAAGGTACAGGAGCCTGAAATCTGCAACATCCAGGTTTAGGAACAGTTACTTCCCCACAGCCATCAAACTATTAAACACAATGTAAAACAAACTCTGAGCTATAACAGCCTATTGCACTTTATCTGTTTATTTATGTGTGTATATATATATTCTATGGTATATGGACACACTGATCTGTTCTGTATTTATGCCTAAAATATTCTGTTGTCCTGCAGCAAGCAAGAATGTCATTGTCCTATCTGGGACACATGACAATAAACTCTCTTGACTTGACTTGGATGTTCATATCCTGTGAAACAAAAATAAAAGTAACAATATTTGAGATATTTACTTAATCTATCCTTATTCTATATTTGGGCGGCACAGTGGCGCAGCAGTGGAGTTGCTGCCACACAGCACTGGGGACACGGGCTCAAACCTGACAATGTGGGCTATCTGTACGGAGTTTGTACGTTCTCCCTGTGACTGCATAGGTTTTCTCCGGGTGCTCCAGTTACCTCCCACATTCCAAGACGTGCAGGTTTGTAGGTTAATTGGCCTCTGTATATTTTCGTGGAATTAGTGTGATCGCTGGTCGGCGCAGACTCGGTGGGTGTGATATAAACCAGCATCTGCCGTTCTTCGTTTTGACAGTGATGCATCCCAACAGGAAGTTTTCTATGGGCATCAGGTTGATGTTCTGCAGCCACAATGCCAGTGGACAAGGAAACAACTTACAAGAAGATGAGCAAGAATAAAGAAAATGAATAGATATCGCCCCACCATTCACCACATTGAGAATGCAGCCAACACACTTCAGATGGTCATGATTTTCCACTAGTTCTACTTTCTCTACAGTCCTTGGTTGCAGCCTTTTGCCATTGTCTTTCCAGACCAACAGGTTGATCAACTTCAACCAAACAGCTTATTGGGTAGGAAAACACCACAAAGTAATTTCAACAGGATCTCTGGGAAGCAGATTTCTTCTTCTGATCTCCTAACCATGAGCCTTCCTCTCCCCTAATACTCTCTCCTTTTTGGGATTAAGTTCAGCCAGCTTCAAATACCTACTTGTTAAAAGCAAGATGCCACACGCAAATTGGAGGAACAGCACCTCATATTTTGTTTGGACAGTTCACAACCCAGCGGTATGAATATTGATTTCTCTAATTTCAGTTAACCCCGGCATTCCTTTTCTCTCTGCACTCCCCCCACCCTGATTAGTTCTACTGTTCACATCCATATATCCCATCATTATCACCTCTTCCGTAGCCAACAATGGACCATTGTGGGCTCCATATTTCCTTGGTTATCGGTGCTGGCTCTGATTTGTTCTGAACCTTTTCATACATCTACTTTCCCTCTCCCCTGCCTCTCAGTCTGAATAAAAGTTTCAACCCAAAACGTCACCTATTCCTTCTCTCCAGAGATGCTGCCTGACCCGCTCAGTTACTCCAGCTTTTTGTGTCTATCTTCAGTGGAAACCAGCATCTATAGATCCTTCCTATACCTAACTATGATTGGATGATATTTATTGTAAACATGCCCTAATCATTTATCCCTATAAATTAAATATTTGAGATGCTGTTAAGTATTTTAGGTCCATATGGAACAAACGTTATTTATTACTGCACTCAAAAAAGTAGCATTAATTTAAATAGAATGTGTGGTTATATAAATAATACACATCATTACCAGATATTCTCTAGAATCCCTGTTCCTACTAAGCAGCTGCATTTATTTACCTATTCATGCAATATATTTATCAGAGAGAAACACCTTCATCTTATTACTGCTGTGATGCTTCAAAGCATAAAATGTTCATTTATGTGAAAACAATTTTACTACGTTCCACCTATGTTCCATAATAGTTGCACACATCTTGTCTCAGCAGCATTCTGTGAATCAATTATGCTATTATCTATCGTTTTTTCTTGTAACCAGCTTAGTTTTGTTCTATCTTGGTGTACACGAGCTGGTGCGCTATTGAGCTATTTATAGCTTCTTTTTCTATATTCAGCCACTGCTTTGCAAGATCTGCAACCAATCTGAAGTCAGTTGCAGGAGTGAATAGCAATGAATGTGTGACCAAAAAATAGACAGAATAGTGATCAATTAGTTCAGACTGTACATTTTTTATTCCCGGTATTTTAATGCACAGTGAGAAAGATTTCTTGGACATTTTTTTGTACAACACAATGAAGTGAAAAGGTATTCAGTTGAAAAACAGATTTGATTTACAGGGCATCCATAACATACTGTGATGTTTAAGATGTTGTGCAAATATTGACAACTATTTTGACAATTTAGTCTAATAAGAAGACATTTTAAGACCAACATGAAGAGGATGGGATTTCAGTTCACTTTTCATTCACTATCATTGCAACAAGTGAGTATTGGTTCTAACTGTAAGATAAGCTGGTTATTGAGTTAAAAATAGAAGAGAAAAGGAATACAGTGAATTGCTAAACGTTTATCATGTTAAAAACCCATACTACAAGTAAATACAGCCTGTCATTTTCTTAAATGTTATTCACTTCTATTTAATTTGCTAATTATTAATTATATTTTGCAATGAATATTTTGCTCATTTGAGGACATGTGGCAGCTTTAGGAATACAAATATGTTTTTCTTCTCTGCAATAGGTGTCACTCAACCACAATGGAAGTATTCTGTGATGTGATGTGTTAAGCAGTTTCTATAGTCTAATTTTCATCAGAGCCACTCCTTTAATGTATTAACTTCCTTGCAAGCATACATCTCAATAGGGAGGAATCCTACTTATTCATCTTTCATGAGTTGTGTAGCCCCAAAGGGAATCTAATTATCAGCAACATCATTGATTTCTCTAACTTCAAGTAACCCTTGATTTCCCCCCTCTCTCTCTGTCCTTCCCCCATCCTAGTTCTCCGACTAGTTTCCCTCTCCGCTATAGAATCTTTGGTTTCACTATCCCCCTGATTAAACGTTACTGATTATATGCCTCCTTGTCACCTTCCCCTCAGCTAACAATGAACCATTCAATATTTCCTGATCAACTTCGGCTTTGATCTGTGTTTATTCACACCTTACCCTTCCATATCTCTATATCTCCCTCTCCCCTGACTGTCAGTTTGAAGAAGGCTCTCGGCCCGAAATGTCACCCATTCCTTATCTCCAGATATGCTGCCTGTCCCGCCGAGTTACTCCAGCATTTGGTGTCTAACATTATGGATGAGCCTGACATTGACATTGACACCCATTGAAAACATGCAGGGCACGAGTCACAAGGTAGCAAGAGGCATATTTTCCCATTCCTATAGATCAGGGATGTTGCAATTAATTTTTGACACCACTGATATCAGGTTGAGGAAAATTGAATCAGGGACTAGATCCTTTTTTAGGTTTGTTTGTCTGATTTCCTACCATTTTGCAAACTGTGGGAAACACTTTGAAAAACACAGTAGTGCGAATATTACAAGCTAATATAACAACCAGCGTTCATGTTTCAATCATGTGGAAAATTGTCACAAAAGCCTTCGTAATACATGCCAAAGCATTGGCTAGGAGTGAACACAAAAGTATGCACTTGATTTTTAAAGAACCAAATGCCACTCCAAAATGGGATATGCAGCGAATGTCCTGTTCTGACTATGTGGCATGAGTATATAAAACTAACTTTTGTACAGGAAAGTAACATTGAAGTCGGAGGCGAATCTTGCTGTGTAAGAAGGAACTGCAGATGCTGGTTTATACCGAAGATAGACACAAAATGCTGGGGTAACTCAGCGGGTCAGGCAGCATCTCAGGTCAAAAGAAATTTGGAACTCTAAAGAAGAAGGGTTCCGAACTCGGCAGAAGGTCTAAGGAAGGGGTTTGACCTGAAACGCCACTATTCCTTTTCTCCAGAGATTTGTGTCTGCGGCGTATCTCACTGTTGACTATATGACACTGAAAGAGCCAATATAGAGGGCAATATATCATGCCTCATTACATACTGATGTACATATTGATAAGTACTCCATAAAGAGTGAATACAGCATAAATCTACCAGATACCTAAACCTCACAGGTTAAATTATGAAGAAATAAATTAGGTTTGTATTCCTTGCATGATAGGTTACATGATAAAAAAGACTAACGTTTTTAATAGATTAACTAAACAGGTTAAAAAGTGAAATTATTACTGTTTGGAAAGTCAAGGACAGGCAATGATCTAAAAAATAGAGGCAGGCCGTTTTACAGCGAAGTTTCTTCTATATATAGATTAATTTAGTTTAGAGATACAGCATGGAAACGGGCCCTTCTGCCCACTGAGTTCTCACTGACCATTGATCAAATGTTCAAACTAGTTGTATGTTATCCCACTTTCACATCCACTACCTACACCTAAGGGCAATTTACAGAAGCCAATTAACCTACGAATGCATGCCTTTGGGATGTAAGAGGAACCTGGAGTACCCAGAGGAAGCCCGTGTGGCCACAGTGTCAAACTCTACACAGACAGCACCTGAGGTCAGGATCGAACCCCGGTATCTGGCGCTGTGAGGCAGCAGCTCTACCAGCTGTGCCACTGTGCCATAGTAGAAGTTGAAAGTAATTTGGAACTCTGTTCCACAAATGGCAAATAATACTACATTAATTGCAAATTTTTAACTAAAGATTCATAGATTGTTGATAAGTTATGGTCCTAAGGGGAAATGGAAAACTAGCAGGTTGAGCTTGCAGGTAGAGACTGATGTGGTGAGTGTACAAAAATGTCCCTCTGTGCATGCAGCATAAACCCCCTATTCGAGCTTTGGGTCTCATATGTGCCAATAGAGAAATATAATATAGCTAGGAAGGAACTGCAGATGCTGGTTTACTCCGAAGATATACACAAAATACTGGAGTAACTCAGCGGGACAGGCAGCACCTCTGGAGAAAAGGAATGGGTGCCGTTTCAGATTGAGATCCTCGACCCGAAACGTCACCCACTCCTGCTGAGTTACTCCAGCATTTTGTGTCTGATACCATATGGCTGTTCTCTTATATATCTCCAAATGGCTGGCTTCACCGCATCAAGCAAAGACGATATTGGTAAAGATGGATCTTATTTAGAGGGAGTGAACAACGTAGGGAAACAAAAGAGGAGGCAGGAAATAATTTCATTAACATTTGGGAGCAAAACATTGAATATTTTATTTTTATTTTTATCTGATGAATGAATAGTGACACATAATGTTACACGAAAAAACATGAGGGAGGGGAGGGGTTGAGTTACAAACTTGGTGAACTAACATACAAATAATTGGTGATTCCATTAGATGTTAACAAGTAATGTCCATTAAATGCATTTACTCATTAAAACGTTATGAAGCTTGCATTGGATTTAAATCTGTAGAAAATATCCAACACGCATTGTGAAACTCCACTGACCTTAGCATCAACTGAGTCCGTGCTTTAGAGTGTACTAACGCTTTGGTGAGAATACAATATGTTCTATATGCAAATGTTGTTATGATTCTGCTTTGCACATTAAAAAAAGCTTGTGTCCTTGAATGAATTGGTTGAAGACACAACACGTAGGTTGTTTAACCAGTTACATTTACTTTTTTAATTCAGAAGAAAATCATAACTATGAAGTTTCTAGTCTCATTTAAGGTGAGGACAACTCGCACTTGCGATTCCTAAACGGGTCTTGTGCTGTAGCTACAGAGTTCAGATCCAATGAAAATTGCCTTAAATCATCTCTAGTATCACAGATATACAAGGCTGCAGGAATCTTAGTGAGGTAAATGGTCATGTTGCAGAAGTAACAGTTTCATGCATGTGAGAAGCACTGCAAGGAACAAGTTTAGCACCTGCCCCTGTACCTCCTCCCTCACCACCATCCAGGGATATAAACAACATGCTCTCAAAGTGGCCTCCTATACATTGGTGAGACCAAGCACGGACCAGATGACCACTTGTGCTCTGTCCAGCATGGCTATCTGAAGCTCTCAGTTGAAAGACATTTTAATTCATTTTCCCATCCCCACACCGACCTGTCTGTCCTTGGTAGACAACAATGCTGGAGAAACTCAGCGGGTGAGGCAACATCTATGGAGCGAAGGAATAGGTGACGTTTTGGGTCGAGACCCATCTTCAGACTGTCCTTGGCCTCTTCCACTACCAGAGTGATACCGAACATCAACTGAGGAACAGCAGCCCATATTCTCATGGGTAGTCTACAACTCAACTGTCTGGACACTGAATTCCCCAATTTCAGGTAACCTGTTCCCTCACTGTCCATTTCTCTCCTTCTTATTCCCAACCCCCTCCCCCAGCCGCCTATTATCCAGTCTCTTTCCCCCACCCACCCACGCCATCTGACAGCATAGTGGTGCAGCTAGTAGAGCTGCTGCCTCAGAGCATCTGAGACCTGGGTTTCATCCTGACCTTTGGTGCTATCTGTGGAGAGGGGATAAGAAACTGGGATAACATAAAATTAGTGTGAATGGGTGTTCAATGGTCAGCTTGGATTGCAGGCCAAAGTACAAAAGTTCATAAGTGATAGGAGCAGAATTAGGCCATAATTTGGTCCATCAAGTCTACTCCGCCATTCAATTGTGGCTAATCTATCTTTACCTCTCAACCCCTTTATCCTGCCTTCACCCCATAACCCCTGACACCTGTACTAATCAAGAATCTATCAATCTCTGTCATAAAAATATCCATAAACCTGACCTCCACAGCTGTCTGTGGCAATGAATTCCACAGACTCATCACCCTCTGACTAAAGAAATGTCTTCTCATCTTTCTAAAAGTACGCCCTTTTATTCTGAGGCTATGGCCTCTGGTCCTAGACTCTCCCAAGAGTGGAAACATCCTCTCCACATTCACTCTATCCAGGCCTTTCACTATTCGGTAAGTTTCAATGAGGGGTCCCCTCATCCTTTTAAACTGCAGTAAGTACAGGCCCAGAACCTTCAAAAGCTCATATGTTAACCCAATCATTCCTGGGATCATTCTCGTATGCCTCCTCTGGACCCTCTCCAATGCCAGCACATCTTTCCTCAGATATGGGGCCCAGAATTGCTCATGATAGGCTAGTAAGTGGGCAAGCAGCTGGCACATGGAGTATAATGTGGGAAAATATGGGGTTATCCAATTTGGAATTAAAAATATAAGAGCAAATCATTATTTAAAAGGATCGAGAGTACAAAATGTTGCAATACTAAGGGAGCTGAGGTTTTAACAAGTGAATTAGGAAGGCTAATAGAAGATGGAGAAAGAAAAAAGTCCTGGGCCTCCTCCATGGCCAGAGTGAGACCACTGAAAATTGGAGGAGCAGCATCTCATATTTTGCTTGGACAGTTTGTACCCTAGCGGTATGAACATTGACTTCCCTAATTTCAAGTAGTCCTAACTGTCTCCTCCCCTTCTCAGCTCTCCCTCAGCCCTCTGGCTCCTCCTCTTCCTTTCTTCTTCCCACACCCCCTCCCCCCCCCCCCACCCTCACATCAGTCTGAAGAAGGGTTTCAGCCCGAAACGTTGCCTATTTCCTTTGCTCCATAGATGCTGCTGTACCCGCTGAGTTTCTCCAGCATTTTTGTCTACCTTCGATTTTCCAGCATCTGCAGTTCCTTCTTAAACATTGTGTCTACTCCACTGCAAAATCTCCTCAAGGTATGCCTACTTTGAAGAGGTTCTTCTCCTCCCTCCGAAGACAGTTTCACGAACGCCTCTCTCACTGCCCCCCCTCTGTAATTCCCTCTTCCCTCCAACTCTACGACCACATCCTAACCCAGACCCGATACCACAGCCATGTTTCTGTCCTGGGCCTCCTCCATGGCCAGAGTGAGGACCACCGTAAATTGGAGGAGCAGCACCTCATATTTCGCCTGGGCATTCTCCCTTTCGCAGCTCTCCCTCAGCCCTCTGGCTCCTCCTCTTCCTTTCTTCTTCTCCCCCCCCCCCCCCCCCACACATCAGTCTGAAGAAAGGTTTTGGCCCAAAACGTTGCCTATTTCTATCGCTCCATAGATGCTGCTGCACCCGCTGTCTACCTTAGAGATGTTTTCATGTAGTTATATACAGTACAGGTGAAAGTATTGCGTTCGGATTTGGTCTCTCAATGAGTTTATATCTGGGGTGAAGATACTGACATATAAAGGAAAGTTGTGCATACATGGCCTATTCTCATTGGAGTATTGAAGAATGAGAGATGATCTAATTGAAGAATATAAGATTCAAGGGGAGTTGAGAGAGTGGCTGCTGAGAGGATGCTGGGGGTATCTAAAACAGGCGGCACTGTGGCACAGTGGTACAGTTGCTGCTTTACAGCACCAGAGACCGTATTCAATCCTGACCATGGGTGCTGTCTGTGTGGAGTTTGTGCATTCTCCCTGTGACCGCATGGGTTTTCTCTGGATGCTCCAGTTGCTCCACACATTCAAAAGGTCTGCAGCTTTGCAGGTTAATTGGCTTCTGTAAATAGCCCCTGGTGTGTAGGATACAAAACTGGGATAACATAGAACGAGTTCTGGGGGATTGGTGGTCATCATGGTCTCGGTGGGACAAAGGGATTGTTTCCACGATGTATTGCTAACCTAAACTGAAACTATGGGGTTGTCATTTCAGAACAAAAAATGTATATTTGTGAGGGAAATGAGGAAGAATTTCTCGTCTCAGGGGGTCATACATATCAGGGATTCTGTATACCAAAGAGCTGTGGATATTGAGTTGTTGAATAGATTCAAGGCTGAGACTGACTGACTTTTAAACCACATGAGAGATGGTGGTATGGTGAGATCACAGGAAAGTGGTGTTGAACCCAATACTGCATCAGCCAGAATCGTATGGAATGGGAGGGTGGACTAAAAAGGCTGAGTGGACTAACCCTACTCCTATTTCTCGCCTTTTTATGGTCTTCACCTTTGGTGGGTCTGGATGGCCAGTGAGTCAGGATGAACCCACAGATTAAGATGGAGGCGTTTGGGCCAATGTCTAAAAGGGGGGTGACCTTTGCATATTACTGTGTCTGGCTGTTTCTTGTCCAGTCTGTGGAACACGTCTCCCAATTCAGACTCAGAATCACGGAGAGGACTCTGCAAGGATGATTGGACAGGGAGTGATCTCTTTTACAGGTTTGGTGTCTGGATTGTGATTTTTCGGATTCTATTGTCATTGTGTTTCAGTTTATTGTTTTTGCACAAATGGTTGATTTGCTAACGCATTCGGAGGGTGGGTATAGTCATCACACTGTACTGGGTCTGCAACCATATTTAGACTAGGCAGTGGATGAACCAGACGGGTTCTCCTGACGGTCCATGGTTTACGGCCACTGACACTGAGACTACCTGTGCTTTATTAATCTATTTCCAGACAGTATAATAACCTTAACTGAAATTCCCAGCTGTCCATATGGGATTTGGTCTGGTATTGTGGGATTCTTTATCCAGACCTTTGAATGATCATGGAAACACAATCAATGATTAACATTAGTAAATGCTGGAGAGATTTAGGAAACAAGTTTCACTGTATGGGAATGAAATGGAGGGGAGGGGGGTGTGAGGAGGCGAACGATATGGGGGGGGGGGGGGGGGGGGTGATGGGAACCTTGTGAATAGAGGCAATGTGGCGAAGTCTAAATCTATATTAAGGCTTGTTGCAAAATTCATTCTAAACATCGTGTGGCAATGATGGTTTCAGATGACACAAAGAGGAAAAGTAGAGCGTTTTACAATCTTTTTTTCACAATCCACTGGAAGACTTGGAAAAAAAATATTGAATTGTGTTTTTTTTTCCAACGCTATATATATTACACTTTCTCCCTTTCATGTGGCTATTTCGGTCCCCCGTTTGCAGAGGTAGCGAGCACTACGCCACCTGTGACAAAGATTCTGATCAGCTTTCTATTACTGCATAAGGTTTGGACGTTGAGAACTTTACGGTGTAATGGATCACGTGAGCGGAGCTACAAGGTTGCGGGACTATTTTTAGAAGCAGATTGCAAGAAATTCACCATTTTAGAATGATATTAGTTCTGCCCACCGCCCCAAGCGACCCCCCACCACTCCCCCCTCCACCTCAAAAACAAACAAAAAATGGGCACTAACGCTAACTTCGGGGAGAAAGGCTTTTGTTTTGGTGGGGCAGCACACTAATTCCACTGCTCTTTGCAAATTGTCTGCCGCGCTTTCGGATTATTGCTAAGATTCGGACTATTTTGA
Organism: Raja brachyura; assembly: GCA_963514005.1. The sequence continues at coordinate 15,908,595 of OY740798.1, read as the reverse complement.
CCAGGTCGCACTGATGAGACAAGAGCCGGCCTCTGCACTCCCGCCATGGAGCGGTTATTTCACGTTATTTCACATCCCTTTCTCTCTCTGTTCGCGGGAAACCGCGGGGTGACTACAGGTCAGAGGCTCCTGGGACAGGCGCAGGCTACTCCATTCACGCGGCTGGAGTCACTGTGGTTCCTTCTTAGACTGGGGCTATTGATAAAATTCCGGCGCTGAGACCGAGGGAGGGAGGGAGGGCGCGGGGCAGATGGAACTCCATTTCTCCAATGTATGTCTGCGCAAATCATTAATGGGCGGCTGCACGGGGTTTCTGTGAATGAGTCGGATCTGCTGCCAGATACACACGTGAGGCACGTGTCCAGCATTTTTTTTAAATCCATATAATTGCCATTGATATATTTTTTTATATTTATAGAATATTCCCCTGAAAAAAATAGCAGTTGCAATGTAAACCCTGAATAATTGAGCCCCTTTCTCTATTTCCACTATACCCCCCTCCCCCACGCCCCTCCCGTCACGTTCATGGTCTTTTTTCAGCTATTCATTCATATTCTTCGTGCAGCACTGTATCCTAAAGGGCGAGGAATGCCAGTGATGTAGAAAGCTGCTGCATGCAATCGCTGTGCACGGGGACTATTTTTAGACAGGGAGAGAAAACATGTTTTTTGGGGGGATTGGAGGGGAGATGAGGGGAGGGGAGGGGAGTTAAATAAATCATTGCAAGTGTGCTCGTGTGTGTGTTCAGCTGCTTTTTTGACACTGGGTAGGGAGGGCGAGAGATTCCAGTGGTTGCTACTCGGTGCCAGCTGAAGGTCCGTGCAGCCTTTCTTTTCTGTTGAATTAATTTGATTCTATTTTTGAAACTCACAGTGTTTCTAAGGGAGACCTAGTGACGCAATGACGTCAATGCAGGTCAACAAGACACTGGAGGATCGGAGCAGCACCGCCAGGGTCTGGCTACTGTCAAATACTAAACTCCCCACACATCCAACCCATCACACCCGGCTGCTACCCAACACGTTTGTCGCCCACAAAATAGAAAGTATAAACTAGCCGCGGACGGGAAGGGGGAAAAATGCGCCTAAACAGACACACGGAGAGAGGTGAAATGCCGCTTTGCAGTTGCGCGAATATTTGAACAGCGAGATAGCAATGTCCGTGTTATTTGCTGGTTGTTTTTGCTGTTTCGTCTCGGTCGAATCTGGCACCGGACACGAAACGGGTCTGTCTGCTAAGCATGCAGACTATCCCGTGAATTACAGGCATTGCAGGCTGTGCACTTAAACTATTTCATTCTGTACATTTCAAAGGTTATGGGGAACTCGCGTCGCCCGGATAGGAGAAATTCTCCGAAAGGTAGGCGTATAAAATATCGTGCATGAGTGTGTGTGCGTTTCGTGTTTTTTTTCAATAAAAAGCGTGCTCCGGAGGGCGACTTTTAATGGTAATGTGCTTGATGCGTGCATTTCATTGTTTTGGTATTTACAAAACAGCTTTATGGGCTTGATAACATTTAAAACGACATTTGATCGCATCCACAGATACATAGTGTCCTCTGTCATTACCATATCGCGTCGCGTACTTGGTGAAATTGTGCAGGTATGTATTAGTTCACGGTGCTCTTTGCAAAATATTCATTTAATAACAGGAGGAGACGAGATCCAAACCGACGAAATGAGGGGACTTGATGTAACAGCCAAAGTACCAACCATCCACTGCTACATTATAAAATGTGTTGTTATTACTCTTCACCTACAGGTACTGTTTGAATCAGTATTTTGTTTTGTTTTTCTGGTCCTTTACAGCTTTAACAAAAAATGTATGCTGACTGAGCTCAATGTGGGTAGTGAACCACACACTCCTCGTGACTCACTGATGGGTGAGATTTCTTGACACCTCCTTGTGTTTTTAAGGATATCCACGCAGGTATCCATACCGACGCCACTGCTCTAAATACAGTCCCAATGTTATCAGAATGTTTACGTATTGGCAATTTTTGAAAATCACACGTACAAAGATGTGTGCAGAAGCATTTACTCACGCAATGCAGTAAATGTCATTGGCTAGGATTGTCAGAAATCAGAACAAAATACTTTCTAAAAATTACAGTCAGAGTCACAAAATTGAAATCACAGATGTGTTGCAGAACAGGAGGTCGTTCACATCATCCAGTGCATATAGGCTCTTTGAAGGAGCAATCCAGTCAATCAACGTCCCTTCCATCTCCCCACAGCACTGCAAGTGATTTCCTTTCAGATATTTATCCTGGTCTCTTAGAGAGTCATAAAGTGAAACAGTGTGGAAACAGACCCTTCAGCCCAACTTGCTCACACTGGCCGACATATCCCAACTACACTAGTCCCACTTGCCTGCGTTTGGTCCATAGCCCTATGTCCTATCCATGTACCTGTCTAACTGTTTCTTAAATGTTAGGTTGGTTCCAGCCTCAACTGTCTCCTCTGGCAGTTTGTTCCAGACACCCACCACCCTTTGTGTGAAAAAGTTAGCCCTCAGATTCCTATTAAATCGTTTCCCCTTCACGTTAAACCAATGTCCTCTGGTCCTCGTTTCTCCTACTCTGGGCAAGAGACTCTGTGCATTTACCCGAACTATTCCTCTCAATATTCCTTTTATACACCTCTGTAAGATCACGACTGAATGTATTTCTAGGAACCCCAGCAGTGCACTCTAGACCCTAATGATACAATAGACAATAGACAATAGGTGCAGGAGTAGGCCATTTGGCCCTTCGAGCCGGCACTGCCATTCAATGTGATCATGGCTGATCATCCCCAATCAGTACCCCATTCCAGCCTTCTCCCCATATCCCCTGACTCTGCTATTTGTAAGAGCCCTATCTAGCTCTCTCTTGAAAGCATCCAGAGAACCTGCCTCCACTGCCCTCTGAGGCAGAGAATTCCACAGATACATTGTGTGAAATGATTTTTCCTCGCATCACCATTTGTTCCTTAGTGAATCAATGACATTTTATACCCCAATTTTCTGACGTCTTTACCCTTTGGTACAGCTTCTCCCTGTCTGCCCTGTATATACCCCTTATCTACATCTACCAGATTCTCTTGCAATCACCTCTGTTCCAATTACAACAACCACCATTTCTGCAGCAACACACAGCTAATGCGAACTCCAGTTTAACTTTGCCCATGTAATGGATCTATTGATAAAAAGAAACAGCTTGTTCCACCAATTAATATGCATTCAATGGGTGCATCTTGTGCTCCAGTTTTAGAATCAAGATGTTCTGCCCCTTTCCTCATGTTCAGAGATACTAGAAAAAAAAGCTGCAGGCTCATTTTTTTATTGGCCTGGTAGAATCACAGGGATTGTTTCCTCTGCATACCAACATCAGTAGCAAAAGAAGAATGGCAGATTTGCATTTGGGTTCTTGTGCTATCATTCAATTTTATTCTGATCAAAAGCATTGATACCCACAAGGAAAGGAGAGAACCTTTAAAATAGGAGCAGGAGTGGGACACCAGGCCCCTGTTCTGCCATTCAGTTTGATCATGGCTTGTCTCTGCTGCTTCAACTCCTGCACCAATTTCGCACATGCCTCAATCCCCTCAGCCGTAAGAAATGATAAGATCAGTAAATACACGTTTATCCTGAACAGCATTAAGTATGCCATTTATAGCCAGTCTACTCTCTCGAAGACCTCTATCCATGGTGTATGAAATCATGTTCTATACTTATAATATGTATCTCTTCTTCTTTTCAGTCCAGAGGTAGATCTACACAAGAAGATCTCAAGAGATATGCATTACTTGTAAGGGTGGATGTGACTAAAGGATTATGAGAATCCGTACTAACTACAACAGAAAGAGACACAAAGAGATTTAGATTTTAAAAGTTGATGCCTTTATTGAAAGGGCATTCAAACTTATTTGAGACAGTAAGAGAAACTTACAAATCACATAGTCATCTTTTGACAAACGTTAAGATTGTAGCTTATTCTGTGATGCACTCAAGCAAAAATGCCAATATCGTGCAAATGACAACAGGTGCATTTAGCTGGGGTAACTCAGTGGGTTAGGCAGCTTCTTTAGAGAAAAGGAATAGGTGACATTTCGGGTCGAGACCCTTCAGACAGAAGTCCGAAGAAGGGTCTTGACCCGGAACATCACCTATGCTTTACTCCAGAGATGCTGCCTGACCTGCTGCATAGCTCCAGCTTTTTGTGTCTGTCTTTAGTTTAAACCAGCATCTGCACTTCCCAACACAACAGGTCCAGTTAGATTGTGCCTTTAACATATTCAACGTTACAATTCTATAACACTGGTGTTATCAACAAAAATGACATCAAGTTGCAAGAGAACTTCTCCCAGACAGATTATCAAAAGCTTTGCAAGAGAGACACGTTTTAAAAAGCACATTAACGAATAAGAAGGTGGCATGTATTAGATAAGAAATTCCAGAGCCGAGGGCTAAGCCAGTGAAATACACCACTGATAATATACTTAAAATAGAGATATGGAAGATCTCAGAATTGCCAGAGCAGAATGATCTTGAATTCTTTATGGATTGGAGATTGCAGAGTGGTAGAGTTGAAGTTATGGAGGAATTTAAGTACAAAGATGAGAATTGTAAAACAGATGCATTATTGGACTAAAGCATAGGAAGTTTAGGGGTAACATGAGGGGAAACTTCTTTACTCAAAGAGTGGTGGCTGCGTGGAATGATCTTCCTGCAGAAGTGGTGGAGGCAGGATCGATTTTAACATTTAAAAGTAAAGTGGATAGGTATATGGACATGAAGGGAATGGAGGGGTATGGTTGGAGTGCAAGTAGATGGGACTAGGGGAAAATAAATGGTCGGCACAGACTGGAAGGGCCGAGAGGGCCTGTTTCCGTGCTGTAATTGTTATATGGTTATATGGACTAGGAACATGTATAGATTAACAAACAGATGGATGAAGGACTCTATGTGAGTTTAAGGTGAAGAGTGGGAAAGAAAAGGCCGTCTCGGAGAGTTTGGGAATTATTAATTCCAGAGACAATAAGACCCCGAATGAGCATCTCAGCTGAGGAAAAGGTGAAGCAAGATGGACAATGCTATCTAGAGGAAGTTGGCAGACTTAGTGTCAGTGGAAGCTCTACTCACAATCAGCTGGAGTGATGAAATTGTGATTAATTGGCCTTTCATTGAACACAAATTGCTCTGGATAATAATCTGATTCTAATAAAAACAATCTGTAGAAATTTGCTTTAAATTAACACATGAATGTTGTAGGAAGAAAAGGTAAATTAGATGAGTACTACAATTTTAAAGAGTGTATAGAAGAGTAGATACTTGAACAACATGTAGTCATCTTTGCCAGTGGCCGATGATGCCATGATAACTATCTGATTCATAGAAATAGTTGAAGAAATGTTTAAGTACAGTTGGAGGCCAATGTGCTTAGGGAAGGGGGGGGGGGGGGGCTACCCAATAGATCACAATTCTAGCCTTAATTTCATAGCCATGCAGATCTGTTCAAGTACATATCCAGACACTGTTTAAATGAGGACATCTGCCTCTGCACGCCCTACTCATTCAGACTAAGTTCCTTCTGAATGCACTAATATCACTAATTTTCACATTCTGAAAGAGTCAAAAGACACCAAGGGAGATTTTAGCAGAAAGGGCAGAATTAATATGGACATTGGCAAGATTATGGGACTGGTCTCCTTTGCAAATAATCCCTTCTTCATTTGAGAGCAAGCTGCCACGATATTTTATTGTTCAAAGTGACAAGGGGTCCTAACAGAGTAAATAAGAAGAGGGTACCTTCAGCGTGGAGAAATAAGAGATTTTAGATATTTGCTGTGTTGTGGCTTGGATGAAAAGATAGAGATCAACGATCTGGTTGTAACATTCAGAAGGGGAATAGACACATATTTGGGGAAAACTGGCCGAAATGGGCATAGGGGCAAGAGCAGAGGATAGGAATAGTTGGTTAGTTCCAACATCCAACACTTGCAGGATGTGTAATATGGTCTTCGCTGCTTCACGGTTCTGATGGGGGCACTTTGGAACTGTATGGAGTAATATTTATTGTATCCTTGGTACAATAAATGAGCTTCCAAAAAGTAATATTGCGCTCAACAAATTAAACTAACAGTTCCACATTTAACGATCTATGGTATTCTGGTGATTTGGCGAGTTCATCTCTCAGAAATGCTGGATTTCAGCACCACGATCAGCTACCACGGCTGCATGAAGCATTTTCGACGTCCCACCCAGTGTAGACTACGAGATCCCCTCCTTCGTGTTTCCAATGTGCGAGTAAACTGTTCAATACATAGATATTTCACTGTATTTGGAAACTCTCAGAAATGTAATAATTCGCAGTGGGTCACGTTGTCATATCATTGACAATAACACTACTGAGTGCGCCTACTGAGTATTCCCGAGTTAGAACCGTTTGCTGGTGACAAGATTTGAAACAAATAAGCGCAACGTAATAGTTTTGATGACCATCACATAATAGACAAAAATAATATACTAGTATTTCAGCCATTTCCTCTCAAGTAAAAGTATGTGTTTTGATGTGCTCCGGGCTTCCTTCGCCGCTGCGTGCAATAATCCATCCTTTACATAAGTATTGTAATCGCCTCCACGCCTTCGTACGTGCCTTATCTGTGTACGGCAAAGTTCGTAATTATAAAACAGGATCGAAGAACCAAAGACACCCGTAAAGCTGCGATAGTCTGTCCAAATGGAGAAAGCACTTTGGAATTCCCACACGTTGCAACAGGAAGACTGCTGTATATGTGCTGTACACCTGTGCACGGTGGGCTTTCTAAACCACATACTCGCAACATAATAAACCTTAACATACATGCTTCTGCTTATCGTTGGTTTTCAGTGTTTCAGGGGAAAACACACATGTTAACTACATTTATTTGCAGGGTACACGCTCGCTGTCCGTGCAGTATTGTTTGGACGACAACGTCAGTGAGGAACTTTATTTAATGTTGTTAAATGTGATTTTGCAACTGCTGTGGTTGCAAGCGAATGATCAGTTACTCATTAAAGGTGTTTTGTGTCTTTGCATTTTCTTTGAATGTACCACAAAATCATTTTTGAAAAATGAACATCAGAAATACACTGTGTGGATGTGTCTGAATTCATATGTCGGGGCTATTTAGTAAATCTCTGCAGTCGACAGCGTCTCATTTCAGAGCATGGACCTAACATTGGTCTTAGCGTTCATTCAGGTTATTCTGGACTGTTTATTGACGGTTGTGTATCATACAAGTGCTTTGAAGGTGGAGGCGATAATGTAGCTAACATTATAGAGGTGGTAAATACTTCTGTTGGACTGCCTGTTGTCATATTGGAGGGGAACGTGTTCAGTGTTTCGAAAACACTTTATTGTGTTTTATTTTTATGGCTTGCATTTGCTTCTTCGGTGAACATAGAGGTAAAGGGCTTGAAAAATAACATGTTACACGATGAAGCTTGTCCTTTACCTTTATAAAAAAATATATAGAATGAACCTGAACCTATAAACTACAAAATATAGAAGGTGGCTGGCGTGAACAAGAACATCAGTTTTTCACATTAATGTCGCCTGTCTGACTGTGAAGAACTGTACTCTTTCCTTGATTTTTTTTTGTTAAATTGGCAACTACATAGAGAGGGCATTCTAGGAGGGCATTGACATTTTTTATTTCAAATGCAATTTTAATTCAGGGTTTTCTCCCTGCAAAGCTCTGTGAGCTGATTCCGTGGGAGACTAAGCGAAGTGCGTGGGCGCAGAGAATAGAGAGGCAGAGGCAGAGCTTCGGTTATTTGCGTCACTGCAGGAGACGGTGCTGTTTGCCTGACAAACAGAGAGAATTAATCCCCACTTTATCAATATCTGTCTCCACTTCGATGCCCAAATACAAGAGGAAAGGTGCAGCTGGTGATGGGGGTGTTTATATGGGCAGGTATCTGTTCCGAGAAAATAATTGCAAGTTAAACCAGTCCCACTGGCGACACACTATCAATCAAAGCGCGCCCCTCTTTCCACCCAGGCGAAGTTACTGTGACCATGTTTGTCTTCACTGTGAGCTTAATGCAAATGTTTTAGCGCTGGGGATCTGTATTCTCCAAAAGAATAGTCTTTTTTCTGATCATCTCCAGCCTCTGAAGAGACTATAAACGTGACGTCAATGGGAGAAGACTGACGCGGCCAAAAGAGGTGAAAAACTCAACCATCTGAGCACAAGCCACATAGAGCAGCGTTAATCACTCTCCTTGACATTTCTAGCTTCAAATGGACGCTATAAAGGGCAATTCTATCTCCCTTTTATCCCGACACCTCTATAGCAATAAATAAAGGTATTAAAAAAGCACGCACAATGTTGGCTGGCGTGTTAGAAAGCTCTGTCGTGTGTGTTGTTTTTAAAAATGCTGTTTTCCCACAAGTACTTCCAAGGAACATGCATTGCAGTGCGCTTGCAGTGTTGCACGTAAGGAACTTGCTGCAAGCGAGCTGATAAATATATATATTTTAAAAAACTACTTGCAGGGAGGACCTCATATGTACGCAGAAACACAGCTCGGGAGAGATGTGCAATAAGAACGGGAGAGTAAAAAAAAAGGCGTTGGGTTTAAAATCTCTGCAATGATGTAACTAAAGCGGTCAGATGCAAGTGGTGCAGAGATGGTAGGGGGAGAAAAATCTCAATGTTCACTTAATGGTTTGTACGTCACGTTCCAGCAAAATGCCTCTGTGAGTAGTTTTTTTTGAGACCACATGCTAAAAATAGCAGCGGGGTTTGATCGCACTCCAGAAATAGACGGAGGGATTCACTTGTATAAAAAGAGAGCGCGGGTGGAGGAGTGCCTGAATGCGGCTGCTATAAATGCAACTCAATCAAGAAATTAATTATTGGAACCCTTTTTTTTCCCCCCATTCAGCAGATCAACCTTAAGCGACGGTAAGTAAGAAGAGTTGCATGCACCGTTATTTGAAGCTTTATTTTGCAATAGGGAAAAAAAATGTTTTCTTTACCTGAGGAGAAACGTTGTTCACAAGCGTATTCAGAAGTAGACTGCATGCATACCTTTTAGCGTCTGCACATCCTACACGGTAGGTAGATGGAGAATCTCCCTAACGTTAAATTTGTGAATCAATCGCGGTCGGGTCGCGTTCTCCGTCGGCGCTGTTGAGTCTTGTTCATTTTCTGCAGCTGAACGGAGCAGACCAAAGACAAGCTACAATGAGCGTAATAGTTTGTTATCACTCCTGGTTGCAGGCAGTTTCCGAGAGAGGTGGATGTGGAGAGCTACGAGAGCGGCAAAAAGATCTCCTGTACAATAAATAGTGTTATGGAGGGTTTGAAGTGGCAGAATTATAAACTCGCATGTTTTAAGATTTCAAATACCAATACCATTATTAACTATCTATTATCGTATTACTCCGACCTGGAATCTCAGATTATACTCGATAAGTGGTCGTGTTGGCAGTGTGTATGTGTGTGTGTGGAAGTATATGGGGAGGGGCATTCTTCTAGAGCGTTTACATTCTAACTGTTGCAAAAACTTTTTCCTAACGGTAACCAAGGTGCACCAAGCTTCGTTTTCCTGGAGTTTTTGCACTATCTTTGTATTTTAACACCGGTCCTTTGCGCGTTTCCAATCCAATTCCATTTTCAATGTGGATTGCTACATGTGTACATTTGTCTTTTCTTCCCGCCTATACCTTTGAACCCTCTACCGTGTGGTGGTTTACAGGAGAGGAGTCTATAGGGTGCTTTATTTAGCTCCCATCTCTCACGTCATCCTTTATTTTTGTCCCACTATGGCTCGTTCCACCGTGCATCACGCTTCCCCTCTCACTTTGTTGTTCTTAGTCATATGCCGCTAAACTAAGTGGGTGGAATCACTATTTTGACGACGTGGTTCTTGAGAAGCTGTATGGACTGAACTACATATCCAAGCGCTGCCAGGGCTGACACTAATCTGACCCAGTGCACTCGATGATGCTGCTTGGAAGAAGGCTGGGATGCAATGATATATTAAACCACATATAGGGTAGGGACTGGAAATATCGACAAACACAAATTGACATCGGTCTTCCAATCAGCCAGATTGCGGTCACTGCTAACAAGTTGAAAATCTCTCTCTCTCTCTCTCTCTCTACTCCATCTATCTATCCATCTATCTACCCATTTATTCATCCATCTATCTATCTATCCATCTCTCTCTCTCTCTCTCCCTCTCTCTATCTCACTCTGTCCCCCTATCTCCCCCCCCCCCCCCCTCTCGCTCTCTCTACCACCTCGACAATATGAAGATATTTGGAGGAGCACGTAGAATTTAAACATAAATTGATTTGGTTCAAAATGCACAATAAGTATTTTGACTGCATGAATCTTAAGCCAGATGGACGAAGATCTGCTTGTCCGCGAAAGCATCAAGTAATCACATTGAAGCCATTGATATATGCAAGGATGTGTATCTTACTCAGCAGTAAAACTCAAATCAAAATTAATAATGTCACAGGTTATATTTATGGAATGTTCGCGACAGATGTAATGCTAGGCAGCAGACATATATAATGGAAGCTATTGCAGATAGGAGGATAGTGAGACAAATACGCATCATCGAAGCAAATGTGCTAGTCGTCATCCAGAAACATACAAGGTAAAAAGGACGTGCATTTAATCTACATTTGCAGACAGCAGTACAATTCCGTAAATAAACACACGCTGACTAATTTGCACCAACACCCACCTTATGTTACAGACCCGCGGCGTTTACATGGTCATAGTGTGCAACGTATAACAAGCCAGCGCCAATGTTCAACAATCCGTGTCTGTCTGTATACGCTCTGTTACCGAGGGTGCTGTATATATACGTGTTTACTAGTTTGCCAGAGAGAAATAAATACTCAAGCGCATCGTCTCCTTCTCAGTGTCACGGTCTGGAGGTGCCTTTCCAGTGCTTCGGTGCTTCTTGGTGTCATTCAGAACCTCGGCTCATTGTTATTAGTATATTAAATAATTCAGAGTGGCGATGTGAATTCTCCACTCCGATGGAGGAACAGCATGGTTTCAAAGTCGTGACTGTTAAGTGAGTAATCTGCGTGGATGCGTCATGGCTGCAGTCACAGTTCACTCGGAACTGAGGAAAATCGTGACTTTCTTGATACGTTCCCTAAATGAAAGACTCCCAATCAGAACTTTGCCAAACAAGACCGCTGCGCATCGGGGCGATCCGTTCGGGTTTCTTTTAATATCTTCAACAATTGGAGAAGGCTGGTCCCAGAATACATAATTACTAAGATCGTGACCCTCCCACACAGTATAATAACTTATATACTTTCTGTGGGGGGAAAAAAAAAATTTAGTTTACAATTTCTGCCGACGCTCTAACCAAGGCTGAGCGAGGAGCGTAAAGGTAAGCTGGATCAAGACTATTCCAAATCATTGTTCTGGTCATTTTTGTTTGGTGCTTGCATTATGTGTGGACTCATCATAGACAGGCGTCACCCGAATGGTGACCTCAAGAGGTCTCCTTATTTTTTAAATGAAGTATGATATATAAGCTTTGGGGGCACATCAAAGTCAACTTCTATATTCCTCTGCAAACCTTGACAGAAAGACGTCTTCCAGGTGCAGGTACAGTTTTTTTCTTCTTTGTTTGGTAAGAATGACAGCCTTTTGAAACGGCATCTTCTTTACATGTAACGTCGTGTGAGCGGATAAAGACCACCGTGCCGCAGAAAAGAGTTATAACGCGCCATTAAAACTTCACCCGCTCTTCTGGCTTTCCCCGAAGCCCACGTCGCACGTCCTGCCAACCCCCTTACGTCTGAAGAAGGGCCTCGACCCGAAACGTCACCCATTCCTTCTCTCCAGAGACGCTGCCTGTCCCGCTGAGTTACTCCGGCGTTTCGTGTCTAATCTTCGGTGTAAACCAGCATCTGCAGCCCCCCCAACCCAACCCAACCCAACCCTTAACGTAGGTCCCAGCAATGGAGCCAGACGTTGTTTGGGACTTTCTCCCGGGTTCTTGGCGAATGTGAGCTCATGTATATAAACAGTGACACCACACTGTCTGCGGTTGCTCACCCTCTTGCTCCATCCAGTTCACGGCCCCGCTGCCTCGCTGCTGGTTTTTTGGTGGCCAGGCGTCGTGCGAAGGAAGGCGATCCTTGCCTCTTCGCCAATGGCCGGGGGATTGATGTCTGCCGCGGAGACCTGTTTAATTGGGAGTGTGTCTTGTTTTGAAAGGGGGGCCCTTGAAATGAGCTCTTTCCAGATTGGATGATGACGATTCGGTGGATACCAATGAGCTTGCGCGCCAGTCTCTATTTATTTACTGGTCAGGGCGCAAGTCCCCTCTTTTACGCAGCGCCACCGGTCTGCAGTACAGACTCCACTTGGAAAAGATCGTGATCCTCGCTAGGATGGAAGTCAATCTCTCCACCATCTCGGCTCTCTTCTTCTGTATACACATATAGACACATCTACCTTGGTCCCTCGCTCCATCTCCTGCCCTCTCCTTCTGTGTGTGTGTGTGTGTGTGAGCGTGTGTGTGTGTGTGTGTGAGCGTGTGTGTGCTAAAACATAAATAGCTTGCTCCACGCCGTGTCTGGGGTGAAGCAATGAGGGGAAAACCTGGATCGTCAGGATGGCGATGGATGGGCTAGACCCACAGTCAGCGGACCCCTCCCCGAGCCCAACGCCAGCGATCGCCTCTCCACCTGAACACAGCGAGCCGCCAGTCTCAGCATCCGCGCCTCCTGTAACACATCGTGGAGTATCTCAGCCTTCCCCCCTCTCTCTGTCTCTCTTTCTCTCGCTGCTGGAAGAACCGGATTCCCCCCGTCGCCGCCGCCGCCGCCGCCAGCGGACCTTGTCTCTCTCGAATCTTTTTGCGGTCTGGGCTTGCTGTATGTAACTATGTAGCCAGGAAGCCCTTACCCCAAAAAGCATTTGCGGGAGACGCTGTCATCGAGGATGTTCTGGGTGTGTGGGGGGGTGGGGGGACGCTGTGGATGGCAACTCCGGCCGCCGCCGCCGCCGCCGCCGCTCTACGGGAGAGCGGCCCCAGCCTCCGCTCGCCAGCCGTCTGCAGCCCGTCTCAGCGGCTCACACACGACCCCCTTCTCAGCTCCCCTGCCCAGAACTTTCTCATCCCGCAAGGTGGCACAGATAAGCCAATGGTCAACAAATCAGCCAGGCGCCGCTGGAAAGGAGAACGGACTTTTTAAAACAAGAGGGAACAAAAAGTTTCTCATTTTTTTCTTCTTTCGCAGGAACATCAGTTCTTCCCAAATAGCGTCAATAAACAGTTCATTCATTCACAGTCTGCCGGTGACGAGCGGTGTGTGTGTGAAAGAGTCGGACAAAATGGCTGTAAAAAGCCCACATTCAAAGCGTTGCGATAAAGCTTCCTCCGGCAGTGTTTGCAGTTTTAGTTTATTGCTTAATCAAGATAAAGGGGGAAGCCAAAATACATAAGGAAATGGTGCAAAAGTTCGAAACTTTTCCAATAAATGATGGCCCAAAGAGTGCATGCCACTATTCGCGGCAATGTGCACGGCCGGGCTGTACACTTCCCGTCGTAGTTCAGCCGTATCTCTTTTATTTAAAAAAAAAACTCATTTGTAATTGTAAAGCTTCGCTTCATTGGGTTAGATCGTCTCCCAAAGCGGCCTTACTGTTAAAATAAAGAGATGGTTAGGCACGGTTCAGGGAAAGCAAAGATCGAGACGATGCCTGCTACTCACTACACGAGCCCTGCAGCTTCGAGGGTAGCTGTAGATTATAGCAATAATAGAGGCGGCTTGCACCGTGCAAAATTTGACACCTTAAGAGGTCCGTGTATGTACATCGTGAGTGTATGGTACAGGGAGCGTTGTAGTGAGACGAGTTCCATTTTAATTACTTGGGGAGTTGAATAAGGGAATTAAAAAAAAGTGAAATGCTATTAGACTTAAAGAGACCAATTCTGTTATTTTAGTATAAGACTGGAAAATTAGACAGCACGTGCATGAGGGGGGCATAGTTCTATCTATTTCTAATTTAAATGATGTCTAAATAGTACATTATTTAATGCTGAAAATCGATATTGCCTATCTTGCTGTTAAGCCTTTGTTGAAGTTCAACAATGTTACGTGAATGAGACATTAAAGGTAGACATTAAAGAGTAAATAGACCTTCAGTAAGTACCAGGATAGGAAGTTTTGAATGTACACAGGGAACTAATAAATGGTGAGTTTGGATGGCAGCAATAAAGCAACATTATGTATGTGGGTCGTTTTTGTGAGACCTAGTGGAAGTTTATAGTGAGGATGACTACTGACAGATCAGCTGTACGTTTGAGGTAACAACAACCTTCAATGTACAGTGGTGTTTAATGTGACACGCCATCCTCTATCGGACCAATTAGCACCCATTTAAAACGATTAAATTAGTTTGTCGTCCTTCCATTTACCCATAACAAAGCTAACCAGTACAGATTCTGACTTCTGACTGAACCAATATAGATCCTGGCGTCCACGACCGTTTAAACTTATAGTAGGCATATATACAAGAATTATAATAGATACAAGTAGCTGGAGTATCTCAGCGGGTCAGACAGCATCTCTGTAGACGAGGAATAGGTAACAGAATCAGTCTGAAGAAAGGTCTCGATACGAAACGTCACCTATTCCTTTTCTCCTGAGATGCTGTCTGACCCGCTGAGTTACTCCAGCTTTTTGTGTCTATCTTCGGTTTAAACCAGTTCCTTCCTAAACAAGAATTGTAATGTTTTGTTGATTTGATTCTAAAAAGGGAAAATAACTGAAAACCATATCAAGGAAATGATTTAATACAGAAAAGGCAGAGTAATATGAAAGCAAAAGGTTTTATTCCTTCCACGATCATCTCATGCTAAAATTATCTAGTTTATAAACTTCCAACTTCCACACCAATCATGTACAAAACAACCAGTTTATAGCACATTTCAGAAGGGCATCACGAGGATGTGTTATATGTAGATAGAAGTAATTGCAAACAAATTTACTAATGTAGGTTTGTATCTAATAATAAATATATATTTACTTTGTACCATACATGGTAGGAATGTGTATTCTAGAAAAGGCATTTGCCAATTTCACTGATAATTTTGATGTCCTTTCTATTTAGAATTTCTTATCCTCATCTACATCACCCACTCTCATGCTGCCGAGGATAGTACCCCGACCAGAAATTATACTGTCCTCCATAGATGCCACATTGCCTTATATTTTTCTTGCTTGAATGTCCTTCTGTCCAATAACGATTTACGTAGTTTGCTCATCATCTCTCCAGTGCTTTTTTTTTCAGCCACGCTCAAATATTTTCATACAACATAGGAAGCCATTGGGCCCATTAAGTCTATGTTGGTTCTCAGAGTAATCCCAACAATTCTATTTCACCACTTGTTTTCCTGCAACCTATTCTCTCTCACACACCCATTAAGCCTGATTTTCCTATTCATTCAACTACACGAGGCATAGTTTGGATTAACCAATTACCCCAACCAGACAGCAATTCTTTGTGATGTGGGAAAAAGCCAGAGCTGCCTTTCTGGAAACCCACACAGATAAGTGCAAACTCCATGAGGTCAAAATTGAACCCGGGTCAATTGAGTTGTGAAGCACTAGCACTAGCAGGATAAGTTAAGAGATGAAGCTCCTTTAACACACATTTTTGCATATATATATATATATATATGTATGTATGTGGCCAATTTGAACTCAATCTACCATTTCTGGCCCTGACCATGAATCAGATCTATGGTATTTAACCTGAGAATCAGTGACTTACTTATGGAACAGAGTAACTTTATTCTTTCCCGATGTATCACAGTATCTGAAGCTCGGAATCCAGCACATCAGTTCTAAGCCAAATATC
Source organism: Raja brachyura (assembly GCA_963514005.1). The sequence continues at coordinate 15,892,705 of OY740798.1, read as the reverse complement.
CCCCGGTTGCAGTTACAGTCTGGGTATGTTGTTGCGCAAATCTTACCACTCTCCACAATCTCACACAGCTACTGAAACAACAGTTCACTTGCTCTGCCATCTCTATTTTATTTTAATCTTTTATTTATTTAGATCATTTGTATTCTTAAGATTTGGAATATTATCATTACATTTTCTATATACACTTTTAATCTATCATTACATTAACTATGTGCAGTTTTTAATCTGGTTGGTAATCTTGTATGCATTACTAACTCCAGTTATGTACTTTTAGATCCTTACTGCAAGTTAGGCCACAGTTCATGGGTTCTTATTCAAAACTATAGCAAAAGCAACATTAAAATTAACCTCCATTTTCTTTCAGATGATTCGGGGCTTATATTTCAGAACTGAAATGTCAACCATGTGATCTGAGGTAAACAAGTGGTTTGGAGAGGTGAGATGAAAGTGGATGAAAGGGAGAAGGAATTCTAAATTGAAAGAATGTTAATATTATATTCAGTACTATTGTAAATTAGTCTCTTGGTGTGCATAGTGTGCATAAACAGCAAATGCGGACCGATCCTCCAAAACATTAATGTAGTTGGTGGGACTATGTCTTCTAAAAATGCATGGATTTTAGGCCTTCTATATTTAAAAATGCACCATTTGGACAATCTAGCAGCCATTATCAGAATTACTTTTTTTCTACACAACAAATATGTTCTCATTACATGATTTCATTTTCTTACTGTACATGTACCATATTTACAACGTCTAAACATCCCAGATTAAATTCATGTTTTTTAAATTAATGTATTTATACTGTCTCCACAACATGGTTATTTTCAACATTCAAGCTCATATTATTGGTAGAACTTCAACTTTAGTGATCCAGTAGAAAATAGCGTGATTTAAAAAAAAATATGAATCACAGAAAAACTTGCATTCTATCAGAGTAATTTAATCATCTTTCTTCTCAGAAATAAATGTGTAGCCAACATTATACTGGAAGATTTTTAAAGTTCTGAAGAATTTTCCACGTTTCATTTGTGCTACGGCCCTGTAAACAATAACTTTATAACCTAGTATTATCTCTGCAGGCACACAGGCTATCTTTGCAATACTCTGTTTTATTATTTAACCTACAGATGGTGTACACATATTTAAAAAGTCAGGATATCTGGAAGCTAATTAGTGTTGAAAACATTATATTTTTAAAATTCAAGAAATTTGTACTGAAGAAATTATAATTTCGCAAAATCCAATGACAAAATCTAATGTCGTAAGAAACATAATATGGGTCAAACCTTTGCAGACATTTAAGTTTGTTTAATTAGTTTGACGTACACTATGTTCACTAAAGTATTCCTTTTTACTCTGTGTAATCAATAAATCACTATGGGAAAATTATTATATCTCTGTTGGTTGATCAAATAAGAAAAATAACAGACTTTAGAGACATTTCATACATGATAAAAATTATGGCATACTGAATAATTTTGGCTATCTTGATAGAGTAGCTCGACATTTAAGGTTAATGCTTTATAATACCTTATGTTATTTTAGTACTTTTGTACACATTGGATCATAAAACTTTACAATAATATTTTGCATGTTTATATCCAATGAATCAGACCAACAGATTGTTGACAATAGTGGTGCAGTATATTTAATGCTCAATGAACCCAAGATCATTGCAAGAAACTATAATCCAACATTGGTTTATACATAAAATTGACACCAAAAGCTAGAGAAATAGCGGGTCAGACGGCATCTCTGGAGAAAAGATATAGCTGATGTTTCGGGTCGAGACCCTTCTTCAGACATTTTTCAGGTTTGTACAGTATTATTTGTCATGTCATGACCACGACACATTTCTATGTGCAAAATAGTTCAGCAATAGTATTAATTGAGACTAATTCTTCATAAAGTTATGAACAATTATGAACAATGGACAATTGTAGAAATGTCCTTGTGAAGACAGATTAATGAATCAATCTCAGGAATTCATGTTCAAATCAACCAGGCCTAAAGTAAATGCAGCTCTCTTGTGCCATTATGTCAAACATTATAATTTCCCATGCATTTTAGTTGAAAAGAGGTTCGAACTGAACTTTTGGAATTCATCTTCTAAAAACCAATTAAAGGTTTCTGGAAGTCATTTTGTTTAGGTCTGAAGTTTTAAAATTAAAATTATCTTTAAAAATTGTTTCTCTTTCCTATTAGCTACTATATTTATTTTTATCTCCATGCATTATATTTTCATATGTATCCTGCTTCTGAAATTTGGTCCTGATAAGGTTAAGACTTATATTAACATAGAGAATAAACGTCATACTTGCACAGAATGTGCGGCACAGTGGAGCAGCTGATAGAGCTGCTGCCTCACAGCACCAGAGACCCAGATTTGATCCTGATCTCAGGTGATATCTGTGTGGTCTTTCCACATCCTCCCCGTGATTGTGTGCGTTTCCACTCACATCCCAAGGACGTGTGAGTTTGCAGGTTAATTGCCCTCTGTACAAAAATTGCCCCTAATGTTTAGTGAGTGAATTAAAAAATGGGATATCATAGAACTAGTGTGAACGGGTGACCGATGGCTGGTATGGACTCAGTGGGCCGAAAGGCTGGTTTCCATAGTGTATCTCTGAACTAAACTAAACTAAACTAAAGAAATTGTGACAACATTAGAATCAAAATGTCCCTTGGATGGAATCTGGTAAGAACAGATATATGATACAGATTATTTTGTGTAGTTTCTATTCTAAATGTCCTGCAGACAGCAACTGACTTATTGTAGACACAAGAATCTGCAGATGCTGATTTACAAAAATAGACACAAAGTGCTGGAGTAACTCAGCGAGTTGTGCAACATCTCTCGAGAACATGGATAGGTGACGTTTTTGGTCTGGTCTAAAGATGGGTCCCGACCCGAAAACGGCACCTATCTATTTTCTCCAGAGATGTTGCTTGACCCACTAAGGTATCCGGCACTTTGTGTAACTAACTGACACATTACTGCTCTAGGATACATATTAAAAGATTTTATAACTTTAAAACTAATGACACGTTTAGTTCAAAAAACATTTTCTCTGACAGTAACTGGTATTTTACGGAATGAGCCTGTATGTTAAATACGTTTGGATGCTTGGATGAACAGAAATAATGATAAAGAGATAGTTTTGCAATCTAACCACTATGCACAGTTGAAAAAGGTGAATCATATTTTGAGGAATAGAATCCCACAGGTCCACAACTAAACTTTTCTCTTTCTTGTTATAAAATGCACAATTGAGTGATTAATAATGAAAACAAATATGATAGACTTTAAGAAAGGTCAAGGGAGTATACGATATATGCCAGAGCATTGGAATGTGGAGTAAATTTGCTTTCTGAGCTGCAAATATAAAAATTAAAATGTGTAGATCCAGTAAAGTAACTGTTTTGCTTTATAGGTTTGCACAACTCTTATTTTGGGTGGAATAGCTAATCTTTAATATAGCTCTAATCGTTATCAGTACCCAATAATATCTGTGCTGTTTATGTCGAAAAACATATTTAAGTCATTTTTTGCTTAAAATAAAAAAGAATTAACTCTTTACAAGATTAAATGAACTAGCTATTCACCGAGGATATATTACCATGTTAAATGATAATTGAGTATCACACACAAGTTCCAAAAAGAATGGTAGATTGCCCTAAATCATAAACAATCTAGGTGAAAAACAAAATAAAAGTATCTAAAAATATCTAGCATTACTTAAAAGTTGCATATTAGCAAAATTCTTGCAGGGTCTAAGAAGTTTTAAAGTGCTGGTACCTAAAAGACAATGTCTGGACGTCAGATACTGAAGTAGGCAAGGGAGTTGGGGGATGCAGGGTGGGGTTGAGGTAGTGCAAGACTAAAGGAAGAGACCACAATAAAAATTAAACCACAATTCTTCCCTTCCCAGATAGTACTTGCCACAATCCATCTTTAACCAAATTGAATACAATAACTGGTGTAATTTAAAAGAGAATCCTAGATAAATAATATTTGGGACAATCAGCAATAAAATTGATAGCAATTCATAATTGCTCTTAAGGTTTTAAAGAAATGATGAAGTAGTTCGACTTAATCATTTGGCAGATCATTTATAAAGACTGGGAAAAAATATCTTTTGGCGGGTATTTTTCTACATTTCAAACAAGTGATTTAGTGAGAAACACCTATGTAATGAAGGCGGGCAAGAGCAATTGACTATAATATTTGTTGTTTGCTTGCTAGGGCACAAGCATGTCCTTTTTTTGTACTATGTTCTTCATGGAAATGCCATTCCGAAGTATTTATTCTAAGTGATGTGAAATAGCATTGTACCTTTTCTGAAAAGAAACAAAATAATTAGGAAAGGTTATGATCTAGAATTAATAGACTAAGTCATTGATAATTTATTTTTATGTTTTGGTCAAATGTATATAAGAAGGGATGGAAGATACCATTTAATTGAGCTGGGTTTTTCTATTTAAATCCATTTGTCTTCATTTACTGATAGATGTTGTAAATAAATGTACTTTCAATTCTTAAAACAACCAATTTTGCATAACATAATGTAATTACCTTTGTAAATCCATGAGCAAATTGTAGTTTATGACAAGATTGTTACTCATTTTAACCCCATAAAGGCACTTAAACTATATTCTTTTGCTAATACCCACCATGTGATTTATTTTTACATCGGCGATGATAAATGGTTTAAACAAAAAGGTCACGGAAAGATCTATCATAAAACTCAGATATTCTAGATGTTCTGTGAATACGTTTCTAATTTTTTTCTTAGCTTGTTACCAATTGAACTTTTTTTCTAGGTCAGAAAAGATAATCTATTTAGGAAAGCTATGGAGAGACTAGGCATTCAAATTGTTCTTTTTTAGGTGAAACAAATGTCTGTTACCTGATAAAGATGATATTTTCAAGTTAAGTAAATGGTACTAAGCAAATGAATGCCACAAAACCGTTATTGGGATCCTCACCTGAACATAACATGAAGCCTACAATAAATTGTGTGCTTTGAAAATTCTGCTCCTTGTATTTTAGAATGATTTGCTTAAAAAGATTGAGACTAAAAGTTTTAAAGAAATAATTTCATATTTTTTAATGGAATAAATTGTATTAAAATGCTGTGAAAGAAAATGTCTATACATAACATCTTCAGATAAAGTTTGTTTACCTTAAAGTCGTGCCTAAAGTGTCAGCAACAATACATTTATTTCCTCACTTATTATTAAAAATATTAGCACTAAAATGAGAGAGAATATTGCATGTGTATTGCAGTAATATTGTAGTGTGAGTTTTGCATGATTTATATAGAATTAGTTTTAAAGTAATTTTATCTTAAAACTTAGAGAAGAAATTGCTTTACATGATCTATTTATAAATTATATTGAGCAGGAAAATGGCAGATGTATATTTTTTCACCTAATTTTGAATTAAGTAATTTAGAATGCAGAAATACTGCATTAGGGTGTTCACAAATGAGGGAAATGTACAATGAACTAGAGTCTTGTTCCTTATTGTGGATCTTTGTTATTATTTTCCACTGAGAAAGTTTGAGAGGACAAATGTATAATTTCACCTTCCCTACTGCCAAACAACCTTCTGCTGTTCACCATAGAAACATAAAAACATAGAAAATAGGTGCAGGAAAAGGCCATTCGGCCCTTCGAGCCAGCACCGCCATTCAATATGATCATGGCTGATCATCCAAAATCAGAACCCCTTCTTGGGTAAATTATAGAACGGACACTTAGACTAGACAGCAGCCAATTACTGCAGCCTGTTGAACTAGCTTTGATCACTTAAAGGAACAAAGATGAAAAGTAGGAAAAAAATGGAAAGAAGGAATATTGGTATCTGTGTCATAAGCTTGTTTTTTTTCTTAGGCAATCGCTCAGGACCTCAGAAAGATGACTTGCTTCCTCTTCGGTTCTGTGGTTTCCAGGATGACTGATAAGGTAAACCATGAACTTTGTGACAGTTGTGACGTCTTGACCTTCAAACACTCTTTTACCCTGATAGACAATGGCAATGATGGGGCACTGAAAATAATGGTAAATCCCATCATAAATGGCTGTCTTTAAACAGTGCATCAATGTCTTCAAGTTATGGGAGGCAATTTGTGGTTTCTGGGGTCTCAGTGTGGACCTTTGTTTTGGAGATTGGTGTTGTGGCAATGGGAATTGATTGGGATATTGGCTCATGGTCTATTGGGCAGCTGTGATCCTTGTCCTCCTGCAAATGTCTGAGACAGAACGTGCTTACAACAAGCAGTGCAGAGCACTGGAGAGGTATGGGCAATGTTATCTGCACAAGATCTTCTAAATCTACTCACATGACAACCAAACCTACATCAGCGAAGCCAACAAGCCTAGCACTGAAACTCTAATTATACTCCGTCCACTCGAAATGCAGATCATATCATTTGTTTTCCAGACATGAAGCATAAGGTCTACTCTTTCATGCGCTTCCATGAATGAGTCAACAATCACTTAGAGCTCAGTCTCCAAATGTGCACACATGCAAGCATCCTCTGAAATTTGCAGCTTGAAGTTGGGTTGGCAATGGTTCTGGAGTGGAGATGACATAGGGATTGAACTGTATCCAATTTATCATGTAGATTAACACCTCTCCAGCAGGAATTTTATTTGGAAGTTAGGTGCAACCTTTCTGCAAGAAAGATTGGGACAAGTGCTGGAGAAATGTTACACTGAGCACTTAGCTTAAGTTTGTTGTAGGCAATTATGACTTGCATCCTATCATGAAGACAATGTAAAATTACACGTTTGTGTAGCCTATTAGATTTGTAATGACATTTCACAGGCCTCTTAACTGATGGAATAAGAGGCATGGGAGGTCAGATGGGCCATTATAGTATTTTTCTTGGAGTTGGTACAGGGTGAATATTATATCCACCGTAGCGTTAGCTAGATGAATCTACACTATGATTTGAGGAGCAACTCTTCTGCCGCAGATAGGATGCATTTAGGAAAATCCAATGATGACTTTCCCTGTGTTAGAGTAGAGGGACCTCTCTTTGGGTTATATGGGTAGATTTGTCTCTTTGCTTGACAGTGGTCATGTTACAGCACATCCGAGGTCTTCTGGTATGCCCTGCTCTTCCCAGTGGTGAATTTATGACTGATCTTCATTTGCACCACTTTTTCAAACTTCAGCAGGGTACAGTCAACTCGTGAAGTCTGTTTCCAAGGTCTTGTTGATCATGGCTGTACCAGGTAGTTTGCAATAGAAATTGAGTCAAAGATGCTTATGTCAAGAGCTGAGTCATGTTCAAGAATTAGAGAACATGTCATGTTCAAGAACCTTGAGAAATTCACCTCCATTCTTGGTTCTCAGTGAAGTTCACCCTTGTGTGTTTGCGCAGTAAATGGCCATAACAGCACTGAAGATTCCAGGTTTTTCCTGGTTATCAGTGAATTGCTAGATGTCCTGCACTTCTTTTTCACCCATCACTATATTCATGGGTTTTATGTTGGATCTTGACCTTCAGTGTACCCACAGAGCTATTTATTTTCCTTTGGGCTATGGAGGGCCTTGCATGAAAATTGTCATGAACTCCCAAGAAAATGTATGTCCAGTGCGCCCAATACCATCAAATACTGTAAACATGTTTGTTCAATGCCTGTATCCCATGCCAGTCATGTATTTAATCTATTTTTATCATCTTGGTTTATTTCTGCTCAAAATATATACTTAAAAAGTAGAAGTTAATAAAATATATATTTTAAATTAAGAACAGAAGAGAGACCTCAAATCCTGCTTAGCCAACCATGTCACGATAGGTCAATGGCTGGCAATTTTTATTTTGCAAAACTGCTTTGAATTATTTGTTAAAAAGTGATATTTTATAATTATTGCATTTAGTTATTAGTTTTATAATTTAACTTAATTAAATACAAAACTAGCAATAGCCAGTACTAATCAGTAGGTCCCATTTAATAAATAATAGAACCAAGCTTTAAAAGCTATATGTCAACTGTTTGCTTGCCCATTGTTTTGTAGCAAAATAAATAATTGATAATCATTACTTTGGTTTAAGAAAAAAGGTATTTTATTGTATACTTTCATACTTCATATGGTTTGTGTTTATTACAAAGCACAATTGAATGACTATGCTTCTCAAAATTAATGTTATTGTTAAATTGTTAAAATATTATTTTCTGACTAGATAGAGCAAACACAATTTTTTTTCATGTATATGTGCAGTTTATAAATGAGTATTATACTACCGTGTCTGCTTTTTTAAAGCTTACAGCGGCCAGTTGGTTTCTAGGACAGAAACATGCACATATTAAAAGCCAAAGCCATTTTGTACTAGAAAGCCAAAATATTTATTTTGCTAAATTCTCATTGCAATATTTGTACGAGAATGTGTATAAAATTCCTGATACAGGTTAATTGTGCTGAAGAAAATTAGGTTTAAAGTATATTTGACGAAAGTAATTCAATATTGTAATTATCTAGGTAAAAAAATAATTAATGATCATAAGAATTAAGTTAAAATTAATTGCAAGTATTACACAGTAACACATGGTTAAAATATATTTAATTGCAATGTTTTATTGGGTTAGTAATCTAAAAATGGGAGAATCAAGCATTTGATTGATTCATTTGAAGCCAAGGCCATTTTTATATTAAAAATATAAATACAATGTGTATAATTTCACAATAAATGACAATGAAAACATCTTTAAAATACATTGTTTAAAATACCAATTACTATAACAAAGAGTATAAATTATTGGATAGGTGGTATCTTTAAGTATTTACATTGAAAAAGTGAAATCTGATTTTGGTACTTTCTGTGATTACAAATCAAATACTTAATTTCATGACAAATTTGAAGAAATAACATTTTTTACATTTATTGTATCATATTATTTTACTGTGTGCACCAATGTGGGGTGCGGTGTTATTTGAAATATAGATTCTGGTTACGTTGGATTGTTATTTGGAATAAATACAAAAAGACGTACAGATTTCTTTTGTTACTTTAATCTAAAACACGGAATGTATTTTTCCACACATGTCTAAGGCAACAATGGCACATATTTACATAAACATGGAATTAATTTTTAGAGAATGATGTAGCAAAATTTAGGAAGAAAATGAATATATTTACTTTACAAAACAATTGACCATCAGTGATTGGATCTGTTCAGACATTATTGTTTTGACATTATAATTAAAAAATGTAGATATGTGCCAGCCTGTTTGAACATGTGGAATTCGTATAGATTTTATAGAATGAGTTATATATGGCATTCCATGTTCTTTAAATGACTATAACAGCTATAGGCTGAGTGTACTGTATATTATTACGTTATTTAAAAGAAGACTATGGACATAATATTTAGTGATAAATCAAACCCATAGATTTGACTGAAAATAATCAAAATTCCAGAAAGAAAACATTCAATGCATTTTATTAATCAACTTTAATAAAACAGAATATTATCTTTTTAGTTTCTGGTATGTTTGAATAAAAGATTTGTTTTGTTTGTAACTAGTGACTAATTATAGATGTAGGTAGTTTGTTAAATAAAGTCAAAAATTGTGGTCAACCATTTGTGATAGATTTGGTTTTCAAAGCAAATTTTAGTTGCTCTCTACGTACTCGAAATTGTTCTTCTTGGAAATATATTGTACAAAAGGGGACAGTTGAAATTTTAAAATGCATTTTGTTAATGTGCACATCACTAAATACAATGTAAAGATGACAGGGCATTTCAAAATTAAGATAAGCAGAGAAACACGATATGCATGACCGGTACTGTTATATTTTCATGGTGTTATTTGAAGTAATTATAAGATTACATTGTTTGTTTGAAAAATCAAAAAATATTTTAAAAGACGGGGACTGAATTGTAAAATTTAAGTTGCTGTTGAATCAAAAGAATAATGAACTCAAAATGGAGGAATGCTTTTTTGCCTGTAAAGGAATATTCTAAAATTTGTCACAACTTATGATATAATAAATATCACAAGAACAAAGGCACCAAAAGTATATTTTAAATTATGATATTATAATTTTCAAAACATTGTGTATTTCCTTTTACACGTCTCTTTGTATTAGAGCCAGATAGTTACATTAAAATTAATTAAATGGCCAATTCCTCAACAATTTTCTCTTGTTGGTAAAAAATGTGTAAAACACAGAATGCATTTTTAAAACTAGTGTCGAATGTAAGATACATATTGCAAGGTCAGTTACAGTATCATAGGAATCAGTGGCTGTTAAGTTAACACCTGTACATACACCAGGCATTTAAATTGTTCAAGAAACGAACTATGATTTTCACAAGAAATAATATTGTTCATTGTAACTGAAATCACTTTTTATGAGGCAATGCTGTCAGATTAATATGTATTGTTTTCACATAGGAGTCCAAGAGTGTTTGATAACATGTAATTTATTGTAAAAGGAATAGCGATTGAAATAAATGATCACACGGACATGCACCGGAATGTTAAGATTAATTATTTTCAATGTGTTTTGCTATTTTGCCATAAATGTTAGAGACATTCTGATCACATTCATCACTTCCGTGTTTGTGTGGCAGCAGAATCTCACGAGACGGTGACTGGGGACTTGGTGTGACGCTGGGATTGTGGGGGATGGAGTTTAAATGACCCTTGAACCTATGGTGCCAGATCAGGATTAAACGACATGTCCCGTTATGCAATGCGCACCAGTCGTGGTCCCGGAAACGGCCGTGGGCTTGACGTGCACGGCAACCAATGGCCAGCGGGGAAGCGAAGGGGTTGTCCAATGAATGGCCGGAGGGGGGGCGGATGCGTCCGGTCACGTGTCTTGCTGCTCTTGCGCGGCCGGCCGGCAGTTGCTAGTCGTCGCTGCCGGTGCTGAAGTGATGGCACCCGCAGCCGCCGAGATGCTGGGCTCCCTGTCGGCGCCTCAGTTCTTTTACTGGGTCGGGGTCGCCGCTGTCACCTGGCTTTCGTTGAAAATGGCGTGCCGGCTGCTGAGCGGGGCGCGGGTCTTCCTAGTCGGGACCGGCCTCAAGGTGGAAAGTTTCGGTCGCTGGGCAGGTGAGTGGCGGAGCCCGGGCGTGGAGAGGAGCGGGGCCCGGGCGTGGAGAGGAGCGGGGCCCGGGCGTGGAGAGGAGCGGGGCCCGGGCGTGGAGAGGAGCGGGGCCCGGGCGTGGAGAGGAGCGGGGCCCGGGCGTGGAGAGGAGCGGGGCCCGGGCGGAGAGCGCTGGGGCCCAGGTGTCCTGGGGAATGGGCGAGTGGCGAGACCCGGGCGTGCGGAATAAGGTGCCGGCTCCCAGCGGCCACTGAACGTCGATAAAGCAATTATAGAACCGAGGGTCCCCCCTCCCCCCTCCCCCCCCCTCCCCCCCCCCCCTCCCCCCCCTCTAATTCTGTTGTCTCTAATCTTGAGTACCTCCCGTCCACCAGTTTATGGCCTTTGGTCCCGAACCATCACCCCTCCCCTGTCCGGTACAGGTATGGGTTTGTAATCCCCGCGTTCAGAAGAGTGGAAACGTGAGGGGTTATTGGCAGGATGGGGTACAGGTCATTGTTTAATGTAAGGGGTCCCCATTTGAACGACGAGTTTTTTTTAAACGATAGTTATGAGTGTTTAGAATTGTCCCTCAAAGGGCGGTGGCAACTGAGTTTTGAATAACTTTAAGGCACAGGGAGATGTAATTGAAAAGTGAATCGATAAATGTACACGATTAAAACAAAAAAAATTTAGATTAAAATAGTTTGAACCGAGATTTTAATAATGCAGATTTGAGATTTTACAGTACCTAATATGCAAGTTCATACATTGCATTAATTGTGTGGCCTACACTCACCCACTTTTGTTTTCTCTCTTTCTATTTTGTAAATCCAGGTATTATATCACTCTAGCAATTCTACCATTCTAGAGTGATATAATACCTGGATTTACAAAATAGAAAGAGAGAAAACAAAAGTGGGTGAGTGTAGGCCACACAATTAATGCAATTCTACCATTTTATTTTCCATCACTGAATTTTTAAATGGTGACCAGTTATTTTATAGTTTTTGTAATTATATTTAAAATATTAGGAATTTTCATCAGTTTATCTGCAAATTAACCATGGTTTATTTCATCATATTGATATTCAAAAATGATTTGTATCACATAACAGACAATACTTAGTTTTGAAGATATGGTAGTAACTTGAATATCTAATTAAGGGATGAAGTGTAAATATTAATGCTGAATAGATGTTTTTTTCTCACTAGAGAGAAATATGTCACGATTACATTTTGCTAGTAACAGTTTGTGCAAAAAGTAAAGTTTTTAAGTTTTCAGATCTTGTTAGGTTTGACTATGTTGGTCATAGGTTTTAGGAACCATAATTAAACTTGCAAATTAGGCAAGTCTCTGCTTTAAAAAGAACACTTAACCAGAATATTATGTGATTATGTCCTTTCTTGTGACAGATACTGTATTATCTATCTCGGGATGTGTTGGGGGGGGGGGGGGGGGGGTTGTCATTTTATTTATTCCATGTAGTGAAAACAGTGTAATGAGGTTTTCTCTTCAACATATAGTATTTTGTAAATGTGAAGACTATGAATGTGATAAAACATCTGTGTTGGGAACTGTGAAGAGAATAATTGTTGCAGTAGGATATAAATCCAAACTTTGTGGAATGGCAGATGATATTTAATGTGGTGAAATGTAAGTTTATGCATTTTGGTCGGAAGAGAAGAGGTGAGGTTTAGGAGTAGAGGGACAGGATATGTGTATAAATTATTGAAAGTGGTAGGGCAAGTTGAGGAAATGGGCTGTCAAGAGACATAGATTACAAAAGCAGGGAATTTATGTTAAAACATTTTTTTTAAACTACTGTTCCCTCAACAAAATTATTTTTTTGTGGTTGCCACAAAGGAGGAATGTGATGGTATTATGGGGGCGGGGTACAAAAAGAAGAAACGCACCATGTTTGGAATATGGAATGGATTGGAATATGGCCTGCAGTTATGGTGTTGACGGTTTCCATTGGCCTTGGAAGAGGGAATTGGTGGAGAAATGTTTGCAAGACCATAGAGGAAAGGTGGGGTGAGAAGCTGGATTTGCTCTAGTGGAGAGCATGGGCATGATGGGTTGAATGTCTGCCTGTACTATAATTATTTGTTATTCTAGCATTGTTTTTTGTGCATTTTCATTCTTCAACTTCTATTTATATCTACGTTTGGCAGATCCACTAAATAACATGGGTTCACCAACCTCTGCCAGCAACACTGGCTTTGGTATAATTCAGTCTTGTCACATTTTTTTGCAACTTGTGAGGGATAAGATGATTAAACCACCATCATTGTGAGGGGCCGAGTGGTTGTAACCACCGACCTTGTGATGGGCCAAATAGTTGGATTCACCAACCTTGTGATTCGAACAAACTGTTACTGTCCTTCAGAGCTGTTGATAACATTGTAGAATAACAAGATGAGGTAAGGAATGTAGCTGACAACACAGAAGCTAGTCTTTAGGTCAAAGGCAATTAAGTAGGTTAGGGCAAAAGCGACTGAGCATGCTTAATGAAATAAATGAATATTAACTTTACGCCCCTCATGACACAGAACCTAATTTAAATGTACATGTGATGTATGATGTGGGAGAAGAGGGAATGATTGATGACGCACGGAGGGGAGGGTTGGAAGATTGTGAACCTCGGTACCCTGATTGGAAGGGGTCAGAAGGGAAGGCGTCCGATCAATAAAGACTGTATAATGAATTGTATAAAAATAGACGTTTTTCCTTTGCTCGGTGTGTCTCAACTTGGAGAGGCACCTGATTCTGCAGACTCGCAAATAAAGCATTTCTTGTTTCTACGATTTAGTCTCCGAGTAGTGATTGTGAGCACAAACTATATCTCACAAACTCAAAACTTACTTTCCAACTTTTTGTAGTATTAGTATGAGGTAATTTATCTAAAAAGTTAACTTTGTTTCTCTCTCCGCAGACTGTCCAATCTTCTGAATATTTCCATCATTTTACTTTTATTTCATTATCAGACACATGTTCTTCAACTTTTAATCTTTATTGGAGACAGGCGTGGCTTGCCTGTATTGTTCATCCCTAAATCCCCTTGAAAGTGGCGGTGAGCTGCCACTCTGAACTGCTACTGCCTTTATGAAGAGGCATTCACATGCTGCTGTTCACACGTTATTTTGGCCCAGCAATGATTATAGCTTCTATGAATGTTTGGTTTAGAGTGAATTGGCAAATGATAGTTCCATTTTGCTTTTACCTTCAAGTTGATGAAGATCATGAGTTTGGGAGATGTTACGAAAAAGACCCTGATATGTTGGAGCAGTGAATTTGCACATGGTGCACCCCATTGTCCACATGTGCTGATCATGGAGAGAGTGAAAGAATGGTGGTTGTATTACCAGCCAATCGACAGAATTGTGCTGGGTCTTGTTAACCTGCTTGTATTGTTGGCACTGTGATGCCAGAAAGTGCACAGGTGCCATGCGGCAGAGGCCTTTCTGGGGCACCTTGGCTGTGGTGCCCACTGGAAGACCCGAAGGCTCGGCTAACCTCAGAACGCGCCCGGAGGACTGCGGTACCGGGAGAGAGCTGTTGGAGATGTCGGACACGAGGAACAAGGGCCATTAAGGGTTTGATACCTCCAGCGCCTTCAAGGCCGGCTGCAGGAAGTGCCCCCGAGACTCAAAAATGGCTGGACGAAGAGAGGGATATCAGTCGCGGGCTGATTCAGTTGAAGGTGATGGAGGAAGGCCCTGCAGAAGCCTCGAATTGGGAAATATTAGTGTAGAAATTATGCCAAAACATAGTGGCGTCTGCATGTGTAAATATGCAAAAAGAATTTCACTATGCAGTTGTAGGGTGGAGAGAAAAAATATGGCTGTGGTAGACTGGAGAACAAGGTTAACCTGCCTAACGAGTATTGGTGCCAGCGGGGAGAGGTTTTTACAAGTTATTTTTAATTGCAGCTGGTCTGTCTGGAGCACATATGCGTAAAGGGAAATGAATGATAACATAGGAGCGAACGGGTGCAAAACTGCTGGAATTGAGACATTCTGTGATCATTGGAAATCTGAAACGTGGCTTCACCACTGGGGATGAGCTGTCGTTCTTGTTCACGTTGGGTTTGTAGGAATAATGGAATCGAACAAAGACGGGGGTACATAGTGGAACTGGATGAGGAGATAGTGATGTACAACTATTAGCCTATTAGTGAATGGAGGCCTGCACAGCAGCCACCATGGTTTTTGTTTTCACCATTGAGTGGAAGCCATATCATGACCAATACTGAAATTTAATACATACTGAAATTTATGAACTGCTATCAGTTTCCCATTATCCAACTGATTTAATCCTTGTTCCTTGCAGAAGCCTATCTATGTGTTGTGTAATTCGGAGACCAACACTGAGCAGTGTAGTGAGTTGTGCTGTAGTTATATTACAATACATTTAACTTTTCCTCAACTTTAGATTTTGTTCCCATCTATAAAATACAAGTCTTTTATTTCTAATGATCAAGATTTCTACTCTAATTGTTTTCTTTAAAATATGTCACATTTGCTTCTGTTTGCTGAATTTAAAAAAATCCTAGCTGACGTCCACATTATGTTAACCCTAGTTATAACCTTCAATATCAGATGCAAACCAGCAGTTATTGCAAAAGCTAGGCCAGTGTTGTTTCATCTATTTCTAATGTTTTCTGTTTCAGTATCCTGCAATATTTTAGTTATCAAGATTGGCGCCTAAACACCCAGTGCGAGATGCATTTTAAAGAAAGAGTCATGGTCTCCACTCATTATATCCGCTCTGTCTGTGTAGCAGAGGACTTCTCGTTATTATAGGACCGCCTGGGTGAACTACTTGCTTGACTTGGATTACATGAAAAGGGTTTGCAAACCTTTTATTTAAAAAATAATTATTACTTTGTTAATCATCCAGCTTTTGTGCTGGTAACACTGTGTAGCCTCAGTTTTCTATATTAGATCAAATTTATATTTCTCACTTTTCAAGGGTTTGTGATTTAATTTATCTATGCACTCGTAAATTGTAAGTGCACACATTTCAGAATTGTTCAAATATACTTTATAAACATTTATCAATGACCTATGAAGTCATTTCATCTACATCAAATATCAATGATTTAAGAAATATGGATGAGAATCCAGTTGATGCAATCCAATCACTAATCCTGAAAACACTATTTATGGAACACTAACTGGAAATGCTGGAAACAACGTTTGCCTTTTCCCAGTTGTAACAAAGGTCTTGTTAATTCCACTTCCTTCCACAGGTGCTACCTAAGTTGAATATTTCCAGTCTGTACTTTTTTTGTTTTTTGAATCGATACAATAGGTGCAGGAGTAGGCCATTCGGCCCTTTGAGCCAGCACCGCCATTCAATGTGATCATGGCTGATCATCCCCAATCAGTACCCCGTTCCTGCCTCCTCCCCATATCCCATGACTCTGCAATTTTTAAGAGCCCTATCTAGCTCTCTTGAAAGATTTGTTGTATTATTTTCTCCTTTGCAGATAACGGTGAACGATGGCAATATATAATGTAGTGTAGGAAGAGACTGGGAATGCTAATAATTTATTTTAAAGTCCATTCATCCATAGTACAATTAATTTGACATGCCAGATACTGAATTCTGATGTGCATTTATGGATCACAGGCAGTGGCATTCATACAATAAACCTTTGGCGTGAATAATTTTAAGTTGTTCTGAGTGGATTTGAACAAAATATTTGCCATGTGACCAGAGAAGTGGCTCTGACATGGACTGTCATCAGCTGAATAACTTTCTATTGCAACCATTGGTTATAACTTTTATTTTTTAGGATGTAGACTTTGTCCTCACAGCCAACACTTCATTTATATTTGGTTCCCATTGAGAATGAGTCAAAACTATAGTTTGTGATGAATGGAATGTCTTGGAACGATGGCTCAGTAATGAAGGTAACATGTTGATGGCAGAAAGGTTGCAGGGAGTCGGAAGGGTATTTATGCCACAGAATACCCAGTTAGAACCTTGTTGCTTATTGTCTTGTCATCAGAAACACTTCTTGCCTCATCCCATCACCACCACCCCTCATCCATGACCCGGTATGCGGATCTGTGCAATTTGACAATCTATGTTTGAATTCTGTCCAGATTTTGCAGCATGTGGGCTATGTTCAATTATCATTTCTGACCTTATGATTGAAGGAATTTTGTGGAGCCACTTGAAAATAATAATGTCAAAGATGGTTCCCTGTAGAACACTTTACATGATCAGCTTTGCATTTTACACATGTTCTGTGAACAATCTATTTGGAGGAATATTTATCTATTTTCAATTTTTAAAAAAATGCCCTTAATGTCTCTTTCTATTTTATTATTTACTCCCTCAACCCTCAACCCTGTATTCACTGTATCCTACATGATTGCTCTCACTCCTCTATGGGCAGAACAGGTATAGAATTAATAAAAATACACAAGCAAGGGGAGGTTTGATGGGCAGATAGTTAGACAGAAGGTGTGAGATAAAAGGACAAAATATGCCAAAATATGGTAGTATGGATTTAGAACTAGTTTACAGAAGGCAGGATGGGGGGGGGGGGGGGGGGGTGGAAGGACAATATTCTTAGTGTTGGCTACTAAGTTTGCATATGGCGCCAGGATTGCTGAGGTCGCAGGCCGAGGAAGGCTGTCGAAGTATACAGCTACAGAAATTGGCAAAAAATAGATGGAGTTTAATCCGAACAAGTGTGAGGTGTCGCACTATGGGATGTCAAATGTAAGCGTAAAATATACAATTAATGGCATTACCTTTAACAGCATTTATGTTAAGAGAGATTTGGGGGACCAAGTCAATATCTCCCTAGATGGAATGGTAAAGGCGGCATATGGTATGCTTACTTTCTTCAGTCGGGCCATTGAGAAAAAGAGTTGGGAAGTCATGATGTAGCTTTGTAGCATTTAAGATTAAGCTGCGTTTATAAGTATGCGTGCTATTCTCGTCACGTCATTATAGGACAGGGTGCAGAGGCGATTTATCAGTGATGCCTGCATTAGTTTATATTGACTATGGGGAAATTATAAATTACATGATCAATCTCAAGATGGCGCCTGCCTGTGGCGACTTTTGTGGAGCACCAGAACCTAGAAGGCTTAAATACAACTTCAATCAACTTACCTGGATCAGGATAACGGTAGACAACGGTGCCGTTTCAGATAAGCTGCTTGAGCACCTCAAGACTCTCTCAATTTCGCGATCTCCCGCAGCTGCGGGAGCCCCGGACTTTAAATTTTCCCATGGTCGCTGGAAATCACCCGACCCGACTGAGGAACCCAGGGATGACCTCCAGAGCCAACGGGCTGGATCTCCCAGGAACAATGAAGCTGGAGCTGCAGCTGCCGACTTTGAAGGAGCTGGAGCTGCCGTCTGTGAAGGAATCCCCTTTCCAGTGCAGGTCCGCAGAAACCGCAGGTACAGTAAACTCAGTACCTGGAAACAAAGGGGAAGCCTCCATAGTGTCTGGAAACTTGGCCGGCGGGCAGGACTTCAGGTCAGACTGAAGCGCAGGGGACTTCGGCCTCCTCTCCCTACTATCCTACTGGACAATGTACAGTCCCTTGAAAATAAAGTGGAGGACTTAAGGGCAAGGCTGCTTTATCAAAGGGTGCTGAGGGAATGTTTGTTTCACAGAGACATGGCTCACCCCCAGCTCCCCAGACTGAGCCGTCCAGCCTGAAGGGTTCTCCATCCACCACATGGACCGTACATGGGCATCTGGGAAAGGGAGAGGAGGCGGCGTCTGCCTTATGGTCAACTCTGCGTGGTGCTCAGACGTGGCAGTCCTGTCCAACTCCTGCTCTCCACACCTGGAACATCTGCCGGTGAAGTGCCGTCCCTTCTATCTTCTGAGGAAATTCACCTCCATCGTCCTGATCGCGGTCTGCATCCCACCCCAGGCAGCCGTCTGTCTGGCACTGGGGGAGCTGCACGCCGTGGTCAACAAACACCAGACGCCTTACCCTAAGGCATTTACCACCATTGCTGGGGACTTCAATAAGGCAAACCTAAAGAAATCACTCCCCAACTTCCACCAACATGTCTCCTGCTGCACCAGAGGACCAAACGCCCTCGACCTCCGCTACACCACCATCAAGAATGCCTATCGCTCGATCCCACCTTCACTTCGGTAAATCTGACCATACCGTGGTGCTGCTTCTTCCTGCATACAGGCAGCAATTAAAGAGCCAGAGGTGAGGACAGTACAGAGCTGGTCGGGGGGGGGGGGGGCGGCGGGCGGCGGCGGCGGCGGATCAACAACTACAGGACTGTTTGGAATCTAGACTGGGCAATGTTCAAGGACTCGGCAACGGACGAACGAATACGTTACAGACTTCATTAAAAAATGTGTGGAGGACTGCATTCCTACAAAAACCTTCCGAGTGTTTCCCAATCAGAAAACTTGGATCAACTTTGAGATCTGCACTCTTCTGAAGACCAGATACCGGGCATTCATGTCTGATGATACAGTGGTCTATAAGAAGCCCAGACATGACCTTGGTAAGGCCATCAAAAAGGCCAAAAGGGACTTCTGCTCCAAGCTGGAGGATGCTCGGCAGCTGTGGTGGGGCCTGAATGCAATCACCTACAAGGCAAAATCAGGAGGCAGCTTGAATGTCGGCGAAACATCACTCCCGATGAGCTCAATGCGATTTACGCATGCTTTGATAGGGAGAACACCAATGTGCCCTCCTGAGCCCCCATTTGCTGTGATGGTATTTCAGTCTCAGTCACAAGGGCCAACGTCAGAAAATCCTTCAGAGGGGTGAACCCTCGAAAAGCGCCTGGACCTGATGGTATTCCTGGTCGTGTTCTAAAAACCTGTGAGGACCAACTGGCTGGAGCTATTATGGACATTTTCAACCTCTCACTTTGATGTCTGAGATTCCCACCAGCTTCAAAAGGGCATCAATTATACCAGTGCCCAAGAAGAGCAAGGTGATGTGCCTCAATGACTATCGACCTGTGGCACTAACGCCTGTGGTGATGAAGTGCTTCGAGAGGATGATCATGGTGCAAATCAACTCCTACCTCGACAAAAACCTGGACTCACTGCAGTTCGCTTACCGCCACAACAGATCAACGGTGGACGCGATCTCGCTGGCTCTCCGCTCCGCTTTGGACCACTTGGACAACAAAAATTCATATGTCAGGCTCTTATTCATCGATTACAGCTCGGCATTTAATACTATCATTCCCTCCAAGCTGGTTACCAAACTCGCAGAACTGGGTCTCTGCGCATCCCTCTGCAATTGGATCCTCGACTTCTTCATTCACAGACGACAGTCTGTTCGTATTGGTTGAAATGTGTCAAACTTGATAACAGTCAGCACGGGAACACCTCAAGGCTGCGTGCTCAGCCCCCTGCTGTACTCTCTCTATACTCATGACTGCGTAGCCGGTCACAGTGCGAACTCCATCATCAAGTTCGCTGACGACACCACTGTTGTGGAACGTATCACTGACGGGGATGATTCGGAGTACAGAAGAGAGATCGAGCAACTGTCTATATGGTGCCAATACAATAACCTGGCCCTCAACACCAGCAAAATCAAGGAACTGATTGTGGACTTTGGAAGGAGTAGGATGAGGACCCACAGTCCCGTTTATATCAACGTTTTGATGGTTGAAAGGGTCAAGAGCTTCAAATTCCTGGGCGTGCACATCTCTGAAGATCTTTCCTGGTCCGTGAACACTGATGCAATTATCAAGAAAGTTCATCAACGCCTCTACTTCCTGAGAAGATTACAGAGAGTCGGTTTGTCAAGGAAGACTCTAACTTCTGCAGGTGTGCAGTAGAGAGCTTGCTGACCGGTTGAGTAGTGGCTTGGTTCGGCAACATGAGTGCCCTGGAGAGGAAAAGACTACAAAAAGTAGTAAGCACTGCCCAGTCCATCATCGGCTCTGACCTTCCTTCCATCGAGGGGATTTACCACAGTTGCTGCCTCAAAAAGGCTGGCAGTATCATCAATGACCCACACCATCCTTTTTTTTAAAATTTTTGTTTATTTTTGTTAGAAGTAAGAACAATAGTGTGGTACTTGAGTACCACATACATACATATTTCCATTATTGTACAACTTCGTATTTTTGATTTAATAATAAAAGAACAGTGAGAGAAAAAATAGAGTGTCGGAAAAATATAGCAAAAGGAATAAGAATATGAGAAGCTAAAAAGATTGAAATAGAAGGAGAAAGTAAAGAAAAGAGAGATTAGGAGAGATCTACCTATTTCGTATTTTTGCCCATCCATCACCCGGTTCTAAACCATTTAATTTCTAAGGTTATGTGGCACCATATGCTTGTAAAAAGACCTACACCATCCTGGCCACACGCTCATCGTCCTGCTACCTTCAGGCTGCAGCGACTAGGTTTAGGAATAGCTACTTCCCCACAGCCATCAGGCTACTAAACCTGGCTCGGATAAAACTGAACATTAATAGCCCATTATCTGTTATTTGCACTTTATCAGTTTATTTATTCATGTGCGTCTATATTTATATAATGGTATATGAACACACTGATCTGTTTTGTAGTCAATGCCTACTATGTTCTGTTGTGCTGAAGCAAAGCAAGAATGTCATTGTCCTATCAGGGACACATGACAATAAACTCACTTGAACTTGAAGTGGTTTGGATTGTTTTCTCTGAAGACCCGATAGAGATTATGCACTGACCGATAGTTGGTGTAGACATCACGTTCTGCACAGACATTATGAGACGTAGGGCATTTTCCTGTGCTGTACTGTTCTATTGTATCATGTGTGCTGTTTTGAAATGTGTATTGTTGATATTTTCCTCTCCTTGGTGTTCTTTATCTCAAAAGTTACAACATTAGTAACAATTTTAAGACCAATGAGCCAAAGGACAATGGTTTAAAAGAACCATTGTTCAATATAAAATAAATGAGTATTGTTTAATTATACAGAAGATTGCAAAAGCTGTTAGTTTGGACATGAGCAATTCTAGGAATTTTTTTAGCTGAACAGCACTATTGTTTCCTATCATTACTTGGGCATTGAGAAGATTAGAAGACATTTGCCTAGTTTATCTGGTTTTATATATATAGGCTGGTATATGAACAATGTGAACTGCAGTCAAGGCAATTTCAGTGTAGCTTGCAACAATATCATCTTTGTAGGAAAGAACTGCAGATGCTGGTTTAAATTGAAGGTAGACACAAAATGCTGGAGTAACTCAGCGGGACAGGCAGCCCCTCTGGAGATAAGGAATGGATGACGTTTCTGGTTGAGACCCTTCAGACTGATGTCAGGAGTGGGCTGGTGACCCATCTGGTTGGTCTGCAGTGGAAATTATTTTTAGATGCAGTGTGCCATTTTTAGCTTATAAAATAATCATTCTCATTGAGATGGCAAGGCATCAATTCCTATAAATATGATGGGGACAGGTTTTTTTCATCAATGAAGTAGAACATTTTCAGATCCGGATTTAACTTGGGGAATGAAAGAAGTAACCTGCAGATCTTGACAATCAATGTCCCTTGCACAACTACATAGTCAGTGAGAGGTTGGAAGGAATCCCTGAGACTTTTTTGTTTAACCTCAAAATGCAAGTGTAAATAATATTTCATATTTGGAGGATTCTAATCCATTATTTTGTACTTGTGTATGTAGAGGCCTCTCGTCACTTAATTAACATATCCATACGGGCCTTGTTGCGTTGATACATATGCAGGATCTTCAGTGGTTTCTAAATACAGCACAAAATGACGTGCCTTGTTTGAAGGGATCAATCTTAGTGGTCTATTTATAGAAGAAAGGAGATTGAAATAGCAATTCTCTTCCCATGTAATAGATCCCCAGGAGAGATGCTACTGCAGCCCTCAACAGTCAGTCCTTTGCACTTGCTTGAAGTACAGCTGTCACGATTGCAGTGATATCAGCCGTGAATCAATGAGGTATTCTTGCACGCAGCCTTTCAGAAAAAGGTCACAATTTGCTGGGTGATGTCAAAAAGATTTTAAAATATCGCTGATATACACAAAGCTTTTAGGTTGTGTATTTATACTGAAACTATTCAAAGCTAAAGATTTGCCCAAGAGGTTGCAGAGGCAATTTTTTTTCAATTCATAGGTACAGAATATTATTGATAATTAAAAAAAATTATGGTTAAAACTAAAAGTTAAAACAGTTAAATATTGGCAATATTTTCAGTTTACCCTGAGCTAGAGTGAAATTTCTTTTCTATAAATTTCACTAATTTTATTGCTGAATTCTTGAAAGACTGACACTGCAATATTTTAATTTTCAAGAGTGTTTGCCATATGAACTGGAAACTTATGTTCTTATTTACAGGGCACACTTATTTGATATTTGTTTCATTAAACAATAATACATGCCGATTGGCGGCATGGCCTCTCTTCTCCCCCCCCCCCCCCCCCCCGCCCCCCCCCCCCCCCCCCGCCCCCCAGTAGTCTGGGCAAATCCATTCCCCACCCCACCGGAAGTCCCCTAAAAAAAGTGGTACCCAGGCCAAACCGCAGGTAGAATTTGCCATCTGTTACAGACAATAGGTGCAGGAGTAGGCCCTTCTAGCCAACACAACCATTCAATGTGATCATGGCTGATCATCCACAATCCTGTTCCTGCCTTCTCTCCATATCCCTTAACTCCGCTTGCCGGGGCTCTGAAACTCTGGCCCAGTCACAGAGGGCAGATCATTCCCACTGCTGACTTCCACAGTCAACTTTGCTGGACGGTATCTCAGCGCCCCACCCCCTCCCAGGCCGTGACCTATGTTGATCCAGCAAAACGAATAATCCAGTAAGGCATGGAATCAAGGGTGTTGGAAAATTGAAGGTGGACCTGTAGAATAAATTGTCCTTAATACAAAATCCATTGTAGTTCGATTTGCAGGTGCAGTTTGGGTTGTGCTGGATGGTTCAAGAACCTGATGGTTGATAGAAGTATTCTTGGAACTGGAGGTAATAGTTCTCCTGCACCACCTGCACCTAGACTCCTGCACCACCCTCCCGATGATTGCAGTGAGATTAGAGTGTAGCTCGGGTGGTGTTGGTCTTTGATGTTAGCTGAGGCAGCATTTTGTTTGGTGAGGAAGTCGATACCTGTGGTGGGCTGAGTAATTCCTGCCACTTTCTCCAACCTCCTTAGTTCTTGGGTGATTAAGTTGCCGATGCAACAGGTTACTATTGTACATGTGGAAGTTTGAGGGAATATTTGGCAACATGCTGAATCTCCTGATGCTTCTCAGAAAGTAGAGGTTGATGAGTTGGTTCTGTGATTGCAATAGTTGACAAATCAAATTAAGTGCCTTCATGCAATGATTAACTTGCACATTTTTGCTTTCTGGATGTGGCTTACATTAATAAAGCTACATTTAGAGGTCATACCACTTTGGTTTGATAATCTGGTGGTAAGTCATTGTAACGGAGACAAAGTGCTGGAGTAACTCAGCAGGTCAGGCAGCATCTCTGGAGAACATGGATAGATGATGCTTCTGGTCATTTATCTGAAGAAGTAGTGTCTGAAGAAGCGACACCTATCCGTGTTCTCCAGAGATGCTGCCTGACCCGCTGATTACTCCAGCACATTGTCCTTTGGGTAAATCAGCACCTGCAGTTCCTTGTTTCTATGGTAAATCGTGGTAAATGTCCAGTAGTTGGTAGTTGATGTGGATTTGGATGAAGGAACATTTATGGTGTTTCAAATAAGTCTAAAGTCAACCATTTATTGTCAATGGCTATGACGGAGTCAGTCGGATGTTTTTAAAATTTCAACTTTTCCATTTATTCACCCAAGCCAAATTATTTCTTGTCCTCCTTTCTCCAAACCCTGTTGGCTCCTTTGGATTAAATCTATAAATTACGCGATCTACAGATTATTTTTGCAGTTTGATATTGTTTGAACTGGCATCCTCGATCAGCTATGGAGGTGATGATGCGCTACAATTCCCTTTGAATCTATTCTTTCTTGTCCATCTGTTATTCTCTTTAGTTATAACCTGAGGATTTAAATATTTGCAAATACTTCAAATTGGCATATATGGATGATGTTCAACTGTTCTTGGCATCTAAATATGTGCGATTTAGACAATTATTGAAATAAGGCAATCTGCATTTTAATTTTGTCACCTGTTAATGCTGCAATGCTTAATCGTGGGCTGTTTGTATTATCTGGATTAAACATCTAATTTATAGAGTGGGTTTGCAGAACTTGGGATGGCACAGGAGGCCACTCTCGTGTCTGAAAGTAGACAAATCTCCAATGCCTGATCTGATGTATCCGAGGACATTGTGGGAGACTAGAGATTAAATTGCGGGAGCCCTGGTTGAAATTTATGAGTCGTCCTTAAATACAGGAGAGGTGCCGAAAGACTGAAGGGTACCTCTTTTCAAGAAGGGCTGCAGGGAAAATGTTGGGAACTATAGACTGGTGAGCTTAACATCTGTAGTTGGTTAGTTACTGAAGAATATTCTGAGGGATAGGATATACAGGCATTTGGATGGGCAAGGGCTGATTCGGGATAGTCAGCATGGTTTTGTACGTGGGAGGTCGGGTCACACACATCTGATTTTTTTTTTTGTTGAAGACGAGACCAAAAAGGTTGATGAGGGCAGAGCTGTAGATGTTGTGTTCATGGACTTCTGTAAGGCATTCAACAAGGTTCCGCATGGTAGGCTGCTCTGGAAGGTTAGATCACATGGGATCCAAGGAGAGATAGCTGAATGGATAGCAAATTGGCTCCATGGAGGGAAGCAGAGGGTAAAGGTGGAAGGTTGCTTCTCCAACTGGATGCCTTTGACTAGTGGTGTGCCTCGGGGTTCAGTGCTGGGCCCGTTACTGTTTGTCATCTACATTAATGATTTGGATGAGAACATACAGGGCAAGATTGCTGATGATACAGAAGTTAGTGGTTTTGCAAATGGCCAAAGTGGAATTTTCTTTGGAAAGTGGACCAAAATGTCACACATGTGACCAGATGTCATCACAAAGTGATACATTCAAAAATTCTTGTGAGAGATTAATCTTCATTGCTATTTTCCTACCTACATAACTATAATGCATGTCTGCTAAAGATAGGAACATTATAGCTTTTTCAAATTCAGAGTTTGTAAAATGCTTCTGTGTGATGTCACACACACATGACCAGTCATATTTAATCTCTTATCCTAAACAAACATTGTCAGCATAACATAAAAATGTCACTTGATATACTGGAAAAAAAAATCATATATGCCGTACAAAACAATATACGTGTAATGCTTTTAGAATTAGAAGAGATGTATTCCATAATTTGTCATCTTTTTGGTCATGTGATTAAGAATGGGCCAGATAGTGAAGATGGTTGTGAACGATTGCAGCAGGATCTGGATTAATTGGCCAGGTGGGTGGAAGAATGGTTGATGGAATTTTGGGACGTCAAACAGTAAATGGTAGGCCTCTGGGTAGTGTTGTAGATCAGAGGGATCTAGGCGTACAGGTGCATGGTTCTTTGAAGGTCGAGTCACAGGTGGATAAGGTGGTCAAAAAGGCTTTTGGCTCTTTGGCCTTCAGTCAGAGTATTGAATATAGCAGTTGGAAGGTCACGTTGCAGTTGTATAAAATGTTGATGAGACCGTATTTAGAATATTGTGTTCAGTTCTGGGTGTCATGTTATAGAAAGTATATTGTCAAGCTTGAAAGGGTTCAGAAAACATTACTGAGAATGTTCTCAGGACTAGAGGGTGTGAGCTATACGAAGAGGTTGAGTAGGCAGGGTCTCTATTCCATGGAGCGCAAGAGGATGAGGGGAGATCTTATTGAGGTATACAAAATCATGAGAGGAATGGATCAAGTAGATGCCCAGAGGTTTTTTGTCCAGAGTAGGGGAATCGAGGACCAGAGGACAAAGGTTCATGGTGAAGGGGAAAAGATTTAATTGGAATCAAAGGGGTAACGTTTTCACACAAAGGGTGGTGGGTGTATGGAACAAGTTGCCAGAGGAGGTAGTTGAGGCTGGGACTATCCCATTGTTTAAGAAACAATTAGACAGGTACAGGATAGGACAACTTTGGAAGGATATGGACCAAACGTAGGCAAGTGGGACGTGTAGCTGAGACATTGTTGGTCGGTGTGGGTGAGTTGGGCCGAAGGGCCTGTTTTCACGTTATATCACTCTATGACTCTATGAGGAGGCAGTTCATCCTGTCATGCCTGTGGTGGCTCTTTGAAAAGGCAACCACCTGGACCTTTTCAGGCATTTTGAATTTTATAGCAAAAGGACAAATTGAGAGCTTGATGTTGTCAAATATTCTGTAAAAAAAATCAAATTACTATATAGCTATTGCAGGCATTTAATGCAGTCTGCGAGATTTTGTTTGATTCATGGTCAATTATATTTGAATGCATTGCAAGGTATGAAAGGAACCTCTTTTTTTGACGATCTAAAGAGGAAAACAATATTTCTTAGCAATGGTCAAAATAACCATGGTTTATCTTATAGTTAAACTCCAAATCAATTGTGCTAAATATTAACTTTTCTTTAATGTTCAGTTGTTACAGGAGCAACCGATGGAATTGGAAAGGCTTATGCAAAAGAGGTATGTTAAAATTGTTCTTTACAGTTGAGTTTCATTTCAGTCATAATGTACAATATCTTCCCTTTAATCAACTATGTTATGGCTTTGTTCAAAGTATTTGGTTGGAAAATATGTCTGTGTCATTTGAAGCAGTAAAACCTGTTTCAAAATTAAATTGGACGAAAAGTGAGCAGAGAACAATGAAAAAAATGTCATTCAAATATACTATTCTGACCACTTGAATTTTACTCCCTACAAACCAGCTAGCCAAGCATGGCATGAGCATTGTCCTGATCAGCAGAACCGAAGAGAAACTGAATGAAGTGGCCAAGGAAATAAGTAAGTCAATAGCATGATTTTCATTTCACGGAGTTGTTTTCCGTCATGACCTTTCTTTCTTATTGTGATAGCAATTCTGTTATGTCAAATTACCTTCTTTATGTTGAAGTAACTCAGTTGACTTGGTGTTGGATGTCTGAGTTGGATTCTCCTTAATTGCCACTTAACATCCACAATTTCACTGGGAATAAAGGTGCTATGGGTTAAATATCCGGTGAGTAACTAACTCCAACATTTTTTTAATGAGCACCATTAATGTATGTAAATAGATGTGATTTATTGAGTGGTTATGTTTGGGATGGGAAGGAGGGTATGAACGAGTGTTTTGAGGGTGTTGTGACTAAAAATCAATGAAGCATTTAACGATTCTCTTGGTTCTATACTTTTTACAAGCATTTTTAAGCCCAGCTTTGAGCTGGCATTATGTCTTTCAATGTCATCTAAAGACATGACAAGCAGGAGGTTATCTGAATATCTCATTTTAAAATGTCAAGAAGAAGCTTCCTTCAGCGAGCAAATGACAAATTTGCAGCTAGAAATTACAAGCGGTAGGCTTTGAGGAATTTTCACAGCATTCAGATAGTCATTAATTTATACAGCACAGACACTGGGCCTTTGGCTCAACTAGAGAATGCTGATCAAGGTGCCTCCGTCTTAGTTCAATTTTTCTGTATTGGGCTTTATCGCTCAAAACCTTTCTTATCCATGAGCCTATCCAAATATCTTTTAAACATTGTAATTGTAGCCGCCTCTACCCGCCCGCTATATGAGGGAAAAATCTGCCCCATGTGTCCCTTTTAAATCTTTCCCCTTTCACATTAAATCTATGCCGCCTATATTTAGACTGCTCTATCCTAAGAAAGCGACTGACCATTATCTGTGCCCCTCCATGCTGTAGGGAAAAAGTCCCAGTGTATACAGCCTCTTTTTACAACTTAAACCCTCCAGTCCTGGCAACATTCTTGTGAATCTTTTCTGTGCCCTCTATAACCTGAACTGCATAGAATATTCCAGGTGCAGTCTTACCAACGTCTTGAATAGCTGTAAAATGACATCTCAACTCTTGCATTTAGTGTCATGTTTGAAGGTAAGTGTGCAATATAACCTGAACTGCATAGAATATTCCAGGTGCAGTCTCACCAACGTCTTGAATAGCTGTAAAATGACATCTCAACTCTTGCATTTAGTGTCATGTTTGAAGGTAAGTGTGCAATACAGCTGCTTCTCCACCATGTCTATCTGTTTCACCAAAACAAATTATTGCGGGAGCCAAATAGAGCCCAAATATGGCAACAACAAGGATAATCTAACTATTGCAAAGGAAGAGAAATAAAGATTTTAGTAATGCTGGTATGTAAAAATGACCCTCAAAGTGATCAAATTACAGAATAAAGTTCTATGTGCTCTTTCTACATGCTGCATCCCCAGTGACAAACATGAAGCTCAAACCTTATCTGGCTATTGTGATGTGAATTACTAGAACTTTAGTGATGCATGGAATCGGAGAGCAACCGAGAACAGATATCTCAAAGCCATGTCAGAGCGATTGGATTCTGAGTTCACTTTGTGCGGCACTCTAGATGCTCCTCGTGACTTAGCAGGTTCACTAGAAAATGTATTATTCACCTTCGTAACACTTTAAAATAAGAGAATTTAAAAGTACATTTTGACGCTAGTGTCTTGATGTCTGGAGTTGCAAATATGAATTCCTACCTGACACCTGAGGGAATTTAGTTGTTAAATTTTGAATGAAAATAACTGGTGTCGGGAATAGTGATCATTAAATTATCGATTGCCTTAAAGCTAACTGGTTTCTGGTGCCTTACTGGGAAGAAAGCTCTATTCTGGTCAGGACTGGGCTGTTTGAATAAACACCAGTGGTTGACTTTTAGCTGCCATTTAAATTGTCTTGGCAAACTACTTCAACTGAGGCAATTATGAATGACATTAATGCCCAGCAGCGATATTCACATCTTATAAGTAAATATTTATAAAAGCAATAATAGTTTGGATCAAACGGTGGTTGTTGTTGGAGTAGATTTACAATGCAGATGGGATGTCTGAAATGACTAGTCTTGCTATATCTAAAATATTGAATTGGCTGAAGACTGGATTCTGTGATGAAGAAGATTTGTGAGCTGAGGTACATCACCCACCTACATTCCACCAAAAGACATTTGCAGGCATTCTGCATTTCATGCTTTCTGAGCTCTGCCATCATTAAATATTGGAATGGTAATTGTGCTGTGGTTTAAAATTGTAATTGCTAGTCTTTCACAATATTTGACAAGACTGCAGAGGTTTGTTATAATAGACCAGATTGTTATAATACAATTTCGATTTGACACGTGGATCTGAAATACTTTCATCAAATTGGAACTTAATTTTTGCAGGGTCTGCAAATAATGATGAGCATGTCAATGTACAAAATCAGTCCTAGTAGAACTAACTGATTCTAGTTCCAGGGAGCACCGCGTGCACGGTGGGAGTATCCCGAGGACCTGCTTGGAAGATCCAGCTCACCTGCTGTAGACTGGGGACTTGCCCGATAGGCCCAACTCACCCGCCGGTAAGCAGACCGACTGCAGAAAGGAGTGCATGCCTCGATGGTGGAGTGGCCGCTGGAGGCCATGCAACAGCCTGTGGCTCAGTTGGACCGGGCGCAGCTCCAAGAGGCAGAGCGCGTGGACTGGATGCAGCCTACAGCGGTGAAGCAATAGCAGAGGACACCACAGCTACGCTTGGCTAGGCCAACCCTACAACACTGCCAGGGCAACTGACCTTCATAGTCAGATAAAGAACCCTGCACTTACAGCAAATGGGACTTGAAAATAGTGCCAAGCTGGCGACTCTGCCTACTGCTATACACTTGTTCTGGATCTGAGATGCTTATCTAATGTGTAACGTGATACTTGTACTAAACTGTATACAGAAATGAATTTCACTGTACCTCGGCACACGTGTCTAATAAATGATTATACAATACCCATTCTAGCCTAATACTGGAAACAAAATCTCTATCTCTTCGTGTGGCACTAAATTATTCGGGATAGATTCTACCTTGATCTAACAGGTAAAGTATTATTGAGGCACTCACTACAGTACTGTACTCTGCAATTTGCAACTTAAGTATGAAGCAAATTATGAAACCAAAAGACCAACTCTGGCTGTTACTGTCAGAAGTAATACACATGTAAAATGACAATGTTTCAAAGGACATTTAGATGGGTAAAGGATAGGAAAGGTTTAGTGATATGGGGCAAATGCAGACAAATGGGATTAGTTGGGCCGAAGAGCCCATTTGTGTCGGAAGGAACTGCAGATTTTATCAACAGGTCGATGGTTGAAAGGGTCAAGAGCTTCAAATAAATTCCTGGGCGTGCACATCTCTGAAGATCTTTCCTGGTCCGAGAACACTGATGCAATTATTAAGAAAGCACATCAGCGCCTCTACTTCCTCAGAAGATTACGGAGAGTAGTTATGTCAAGGAGGACTCTCTCTAACTTCTACAGGTGCACAGTAGAGAGCATGCTGACTGGTTGCATCGTGGCTTGGTTCGGCAACTTGAGCGCCCTGGAAAGGAAAAGACTACAAAAAGTAGTAAACACTGTCCAGTCCATCATCGGCTCTGACCTCGCTTCCATCGAGGGGATCTATCGCAGTCGCTGCCTCAAACGCTGGCAGTATCATCATCCTGGCCACACACACTCATCTCCCCGCTACCTCCAGGTAGAAGGTACAGGATCCTGAAGACTGCAACAAACAGATTCAGGAATACTACTTTCCCACAGCCATCAGGCTATTAAACTTGGATCGGACAAAACTTTGAACATTAATAGCCCATTATCTGTTATTTGCACTTCATCAGTTTATTTATTCATGTGTGTATATATTTATATAATTGTATATGGGCACACTGATCTGTTCTGTAGTCATGCCTACTATATTCTGTTGTGTTGAAGCAAAGCAAGAATTTCATTATCCTATCAGGGACATGATAATAAACTCTCTTGAATCAGATGCTGGTTTAAACTGAAGATGGACACAATGCTGGATGAAGAAGGGTCTCTACCGTAAAGGTCACCCATTCCTTCTCTCCAGAAATGCTACCTGTCCTGCTGAGTTTCTCCAGCATTTTGTCGATCTTCAGGCCTGTTCCTTTGCTCTATATCTCTGATCTCAACTTCCAATTCAATTTTTCTAATCCTTTCAAGTTTTTCCTGGTATATTAATCTTTGGAATATCTTCTAGTAATACAATGGTGCAACAATTCATTTTGTGTAAATTAGCCTAATACTATATTCAGAGGAGATGATTTTAATCTAAGCCACTAACCAGAGAATTTACCGGTATTGTCTTACTTTTGTTTGAACTTCCATTTGCATTGAAGTTGTATTCAAAGAAATGTGTAAATATTTGCATCAAACAATTAGAATAACCTTTTCCCTGCTATGATTAATGCTTAATATTTATCAAGATAAAACCTGTACTCTATTTCCAAAGCATGTACTTCACAGTGCGAGGTTCTTTCAGATCTGTATCATAATAAAGTTGATACACCTATCAGTATGGCGTGTTTGCCTATAACAGAACTGAAGTAAATCTGGTCAGTTTCGTCCCACCTGAGAGCTTTATCTGCTGTTTAGGGCAGTGGAGTTGCTTTCGGAAAGAACAGAATGGTTTGCTTTTTTTAAAATAATGTGGGAAGCTTTGGCAGGCCAAACACCATTAGCCTTTTGCTGCAGTTCTGTGAGCTTTTATCCCAAATACTTGAGGGTCTTAGTAAATGTGAAAATATGAGCTGATATGTTTTGTATGTTTTTGACTGGTTTACTATCATAATTGTAATTTATTAGTCAAGTTTGGTTTGCAACATGTTAGGAATTTGATTTGCCATGCAGTCATACCAAAAATGCAACAAGACACACAACTACATAAACATCCACCACAGCGGCTCCTCCACATTCCCCACTGTGATGGAAGGCAATAAAGTCTTATCTTCTTTCTTAATTTTTCTCCCGTGGTCGGAGCTCCCGCAGCCGGCGATCGAAGCTCCTGCAACGGGGTGATCGAAGCTCCCGTGATCGGGGCGGTCGAAGCTTCTGCGGCTTGGAGCTCCCAAAGTCGATCCCTAAATAGGGACTGCGAACTCCCCGATGTTAAGTCCGCAGGCTCCTGTGGTTGGTGTAACGGAAGATTATTATATCAATCAAGGAATTTTTCCTACAGCCACTATGTTGAAGATAAATGGGTAAGGAGATAGCCTTGTTTACGCATAGGAGCTCTCCACGAGACATTCAAAGCCGTCCAAAGATAAATCTTCAAAACAGTCTCTTGATTAATAGTTTCTTTATTGTCGTAGTGAAAACAGTGAGATATTCATCCAAACTTCTTCACGTTGAAGTACATTTTAATCTTACTCGTAGCCATGGTTGAAAGCTCCGGCATGGTCGAAAGCTATGCCTTCCCCCAGGCTTCTTCGACTAAACTAAGAACTACTTGCGTCTGCGCCAGAATCCCAGCAGCAAACACGCCTGGCTACGTAATAAATCCCACCCACATAATTACAGACAGACAAAATTTAAAGGCAAATGGCCATAATTTATAACATACTGAGTTAAGTCAAATGGCCACTACATACCAGCCCTTAATTGTTCTGAGTATATAACGAGGCAATTATTAATAGACATCAAAGTAGCTATGAAGGCTTAACATATATGAAAAACAAAAAATAGCATGCATTATATATCTACATTCAGACTTCTTCATCGATTCTTCCATTTTCACCTTTACCTTCAAGAAGCAAGCGTAACTTGGTTATTGGTTTTATTAAAACGTTGTTTTTAGTTTTAAGTCGTACCGTGCGCACCAAACCCTTAACGTCAGGCATGATACACCGTATATAGTCCAAAGCACAAAAGCACAAAGTTTTGACAGCATGAAACTTCTTCCACCATGTCCGATCAATTCATGGATGTATAGTAACAATAATGTTGAAGTGTGACAATCCTTCCAGAGAATAATAGGATTTTTACTAATAATGTTCACTGTGACGTTTTGTTTAATTTCCGGATCATTAGCAGAGATTTCAAATCCCAGCTCAAGTTTTGGTCATTCTCTGCCTAGCTTATAGAGAAACTCTGGTCCATTGATACATCTCTTATTGCTTAAGAAGCGGTCTGCTGTCAGTCCTCTAGAAGCTTCCTCCGCAGGATTTCTTTTTGTTATAACACGTTTCTATTGTGAAACATTAGTAGCTCCCAATACAAAAAAGATTCTGTTTGCTACAAATGTCAAAAAACGTTTGTTCTCATTGTTGAAGTATTTAAGCACCATAATAATATTGGCCCAGAAGAGATTCTTCCAGTTGAAGCTGTAGTTCATTTTGCAGCAATATTTCAACTTTAACAGCTAAGACTGCGGCAGTACGTTCCATTCTGGGAATTGTCATTTGTTTCGGTGGTGGCACTCTGGACTTTCCCATTAAAAATACAACATGTACTTTGTTATCATTTTCCAGTCCTAAATATGAAATGGTACCATAGCTACTTTCACTGGCATCTGAAAAATTATGCAGCCGTGCACCTCTGATCTTACCAAAGCTTGTAGGCTTTATGCCAGGTCCACTTTGAATTCTAAGATCTTGTTGAGATCTGCTATTCATTCTGTCCATCGGTGAGAGGAACATTGTGTTATACTCTCATCCCATCCAAGTGTTTCCTTACAAAGTTCCTGCAAAATCAACTTGGCTGTCAGTGTAAATGGTGCAAGAAATCCTAAGGGTTGTAGACTGAGCCAATCACGGATAGGATACCTCTTCTAGTACATGGTCGCTCTTGAATCGAGATTCTGAACTTGAACACATCTGTTTCAATGCACCAGTGCAGTCCCAATGCTCTTTCCATTGGCAAATTCTCTTTGTCCAAATCCAACTCCCTGGTCTCTTTGGCTCTATCATATGGTGGAATGCTTTCCAATACAACATGACTGTTGCTGATCCACTTGGAAAGCGTGAATCCTCCCTTATAGCAGAGGGGTCAGATGTTTTACCATTTGAATTGCTTCCTGCTCAGTAGACATGGATTTTAAGCAATCATCCACCTATAAATTATTCTTCACAGTGGATATAATTTCTTCTGAAAATAAGTGAACTTTATTTTCCTCTGTGGTCGTCTTTAGTGCAAAGTTCGCACAACTTGATGATGACACTGCTCCAAAGAAATGCACCTTCATCTGGTATTCAACAAGATCTTATTGTGCATCCCCTTCAGGCCACCATAAGAATCGCAAGTAGTCAAAGTGTTTTTTCTGATACTTTGACTTGATTAACCATCGCTCTGATACCAGCCATCAAAGCAATTGGTTCTTGTCTGAATTTAATGAGAACTCCAATGAGTGAGTTGGTACGGTCTGGACCTTGCAGTAGTTGACAGTTAAGTGATGTTCCTTTGAAGACTGCAGCACAGTCAAAGTCCACCCTCAAGGTCCCTTTATTCAAGTGATACACCAAAGCTCTCCATCACTTCGATTCAGTTGGTTTGTTGGTACCATTTCGGCATAATCATTGTCAATCATATCCTTTAGGAAAGAAGTATATTCTTCATGAAATTTCGTATTCTTTCCAAACTTGCATTTCAAATTCTGGGTGCGTTACTGTGCCATACGACGATTATTCGGCAGACTAATACTTTCTCGTTTGAAAGGTAAGTCCAGACAATAGTGTCTGTCTGTCCTCTTTACTGAGTAGTTCATAATACCCAAGAACTTTTCTCTGGACATTTCCTCAGATTCCTTACTGGTATTTTCATTGAAGTCATGATTGTATTGCTTGATCAATAGCTTTTCTAATTTACCAGTAGATATTTGATTAACCGTAGCGGCAGGGTAGCTCTTCTGGTTCCCACTTTCGTTGTTCCTTCTCAAGAAGCCATAGATAACCCATCCTAGTAGGGCTTTCACAGCAAACGGTCCATCACCGTGGCTCCTCACAATCTGTATAGATTCCAATGCCTTCAAAGCATTTGTTCCGATAAGTAGGTCAATACCAGAATTTATTTTAGATATTTTGACATCCTTCACGTAAGGCCATTGTCTCAAGTCCTCGCGTCTGGATATATTTTGATGACCAGCAGGCATGGTCTCATGTGAAAGCACTTCAGGTATTAGTATAAAATATCTTCATCCAGACTACATATTTCCATACTTGTAATCTAATGACTAACGCACTCCTTCTCTCCATTCATGGTACGCAGTAGAATCTTAACCTCTTTTGTAATGTTCAGCCTCTCATCAAGCTTTCTGTGCAAAATGATCCAAATATGCATATGTTTGCAACACTGTATTTGTCTTGCTATTCCTTGCCTGTACTGGTAAGATAGAGAAGATACCGGCTTCTACCCCAGCCCCAATATGAGCAGTTATCTGAGGTGAGGTGACAGCATCACTAGTAGCTGGCTTCTTCTCTTCCGTTTGCTCCAGCTTCTCCTTGTCTTCTATTTGCTCTGGTGGCTTCTTTCCAGTGTGAAGTGCTTCAGGATGACATTGCTTGCACTTATCAAAAGTTATAGGACTCTTACAGTCTTTAACCATGTGTCCTTTTTTCAAACATCCAAAACAGATTCCCTTCTCCTTTAAAAAATCCACCTTTACTTTATATTCCTTCTTCTTGAATCTTTGACACCACCTTGTGGTGTGACCAACTTCATCACATAAGAAACAAAATCCTTTTTGCTTGATAGTAGATACATCTCCTTTCATTCCACCTGTCGTTTCCACAGGTATTATAGCGGTAGCAAAACTGCCTCCGTTAGGTCCTGATCTTCCTTTAGTTTTAGTAAAGGTAGAACCTTTGACAGTTGCAATTAATTTATGATCTTGAATACTCCCGTGGTGTGGATCTAACATGAACAGTACTTCCCTTTCCAAGAAATCCACCAGGTCTGGTAACATGGCTACTCGGTTCTTATTTTCCATTATACGGCCGTCTTTATCTGTCCACTTTTCTCTCAGTCGAACGGGCAGTTTTAGAATGATGGCTCGAGTATTACTAACAGGATTCATGTGGTTGAAATTTTTATTTGAGCTACAACAACCTCTAAGAAATATTGCAAACTGACTTTATGCCTCCACTTCTGATGATATCTTTACAAGCATAGGCCTTCTCCATGTATGTGTTAGCAATCCTCTGTTCATTACCATAACGTAACCTACTTGCCTCTCGATAGCCTTGGCTTTCAGGCCTATTTAGACAACTTTCCACAAGTACCTTAGCACTTATGTAATACGCCAGAAATCGCAAGCGCTCTTTTCATCAGTGATTTTCATATCTATTACTTCATCAAAAGCCATTATGAAAGCTTCATACCGCAGCTTATAAGCATATCTATTGGTAGTAGGGTGAAAATTTTGTTGAGCTATGCCTGTTGAATTCAGCTTGATTCTTCGCCAATTCAAGGAATCCATCGAGATCCTGGTCGCAAACGAATGATAGACAGGCCTCTGATAATACTAACTTGCTCGAGCCTATGTATCAGGCCTTGGAAAAGCGTACTGAGTTGGTTTGTCCCAAGCCTCGACAGCGCCCCATAAGTAATTTGCTTCGGTCCAGCTCCCAGTTGCTGAGATGAAAATTTTATCCATCTTTTGGCTACGTGCTAGTTCTGGGTCGCGAGGCCGTACATCCTCTGGCTGCAGATTTGATATAGCTGTTTCCTTTTGAGCAGTTCCTTTTCTCAAATAAGAGCTCATCTCATTAGATGCTTTAAAGCCGCATCTTGAACCCTCACTTTCCTTCGAATTATCTCCTTCGATTTGCGAACTGCCAACTTTGTGGCTAGTTCCAGCTGTTCTTTTCGTCGCCTCATCTCTTCTTCTTGTCTCCTCATCATTCCTTTCAGCTGTTCTTCTGTCAATCTCATGTTTCTTCTCCAAGGCATCTGCTTCTATTGAGAGAGTGACTAGATCAGCTTCAACTTCCATTCGAGCGGATGCCCTAGATGCTGAACTGGCTATAAAATCTATTAGCCAAGTATGTATACGTACATGGAATTTGCCTTGGTGCTTTGCTCGCAAGTAACAGCATGATCTACAGTAAACAATTAAGAATAAAACATTATAATTTAAATATGTGAAGAATTAAATAAAATGTCAGAGCAAAAGTTAGCTACAGACTTCCGGTTGTTGAGTAGAGCTACTGCTCGTGGAAAGAAGCTGTTTTTATGTCTAGCTGTGGTGGCTTTGACAATCGCTTTGCAGAGGGAAGTACTTCAAAGACTTTGTGGCCAGGGTGAGATGGGTCAGAGATGATCTTACCCGCTCGCTTCCTGGCCCTTGCAGTGCACAGTTCGTCTATGGGGGGAGGTTGCAGCCAACAACCTTCTCGGCTGATTGAACGATGCGCCGCAGCCTCCGAATGTCAAGCTTGGTATCTGAGCCAAACCAGGCCATGATGTAGAAGGTGAGGACAGACCCTATGATGGCAGTATTAAACTGGACCTTCATTGCCATATAACCATATAATATAACCATATAACAATTACAGCACGGAAACAGGCCATCTCGGCCCTTCAAGTCCATGCCGAACAACTTTTTTCCCTTAGTCCCACCTGCCTGCACTCATACCATAACCCTCCATACCCTTCTCATCCATATGCCTATCCAATTTATTTTTAAATGATACCAACGAACCTGCCGCCACCACTTCCACTGGAAGCTCATTCCACACCGCTACCACTCTCTGAGTAAAGAAGTTCCCCCTCATGTTACCCCTAAACCTCTGTCCCTTAATTCTAAAGTCATGTCCTCTTGTTTGAACCTTCCCTATTCTCGTAGGGAAAAGCTTGTCCACATCAACTCTGTCTATCCCTCTCATCATTTTAAAGACCTCTATCAAGTCCCCCCTTAACCTTCTGCGCTCCAGAGAATAAAGACCTAACTTATTCAACCTATCTCTGTAACTTAGCTGTTGAAACCCAGGCAACATTCTAGTAAATCTCCTCTGTACCCTCTCTATTTTGTTGACATCCTATAATTGGGCGACCAAAATTGTACACCATACTCCAGATTTGGTCTCACCAATGCCTTGTACAATTTTAACATTACATCCCAGCTTCTATACTCAATGCTCTGATTTATAAAGGCTAGCATACCAAAAGCTTTCTTTACCACCCTATCTATATGAGATTCCACCTTCAAGGAACTATGCACGGTTATTCCCAGATCCCTCTGTTCAACTGTATTCTTCAATTCCCTACCGTTTACCATGTGGCAGATTGTTTTGCCTGTGGCAGATTGTTTTCTCTCAGCTGCCGCAGGAAGTACATCCTCTGTTGGGCCTTTGACTGTGGAGTCGATGGTGGCCCCCCATTTAAGGTCCCTGGCGATGGTGGTTCCAAGGAACTTAAATTACTCCACAGATGTGACTAGTGTTATTGATAGTGAGTGGGGGAGGGGGAGCTCTCCTAAAGTTTACAATCAATTCCACTGTCTTAAGAGCATTGAGCTCCAGGTTGTTGCGATGGTACCAGGACGCCAGCTGTGTCACTTCCTGTCTGTAGGAAGATTCGTCCCCATCCTGGATCAGTCCAATCAGTGTTGTGTCGTCTGCAAACTTGAGAGGCTTGACAGAGGTGTCAGTGGAGGTGCAGTTGTTGATGTAGAGCGAGTAAAGAAGAGGGGAGAGTGCGCAGCCATATGTTTTTAATAAAAACGTTTACGCTGCTGGCTTCCTCTTGGGCTTGGGTTTATCTGAAGTACATTTTGAAATTGTTTCCATAAAGATGGGAGGCATGAAAGTTGATTTTTATCCTGTGGTTTTAAACCTATGTATGTGAAGGTTAATTTGAAATTCCTACTGTTTTGACAGTCTGCTTGTGAAATAAAAGGTTCGTGCTTCTCTAGATGGAGAGAATAAGATGTACAATACCAACACTTCCAATGTGTTGCATTACCTTTTTTTGTCACTGGAGGGAGTGCTCGCCTCAAAATGAGTGATTGTTGAGAGAACAATACACACACTTGCATTTAATTGTTTAATGTAGCAAAGCATCCCAAGTTGCTGCACAGAAATCCTGCCAAACAAAATTTAATACAATCACAGATACTAGGCCTCATGAACAAAAACATAGTGAGGGAGTTCCAGGTGTTTCAGGTCGATGCTCAAGACAAGGCTGCAAATGGTGAAGAAATTAAAACTGCAAGTTGGAGAAGAATAGGAATACTTTATTGTCATATGTGACTAGGCACAGAGAGATTCTTTGCTTGCATGCACGCCCCCCTCCCCCCCAATTGTCCAATGTTCTCCCTCCCTCCTCATGGCGGTTCCCGCACGCCGGGTCCTCCATTATTCTTCCCCCTCCCTCACGGCGGTGCTCCACGCTCTCGTCGACCGACGAAGCATCGCTGCCGCCTTGAGACTTCGCCACCACCGAGGCCTCATCGCCCCACTTCACACCTCTGTGGTGCCGACCCGGGATAGCTGAGTGTTCTAAGGCTGATGGGCGGATGGATAAAGTTGAGTGCTTAGATTCCAGAGGGATTTGAAAGCAAGGTTAGAATCTTTACGTCAGAAGTATGGCTTAATTGGGTTGGGTGTAGGTTCGCAAGCACAGGCTGCCAAAGTTTAAATCCATTTATGAAGGATAAAGGCCAGACAAGAGTGTATTCGAATCATCAATCTAGACATGAAAAAGGTGTGGATAACGGTTTGGAACCAGGTTAACTGAGGTAGGGGAAAGATCAATTGATGTTAGAGACCAAAATAAGCATTGTTAATTAAACCATAGATACTTAGTTGGAAGCATGATTAAGGAGCAAAATCAATCTGATTTGGTTAAAGGCAGTTAACATTCTATAGTTCGGAACAGGTTTTGGGCAAGGGCTAAATGGAATGGTTTCAGTCTTGCCTGTGCTTGAGCAAGCTTCTGCCATTCTGTAAAATGGAATGGTTGAGTGAAGTAGTTGTGTATTCTCACGGTACTGAAAGTGTCATTTTATTCATAAGCCTGTACCGTGGAAACAGGCCTTTTGGCTCAATTCATTCATTTACGGTCACGGCGGTACAGCGGTAAAGTTGCTGCCTTACCGCAAAATACAGCGCCAGAGACCCGGGTTCGATCCCAGCTACGGGGTGCTGTCTGTATTGAGTTTGTACGTGATCTCCGAGATCTCTGGGTTTTCTCCGAGATCTCTGATTTCCTCCCACACTCTAAAGATGTACAGGTTTGTAGGTTAATTGGATTGATAAAAATGTAAACTTGTCCAAGTTGGCGATATGCAGAGTACTGCCCTGCCGCCTACACGGTTCAGAGGGTTTAAGAGGCACAGATAGCATGGAAACAGGCCCGTCAGCTCACCTTGCCCATGCAAACCAAATGGCCAGTTCATTGTCTATATTTAAGAGGGAGTTAGATGTGGCCCTTGTGGCTAAGGGGATCAGAGGGTATGGAGAGAAGGCAGGTACGGGAAACTGAGTTGGATGATCAGCCATGATCATATTGAATGGCGGTGCAGGCTCGAAGGGCCGAATGGCCTATTCCTGCACCTAATTTCTATGTTTCTATTCGTGCTGACCTGGATGCCCTAATTAAGCTAATCCCATTTGTCTGTTTGGCCCATATATGTCTAAAGCTTCTTATTCATATACCTGTTCAAATTTCTTAAGTGCGGTTATTGTACCTGTCTTGATTACTTCCTCTATGTGATGTATATGTAATATAAATTCCAGCGCCCCTTGAGGCCAAAAGCAGAAGCTGGCAAATGTGCCTGTGCCTCATGACTGAGGTCAGGTGACCTTCTAGAAATTTCCGTTGGTTGTTCAGATTAAATCTTTCTTGCGCGATGGCGGACATGTATTCGTTGTGCTACTCACAACAGGGTCTTGCAGCGGACATTACATTGTGTTGAAGGAAAAAAACAAAAGAAAAGAATGGCAGGACTCGAGCCACTGGGACCTCCCTCCATGCAAGGGAACTTGGCCAAGAATTATAAGGACTGGATAAGGGCATTCCAGCTCTACGAGACGGCAACAGAACTGCCGATTAAGCCTGAAAAGATTTGGTGTGCAACATTCCTCCACGTGGCGGGGTCGGCCGCTCAGCAGCTTTATGAGACCTTTCGGTTCACCCCGGGGGAATGTGACAAAATACAACCGCTGAAGAATAAGTTTCAGACATACTGTGAACCAAAAAAGAATTTAACTTTCGCAAGATACTTATTTCATACACGTAATCGGCGGCGAGGGGAGACGTCCAGCTACCCGACTGCAGTGAAGTCTTTAGCTAATGATTGCGAGTTTGGCATTATCCATGAATCGTTGCTGCGAGACAGAATCGTTTGCGGCATCACCAGCCAGCCAGCCGCTCCGGGAGAAACTACCACAATGCGATGATTTAACACTGGAAAAATGCAGTGACATATGTATGATCGCCGAAGCCGAGCAGATGTGTCAGCCGAGCAGATTGCCCCAACCGCCATCGACACCGAAAACACTTGATTACGTGAAACGGGACAGCGCCAGTCGGCCATAGGGCCGAGGCAGGGATTCGCGACCCAGACAACCACAGACAGATATCTGTGATTCTGGTAAGGATACCGTCTGCCGGTCATGCACTCACGGGTATAAAGGCAACTATTGCCCCGCTCAGTACATGAGATGTTACACCTGCGGAGAGATTGGACAACTTTCCAGATCCTCCCACCTGCCGGTAAATAGAGCGCCCCACAGCCGCCCACGATCCCGACAACATGACTGGCTAATCAGAAAAAATGCCGGGGACTGGAGCCATGACGTCCGCGACATCGCGTTCCAGATGAACGCTTCACCGCTGC
Organism: Raja brachyura; assembly: GCA_963514005.1. The sequence goes on along the minus strand of OY740798.1, from coordinate 15,849,918 downwards.
CTGAGCCAGTGGACAACGACGTTGATGTCTTCTACATTAACTGAGTGATTGAGTCAATGTGTGAATAGGGACAGATGTGCAGCATCAACAATGTGGACATTGAATTCAAACTTGACTTGCACTCAAGTCGACATTACTAAACACGAACGTAACACTGAGGTCATACTCTGGACATACAATGAATTCTGTGGGACAGGCAAAGGGGAACGTCAAAGTAGGTAAGAAAGAATATAGGGTTGTCTTTCAAATAGTGAGGGGGAATGTGAAACCCATATTTGGGAAACTAGCGTGTGAAAAGTTAAGGCTTCTTGTGCGAAAAGAGGCGGTTGATGGGGTGAGTGCGAGCACATCATACATTGTGAAGATCATTGAGGAAAACCGTAAGATTTTCCAAGGGCTGGGTAGGCTAAAAAAGCATAGTGCTTAGTGCTGCAAGAGAACGTCAACCCAAGCAAAACCCGCCCCGCACCTATAAGATCAGGGATGATGTCAAAGCCGAATTAGAGCACATGTAAAGCTTGGGAGTCATAAAGCCCGTGAGCGAACCGACAGATTGGGTGAATTCAATGACCATGGTGAGCAAGCCTAATGGCGAAGCCCGCATATGCCTTGACCCACGTGACCTCAATGCGACCATTCGCAGGGAGCATTTCCCGATGCCGACGTTCGAGAACATTGCAGCCCGCAGGCAGAATGGTTCTCGAAATTTGACGCTACAAGTGGGTATTGGCACTTCCCACTGACCGATGACAGGTCGGGTCTGACCACATTTAATATTCCCTTTGTGCTTCCATTTGGAATCTCATCCGCAAGTGCGGTTTGGCAGCGGGCGATGCAGGAAGAGTTTGGCAATTTAGAAGGGGTGGAGATAGTCGTTGACGACATTCTCATTTGGGGTGTGAATGCAGCACAGCACGATGCAAGGGTGAAAGCCCTATTTGAGCGGGTGAAAGAGTCCGGCCTAAAGCTCAATTCCAGAAAGTCGGTAATGCGCTCATACGAGATTGAATATGTGGGACACGTCATCTCGCAAGCAGGCGTGTCACCAATCCCATCTCGTGTCAGCAGCATGCTACAAATGCCATACCCGACAAACAAGGCTGAATATTCAGCAAATGTTCTTGGGGATGGTGACATACATGGCCAAGTTTATTCCAAACCTTTCGGAGATCACAGCCCCACATAGACAGCTAACAGAAAAGGGAGTAGCGTGGCATTTTCAGCAGAAGCACAGACAGGCAGTAGACCAGCTGTAGTGTCTTCCCACATCGCCACCCGTACTCAAACTGTATGATGTGAACGCGCCCGTTTCAATTGCCACAGACGCTTCCAACAGCGGATTTGGAGCGGTCCTAATGCAAGACGAGAGACCTGTTGCATATGCATCACGACGTGTGAACGCGGCCGAGCACAACTATGCGTCTATAGAGAAGGAGCTGTGCTTCATATTGTACGCATGCAGAAAGTTTCATGACTTCATTGTCAGTCATCGCACAGTAATCCTTAATGACCACAAGCCATTAGTAGGCTTGCTCGCCAAACTGCTACACAAATTAAGCCCCAGACTACACCTGCTACGGTACAAATGCACCTGCTACGGTACGACCTGGAACTACATTGGAAGTCGGGACGTGAAATGTTTGTCCCCGACGCCCAGAGCCGGCTGCCCAGTGCAGACCAGTGCTGTAGAAGCCATCCTACACATGCCAGGTGAGCGCTTTGCGCAGTTCAAAGCTGAAACGAAAAAGATCGAACCCTAGCACTGTTGTGCGAGTATATAAGAAAGGGTTGGCCTAGTAACAGGCGTGATCTGCCTTTGAACTTGACTCCATTTCATACATACCATGACGAGCTGGTTGAAGTCGATGGATTAGTCTTGAGGGAAAACCGAATCGTTGTCCCCCCCCAAAGCATGCGGAGGCAGATGCTGAACGCGCTACATGAATAGCATCTGGGAGTAGTGAAACTTAAACAACGAGCCCGCAATTTGTTTATGTGGCCTAGAATGAATGCACAGATTGAGGACACAGTGGGAATTTGCTCGATGTGCCAGGCGACCAGGAAAGCACAAGCAAGCAAGCCGCTCCAATCCCCACCAGACCTTGGTCTAAGCTCGGCACAGACATCTTCCATCTGGATGGAGTTTACCATTTGCTTGTGGACTATTACTCCAAGTACCCAGAAATAGCGCAACTGACAGACATGACGTCACATTTGGTGAAAAGTGAGGTGACGGGCATGTTTGCCCGGAATGACATTCCTGACTTGGTGATGACAGACAACGCGAGACAATTTGACTGCTGAGTTACTGAACAGTAGACTGTAAAGAAGCAAATTGCCATCGCCTCTACCGCTAAACAGGCAGCATACTTCATTGAGAAGGCAAGTCCCGAGCCGCTGCCGCGCCTGGAACAACAACAACAACAACAACAACAGGTGTGGTTTCGTGCCAAACCAACCGAGTGGCAACGTGGCCATATTGCAAGAGAAAACCTATCCCCTCAGAGCTACGTCATCTCTACATCGAGCGGTACTGAGTTCCGCAGAAATAGGAAGGACATAGGACCTGCGCTTGAAGCAGTTGAGCCATACCCTGGCAACCCGCAGCAGACGAGCGCGAACACTCTCCCACAAGGAGAAATCCCTCTCCCAGAAGGAACTACTCTCCCAGACTCAAGAGAACTATCACAGGCCGCATCACAAGATTCTGTGGTGGGGGAACCGGCTCGAAGCGTGCCAAGCCACACTCGCACACAACAGAAACACGACACAGAGCGAGTTGGAAATACGACTTGCACGAGAAGTGGGCGATGGTCAAAATCCCCAATGGGGCTTGTAATGTAAAATTGTTGGGCAATTATTTTATGGTTTTATGGTATGAAGAGCACTGTGTTATTTGTGGTACTTTATCCACATTAAATTGGTTAAGGGTCAAGTTTTTAGTTTTGACCCCAACGTTGAAGGGGGAGATGTAATATAATTAAAGTGAAAGGGGAGATGTGATGTAATTAAAGTGAAGGGGGAGATGTGATGTATATGTAATATAAATGCCAGCGCCCCTTGAGGCCAAAAGCAGAAGCTGGCAAATGTGCTTGTGCCTCGTGACTGAGGTCAGGTGACCTTCTGGAAGTTTCCATTGGTTGTTCAGATGAAATCTTTCTTACAAGATGGCGGACGTGTATTCATTGTGCTAGTCACAACAGGGTCTTACAGTGGACATTACACTCTATATACACACTACCTTCTGTATGAAATAGTTACTATTAAATCTTATTAAATCTTTTCTTCTCTTGCCTTAAGCCCACCCCTCTAGTTCTTGATTCCCCAAACCTGGAAAATATGTGTATTCCTAATTTTATACACTTCTATCAGAACCCCTGTCTTCTACACTCCATGGAATAAAGTCCTGTCCTTTCCAGCCTCTCAAGTTTAGGCCCTCTAGTCCTGGCAGCATCCTCTTAAATCTTCTTTGCACTCTATCCAGCTTTATCTGCAGCAGGATGACCAAAGTGAACAATATTCTAGGTACAGCATTACCAACGTCCTGTACAACTGTACCACAACATCCCTTCTGTATTCAATTTCCTGACCAGCATGCCAAAAGCCTTTTTCACCATCCTCTCCACCTGTATTGCCACTTTCAGGTAACTATGTACTTGTAGATTCCTCTGGTCTATAACACTCCCCAACACTGTACCATTCACTGTGAAGGTCCTGATGTGGTTTGACTTCCAACTTTACACTTGCCTTGACCTTTACTCCAACAACTTGCCGAGCTGACCAAGATTCTGCTTCAATCTTTGGAGACCATATCCATGGTCTACGGTATCACCTAGTTTGGTGTTGTGTGCAAACGTACTAATCATGCCTTGTGCACTCATCAATATCAGTGATATGGATGATTTTGTGATTGGGGACATATTGGGTAATTGACAGTATTATCATTATACTGGAACAATTAGGCTGAGGTGTAGTTTATATTGCAGCTAAAACACTGTCTGTCAGCAGCCTCTGCTGTATCCAGTGCTCTCAGCTATTTCTTAATATCAAGTGGACTGAATCAAGTTGGCTGGAGGCTGCAATCTATGGTGCTGGAGATCTCCGGAGGAAGCCTGACAGATAATCTATATGGTACTTCTGACCAAATAAGGTTACGAGTGCTTCCACCTTTATTTATATGCACAAACCTTTCAAAATAAGCATACCATGGGGAGATTTTGCTGTGGGGCAGTAAAATAAGTAAACAAGGTACTAAAGATGTTGGTTTAGAAGAAATGGCACATTGCTGGAGTAACTCAGTGGGTCATGCAGCATCTCTGGAGAACCTGGATAGCTGATGTTTTGGGTTGGGACCCTTCAGACTGATAGTGGTGTGGGAAGGTGGTGAGGAAAGAAGATTGGAAGAGAGGAAGAGCAGGACAAAGCATGGCATGTATGTGATTGGTGTATATGTGCGTGTGTGTGTGGGGGGGGGGAGGAAATGGATAGAAATCTCCCCGACGACTTCCGACTTTAATGTTCCCCAGCGCACACTGTCTGCTTCTTTCTATCGACTTTCCAAAATGCACAAACGGGACCACCCTGATTCCCAATGTTTTTGTCTGCTCCTGTTCCACACAACCCATCTCCAAATACCTTGATTCCACCCTATCCCGTGGGTCCTCTCCCTTCCGACCTACAGTACCCTCCATAATGTTTAGGACGAAGACCGATCATTTATTTATTTTCTCTGCACTCCACAATTTGAGATTTGTAATATATAAAAATAATATTGGGTTAAAGTGCACATTGTCAGATTTTATAAAGGGTATTTGTATACATTTTGGTTTCACCATGTAGAAATTAAAGCTGTGTTCATACATAGTCGTGTTTGGAACATCGTTAAGAAGAAAGAACACTTGGTGAGCTTACTAATCGCAAAGGGACTGGCAGGCCAAGGAAGACCTCCAGAGCTAATGACAGAAGAATTGTCTCTAAATAAAGAAAAACTCCCAAACACCTGTCCGACAGATCAGAAACTCTCTTCAGGAGTCAGGTGTGGATTTGTCAATGACCACTGTCCGCGAAAGACTTAATGAACAGAAATACAGTGGCTGCACTGCACGATTAAAACCACTGGTTAGCCTCAAAAATAGGGTGGTCGGGTTACAGTTTGCCAAGAAGTACTTAAAAGAACAACCACAGTCTTGTGGACAGATGAGACGAAGGTTAACATATCAGAGTGATGGCAAGAACAAAGTATGATGGAGGGTAGGAACAGCCCAAGATCCAAAACATACCACCTCATCTGTGAAACATAGTGGTGGGGGTGTTATGGCCTGGACAAGTATGGCTGCAGAAGGTACTGGCTCACTTATCTTCATTAATGACACAACTGCTAATGGTAGTAGCATAATGAATTCCGAAGGGTGTAGACACATCTTATCTGCTCAAGTTGAAACAAATGCCTCAAAACTTGTTAGCTCTCGGTTCATTCTACAGCAAAACAATGATTCCAAACATACTTCTAAAGCAACAAATGAGTTTTTCAAAGCTGAAAATGTGTCAATTCTTGAGTAATTTCTACATGGTGAAACTAAAATGTATAAAAATAGCCTTTATTAAAATCTGACTTTGCACTTTAACTACATGTGATTTTTTTTCCATTACAAATCTCAAATTGTTGAGTGCAGAGGCAAATAAATAAATGATGTGTCTTTGTCCCAAACATTATGGAGATGTTTGGCACTGTACATCCAAGGCACCTCGCATACCCATCAACTTCAATTAAAATTTTAAATTTGCCCCGAGAGTGGAATACATCAAGTCACTGGAATGCATATTGTAATTATGTACATGGCTGCTGATGTCCAAGTGGCTGCCCAGTTTTGAGCTGCAAGATCAGTTTTTGGTGGGCTTTTGGTTTTTGAGGGAAACCCTGCAGTCAGGGGTCAAGGCAGTAGAATATTGAAATCTAAACTGTTATATTAAACAAATGACCTGAATAATTACTGGTGTGATCTGCAAGGGGTTGTGTTGGTCGTGTGATTCTGGATTAATGAAAAAAAAAGGCTAATTATGAAATGTAGCTTTGTAGAGCTGACAGTCATAATAAAAACACATTTATAAACCTTCCCTATATCTTGTTCCCTCTTGTGGTCAGTTGAAATATTGCTTTCAATTTATTTTGCATAGGGATTGCATCTTTTAATGTTGAACAATATGTTCTTTGATTTTGAGGATATTTTTGATGAAAAATGTTTAATTTCATTATTACCCATAATGTATTTACTTTAGGATTGCGAATCTTTGGTATTATTCACCATAAAGGTCTGTGGATAGTTAGTTGATTAAATATTGAGATTTTGAGGCAGATGGGGATTGCTTTAGCAGGAAGATGTGAAAGTGAAGATGAAAATCGTTCATATTGAGTGGCAGGGTAGATTAGAAGGGCGGTGTGGTTTAAAATGTACACTTTAATCTGATTTATATGTCTGTAAGTTTAAAACATCTGCAGAATTATGGCAGATTTCAAAGGACATTTGGTATCACTTTCTACTGAACTCCGTTTACATTCATATGAAAAAATATTGTAGCCGTATTTGAAGCATGTGGACAAGAATAGATAACGCAACTTTTAATGGTTTTGGTGCTTTCAAATCATGGAGTTTACTTTATCAAAAAGAACAATTTCGGCCTCTTTCACCGTTCAAGCTATTAAGACCTACATTATATAGCAATGTTACAACATTTTGAGATTTTAAAAATCAAGTCTGCAATTTATCCCATCAGATAAAGCATAAAAAGAAGTTTAATTTGACACCTAATTTACTTTCATATCTTCAGTATTAAGAAAGTTATGGCCATTTTCATACTCGGAAATGAGCATCTTGCTTCCCATTGCCTTTCAATTGACTTAACTCAAAAGCTGTGATCTGGAAAAGTTAAAAGTCCATAACATTCTTAAAAATTAAGAGAACTCAATGAAATTTTCAGTTATTATAGATTGAAGCATTCTGAAACAAATATGAAACAATCTTACTTGGATTACCTGAAATTAAAGCATATAATTAGTTAGTTATCTAATTGTAGCTAATTACAAAATTCAATGAGTAGATCTAAACATCTATCAATTTCTTAAGAAAAGATAAACTTTTTTAAAATTGCCTAAGTGTCCAAATAACATTCACACAATAATCCACAATATAACATAATTTTAAAATCTCATTTTCATGAATTTCTGGGCCAAATGGAAGGAATTTAGTGTTTAATGCCTGTAAATTAATGGCCATTTAAATCAACTAGCGAGTGGGTTTTAGTGGAATGCGGTGGATTGGAACGTTGCGGTTAGCGGTGAAGTCGGGGGGAAAAATACTGGGGGTTCATACATTTTTTGGGGACCCCATTTCGCAACATAAAAATATTATTAAAGCCTCCCGAAAAACCAACTTTTAATATAAAAATAAAGTATTTACCTTTTTTTCTCCCCTACGGAAAATGCTTCCGGTTGTCTGCGCTCACGGCTTTTGAAGGTGATTTTTAAATTACTCTAGTTAATAAATAATGTAGAGTAATTTAAAAATACCACCATTCATGAAATGTCGGAGCGATTTTTCTTCAGCAACCAAATCGCCCGACATTGATCGATTTGTCCTGCCTGTTGAAAAACGGCACTTTAAGCCCGCCCCCCTCTGCAAGGCGCGAAAGTCACGCACACGGGGAGCGGCAGAAGTGCAGCGCCGGTAATGGTACGTTTTGTAACATACCTACATTATAGGTGACACAGCGATAGGGTTGCTGCCTCACAGCAACAGAGACCCGGGTTCAATCTTGACTGCGGTGCTGTCTACGAAATTTGCAAATTCTTCCTATGACCGCATGAATTTTCTCCAGGTGTTCAGGTTTCCTCCCAAATCCCTCCCACATATACACTTGTAGGTTAATTTTCTTCTGCAAATTGTCCCTAGGGTGTCAACTAGAACTAATGTACAGGTGATCGATGGTCAGTGTGGACTCGGTGGGCTGAAGGCCCTGTTTTCCCGCTGTATCTCTAAACTAAACTAAATTAGCTTACATACAGACAGCATCCGGGTCTCTGGTGCCGGAAGGCAGCAACTCTGCGTCACCATGCCGTCTCAACTAAACTAAACTTTTGAAATTGAAATATATGACTGAAAGCAAGTAATGGTAGATGAGTAATTTAATGAAGTTAAAACGGAGTCATTTCAACTTGCACTTAAGTGTAAATATTTTGGAAGTCTCAGCACAATGAAAATAAAAAGCAAGTGAAAATAGTTCACTGGGCCACTGGAAATAGCTTTTCAGCAGTGGCTATGTTGGAAGTATGCCCTTTAAACATTTGTGTACTCTTCGATCCCTACCTACATTTGTTACTAGACTAAGTGGGACCCGCAATATTCCACCTCTCCACCAATTCCAATATTGGTGGCCAGTGGGAGTGGGGGGGGGGGGGGGGGGGCGCTTTCTGGAGCTCAGTCACTCAGGCCTGGTTGGCTGGCGGCTCAGTCACTCAGGGTTAGCAGCTCAGTCACTCGGGGCTGGTGGGCTGGCAGCTCAGATACTGCCAGAAATTCCTTCAGCGTTACCTTCATCATGGTGATTGACAGTCGAGAGGACCAATCAGCTGATCTCAAGATTTGTTTAAACATTCATAACATTTTTATTTTTCATCGATCGGAAAAATCCTCGGGGCTGCCTCAGCGGAGGAGGACTGAGTAAGATGGCCAAAAATCATAGCGATACATGGTAGCGTTTTTTCTAAAATCAATATACAGCGCGGACAGGAAGTGGTCAAGATGAGACTTTTAGTTATATAGACTATATAGATGTGATGGAGCTTTCTGAACCTCATCCTGCCTAGTCCTCTTTGATTAACTGGAATCGCATGAAATTTGGGGTTTGCTTTCGGGGTTTGAGTGCAACCTTCCAGTGTATGTGGTTTTGAATGAATGCTGTACATTTACTGGATGGATGGCATGAGGGGAAGAGTTTAGTTTAGTGATACAGCGCGAAAAAAGGCCCTTCGGCCCTCCATGTCCACGCCGACCAGCGATCCCCGCACATTAACCCTATCCTGCACCCACTAGGGACAATTTTTACATTTCCAAAGCCAATTAACCTACAAGCCTGTACGTCTTTGGATTGTGGGAGGAAGCCGAAGACCTCGGAGAAAACCCATGCAGGTCACGGGGAGAATGTGCAAACTCCGTAAAGACAGCACCCGTAGTCAGGATCGAACCCGGGTCTCCGGCGTTGCATTCGCTGTAAGGCAGCAACTCTACCACTGTGCCACCGTAGTGCAGTACATGACCTTGAATAGATCAACCAACCTATGCAATTGAGTGCAATAAATCTTGTAAGTCCAAATTAAATGGGAGAGTCATAATGGCCGGGTACTGTTATGGGGATATGGAACACAATATATTAAAAAATTAAGTTGCAACTTTTTTTTCCTCTGTGCTTGTACTAATCTATAGATTCTAATTGTACACTGCTGAATCTTTGAGAAAATATTCTATTCATTTGACATTTAATGTAACATTTTTGATCATTGGTAAAGATCGAATGTAAAATTACCGTTTTGAACATCAGATAAAATTAGTTTTCAGTTACAGATACGAATTGTGTCTGCTTTGTGTTGCTACTCATTTCCTAAACATTTGAACTGTATATCTTTAAAACAATAACAGTATAGAGCTTTTCAAAAGTGTAACTTGTACTGAACATTCTAATGTTAAATAGCATAGTGTCCTCCATAATGTTTGGGACAAAAACGCGTTATTTATTTGCCTCGGTACTCCACAATTTGAGATTTGTAATAGAAACAAAACACGTGGTTAAAGTGCACATTGTCAGATTATTAATAAAGGCCAATTTTTATACATTTTAGTTTCACCATGTAGAAATCACAGCAGTGTTTATACATAGTCCCCCCATTTCAGGGCACCATAATGTTTGGGACACAGCAATGTCATGTAAATGAAGGTAGTCATGTTTAGTATTTTGTTGCATATCCTTTGCAGCGATTCATGGACATCAGTTGCTGGGTGTCTTCCCTGGTGATTCTATTCCATTGCAGTATTGCAGCCATCTTTAGCTTATGCTTGTTTTGGGGCCTAGGCCCCTTCAGTTTTCTCTTCAGCATATAAAAGGCATGCTCAGTTGGGTTCAGATTAGGTGGTTACCTTGGCCACTCAAGAATTGACCATTTTTTAGCTTTGAAAAAACCCTTTGTTGCTTTAGCAGTGTGTTTAGGATCATTGTCTTGCTGTAGAATGAACTGCCAGCCAATGCGTTTTGAGGCACTTGTTTGAACTTGAGCAGATAGGATGTGTCTATACACTTCAGAATTCATAATGCTACTGCCATCAGCATTTGCATCATCAAGTGAGCCTTCAGCAGCCATACATGCCCAAGCCATAACACCCCCACTACCGTTTCACTGATGAGGTGGTATTCTTTGGATCTTGGGCAGTTCCTTCTCTACTCCATACTTTGCTCTTGCCATCACTCTGATATAAGTTAATCTTTGTCTCATCGGTCCACAAAACCTTTTTTGAGAACTGTGGTTTCTCTTTTAAGTACTTCTTGGCAAACTGTAACCTGGCCATCCTATTTTGCGGCTAACCAGTGGTTTGCATCTTGGTGTGACCTCTGTATTTCTGTTCATGAAGTCTTCTGCGGACAGTGATCATTGACAAATCAACACCTGACTCCTGCAAAGTGTTTCTGATCTGTCGGATAGGTGTTTGGGGATTTTTCTTTATTATAGAGAGAATTCTTCTGTCATCAGCTATGGAAGTCTTCCTTGGCTTGCCAGTCCCTTTGCGATTAGTAAGCTCACCAGTGCTCTCTTTCTTCGTAATGATTGTGATCATTAAGAAACATTTGATTTTGGTAAGACTAAGGTTTGGCTGATGTCTCTAACAGTTTTATTCTTGTTTCTCAGTCTCATAATGGCTTCTTTGACTTTTATTGGCACAACTTTGGTCCTTGTGTTAATAAACGGCAATAAACATTTCCAAAGGTGATGGAAAGACTGGAGGAAAGACTAAGTGCTGAGAGCTCTCTACCTGCATTAAGGAGGCCATTAAACACACCTCAGCAATTACACACACCTGTGAAGCCATGTGTCCAAAACATTATGGTGCCCCGAAATGGAGGAACTATGTATAAACACAGCTGTAATTTCTGCATGGTGAAACCAATATGTGTAAAAATGGCCTTCAATAAAATCAGACAATGTGCACTTTAACCACATGTGATTTTTTTCTATTACAAATCCCAAATTGTGGTGTACAGAGGTAAATAAATAAATGATGGGCCTTTGTCCCAAACATTATGGAGGGTACTGTATAAACAAGCAACTGTTTAAGTTGTATTTATTTTGTTTTCCAGAGGAGCAGTTCAATGTTGAAACAAAAACAATTGCTGTAGATTTTGGAGATGGAGCTGAGATCTACAAGGTTATTGAGCCTGTTCTAGCTGGACTGGAGATAGGTGTCCTTGGTACGTATTTAAGGATGACACGGTTGAAGTTTGTAATTGTGCTATATTCTCAACTTGGGCTATTGCCGGTATATGCAAACAAGCTTCATGGCTTAAATAATGTAAAGTAATTTTAGGCAATTCTGATTTTACTTCAAGTTCCTTTTCGCCTTTGGTGTGATGCTTCAACTGTTTTCTCTTGTCTTACAGAAAGCTTAAAAGCAGTAGTTATATCTTTCACTGAAACGTACAATTTCTTAAAGCTCTTGATCACTTTGCTTTAAGTTGGCCAACATCTTCATTTCTAGCCCATTCCCACTTTATGTATTGTATATGTGATCTATTTGGATAACACGCAAAACAAAGCGTGTCTCTGTACCTCTGTGCACGTGCCAAACCTGTTCATAATGTAGTGGTTAGTGTTGTGCAGTGTTCAAGAGCTTGATAGTTGCAGGGGAGTAGCTGTTCTTTAATCTGGTGGTCACTGTTTTCAATATCTTGTACTTTCTGATTATCTTTGATTAATTGGCTGCCTTTTCGTGAGTCCCTCCTATAGATCTCTTTGCTAGGGAGGTTAGTACCTGTGACGGACCAGGCAATGCCTACTACTCTCTGTAGCCCCCTTAGCTCCTGGGCATTCAAGTTACTGAACCAGGCTGTAATACAACCAGTCAGCATGCTCTCTACTGTTCAATAGAGTATTCGGCAAGATACGGAATTTCCTCAGCCATGGAAAATGGAAGCATTGAGCTTTCTTTGATCCATCCTGGGTTTAGGACAGATCTTTATAGAAGCTTGCCCATGAATTTGAAGCTGATGACTACTTCCACTGCTGTCCCATCGATGGTTCATGGTTTTCCCTTCCTAAAGTGAATAGTCAGCTTATTGATCTTGCTAATGTGGAGAGCAAGATTCTTCTTTTGACACCATTCAATCAGATTATCACTCTCCCTTTTGTATATTGACCCATCATCACCCATTATTTAATGGCAACTATTCTGGTAACTACTCTTTTCCCAATATATGTAGTGAAATCTGATTGTAAAAGCAGTTTGCCTTTTTTGAACAATTATAAACATGTGTACACATTCTTCCTGTCTTCATTTCAAAAAGTTCGAATGACACAAGCTGCAAAAAAAAAAATTGAAGCTACATATAGATTTTAAAAAAATGAACAACACTCCTTTTGACTTCTAGTGAACAATGTGGGGATTTCTTACAACTACCCGGAATATTTCTTGGATGTCCCTGATCTGGACAATGTAAGTATTGAAACATTTCTAACTACAGTTTTTTAGAGTCATAGTCGCATAGCTCAAAATGGGCCCTTCAGCTGACCATATCAAGCTGACCTTTTTTGCCCAAGTGCATTAATTCCATTTGCCCACATCAGATCAGTATCTTTCTCCTCCTTTAAACATGGCGATTGTGTCTAGCAGTGAGTTCCAGATAATGACCACTTTGTTTATAATAAAATCTGTCGCCTCTAATCCCCGTTTTAAAACACCTTCCTTCACTATAAACCTGTGTGCCCGGTTATTGATACCCTTGCAATGGAAAAACGATTTTGACTATTTACGCCTCTTAATAATTTTGTTTCCTCCATTCATTCCCCTCCCAGAACATTTGTGGCACTGGATTTTGACAGATTCTTGATGGTTTTAAGTTAAGTTCAGATTTGATAGTTAAATATGTTCTCCATTACACTAGCAAGATTAGTATTCCTACAGCCATGTATTTTGTTAATGCCTCGCCACATACTTGTAGAATGTTTGGGGCTACAAGGGAAGGCCTTTCGATCCAGCAACATAATGCTACCTTTAACTCAGTGGACAGGTCATTTTAAACGTTAACATTGTTTTGTTGTATTGACTCTCATTACACAGTCTGCATGTGCGTTAAGTTCAAGTGAGTTTACTGTCATGTGTCCCTGATAGGACAATGAAATTCTTGCTTTGCTTCAGCACAACAGAACATAGTAGGCATTGACTACAAAAACAGTAATGGATGTTCTGGATAAAATACTTACAACATTGATGTGGGGGAAGTGTGGTTAGAATATATTTGTTATGAGTGAATCCATATAGGTTAATGGGTACAGTTGTTTGCACAGTAAGCTTGCTTTGTGGAATGTACTGTAAATAGCAAGACTGTGGGACATGCCCAGAAAGCCAGACTGCAGAAACAGAACAAGTTAACACACCATCTGCCCCATCTTTTTTTTTTCTTTGTTCAGAAAAAAGTGTCCCAGACCAGAAATATTTCTTTACACTGATGCTGCCTCAACCTTGTAGTTTAGTTTTCTTGAAGTATAGATCTGTATTATGATAACCCTCAGTTAAAGATTTTTTTTAATTATTCCCATAATTTTAAATTTACATTGTTCCCTTTTCAGACTTTAGGAAACATTTTACCATAGCCCCAAAATTGCTTCACATCAAAGACTTTTCTGTATGAAATGTCTCAATGCTGTCTCTTCAATGAATTCATATTCCTTATATTTAGTTTTGTAGCCTTTGCATCCTGCTGAAATATTGTAACATGACTTTATCTATAATTGTGCCGCAACTAATATTTCTTCATTATCACTCCAAAATTTGAATGCACACATTTCCAAATTACGTCCACTTTAATGATCATTATTTTGAGACTGTCGATAATTTACTTATTCAGCAACTAGGTAATCTCTCCATGGCCGATCGTATGGTCTTGTTCCTTTAGCATGTAAATACAATATTGAAACAAATTTTACTTGGATATTTTTGGTCCAAAGCCATGATGCAAGTGAAAACTTAAAAATATCTGTTTTTTGCAAACTATTTGCTTAAATTGGTTGAGCTATATACTGAATTATGCAATTTTATTCATAAAAGATGAATGAAAATTTGTGTTGCATTACCAACTGGTCAAGTTGACATTTGACACAATAGATGTTCGTCATGGTAGTTTAATTTACTGCAGACGTTCGGGGGTATTTTTGGCATTTTTGTCATAGCTGTAGTTTCATATTTAATAGCCATCTGAAATTGCATAAGTAGAGCTTAATTTTCTTTTTTTTTAAATTATCATTCTGTATCTTTCCCCTGTGGTTGTAGGGGAAAGTACCTGGGGAGGGGGTGGTTTGAATGGGAAGGGATGAATGGACCAGGAGGTTTCCGAGGGAGTAATCTCTATGGAAAGCTGATGGTGGGAATGGGAACATGTTGGTGTGATCATGTTGAAGGTGGCAGAAATATTTGGGAATGTGTTGGATGCAGAAGCTGGTGGGGTGAAAGATGAAGACTAGGGGAACTATTCTTGTTCTATCTGGAGCGAGGTGGAGTAAGAGCAGAACTATGGGACACATAGAAGGCATGGGTGAGGACTCCATCCACAACAGCGGAGGGGGAAAACATGTTTATTGAAAAAAAGGAGATCTTGGATGTCCAACAAAGGAAATCCTCATCTATGGAGCAGATGCGATGGAGATAAGAAAATCGGGAGAAAAGGATGATATCATTGCACTGGGCAGACTGTGAGGAGAGCTAGTCAAGAATACTGAGTCAATGGTTTTGTCGTTGACGTTGTTTTTAAGTCCATTCCCTGTGATGGAGATGGATTGTGAAGTAGGAGAATATCAAGTAGTTCTTGATGTCTGCAGGATTATTTGTAATGGACTATCTTGACCACATTCTAATGGCAAAGCCTTTTAATGAGTATTTAAGTTGCAAATTATGGGCCTCAAATTATAGTCCCTTTTTTCTCAATCTTTACTTAAGCAAAATTTAAAATGTTTTTAATTTTTTAAATTATTTAAACGATTGCTACACTATATGGACTTGCAAGAGGGTTGCGAAGGTTAATAGGAACCTGAGGGGTAACCTTTTCACACAAAGGCTGGTGGGTGTATGGAACGAGCTGTCAGAGGACATTGGTTTAGGTGAGGGGGAGAAAAATGTAATAGGAACCCAAGGGGTAGCTTTTTCCCGCTAGGGTGGTGGGAGTATGGAACAAGCTGTTGGAGGGGGTAGTTGAGGCACGTACTATTGCAACATTGAAGAAGCATTTAGACAGGATGGGCCAGGTTAAGAGGGATATGCAGGCAGGTGGGACTAGTGTAGAGGGGAGATGTTAGCCAGTGTGGGCAAGTTGGGCCGAAGGGCCTGTTTCCATGCTCAAAGACTCTATATGAATTTAATTACATTTTCATCTTAAATATTCATTAAGCTGGACATCATGTAAAGGTGCTTTCAGTGTAGCAGAGGAAAATCTCCCATGCCTGATTAATAGTTTACAAAATTAATGGCAAGACGACTTTAACTGAAAGCAAACTGTGCACTTGTAAACTGGTTAATAGTCTATTATTGCTATCCATTGAGTATTCACCCAGGTAGCCATAAAGCATTTAACTATTGACTTTTGGTACAGAAAAAGCAATCAAGCAGTTAGCTGCATTCTATTTATCATCACAACCACATTATTCAGTGGTAAATAGAGATGGTTCCTTTAATCCAAGACATCAATTTAATTCTATACTGATGCAATAACAAATTAATTTTCTTTCCTCAGACCATCAATAAGATGATCAACATCAACATTATATCTGTTTGTAAGGTAATGTGACTTTTTTCTGCTACTATCATGTTCATGGAAACATTGCATTTTTTCAAAACCATGCCATATTAGTTAGTATCTGTGGAGTTCTGACAAGGATCTAGAATCAGAAATGTTAATGGTTTCTCGTTCCTCGGGTACTGGCTGATGTGCAAATGTTCAACATTTTCTAATTTTATGTCAGACTTCTGGCATCTGCCGTTTTTTTTTAATTTACAAAGGGTTAAGTTACAGGAGAGTATGAAAACTATTTGTCCTTGAGTTTACAACTCTTTGCCAGATGCAGACTCAAGTTGGATAAGATCTGGGTGCTGGGATTGTCCAGCTACATTATAGCCAGCCATTATATACAGTGAACATTAGCAGAGGCGGAAGAGAGGCGTGTCCACATCAATTCTGCTACTGGAGCAGGTTATGATTACTTTGCCTGTTCCATATGCTGCAGTTTGTAGCTGCCTTCACTACACTAAGGAAAATTACTAGAATCAATGAGAATGTGGTCGCCACAAGCCTGTCTCACTTGAAAAGTAGCCTGAAAATCTTATACTTTGAGATTAGTACTTTTACTGTACCTAATCAATTACCGCTGAATAAACCTCTGACGTTGATTGTAATTCCCCCACATTTCAAAATATAATGAATGTGTTTGTTATTCAGCTTCTAACTTGTGCTTAGTGTCTAAAGTTGTGTTTTACCATTAGTGGGGCACATTAGGGGCGCAGGAAATTCCCATCTGAGAGTCATGACAAGCGGTCACAATCTCAATAATTGAGTGGTTTGTTATTAGAAGCTCAACAGTGATCATTGGCCTTTGAGCTTATTACCTTCAGAAGATTTCTGCCCCTGTGCAGCCAAACATGGAGAGGGAGAGCAGCAGATTCCATCATATCCAATGAGCCATGCAGATCCATTGGTCTCTATTGGTACTACCTATCAACATATTGCACAAGTTCTTCCTGACTCCAACAGTGGCTGCACTTATTATGCCTGCCTGGGGGCACCCTTGCCCAGCATCAGCTTTCCAGGCAGGATTTCCACACTGAACTATGGGATGATTCATTGCTGGGTTTCCAGCACAGCAGCATGTGACAGAAGGAAGGCAGGGATTTGTGCCAGGTTCCAGAGAAGCAGCAGTGTGGGGTGAAGGGGGGGGGGGCTACATAGGCAGGAGTTCTGGAACGGCAAGTAGCATGTTGCTCTGTATTTAACATTATAATAATCCCTTCTAAGCTGATTCCTGTGTTTTTCTAGATCATGTATTCAATGGTAAAGCTTTTTAATGTATTTGAGCTTTTAAATTACATTGTGGGTCTCACATTATGCTGTATTTTTTTTACTCCATTTTTTTCACTTGAACTTCCAGCTGGAAATACAATTCTGTGTACTAAATTATGTACTAATGCATATATGTCCCCTCATTTTTTTTACTTGAGTGCACTACCTTCTCTATAGTGTGTAATACTAGATAGTCTGAGGCAATGTAATTTCAAATATATTAAACATTTCTCAATATCTTGGACATTCGGCATTTTTTTTCTCGGTCTTAGAAACATAGAAAATAGGTGCAGGAGTAGGCCATTCGGCCCTTCGAGCCTGCACCGCCATTCAATATGATCATGGCTGATCATCCAACTCAGTATCCTATACCTGCCTTCTCTCCATATCCCATGATCCCTTTAGCCACAAGGGCCACATCTAACTCCCTCTTAAATATAGCCAATGAACTGGCCTCAACTACCTTCTGTGGCAGAGAATTCCAGAGATTCACCATTCTCTGTGTGAAAAATGATTTTCTCATCTCAGTCCTAAAAGACGTCCCACTTATCCTTAAACTGTGACCCTTTGTTCTGGACTTCCCCAACATCGGGAACAATCTTCCTGCATCTAGCCTGTCCAACCCCTTAAAAATGTTGCAAGTCTCTATAAGATTCCCCCCCCCCCCCCCCCCCATATCTTCTAAATTCTAACGAGTACAAGCCGAGTCTATCCAGTCTTTCTTCATATGAAAGTCCTGCCATCCCAGGAATCAGTCTGGTGAACCTTCTCTGTACTCCCTCTGTGGCAAGAATGTATTTCCTCCGATTAGGAGACCAAAACTGTACGAAATACTCCAGGTGTGTCCTCACCAAGACCCTGTATAACTGCAATAGAACCTCCCTGCTCTTATACTCAAAAGATGTCTTGGAATTCAATCACATCCATTTGATAAAAGATGTGCATGTTTGAGGCATGGAATTATACAATGTTAAACTGAAGGAATATTTTTAGACCTCATGAAATGAAGTCTTCGAATTGGCAGAAAACACTTCTTCATCAGTAATCATCAGTACGGGAGCACCTCATAGCTGTGTGCTCAGCCTCCTGCTATACTCACTCTATACTCATGGCTATGTAGCCGGTCTCAGTGTTAACTCCATCTTCAAGTTCACTGACGACAGCACCGTTATTGGACGAATTACAGATGATGATGAGTCAGAGTATAGAAGTGAGATCGATCAACTGGGAAAATGGTGCTAAACTTCAATCCAGGAAGGTTGTTTAGATAGGAATGTAAGGACTGTCTCAGATTGGTTGACCACATAACTTGCAATTCGTGGAAATCAATATCAAATTTGAATGGCTGTGTATCAGACTAATGCCAGGGATTTGATAATTGACAGGTTCATTCCAGGCATTCTTGGGTTTTCAAGGCTGGTGCTGTATTGAGTTAATAATAATTTAAATTGATGCAATTGTGGATTTGTGCAGCCTGCAATACACTGTGGCCTACTGCTGACATATTTGACGGATACATTTATTTATAAATCTCATTGAAATTAATACGCAGGTAGCTCAGCCGGCAAGAATGTTTATCCCGAATGACCCATGACCTGGGCATGCACAGTTGTAATACCAAACTCGCTTATTAGTGTTTCAACAGGTACTGACCACTCTCTGGGTGAAGATACCCCCTAGTTTGTCTTCTAAATCTCCTCCCCCTTAATCTGAATTTATGTCCTCTAATTTTTCTACTTCTGATGTGGAGGAAAAGTTTTCTGCAATTTACTCCATTTAAAACAGTTCCATTTAGCTGTCTCGGTTCCTCTGTTTCTGGACTGTTCCTTTCAATTCTGAACGAAAACTAATCTTGTCAAATTTAGCAGGAAATATTTTTAATTCCAGTGAAAAAGATGGCATTCATTACTGACACATAGCGGTAAAAGGTGCAGTGTCATGCTGAAATTTTAATATTTGGAGCACAGATTAATCTGGTTTCAATTTTGTCACCACATTATCCATTCTGAAAAAAAGCAAAAATAATATTTTACTAAAACACTGCAGCGTAATGGGGATTTCCTAACAAAATAAGGCATACTTTGAAGAAAAATATAAAACTGCAGTACATGGTGCTTTCTTTAATCAGATACTGAAATAATTAAACCAAGTCTTGTGGCAGCCTCACG
Source organism: Raja brachyura (assembly GCA_963514005.1). The sequence continues at coordinate 15,830,395 of OY740798.1, read as the reverse complement.
ACTTTAACGTATTAGCAGCGGGGGTACTATTCCCAACTGTTTTTTTGCTGGTAAATATACTCGATAGGTTGTGCATAGAGGAAGAGTGCATGCGTGTGTGTGTCTGAGAGACTGTGTGGGCGTTTGAGTGTGCGGATGAACAGACTCTGTGGGCGTTTGCAAGCTTGCTTCAGGGAACAAATGCCATGAATGTAAGATTTTATGTAACACATGAAATTAGTTTTTGGTCAGAAAAATGAAGTATGAGGAAGTGTACATTTTACTACTATTGGGTAAATCTGAACCAGTCACAATAAACAGTTCCCATTAAGGTCTATTAATTTCAGACACAATCTGATATATCAAATAGTCGTCATGCACCAATATTTAATTTTAATAATTTGGTATGAGTAACTTGGCAATTATTTCTTGTGTTCCCTGTACTTTTTATTTTGAAGCTATGTTGAATATATTTTTTGGGCGAGGATTTTTGCCACACATTTCCAGGAATTGTGCAATCTGGAAAAAATGGCTAAATTACGGAAAATGAAAACACACAAACCACAGGAGCAATTAGTTTTTCGATTTATGTTTCATATCTGTGAGAATGCTATGTCTGTGCATCGGGAAAGAATGCTTGATGCAAAGTACTGTTTCATCAGTTTCAGCACAGGCCAGATTTGGAGGCTCAGAAAGCACAAAAGTGCTGTACTGTTCTATCTCTCATCCCTCATTGAAGATGACTTTGGAACATTGAGCACCTGAGCCATGCACATAACCGTTTGCAATCCTCTTGCAAATTCAACAAAATCAATAATAGAATATGTAATTGCAGCTTCAGAATTCTCAATGGTTTTGCCTTTCTTTAATCTTTCACCAGAATGTTTTGTGCAGTGTCAGGATTAGTGTCACTTACTCAAAAGTAGAAGTTTACTACATTTATCTATGAAACTAAAATGTCTTGTAACAGACAAAATCCTGGAAATGATTAGCAGGTCAAGGAGTACCTGTGCAAAGAGAAATGAGTAATAGGTGGGGTTGAAGACCTTTGGTTAGAACCCAGTTCTGAGATGAGAAAACATTTGTTGGGTCTTTGAGAAACACTAGCATTTTCTTTCCATAGATGCTGCCTAGTCTTTAGTTTTTGTCCCAAGTCTTCATACGGAAATCTAATATCCAAGTACCAATGTATAGTTTTGTAATCAAAGACGGTAAATTAAATGAGGATATAATTAATTTGATACATTTCAAATAAGCTTTATTATGTTTCCAAATAACCATTTAACTCATCTGAGGACAACAGGTATTATTGTAACCCAAATATGAAAAATAACATATGCTGGAAAATAAAACTGTATGCTTCAAGTACTCTGCAATTTAGGTGTTGTCTACAGAGGGGAACGGAGTCATTGATCTGACATGAAACATTCATTCTGTCAGTGTCTCTGGTGAAGTTGCCTAACGTACAGATTTTATTTAAAGGTATTTGCCAAGTGCATTTTAACCTGTGCCACCAGTCTTCTGGCTGTAAGATGGCATATTTCCACAATTGAATTCTGGAAAATTGTCGTTTTGCAAACATTTTTTAGAATGCAATGTATAACGGGAAACAGTTTGATGCAGAAAAGACCAATGAAATTTGAAGAGTACATCTGTGTGTGTTGTACTGTAATTCCAAAATATGGCGACTTGTGAATGTGTGATCCATGCAAAAAGAATTTCACTGTGCAGTGCACACGTGACAATATGGCATAATTGAAACATTAAATATCCTGGAGTGTTTAAAGCTAATATTGGAAGGCATTACTGATTTGACATCACTTGAGATGGCAGTGGCTGGATTTCCTGGCTATCATTAATATTTTGTTGCAACTGTCTGGAATGGAAAAAGTATTTTCATTTGGCATGGCGTAAAATAGTGAGTGAGAGTGGTGAAGCCCTGCAGACAGTTTGTAGCTGGAAGCACCCACTAAGGGGGGTTCCAGCACTCTAAAATAATTTTCGTCAGCTGTTTCTTGTTCCTAATAGAACTGGCAGTTCACTCGTAAAAAAAATTACATGACGAATGAAAATGCCACAGAACTTGGCAAACATGAACTTGCATTACTGTGTGCAAGCGCAGACGGTTACATTTCTTTACAATTGGCTTTCGGGAATCTTAAATTCTGTGATTGGTCATATGATCTTAAATTCTTGTCCATTCTTTTTAAATTATGTCTGCTTTATTATAATGGGAAAGCATCTTTGAAATCTTGGCACAGACCAGAAATGTTAAAAATCAGCAACTGTACAATTTAGAAAATATTGCTATTAGTTTTAAATGATGTCATTTCTTTTGAAAAGTTGTAAATATTATTTTAGCAAGCAATATATATGCAGATAGACTTAGTAAATGTTTCTATTTTTGGGAGGGGGAAAACATTATTTTTATATTTCATTTATTTTCCCATAGATGACTAGGATGGTATTGCCTGCCATGGTACAGCGGTGAGTCATTGAAGTCATTATTATTTATAAGGGAGATCCCTTCAAGAATCCTTTTAATAACTAATGAGGCTTGTTTCTCTGCTTATAATAACAATATGTGTTATAGCAGAGAATGATTCATGGGCTGTATGAAATGTCTCCTTTTCAGGTTTGCAGCTATCACTTTGTATGAACAATCTGAGTCATCAGTCTAACATAACAATGTAGTTTTCTTCAGGAGATTCTGACAATTTAAAACCTGTCAATTTGGTATTTCCTTTGGATAACCTCGCCAGCAAAAAGCACAAGTGAAAAGTGAGTCATTCATTGATCGTTTAACCAAATATTGGCCATCCCCATAAGCAGATGAAAACTGAAAAAGCAGGTTAAGAGTGATTCTCCAGAGAATCCACAGCCAAGAACCGTGCACTTAATGAATGGCCGTACTTAATCTATAACTCAGAAAATCATTGTTTATTAGAATAAAGTGCAACACCGAACAGACGCTTTGACACACAATGTGCTGAACATGATGCTCAGCTAAACTAATCTTAACAGATTGCACATGATCCATACCCCTCCATTTCTTGCATATTTGTGTGCCTATCTAAAAGCATCTTGTACGCCACTATCGTGTCGGCCTCTACTAGTACATTCCAAGCACCCGTGGCCCTCGAATAAAAAGCTGCACATCTCCTTTGAACTTTGCTCCTTTCACTTTAAAGCTCTATCCTCTAGTCTTTGACGCTTCCACCCGGGGGAAAAGGATTTTACTGTCTGCCCTATCTATGTCACTCATACTTTTATATATTTCTATCAGATCGCCGCCCAGCCTCTGCTTCAGAAAGCATTCTTGTTTTGTCCAACCTTTCCTTATAGCTAACACCCAACTAGCCAGCATTCTGATAAACCTCTTCTGCGCCCTTTTCCCTGCGCCCTTTTCCCTAACCAAAGTCCAAGTAGAATTGCACCATGACTTCTCGACTCTTGTACTCAGTGCCCTGACTAATGGCGGAGGGACAGGCCTTAACACTGAGCACACAGGAGGTACAGTGCGCTCTGCGTAGGATCAATCCACGCAAGGCTGCAGGCCCGGATGGAGTCCAGGGTAGGGTACTAAAGGACTGTGCTGCACAGCTGGCGGAGGTATTTACGAGGATCTGCAACCTGTCTCTATCTCTGGCAATGGTCCCCATGTGCCTGAAGACAGCTACCATAGTGCCGGTGCCGAAGAAGTTTAAAGTCACTAACCTGAATGACTACTGCCTGGTTGCTCCAACTCCAATACCAATGAAATGCTTTTAAAGGCTGGTCCTCTCCCACATCAAATCCAGCATCCCTGCATCATTGGACACTTATCAATTTGCATACAGGGCAAATAGATCCACAGAGGATGCCATCTCTGTGGCTCTTCACACTGTCCTGACCCACCTGGAAAGACAGGACCTACGTGAGGATGCTCTTCATAGACTATAGCTCTGCCTTCAATACGGTCATCCCCACCAAGCTCACCACCAAACTCCACCAGCTAGGCCTCAGCTCACCGATATGCGATTGGATCCTGAATTTTTTGACGGAGCGACCGCAGGCAGTGAGATTGGGGCCGCACATGTCCTCCACTATCACCCTGAGCACCAGCACTCCACAGGGCTGTGTACTGAGCCCCATGCTCTACTCCCTCTTCACCCATGACTGTCCCTGCATTTGACAACAACACCATTATCAAGTTTGCAGACGACACAACAGTGATCGGGCTGATCACCAATGGTGATGAAACAAACTATAGAGCGGAGATGCAGAACCTGGTGGACTGGTGCTCACAGAACAACTTGTCGCTAAACACCTCCAAGACCAAGGAGCTGATTATCGACTTCAGGAGGTCACAGAATGGGGAATACGCCCCAATCTCCATCTACGGGGACAGTGTGGAGAGAGTGTCCAACTTCAGGTTTCTGGGCACTCACATCTCAGAGGACCTCACATGGTCCACCAACACCGCTGCGCTGGCCAAAAAGGCACAGCAACGACTGTTCTTCCTAAGAACGTTGAAACGGACTGGTCTGCCCCAACAGCTGCTGACGACCTTCTACCGCTGCACCACAGAGACATCTCTGTGTGGTATCTCAGCTGCACGGAGGCGGAGAGGAGAGCTCTTCAGCGCGTCGTCCACAGAGTGCAACAGATTATTGGGACACCGCTACCAGCCTTGGAGGGCATCTACCACACACGGTGCCTCAGGAAGGCCGTCAGCATCCATAAAGACTCCTCTCACCCTTGTAATGGACAGTTCGAACCACACCCTTCCGGCAGACGTTACAAGGCCTTCTACGCCTGCACCTCCAGACTCAGGAACAGCTTCATTCCCAGAGCTATAGCGGCTCTGAACCGGCCCTGCTGAGTTACCCCCCCCCCCATCCCCATGGACTGTCTCCCCCGGCCTCACACTTTAGTCTGTGTTGATTTTACTGGTCTAATGTTCTTTTTACAAACCTTGTTCTCAGGGTATCTAAATCTAAATTTTATTTGTCGATTAAGTTATGACATCGGATGGAAGTTGCAAACCAAATCTCGTTGCACTTATGTGTAATGACAATAAAAGATATTATTATTAATGAAGGCAAGCATACCATATGCTGACTTTACCCTTCCATGTACTTGTGTTGCTACTTCTGTACATCAATGCTGTTTAGGGTGCCGACTACACCAATATTGGTGGATATATCACAAAAAGAGGTTCCAGCAAAGATCCCTTCAGAACTCCACTAGTCTGCAGAGATCCAGCCTGAATAATGCCCTTCCACCACAACTCTCTATCAACTTTTAGTAAGCCAGTGCTGGAACCATATGACTAAATCGCTGTGAATCCTGTGCATCTTAATCTTCTGGATCAACCAACCACGAATCACTTTATCAAATGCCAGAAAGGCAACATCCACCACTTTATCCTCATTGGATAACACAAGAAGTAAGGCTATAATTTAACATCAACATGGCTTTAGTCTTTTTTTTTACCACATTTAAACCACTCTGAAAAAAAATGCCATTCTATGGTTGTAACCACATCTGAAAAGAAATGTCTTGTACATGGTGATTTTTTTTTGGAAGTTATTTTGCTTCAGGTATTTCACAACTGTGGACGAGCAATTATTAATCTGTCCAATATTCATGCCCGCAAATTAATGAGTGCAGATTGCATTGTGTTTTGGCAGTATTTGGTGACCTAGTGGTTAAATTATGGTTCAAAGCAATGGAGTAGGGAAATTTATATTCAATTAAATTAACACCAGCAGTGATTAATTGTGGTATTACTTTTAAAGGTCAAAAGGCATCATCCTGAATGTGTCATCTGGTAGTGCATTGAATCCATTACCCTTACTGACACTCTACTCGGCAACCAAAGTAAGACTTAGTTATACCTTTGGTTTGATCTAATACCTCTTAGAAAAGAGTGAATTGGAGATAAACTTACACTTGTAATCTGTTTAACTTTGAACACATATAGAATTGTAAAAATTATGAATATGATGTTAGCTCATTTTAATGTACCCATTTTACCTGGGTGTGGGTTCTTTTGCTATTGAATAGAATCAAAATGTGAGAATTATTTTTGGAAATGAATTTCAGAAGCCAGGTTGAAGAGCTCAAAACATTTGCATCCGTATGTCATTTGCTGCATTAGATGGATATCTATAGGGTTGGAAGGGAATAAGGTAATAGTTCATGCAAAGTATTTGGAGAACAGAAGCCATGTTATGCATAATTGGGAGTGTCAAATATTGACATCAATTTTTGGGGAGATTGGCAGTTAATTGATGTGGAAGAAAGGTGATGAGCCTCATATTGGATGAGTACATGGATGGGAAAAGTTTGGAGGGATATGGGTCACACCGGTGAAATAGGACTGGTAGATAGATGGACCTCCTCACCAGCAATGATGATTTTGGCTCAATGGCCCTGTTTCCGTGCTGTATGACCATGATTCTGACCTGTGGTTTGCTTTCTAAACTATAACATAATGACTTGTTTTGAATACAAGGATGACAAGAACCAAAAAGCAAATGGCACTATGAAAATGTGAAAAGTAGTTTTCATGGCCTCCATTCATATCAAAATAGTTTAAGTTAGGATGTGGGCTTCTGAGTTTTGGACATTGCAAATTTGCAGGTGGTAGGAGTTGGAACATTGAGTCCATGAAAATGATAGTTAAGCCTGGAGATGAATGAAGGCTTTGGTTGCTGATGGACTGCATTGTGGGACATGATGAAGACAAATCACTAATTCTGGATTCGAGTAATCTTTTCAAAGAAGTAGTAGTTAAAAACTCCAAATGGGTGTTTATGTCATCAAGCCTACAAATGGTTAGGTTCCTTATTAACAATTAGAATGGAGTTGGCATCCTTGTAACACCAGACATGTATTTTACCACTAATTATTCTGAGAAGGTTTCTGCATGGCCATAATTGAATAACTGAGCTGTGGTCCAAACTCTTGAGGGGCAGTAGAAGGGTTGTAAGATGGTGATAGCTGCATCTTGGTATTTACAATGTGCATTTGGAATCTATTGGTTTTCTATGTCATTGGAATTCCCGGGTTTCAATGCAGGGCTTGTCAAGCATGTGTCAAATCCTAAATCCAGCTCTTGCAGGTGAAGCTACACACCAGGATTAAAATTCCTAAATTAATCCAATTGATTGTTTAATGCTCAACCTTGAACAATATCTTATTTTTCTCTCACAATACTTTATTTTCAACAGGCATTTGTGGATTTTTTTTCACAAGCACTCCATGCTGAGTACAAGAGCAAGGGGATCATTGTCCAGGTAAACGGAGCTTATTTTGGGAAAGTACCCTTGTGGTTACTATAGGAACAACTGCTGTCATAGCAACTAATAGATCTGGTTCAGATTGGCAGTATGACACTGCCGATAGAAGGGAAGTAATGAGTGTTGTTGAGAAAACGAAAAGGTACACAAAAGGAAAACAGAAAGGTTCACTAACGAAGAAACAAAAAATCTCCCAGATGTATTAGAGGACAGAGGATCTAGGGAGACAGAGGAACTGAAAGAAATTTGCATTATGCGAGAAATAGTATTGGGTAAACTGATGAGACTGAAGGCTGTTAAATCCCCAGGGCCTGATGGTCTGCATCCCAGGGTACTCAAGGAGATGGCTAGAAATCGTGGATGCATTGCTGATCATTTTCTGATGTTTTATGGATTGGAGGGTAGCTAATGTTATTCCACTTTTCAATAAAGGAACGAGAGAGAAAAAGGGGAATTATAGACCAGTTAGCCTGACATTGGTGGTGGGGAAGATGCTGGAGTCAATTATTAACAAAGTAATAACGGCGAATTTCGATAGCAGTAAAAGGATTAGTCCAAGTCAGCATGGATTTATGAAGGGGAAATCCTGCTTGACTAATCTTCTGGAATTCTTTGAGGATGTGAGAAGTAAAATGGTTGAAGGAGAGCCAGTGGATGTAGTGTATCTGGACTTTCAGAAAGCCTTTGATAAGGTCCCACACGGGAGATTATAAAAGGACTGGACGCAAAATGCAGGAAAAATGTTCCCAATGATGGAGGAGTCCAGAACCAGGGGCCACAGTCTAAGAATAAAGGGGAGGCCATTTAAAACTGAGATGAGAATAAACCTTTTCACCCAGAGAGTTGTGAATTTGTGGAATTATCTGCCACAGAAGGCAGTAGAGGCCAATTCATTGGAAGAATTTAAAAGTTAGATAGAGCTCTTGGGGCTAGCGGAATCAAGGGATATGGGAATAAGCAGGCAAGGGTTACTGATTGTGGATGATCAGCCATGATCACAATAAATGGTGGTGCAGGCTCAAAGGGCCAAATAGCCTTCTCCTGCACCTATTTTCTATGTTTCTATGATCTTAAAAGCAGATCATAAAATAGAATATCTTAATTTACAAACTCTGGCATTGTATGTAGATTTCTCCAAATATTTTATGATTTCTCCCTTGGGTGATGGAATTATCCCATGAACTTCAATTGGGTTCTAAAATGTTCAATGCTGGTGCCTTAACGAAAGAGACACTTACTTTTAAGAAACACCTTGACATCTATAATGAATTGTGGTTGTTCAGCTCGGTGTTCAGTCCATAATAGCATTAAATGATCTGAAGGCAATATACAAAGTTTAACTTGGTAAGATTATATTATTGGCAAAAACATTGAAACCATGCATGTATATCTTTTGTAAATGTTCCTGTTTTATGTATGCAGGACTTTTCAATGAATTTAGTTGATGAGATTAATCCACTGTGGCTTCATTTTTTTAAATGTTTAAAATCTAGTCACATTTAATTTTCTTGCAGTTACACAGATTTGTTTTAAATTATCACACTTGGAGGACAATAAACAGAACAGTAATAAAAGGATTCGAATCTTATTGAAACTTGCATTTTCTAAAATTATGGGCGAGGGATATCCAATATGTTATTAACTCATTTCTATCCTTAATGTTTAGATAACCAAAGGAAGAGATTGTTTCACGGAATTTGTGTTCCTATATTTATGGAAATTTCTTCCTTAAAATATGGCCTATCGATTATTGTTGCCAAACATTATTTTACCATGTCAGCATTCTGAATTAATACATGCTTATTCTCCAGAGTGTATATATGTTAGAGGAATAAACACTCTGATGGTGCATTCTATACTATAACAAATGGGGTTTAAAATCACAATAAACTATAAATAAAATAAAATCTGAATCAAAATGAACGAGAGGGTGGGGGAAACTAGTTCTGCTGTTCATATCAATTAACACATGTTAGACTTGAATTTAATGGCTTTATGTGAGCCATTGTTGTCCGTATTTCAGGCTTTCATAGCACAGGAGTGACCTACACTTCGGTAATTCTTGATGTGCTTTAAAGGAGAGTTGTGTCCATAGTTAAGTTATAATACATCTACAAAACCATAACTACTTAGGTGCTTCAAAATATTTTCTAATATTTCCTCCTAGTCAGGATCCTAGACCATCACAAGTCATGGAATTCATTTTCAATTTATCTAATGATTTGTATAATAACAACTACAAAGATAATCAAGATCATAGCCAAATAACCATGAGCGTAATTGGTTTTATTACTCTTTCAGGTAAAGGAATCTAGCAGCATGTTTTTGTTTGACCTATCTATGCCTCCTTGTATTCCACAATAAATATAATTGCCAGCATCATCTACTAAGGAATTTAGGAAAACAATAGCCATTTTGTCCACAGTGCACATTCTGCCATTTGTTATGACCATGGTTGATTTTGTACCTCAGCACAATTTTCCAGTATTAATCCCATATTATTGGTAGATTTTTGAATATTAAGGAAATCTATCTTTTTAAGTGTGCCTTCAGTGACCATTTCCATAACCCTCCTGTGTGGACAATTCCAAGGACATGCTGCCTTTATTCTCCTCTCTCATTTCAGAATGACTATTTATTTTAAGGCTAATCCTCTAATTGTGGATGCACAATATTCCAGATGCCGTCTCGTCGAGGCTCTATTCAGCTGCAGTGAGGCCCATTGTCTTGCAATAACGGTCAATATTTCCTTTTTCCGCCCCCTGAGTTTTTTTTGGGGAGGGGGGAAAGGAAATGTCTGGTTAAAGGATGGTGGCACCTGGATGTTTGGGGCTAAAATCAGTTCATGTTTATAAACTAATTTTCCTTAATTCACTCCCTTAATAATCAAGTAAGCATTATCTCCCTTCAGGCTTGGCACTAATATACAGTTAAACTAATCTACTCACAACACCTGTGCGAGATAACCACTTATGAGGTGTTTGCACCGTAATCAACCAGAACCAGAATCACTGACCTGAAACTCATAGCTGTTGGGTGTGTAGAAGCTGGTGAGGGGTAATTAACTTTGTCTTGTCCTTGCCTATCTACCTATCAATAAGAGTCACAATAATAGAAAGGTGATTTTGTGCAAAAGTGTTCCGTGTTTTTTTTCTAAGAACGTCTGAGGCATTGACATGTTCTAAATGTTCAGAATATTTATAGCAATTCAGAACTGGTATCCATGAGGCACTGGGAGTTATTGTCAGCAAACTGAATTCCATCATAGAACAGTACAGCTCAGGAACAAGCCCTTCAGATAATGTTTGTGCCAAACATGATACCATGTTAAACTAATCTCCTCTGCCTGCACAACATCTATATCCCTCTATCCCCCTACATCTCCATCTGTAAGCCTCTTAAACGCTGCTATCATATCTGCTACCACCAGCAGCCCCGGCAGTGTGTTCCAGCCACTCATCACTCTGTTTAAAAATAAAGGAGCCCTGCACATCTCCTTTAATTTTCCTCCTCTTGAAGTTACACATTCTAGTCAGACATCCCCAGCCTTGGTAAAACGATCTGACTGTCTACCCTATCAATGCCCCTCATAATTCTATATGGTTCTATCAGGTTGCTTATCAAGCTCTGCTCATGAGAAAACAATCCAAGTTTGTGCAACCTCCATATATCTAAAACCCGCTAATCCAGGCAGTATTCTGGTAAAGATCTTCCGCACCCTCTCCGAAACCTCCAATACTTCCTGTTATGGGGTGACCAGAAATGCACACGATACTCTGAATATAGCCGTACCAAAGATTTATAACACAAATCCACAACACAACGTTCCGACTCGTATTTAATACCTTGATCGATGAAGGCAAGCATTCCATACAGCTTCTTTATAAATTTATCTACTTGTATTGCCACTTTCAGGGAGCTATGGGCTTGGAGCCCATGATCCCAATATTGTCTAGAATTAAACCTGCTTCAATAAGCCCATCCCAGGAGCAGCACTATGCCTGCCTAAAAGTTGGCCCACAGTAGCGGGAAGGCAGAACTAATGAATAACAAGCAGCGTGCAGTAGAGCTTTGAGTCATTGGATCAGCTCAAAGCTCTGGAGTTTTGGCTATCTAGTTGTAAATGTTGGACAATTAAACAGCTGTTTGAAGGGTCAAAGACCCTGTCTTTCTCTTGGGAAGTTAGACGGGTACATGGATAGGACAAGTTTGGAGGGAAATGGGCCAAATGCAGGCAGGTGGGACTAATGTAGCTGGGACATGTTGAGCTGAAGTGCCTGTTTCCACACTGTATGACTATGATTATGATTCAGGGTCTTCAAGGTATGGACAGCAGCAATTCATAGTGGCTTAGCGTCACCATTTCAATGCAATTCAGGATGGGAGGATAGATAATAGATTTAATAGCAATGTGCACCTTAAGAATAAAAAATAAATAAACTATTAGTTGTTTAGACAATCGACAATAAGTGCAGTAGTAGGCCCTTCGAGCCAGTACCGCCATTCAATGTGATCATGGCTGATCATCCACAATCAGTACCCCGTTCCTGCCGTCTCCCTGTAGCCCTTGACTCCACTATCTTTAAGAGCTCTATCTAACTCTCTCTGGAAATCATCCAGTGAACCGGCCTCCACTGCCCTCTGAGGCAGAGAATTCCACAGACTCACAACTCTCTGTGTGAAAAAGTATTTCCTCATCTCCGTTCTAAATGGCTTACCCCTTATTCTTAAACTGTGGCCTCTGGTTCTGGACTCCCCCAACATTGAGAACATTTTTCCTGCCTCTAGTGTGTCCAAACCCTTAACAATCTTAAATGTTTCAATAAGATCCCCTCTCATCCTTCTAAATTCCATAGTATACAAGCCCAGCCGCTCCATTCTATCAACATATGACAGTCCCACCATCCCGGGAATTAACCTTGTGAACCTACGCTGCACTCCCTCAATAGCAAGAATGTCCTTCCTCAAATTTGGAGACCAAAACTGCACACAATACTCCAGGTGTGGTCTCACTAGGGCCCTGTACAACTGCAGAAGGACCTCTTTGCTCCTATACTCAACTCCTCTTGTTATGAAGTTCAACATGCCATTCACTTTCTTCACTGCCTGCTGTACTTGCATGCTTACTTTCAGTGACTGATGGACAAGGGTCCCCAGATACCATTGTACTTCCTGTTTTCCCAACTTGACACCATTTAGATAATCTGCCTTCCTGTTTTTGCCACCAAAGTGGATTACCTCACATGTATCCACATTAAACTGCATCTGCCATGCATCTGCCCACTCACCCAACCTGTCCAAGTCACCCGGCATCCTCATAACATCGTCCTCACAGTTCACACTGCCACCCAGCTTTGTCATCTGCAAATTTTCTAAAGTTACTTTTAATCCCTTCATCTAAATCATTAATATGTATTGTAAATAGCTGTGGTCCCAGCACCGAGCCTTGTGGTACCCCACTAGTCACTGCCTGCCATTCTGAAAGGGACTCGTTAATCCCTGCTCTTTGTTTCCTGTCTGCCAACCAATTTTCTATCCATGTCAGCACCCAACTCCCTGTGCTCTAATATTGTCCACTAATCTCCTATGTGAGGCCTTATCAAATGCTTTCTGAAAGTCCGGGTACACTACATCCACTGGCTCTCCCTTGTTCATTTTCCCAGTTACATCCTCAAAGAATTCCAGAAGATTAGTCGAGCATGATTTCCCCTTCGTAAATCCATGCTGACTCAGGCCGATCCTGTTACTGCTATCTAAACGTGCCGCTAGTTCATTTTTTATAATTGACTCCAGCATCTTCCCCACCACCGACGTCATGCTAACTGGTCTATAATTCCCTGATTTCTCTCTCCCGCCTTTATTAAAAAACGGAATAACATTAGCTATCGGCCAATCCACAGGAACTGATCCTGAATCTATAGAACATTGGAAAATAATCACCAATGTGTCCACAATTTCTAGAGCCAGTTCCTTAAGTACCCTGGGATGCAGACCATCAGGCCCTGGAGATTTATCAGCCTTCAGTCCCATCAGTCTACCCAACATAATTTCCTGCCTAATGTGAATTTCCTTCAGTTCCTCCGTCACTCTAATCCTCTGGCCACTTGGACTAGTTTATCCAATATACTAATGAAGAGTGCAAATTAATTATTGATCTGGAGGACCACATCTTCTTTCTAAGTTCAAATAAGTTAAACTAACAGCTTGTGGTGTTCCCTATTTTTTAACATCTAGTGGCTAATATTTAAGATTTCTTTCCTCAGCAAGTAGTTTTGAATCCACTATATTGCTGAACGGTTACTGCATATGAGATTGAGGTTGGAATCTAAGCAGCCATTATCTTATTAAATAGGGGAGCAGGTTTGAGGGGCCAATTGGCCTATTCCTAATGTATTTGTGCTCTACAATTCTTGAACTGGCTTTTCACTGAGCTTATTTTTGTTATAGAGCGTCCTTCCATTCTATGTGGCAACGAAATTAAGTAAAATCCGAACACCAACTGTGAACAAACCTAGTCCAGCCACCTATGTAAAGGCTGCCTTAAGCACAGTTGGCCTTCAGACGCAGACAAATGGCTATTTACCACATGCCATTATGGTAAGAATGCAATTGCTTTTTCCACATTGGTTTTGCAAATTGTTAGCTCTCCAAAATGCATCTTTAAAACATTTACATTTGATCTATTATTGCTGTCTTGTTCAAATGTACAATGTAAACATAGTTAAAGAATTCTGCTATTCTGAGACTCTTAATCATCTCTTAAATTGGTAGTTGATGTACCTATTATCTTGATGTACTGTTGCATGTGTGTTTGTCCATTTGATACCCACTGTATCAAAGCTTGCAATTAGTGTATCCATAATTATCTGTTGAATAAGCTGTTAAACATAGAACAATACAACACAGGAACAAGCCTTTGGACTACTTTGAACATTTGCCTGGCCAAATAAGAGCAAGCTAAAAGTAAACGCCCACTAATGTGGTTTTGGAGCCACATAGACCAGACCAGATAACAAGACAGATTTCCTTCTGTGAGCACCTCCCTGAACCAAACAAGTTATATGACCATCCATTAGTTTCATGCTCGCTATTACTGATAGTATTATATTTGATGTTTGATTCCTTGAACTTAAATATCAGGATTCAAATATGTCTCCATCTAAATAATTCAGCACCAACACCCTGCATGAGATGGAACTCTTGAGGCTTTGTCTCTTCTTTCCCCCTATCCACTGACCAAATGTGTTTGTAGTTTTCATTTGAAAGACAAATGTTGGTTTCAAAAAGGTGTGCATGGTGAGTGTACATCTAAAAATAGTACTAGCAACTTTTAAATCCTAGTTTACTTAATTTTTAACTTCATGGAAAAGTTTGTAAATAAAAACGTGACAGTAATGAAAATATTTTACACATTCTTTAGGGTTGGATTGTTACATCTTTACTTCCGGTTTCTCTGGTAATAAACCAGTCCATAAAGATGAACCAGGGTATCCGTGCTCGCTCACTTAAGAAGCTTAAAGCGAAAGGGGATTGACCAACATTTGCAACATGATCAACAAGAAGCAGATACAATCCTGATCAGATTTCCGTCTATATAAATGACAGAAACTTAGTAAGACATTAAAGATGTCCAAAGAAAATACTCTGCATAATTTTTACTTAAATTATGTTAAAATGTAATTTCTTCAGCATAAACTTTACCTGTGAAATTAAAAGGAAATTGCATTTTTGCAGATTTTTGTATTCACATTGCAATTACTTATGTTCCATATTGTACACATTTTACTAATTCCTCAGAAGCAATTGCATCTTCTATCATATCGGGGCTACATTCTTAACTTAAAAGCATATGGCAGAACTATAATTCAATTGTTTTTGTATCTGTTCATTTAAGTGTGTTTAAAACAAACGTATTCACAGAAAGCACTGTTAGCAACTGTCATGTCCAGAAATTGATTTTTTTTTTTCACCTCTTTAGTATGACTTGCATTTCTCCCACAAGTGTCACTTATCTGTCAATATTCTGACACGATAAAAAACATAATAATTGTAAAGTAAATACCATTATTTAAGAACTTTCCAGTCATGGAATTCCCAAATTAGACTTTAAAACAGAGTTAAAAAAACAATGTTGAGTAATGTTGTTACTCAACATTGGAGTTAAAAGCAAGGAAATGCAAATGCTGGTTTACACAAAAAGGCACAGTGCCGGAGTAACTGAATGGGACAGGCAGCATATCTGGAGAACATGGATCGGTGACGTTACAGGTCACGCCACTTCCTCAGATTTTTTACCCAAAATGTCACTTATCCATGTTTGGTAGAGATGATGCCTTACCCAACACTTTGTGTCCTTTTGAGTGGCGGGGAATTGTAACAAAATTGTGCTTTGCCAGATTTGTTTCCACTAATGTATATTTAATTTGTCCCTATGACAAAGCAAATGTTAGTTATTAGCACAGATCAAAGCATACATTGAAAGGGATTTAAAAAAAAATACTACAGCTGATTTTCCTTGGGTACTAGTTGCTGGCGGTAACTGGCTGTATTTCCAATACTAGCAGAATCCACTTAACACTTAGTCACCTAGAAAACTAAAAAAAATCAGAGTTTCCCGTTCCAGCAATAAACATTAAATGGGGCAGGACAGTGGAATCATTGCCTTACAGTGCCAGAGAGATCGGGTTCTATCTTGACTACGGGTGCTTTTTGTGCGTTCTCCATGTGACCTTGTGGGTTTTCTCTGAGTGCTCTGGTTTCGTCCCACATTCCAAAGACATGCAGGCTTATATGTTAATTGGCATCTATAAATTGTCCCTATTGTGTAGGATAGAACTTGTATCCGGGGATCGCTGCTCGGCGATGACTCAGTGGCTGAAGGGCCAATTTACATACTCTATCTCTAAACAAAAGGAAAAAAATAATTAATGGTATGTCTGCGATTATTGTGATGAGAGTTTAATGTATTTAAGAAAGTTTCTATTAAGTGGTATTGAATAGATCTCAGATTCAATGAAAGTTGTTTAAAGAAATGCTTAATCACACATGCAATTGTCGTGATTTCCAACTAAAGACGTATTGAGTCTTTTGGCTGTCCTGCAGAATATTTCACGATCTATTGTAAATTGTATTTCCAAAGGTGATTGGTTACCTAAACTATATGCTAATTGGTGCCCAATTTTTAAGCTGCCCCTACTAATGTTGGCCAGTTTACGCACAGCTCTTACTGTTGGAATTAAATTTAAAATCAAACAAACAGGTATTTGTATTGCAGTTTGTAGCTAGTATTTAAACAATTGTTGAAGCTTTTTAAATCCATTATTTTTTTTAATGCACGTCTGGATTAGTGCAAAAAACAAATATTAGTAACACATGAAAAATGTGACTAGTATGAATTGGAACAGAAGAATAAATACATAGAAATGTGACAAATGTAAATTGCGTTAAACAACTATGGATTTCTTGCATTTTGGTATAAACATTTGGTAACTTGTGTTTAGTTCCTTATGATTAAAACATTCATATCAGATTTTCTGCAAAGGTATTTGATCCTAAAACACAAGCTTTATAAATTAGAAAGTACGATTGGAAGAGAGAGAGGTGATTTGTTTACAAATGTTTCCATGTTTTAACACTAGCTTGCCTATATATTTATGCAGGTCCCTAATTCTGAAAGCACTTCTCATAATGGAATGATCTCAATTAATTTACTGATTACTCCCATCCTTCCCAGAGTGTTATTAAAAGCATTTATGTTATCCCTGTGACAGCCAAGATGTGAGATGATGAACAAAGCATTGTTCTTCATCCAGTCTATGAACTTCTGCAAACTCTAAGCTAAGTTCTAGGTCATAGTAATCTAAGTTATAAAAATACTCTGCAATTCTGGGTTCTCCCTGTGACTGCGTAGTTTTAACCTCTGGGTGCTTCGGTTTCCTCCTTTATCCCAAAAACGTGTGGGTTTATAGGTTAATTGGCCTCTGTTATTTGCTCCAAATATGTAGGGAGTGATTGTGAAAGTGGGATAACATTGAACTAGTGTGAATGAGCAATCGATGGTCAGCATAGACGGTGGGTCAAACAGCCCGTTTCCAAGCTGTATCACTAAATTAAACTGGTAGATTTGTGGCTTCTGAATAAAGCTATTAACTGCAAACACGAATAGTAGAATTGTCTTTTGCTTTACGTATAACTGACTAACAAATTTTAGATTCACTCAAAGTAAACCTGAAATGAGATATTGGTATATTTTCATCTATGGCTCGTCATGGTATTCTTTAGTGTGTGTAAAATAAATTCTGGTGGCATTTAAAGGTCTAGATATTTCTAAACATGCAATACCGATACGATGGTGCTGAACTGGTTGAATAGAAGTTTGGTTCATATGCAGATTTGGTAAGCTGAATAAATGAAGGGTTGTCTTTCTGTTCAAGGTGTGCAAGAGAGTGAAATGAATTTTGTCAATTCAGTTGTAACTATATTGCAGAACTTGATTGCTTTCACTGTTTAGAGCTATAATTAATACGCGCACCTAACACAATAAAGCAGCTGATTTATGAAAACACTGATTTTGTTTTAACATTTCTGTATCGGGTCTTTGAATCTTAACATGAAATAAAAGTTAATTTTATGAACCATATGACACCTTCAATATTTTAGCACTGTCCTTTTTTTTAAACAAATCTGCTTCTGTTATAACAAATAGCATGTGATTTGCATGCGCCTCCTCCAACCTCATCTATTACATTTGGTGCTCTCAATGTGACCACTTCATCAGTGAGACCAAACATAGACCAGGTGACTACTTTCCAAAACATGTGTGCTCTGCGTAGAACTCTCAGTTGCAAGCCATTTCAATTCCTGTTCCCATACCCAAAGTGTTTGCCTGCACACTCCTCCATTGCCAAAGTAAGACCAGACACAAACTGGAAGAATAGCACCTCACATTTCACTTGGGTAGCTGACAACCAAATAGCATAAATGTTGAATTCTTCACTTTCAAGTAAAACTCCCACTTATCAACATAGGTCCTCCAATGCACACCTTACTTTCCATTTGCCCAGCTCTTCCCAGTTCCTAACCCCTTGCTCCACCCATCTACACACTTCCTTCCTCTGGTTCCACATTTCTCTCCTTTGTTTCATATTAGGTTCCATCCACCATCTATAACTTTTTTCTTCTCCACGTATCACCTCCAGCCTTTGACTATTTGTACCCTTCACTCCCACCTGATTCATCTGCCAAATCAACTGCACCTTACCTGAATCCACCTATCACTAGCTATCTCTTGCCTCTCCCCATCAGCTATCACCTCTTGACTCCAGTTTTGAGGAGGGGTCCTAACCCAAAATGTTCTCTATTTCATTTATCTCCAGAGATGTGCAGTTTTAAACAACAAAAAAAGTTTATTATGGGACCACGTGCTCCAGGAGCCTTAAATTGAATTGGTGTCAGGGGTTCAGGCGGAGTAGATATGATGGGCCGAATGGCCTAGTTCTTCTATCACTTCTGAAGGCTACTGCCAAGCTTTTATCCAATATATTTCTGATGTTAATTCAGTTGCAACAGTAGAGTTCATGGTACAGCAAAGTAATAAAAGACAGCATTCAGCTGTTTTGAATCGAAACAGAACAATTATCTTCAACAATTGTCCCCCTGACTGCAATGGTTGCATTATGGCAGTATCAGAAATTACATTGATTAATACACAATAAAATACAGTGGAGATGGATACCTTGTTATTTATTACACGTCAAATGGAGCACTTTGATAACACAATGTGTTATGGATAGATTTTAAATTCCCCGCCCCACTCCAAAAAAGACACAACCGGTCTGGTAGACCTTTGCGAGTGTGTATGGCAAGTGTATCCTTCCTTCAGAAGGATTAACAGACTGCATCCATTTGGGGGGGAGGCCAAAAGTTTGGAAACAGGTGTATCTTCACATTGCAGCAAGAACACAACTGTTTTTGGAACTCTGTCTTTTCCCACTTGTGCTCTACCTTTCCATCCTGTCCCGCCCTCCCTCTGTCCCTCTCCACCTGTTTTATTTTCTCCCTCGCGCTGTATTTACATTTCACACGGTGTGGTCTCCCTCGCATTGCCGGAGCTGATCGCAGGTGAAAGCAGCTGATTCCCCGGCCGCCTGAGCTGCTTGCTGCAGGTTCAGCTCGCCCGGGGCGGGCACGGGCACGGGAGCAGGGTGGGAACGATTCACCGCGCTCCCTCGGTGCGGCAGCCAGCCGGACTCGGCGCCGGGACACAGCGGAGGAAAGACGGCGAGGTGGGTGAGCTCGCTCGGGGGGGGGGGGGGGGGGGAAGAGAGGCGGGGGGGGGGGGGGAGGGAGGGAGGCGGGGGGGGGGGGGGGAAGGGAGGCGGGGGGGGGGGGGAAGGGAGGCGGGGGGGGGGGGGGAAGGGAGGCGGGGGGGGGGGGGGAAGGGAGGCGGGGGGGGGGGGGGAAGGGAGGCGGGGGGGGGGGGGAAGGGAGGCGGGGGGGGGGGGGGAAGGGAGGCGGGGGGGGGGGGAAGGGAGGGAGGCGGGGGGGGGGGGGACGATACGAAATAAGACACAGGACATGTCCGAAGAAGGGCCAAGACCCGAAACGTCACCCGTCCCTTCTCTCCAGAGATGCTGCCTGTCCCGCTGAGTTACTCCAGCATTTTCGGCTTAAACCAGCATCTGCAGTTCCTTCCTACACGATACGATTAAACTTTATTGGTCCCAGGAGGGAAATTGGTCGAATCGCAGGGATGTGGAGTCAGTGTTGGGCACTATCACTGCACGATCTGATTGAACGGCGGAATGGAGTGAGAGGGGGCGGGTGGCTTAGAAACATAGAAAATAGGTGCAGGAGTAGGCCATTCGGCCCTTCGAGCCTGCACCACCATTCAATCAACTCATCATCCAACTCAGTATCCTGTACCTGCCTTCTCTCCATACCCCCTGATCCCTTTAGCCACAGGGGCCACATCTAATTCCCTCTTAAATATAGCCAATGAAGTGGCCTCAACTTAATTTCTGTGGCAGAGAATTCCACAGATTCACCACTGATCTCGGCCCTAAAAGATTTCCCCCTTATCCTTAAACTGTGACCCCTTGTCCTGGACATCCCCAACATCTGGAACAATCTTCCTGCATCTAGCCTGTCCAACCCCTTAAGAAATGTGTACGTTTCTATAAGATCCCCGCTCAATCTTCTAAATTCTAGCGAGGCTTCTTGCTGATCTATTCCTTGTGTGATGTTCTGCTCAGATAAATCGGCAAGACCCTTACCACAACAGCCAGGGACTCCCCTGACCCACCCCCCCCCCCCCCCCAACCATAGGACAGAGAGATAGATATCCATGCGAGACAACCCGAAACGTCACCCATTCCTTCTCTCCAGAGATGCTGCCTGTCTCGCTGAGTTAACGGCCTGTCCCATTTGGCCATTATTTGTGCACCATTTACACGACCTGGTAGCATGTTTCTAGCGCGGGACGGGCGCATGGAGTGGCGTGGAGGAGTGTGGAGTTGCGCGTGGTATCGCGCAGCGCTCCAGGATTTTGTTCTGCACAAAATCTTCGCACGCCACAGCCTGTCGCGTAAATGACGGCCAATTGGGACACCCTGGCGCGGTGCAACGTCTCACCTCCAGCAGCAGAAGCAGGCAAACGATCGCCGAGCTCAGCCTGGGGCACACGGCCATTGCGGATGCGGATCCGGATCCGTCCCCACTCCTATTCCCAGAGCGGGGCCAAGACGATTGGAGATAGACACAAAATGCAGGAGTAACTCAGCGGGACCGGCAGCATCTCTGGAGAGAAGGAATGGGTGACGTTTCGGGTCGAGACCCTTCTTCAGACTGTAGAAGAGTCTCGACCCGAAACATCATCCATTCCTTCTCTCCAGAGATGCTGCCGGTCCTGCTGAGTTACTCCTGCATTTTGTGTCTATCTTCAAATGCCGTCACGCGCTCCAGACGGCTGTGCGGAGCGTGACTGTCGCGCGTCAGTCACTACCGGCCTGTCAGGTAAATGACGGCCAAGTGGGACAGGCCCTTTACTCCAGCTTTTTGTGTCTACCTTTAGCGTAAACCAATATCTGCCGTTCCTTCCTACACATTCTCCAGAGTTGCTGCCTGAAACGCTGAGTTACTCCAGCATTCTGTGTCTATCTTTAGTATTAATCACCATCTGCAGTACCTATATGTGTACAATTATATATGAAAAAAATCTTCCCAGTTATTGCAGCAACTTTAGTGAAGCTGTTCAAAGTAATCAGAAAAAAACCCAACACGCACACTTCTGGAGAGAAGGAATGGGTGACGCTTCGGGTCAAGAACCAAGGGTCTTTTCATGGACATATATCTCTCCATAGATGCTGCCTCATTTGCTGAGTTACACCAGTATTTTGTGTCTACCTTCGATTTTATCCAGCATCTCACACACTAGTTTTGTGGTTATTGATTTGATTTTCTTTAATATATATTACCTATGTATATTGTGTTTACAGCCCTGTTCCATTGCTGCAAGTAAGATTTTCATTGTTCCGTTGTCGTTACAAATGAACATTCTTGACTCATTCTAAACGGGGTGTGCGCTCCACAACCAGAGACGACCCTCCAGGGTGACAGTAACTGGAGAAGCGGTCTGCCCCTAGTAAGCAGCGAGAAAGCTCCTCCTCCCCAGTTAAAGAATATGAGCAATTCCATTGTAAATGGGAATACACCAATTTAATAAGAAGGCATATGTGCTCGCCTGGTAAAATTGATATCTATCTTGGGAGAAGCAGAGAGTAAAGGAATATGGCGTTAATGCATGAGAATGGTGCAGCGGTTTTTAAAAAAAACAATCATCTTACTGAATGGTGGTGCAGGCTTTGGAATGGAGATCTAATAGCCTACAGTATGTTATACTTTCCCCCGAGCAGTTGAGAGAATGGAGTATTTCATTTATGAAGAGAGGCTGGATAGACTAGGTTTGTTTTCCTGGGGAGGGAAACCTGATTGAGGTATACACAATTATGAGAGTCATAAATAGAAATAACATTTCCTACAGCAGAGGGCAAAGGTTAGCATTTAGTTGCGATCTGAGGAAGATTTATTTTTTCACCCAACAAGTATTTGGAATCTGGAACACATTGAGGGTGGTGGATGCAGACGCGACATTTAGGTATTATATAAATGAGCACCAAAATTACAAAGGCACAGTCGGTCAACTACTGGTAAATTAGATTAGTATAAAGGTCAATCTGAAGAAGGGTCTTGACCCAAAACATCACCCATTCCTTCTCTCCACAGATGTTGCCTGTCCCGCTAAGTTACTCCAGCATCTTGTGTCTATCTTTGGTACAATAAACATTGTGGGCCTACGAGCCTGTTTCTGTGCTGTGGATTCACACAGCATGGAAACAGGCCTCTGGCCCAACTTGTCGATCTAACCAAAATGCCCATCTAGACCAATCCCATCTCCCTGTTTTTGACTCGTATCCCTTTAAACGTTCTATTCCATGTACCTTGCAACCAAGCTTATACTCTGCACTTGGAAATGCCGTATGCCATTGGACTGTGGATCCTTAGAAGATTTTAAATGGATAGATTCATGGGTACTCCAGAAATCAAGAGACATAGAGCTGGGATGTTAAAGTGAAGTAAAAATGTGGTCATAATCGTATTGGATCTGAACCCTTGCAGCCTATTCTTATCTTGTTTCTTATTTTTCGATCTTATGGCAAAAATCAAATGCGGAGTGACCCAGCAATGAGATATGAAGATCTTTCCAAGTTGTTGGTGATGCTCTTGTTGATTATTTGATGCTTGATGTTGAAGCAAGACTCTGCCTACTCTAAATGATGGAAGTAGTGACATAATATTTGAAAATGGGATTTCTTATAATCTCCTAATTATAACCATTCTTAATAATCTAGCTATCAATTCATCTTTTTATGTGCTGCTTGCGCATAGATGATCACATTTACTTAGATTTACTGAGAATTTTGAATCAGATGATTAGGGCAGTGATGCTTGCACTGTTATCTTTCAGAACAGATTTCAGAACAGTTGCCACAGATTGGGATGCAACAAATGTTACCTCACTATTTAAAAAAGGCTGACATCAACTTTTTTAAGGGAAGTGCCAGAATCTCTTGTTAAGGAAATGTAATAAGGCACATGGAAAATTATAATAGGATTCAATAGAGTTAACATTTAATAGAGGGGTTAGACAGCCAATGTAAATTTGTGATTGGGACATAGAAACATAGAAAATAGGTGCAGGAGGGCCATTCGGCCCTTTAAGCCAGCACCATCATTCAATATGATCATGGCTGATCATCCAAAGTCAGTACCCTGTTCCTGCTTTCTCCGCATATCCCTTGACTCCGTTAGCCCTAAAAATTCCACAGATTCACAACTCCCTGGGTGAAAAAGTTTTTCCTTAATCATTTTTTAATATCTGTTAGATTTTTTTATGGTTTTATTAGAATAAATAAGGGCAAACCAACCAGTGAGGTGTATTTGGATTCTTAAAACTAAATTGGAGTTTATGATCCTGGAAGTTATCAGTAAGGACTGATAAATGGACAGAAGACTTGGGAAGCTGTGACTAAAGGATTGCCACAGGGATCAGTGCTGGGGCTGTGGCCATTTATATCGTTTTTTAAAAACATTTAGATTTATATCAGTGATTTGGATAAAAGGATCAAGTATAGTATCTCCAAGCTTGATGGCAGTGTGCACTGTGAGGAAGATGCAGGGAGACTTCAATGTGGACTATGATAGACATGGTAAATAAAATATAAAGTGAAAAATGTAAGGTCATCCACTTTGTGAGAAAAAAAATCTGAAAGGTGCAATGATTTATTTTTTAGATAGTGAGAGATTGATCAGTGTTCTATTCAGAGAGACCTGGATGTTAATGTATCACTGAAAGTCAATATGTTGGTTCCACAAGCAATTTGGAAGCATACAAGATGCTAGCCTTTATTGAAAGAGGATTTGAAAACAAGAATAAAGCCTGTGCGATCACAAGGAAATATAATGTGCAGTTCTGGTCTCCCTATCTAAGCATGGACGTATATGCAAAACAGTGCAGCAAAGGGCTGCCAGATTGATTCCTGTTATAGCAGATTTGTTGAATGAGGATAAATGATTAGACGAGTGAGAATGGAATACATTGAATAGTAGAAATTTCATATTGAGCAAGGGAGAGTTGACGTTTTCTCTGGGGATTCATAATGAAGGTTTGATCATTCAGGATAATGCTGAGAAAAATCATCATCCTGAAGATGGTGAATATTTGGAATTCTTTATTCAAAAGTGCTGCAAAGGCTTGGCTATTGACTACATTCAGGAAAGATATTGATAGATTTATTGGATATTAAGGGAATCAAGCAAAATTGGCTTAGTGGAGCAAAATAGTACTGAGTAAAAAAAATCAGCCTTGATCATGTTGAATGGTGGCACAGCCACAGGGGGACAAATGGCCTCCCCTCCCTTGATCTCATATTCAATCGAAGTGCAGATTTATTGAAGGTACATTTGTGCTACTGGTATACGAATCATAGTAGGTTGACCCAGTGTCTTTGATCCCATCCATTGTCTCAGGGTAATGCATCAGGTAATGGAGGCAGAAACTGATTCTATACAATGTTCAGCAGAAAATGCTTATATGGTAATTGTTTTTTGCAGTGTTGGTGCTGCCAGACACTAGCATACTTAGAGCTAACAGTGGTGGGTAAACTTGCTGTGCCGCCCACAGGAAAGATTCTTTTGTACCAGGCTTTCATGGCAACAGCCTTGGCAAACTTAGCAATTTACTGGCTGTGTAAGACCACCACTTCAATAACATCAGAACACATTTCCTAGCAATGCAATTAGCCCTTCCATTTTACATGCAATATGTCTGAAATTTTCTAAAAGGCGAACCAGACCTCAATAATTCATTTTTTGAATCCTCTGATTTTCTATCACTATATACAAACTATACTCTCATTTTTTTTTTTACCTTATTCCACATTATACCCTTCCTCTGCTTTAGCACCCAGTAATACAGTGGCTTGCAAAGTTTTCATACCCCTTCAACTTTTCGACATTTTGTCACGTTACAACCACAAACGTAAATGTATTTTATTGGGATTTTATGTGATAGACCAACACTAAGTGGCGCATAATTGTGAAGTGGAAGGAAAATGATACATGGTTTCCAAATTTTATTACAAATAAAAAAACTGAAAAGTGTGGCGTGCAAAAGTATTCTGCCCTCCTGAGTCAATACTTTGTAGAACCACCTTTCGCTGCAATTACAGCTGCAAGTCTTTTGGTGTATTTCTCTACCAGCTTTGCACATCTAGGGACTGAAATGTTTGCCCATTCTTCTTTGCAAAATAGCTCAAG
Organism: Raja brachyura; assembly: GCA_963514005.1. The sequence continues at coordinate 15,804,752 of OY740798.1, read as the reverse complement.
CTCAGTCAGATTGGATGGAGAGCGTCTGTGAACAGCAATTTTCAAGTCTTGCCAGAGATTTTCAATTGTATTTAGGTCTGGACTTTGACTGGGCCATTCTAACACATGAATATGCTTTGATCTAAACCATTCCATTGTAGCTCTGGCTGTATGTTTAGGGTCGTTGTCCTGCTGGAAGGTGAACCTCCGCCCCAGTCTCAAGTCTTTTGCAGACTCTAACAGGTTTTCTTCCAAGATTGCCCTGTATTTGGCACCATCCATCTCCCCATCAACTCTGACCAGCTTCCCTGTCCCTGCTGAAGAAAAGCATCCCCACAGCATGATGCTGCCACCACCATGTTTCACAGTGGGGATGGTGTGTTCACGATGATGTGCAGTGTTAGTTGTCCGCCACACATAGCGTTTTGCATCTAGGCCAAAAACTTCAATTTTGGTCTCATCAGACCAGAGAACCGTCCTCCACATGTTTGCTGTGTCCCCCACATGGCTTGTGGCAAACTGCAAACGGGACTTCTTATGGCTTTGTTTCAACAATGGCTTTCTTCTTGACACTCTTCCATAAAGGCTCGATTAGTGGAGTGCACGACTAATAGTTGTCCTGTGGGCAGATTCTCCCCACCTGAGCTGTGGATCTCTGCAGCTCCTCCAGAGTTACCATGGGCCTCTTGGCTGCTTGTCTGATCAATGCTCTCCTTGCCCGGCCTGTCAGTTTAGGTGGACGGCCATGTCTTGGTAGGTTTGCAGTTGTGCCATACTCTTTCCATTTTCGGATGATGGATTGAGCAGTGCTCCATGAGATGTTCAAAGTTTGGGATATTTTTTAATAACCTAACCCTGCTTTAAACTTCTCCGCAACTTTATCCCTGACCTGTCTGGTGTGTTCCTTGGGCTTCATGATGCTGTTTGTTCACTAATGTTCTCTAACAAACCTCTGAGGCCTTCACAGAACAGCTGTATTTATACTGAGATTAGATTACACACAAGTGGACTCTATTTACGAATTAGGTGACTTCTGAAGGCAATTGGTTGCACTGGATTTTATTTAGGGGTATCAGAGTACAGGGGGCTGAATACGTTTGCATGCCACACTTTTCTATTTTTTATTTGTAAAAAAATTTGGAAACCATGTATCATTTTCCTTCCACTTCACAATTATGCGCCACTTTGTGTTGGTCTATCACATAAAATCCCAATAAAATACATTTATGTTTGTGGTTGTAACGTGACAAAATGGGGAAACGTTCAAGGGGTATGAAAACTTTTGCAAGCCACTGTATATACCATCCTCACTGGTCCTCAATGATAAGTAATATCAGTGATGATTGAACAAAAAAAAGTAGCTAGTAGCTGAGCTTCTGGCATTGAGTCATGATAGTCATTGTTTTTATTTTTCTCCACAGACTATTCCCAAGACAGCATATCCATTCCCTTTTCATCATTTTTTAAGACTAAACAAGATTGTTCTTTTGACCAAATAATCACTCTTGTTGTACCGATGTAACATTGCCTCTTACCACACCTGCCTCAGTACGATGATTGCTGAAACCTTCACATGCTTCTACCTTTTACCCTAGTCTAGACTTTTTCACTGCAGGTCTGGAGTCAACTTTGAATTTATCCACAATTCTGCTGCCCTTTTCCAAGTCTCTCATTCTATCTATGAACAGTGCCGCCCATTGCCTCTGCTTTGATTGTAAAATTTTCATCTTTGTTTAGAAATCCCTCTATGACTTTTGGCCACGCTATCTCTAAGACCGCTTCCATATAACCATATAACCATATAACAATTACAGCACGGAAACAGGCCATCTCGGCCCTTCCAGTCCGTGCCGAACATTTATTTTCCCCTAGTCCCATCTACCTGCATTCAGACCATACCCCTCCATTCCGTCCATATACCTATCCACTTTACTTTTAAATGTTAAAATCGACCCTGCCTCCACCACTTCTGCTGGAAGCTCATTCCACACAGCCACCACTCTCTGAGTAAAGAAGTTCCCCCTCATGTTACCCCTAAACTTCTGTCCCTTAATTCTCATGTCATGCCCTCTTGTTTGAATCTTCCCTACCCTCAATGGGAAAAGCTTATCCACGTCAACTCTGTCTATCCCTTTCATCATTTTAAATACCTCAATCAAGTTCCCCCTTAACCTTCTGCGCTCCAAAGAATAAAGACCCAGCTTGTTCAACCTTTTTCTGTAACTTAGTTGCTGAAACCCAGGCAACATTCTAGTAAATCTCCTCTGTACTCTCTCTATTTTGTTGACATCCTTCCTATAATTAGGCGACCAAACTTGTACACCATACTCCAGAATTGGTCTCACCAATGCCTTGTACAATTTTAACATTACTTCCCTACTCCTATATCCAATGCTCTGATTTATAAAGGCCAGCACACCAAAAGCTTTCTTTACCACCTTATCTACATGCGATTCCACCTACAGGGAACTATGCACAGTTATTCCTAGATCCCTCTGTTCCACAGCATTCCTCAATTCCCTACCATTTACCATGTACGTCCTATTTTGATTTGTCCTGCCAAGATGTAGCACCTCACACTTATCAGCATTAAACTCCATCTGCCATCTTTCAGCCCACTCTTCCAAATGGCCCAAATCTCTCTGTAGACTTTGAAAATCTACTTCATTATCCACACCACCACCTATCTTAGTATCATCTGCATACTTACTTATCTAATTTTCCACCCCATCATCCAGATCATTGATGTACATGACAAACAACAGTGGACCCAACTAGTTCAACAATCCATCAAGATCTTTACACTCCAATATTGGTCTTTTGCCTGATGCCACTTTTAATCATTGCAGTATTAATTGCCAATGCTTCAGATGATTGGGACCAAAGTTATAAACGTTTCTTCTTGCAAATACATGCAGATACACATCCCTAACTTAAGATACTCCTATTGTTTTTTAATGTACTTGCTCAGTAGTTTTGCTCTATTTATTTATTACAAATTTATGACAATATATTTATTATGAATGTTTGCCATTGTTCTGATGTTGTGTTCTTGTACTTCAGAATGCTGTGACAATGAAGAAGTGAGATAAACAATACTCATGGCAGACAAAAGGCAGCGGGCAAGAGTGCAGGGTTCATGGGCAGGCCACAGTAAGACACCAGCAACCGTATTTCAAGGTATGAGAACTAGGATCATCGAAAAACACAGCACATGAACAGGCCCTTCGGCCCACAACATCTGCAGTCAATGTCGACATTCCCGGCACAAACGAGACACTCACTGAGCTCTACGTTAAAAACTTGCCCCGCACATCTCCTTTGAACTATGCTCCTTTCACCTCACAACAATGCCCTGTAGTCTTTGATATATATATAGGAAAAATGTTCTGACTGTCAACTCTATCTATGCTTACCCTACTTATATACCGAGTAGGTCTTCTATCATATCAACCTCCAACATTCCAGACAAGAATAATCCATATTTTTCCAATTTCCTATAGAAAATACCCTCTAATCCAGGCTGCATTCTGGTAATCCTCTTCTGCACCCTCTCCAAAGCTTCCACCTCCTTCTTGTCATGGGGCGACCAGAACTTTATACAATACTTTATACAAAAATTATATTTTTCCAGAAAAGTGAAGCATGACATTTACTTTGCTATATAGGTCAATGTTTACACATCAGAATAAATGAGGGAATTGTAGTTCAATCAAAGCAGATTGATTGCATAGTCACTTTTCACTTTTGTCCTGCTTTCTTATCTTGTTCCCACACTCAACGGTGGAAATCCCTGGGGGGGGGGGAACGGGACGGGGGGACGTCTCCCCCCCCCCCCCCCCCCCCGTGTTTTGCAAGGTGGGGGAATCCCCCCCATGTTTTGTGAAACATGTATTTTGCAATCAGTTCAATCCGACCGCGCGGAGTGGAGTCACTGGCGCAGACTCTGGAAAGAATTAGACTCTGAAAAGAAAAGACACTGAGAATGTCATCCTTTGTTAATGATAAACGCTCATCCATTCCATATTCATGACAAGCTTTGTAAACTATTGTGTCGCGTTCAATGAGTAGCGTACTGCAGAACTATGCAAATCGTTTAACACTTCATTCCTCTGACTGAGGCGAAAACGATGTGTTAACTGTCACTGTTAACTGCTACATCGATATGCATTCCTTAATCCTTAGTAAATATAATTGTATGAACTGCCCTTGCTTCAAGTATGATGGGTTCCTTTGAATAAAATTAACGGGAGAAATTCTTAAAACTGTCTGATGCGGGTACATATTACAGAGACCAAATGCTTTCTTCAGATTATAAAGCAGTTTTATTAACTAACTAGACTCAGTGGGACACGTTGGGTCCCATGTTCACACGGGAGGGCTGGTCCCCCAATGCAATATTCCACCTCTCCACCAATTCCAATATCCAATTCCAGTGGGGGGGGGGGGGGAGGGGGGGGCTTTCTGGAGTGCTAGAATGGGTATTGTGGGCTGAAGGGTCTAGTTTCCAGAGGGCTAGTATGGACATTGTGGGCCAAATGGATTATTGGGGTGACAGCTTGGTCACTCAAGCCTGATGTGCTGGCAGCTCACTCACGGCTGGTGGGCTAGCAGTTGACTCACGGCTATTCCTTGAAATTCCATTTCAAGCAGGGTGCAAGGCCACCAAATTCAAATGCAGTTTCCTACCATTTCAAGCAGGGTGCAAGGCCACCAAATTCAAGTGCAGTTTCTTATCACTTCAAGCAGGGTGTAAGGCCACCAAACTCAAGTGCAGTTACATGCCACTTCAAACAGGGTGCAAGGCCACCAAATGTTAATGCTTTTTCATGCCATTTCAAGCAGGGTGCAAGGCCACCAAATTCAAGTGCAGTTTCATATCACTTCAAGCAGGGTGCAAGACAACCACATTGAAGTACAGTTTCATACCATTTCAAGCAGGGTCCAAGGCTACCAAATTCAAGTGCAGTTTCATACCATTTCATGCAGGGTGCAAGGCCACCAAATTCAAATGCAGTTTCATACTATTTCATCCAGGGTGCAAGGCCACCACATTCAAATGCAGTTTCATACCATTTCAATCATGGTGAACCCACCATAAAACCACACAAAACACCACATAAACACCACACTCACAGTTCAGTAGATATTCAGTGTGTTCAGTTGATTCACAGCTCAGACAGAGTCGTGACCTCTCCCTCCCCCATCTTGCAGAGACTGAGCCACACCCACACTTCTGGGTTTTATAATCCTTCCCCCTTCCCATCGGAAGGGGCATGGCCTTCATGGCATGATTGACAGGAGAGAGATTCTCAACACTTTTTTAAACACTAATAACACTTTTATTTTTCATTGATGGGAAGAATCCTCTGCACCTGATGAGTGGAGGGGGACGGAGTAAGATGGCCAAAAAGCACAGCTGTAAGCGGTAGCGTTTTATCTAAAATCAATATACAGTACAAACAGGAAGTTGTCAAGTTACCACCACCAACATCCATTTGCAGTGCAGCATTTCAAAGCAGTTACCACTAACAACAACCATTTGCAGTGCAGCATTTCAAAGCAGTTACCACCACCAACAACCATTTGCAGTGCAGCATTTCAAAGCAGTTACCACCACCACAAACCATTTGCAGTGCAGCATTTCAAAGCAGTTACCACCACCAACAACCATTTCAAAGCAACCACATATTAATTTTCAAACCACATTAAGAGCACTCACAATTGAGTAGACATGTGTTCAGTGTTAATCACAGCTCAGAGCGACTTGACCCTCTTGCTTTCTCCATCTTGCAGAGACTGAGTGAGGCACAACACCTCTGGATTTTATAGTCCCTCCCCCCTCCCACCAGCAGGGGCAGCAGAGAGAATGTCAACATTTTTTTAAACATTAATAACTCTTTTATCTTTAATCACTGTGAAAAATCATCTTGTCCTGCGCAGCAGAGGGGGACTCTGAGTAAGATGGCCAAATATCACAGCCGTGAGTGGCAGTGAGTTGGGGGAAAAAATGTTTAATACATCCAAGAATACAAAGTTTGATGTTGCCTATAATGCAAATCATTTATATATTCCAGTGTATTTTAAATCTGTACTAGTTAACTCATTCTAACAGCCCCATAGTAGAAGGGTCCACAATGCGGGGCGGGGCTGGAAACTGGAAGAATCATGAGCTAATTACCGTACACAGGGCACACGGCTGAAGCCTCGCATGCGCGTGTGTGTGTGTGCGCATGTCACCCAAAATGTGTGCCCCCCCCCATGTTTTTATAGCGATTTCCGCCCCTGCCCACACTGCCTTAAGTTAGTGCATTTTAATACTTTAAAGATATCAAGAGGTATGGAATCTTAATAATAAACATAAAATAATAAATAATTTAAAGTAATAAATGTTCTGGAACAGAACATTTGTACTCAGCAAGTTAGGATTTGCTGCACAGCAGCTGCGCTGAGTTTTACGCAACTTGGAGCTCGGTGCTCTGGGATTCTGGGTTGAGTTGTTCAAATTTACATCTTGGCCTCAACTGGCAGATTTCAGGGTTTGCTCATTGAATTAACCCTTCTCATTTGGATTACCAGGGGAAGATTAATTCGATTGACTTCATCCTCTTTCCACATGGATCCAATGGTTTCAGGACATAGCTTGCAAGATGACTGTGTTATGTGATGAAGATGGAACATTTGCTCTTCTGATCAACAATAATACACATGAACTGCTGATTGGTTAAAGAAATAAAACAGATTTAAGAGTAAAAATTTCTAACAGTTCATGATAAATTTATAGGATATTGATTCCGCACAAGCAACCCAAACAATGTATCTGTTTGGATGTTTTGAAGTACCCAAACGGTTAACTACTTATTTTACAATGTAAAGTGATAGTGACATAAATTCTTTTTGGTGCTCTTCGCGCTGTTGCTGTGTGTTTTCCTTTAGTACCTTGGCTTAAGGACAAATGCTATTAGACAATAGACAATAGGTGCAGGAGTAGGACATTCGGCCCTTCGAGCCAGCACTATTATGGATTATGTTTTCAAGCAAATTAGATGAATACAAATCCAGGAGTCCAAATGACACAAGAGAATCTTCCGTCGACCTAGTAGCATTTCAGCAACATAATGAAATATAGAACTTATTCGGTATTACCAAGTCAGTAATCCCTCTCCCAATCATGATTCATTCTATTCAATAGGTCTTGCTTGACTACAGAGTATATCCAGATGAGGGCAGCACATGCTTGGCAATAGTAATGACAAAATGTGCAAATCAGGTTTGTTTTATCATTCAGTGGCATCCATGCACTGCATAAGAACTCAGCAGAGCTGTTCCTGAACAAGTCTTTTTTTGGGGGTTTGGTTAGTATTTTTAGTGTTCTGTTATGTCAAGAGTTGAGAGATATCTGTTCTCACCATGTTTTCCTTTTTTGTTGTTATGAAAATACCAATCTTATTTTAAAAACTCTCCTCAGTTGAGTCTCCTGATCTACATTGCTAAAAGATTTGTTCCTCCATGGATTCCATTTACTTCTCTTGATCAGTTTATTATTATTCAAAACCATCAAGGCCAAGATTCTCCTTTCTACTTTTTTCTTTCTTTTTTCTCTTCTTGTACTTATCCACAACTCTACAAGGCAGAGAATATGCACAACACATAGAATGAATTGCAGTGTAAGTGAAGCCATATCCCAACTTTGGTGTTCACTGTGCAGGGTTACCATGGCCATGCATTATTTTTAATTATTTTATTAAAACAAAACAATCTGAAATAATCAGTATAGATTAGATTCCCCCCCATATGATCAATTGAAATTTTTGAAAGTAGTTTTGTTCGTGACCAATTGAGTTTATGAAGGCCATTTTAAGGACAGTAACAGCAGAATTTGGAGTGAAATATCTGACAAGTAGAAAAACCTGAAGAGTGAGTGAACTATGATAGAGAGGGGGTGGGAACAAAGAGAATTGGGAGCAGAGAGGTTAATTACGCAGAATGTAGACATTTTTTTCCAGTCATTTTTAATATATTTTCAGCCTCAAATGACATCTTCCACAAAAGCAGTTAAGTGACTCCAATGAAATGAGTCTATTGTTATCAAAATAATTGAATTGACACCATTTATTAAAGAAAAATGAACGTGTTTATTGATAACTTTACTGTCTGACTGATATGCCTACATTGAAATATGGTCTTACTAGAATATATATCAGAAAGGAAACTTTGAAAATGTTTCATTTCTGGATTAGAGCATTGCTGGGACATCTTTCTTTTATGTACATTTTATAATAATTTAATCTATAACAGAGAGAAACATTCTATATTTGTGATGAATTAATTTGAAAATGTCATGCAATCCATCTATTTTTAGCTGGCAGACGCTCTACACAAAATGTTGCAAAAACACAGTGGTCACCAAAAGAACCGGCTGCAGCTGATGGGCGATTTGTCTTCCAAGATCCAACTGAGGTAATACAAAGAATGGAATGTTTTTAAGTGTGTGATTCTATCTAGCTGAGTACATCGGGTCCAATTTTACAGGCAGTGTGATGCAATCCATTGACGTAGATACCACTAATGGTCAAAGAGCAAAAAAAATCACATCTGCCTTTCACAAGAAAAGGTCACCTTTTTATATTTGTTTGATACAGACCAATAAGGCATTCTTTCCACAAATAACGCGTGTAATGAAGAAGGCAGGAGAAATACACATCTCCCTAAAACAGGATGATTGTTGCAAGTACCGTAAAATGTTGCTAAAAGGAAGTGTGTTTTATTGCACTGTAAAATGCTCATTACAACTAAGCAGTTTTCATTCTCGAAGCACAACATAATATCTTATTTTATTAGCTCCAGATCAACTCAATTCAATTCATTTTTGTGACGATCACATTGTTGGGAAACATTGATTTAAATAATCAAATTAATGTTTTACAAAGCTTTTGAAAAGCGTTTTGGTAGGAAGGGATGAATTGATCAAGGAATTGACCCTGGTCAATTTGTCCCTTCCTACCCAAACTACCACCACCTCCCCGGATAATTTCCCTTGCAACCGCAGGAAATGCTACACTTGTCGCTTTACCTCCCCCTTCGACTCCATCCAAGGATCCAATCAGTATTTCCAGGTGAGGCAGAGGTTCACTTGCACCTCCTCCAACCCCATCTACTGTATCCGCTGTTCCAGGTGTCAACTTCACTACATCGGCGAGACCAAGCGCAGGCTTGGCAATCGCTTCGCCCAACACCTCCGCTCAGTTCATACTAACCAACCTGATCCCCCGGGTTGCTCAGCACTTGAACTCCCCCTCCCATTCCCAATCTGACCTTTCTGTCCTGGGCCTCCTCTATTGCCAGAGTGAGGCCCAGCGCAAATTGGAGGAACAGCACCTCATATTTCGCTTAGGTAGTTTACACCCCAACAGTATGAATATTGACTTCTCTAATTTTACATAGCCCTTGCTTTCTCCCTCCTTCCTCTCCCCCTTCCCAGCTCTCCCACAAAGCTCACTGTCTCTGCCTCTTCCTTTCTTTTGCCCGCCTCCCCTCTCTCCCCCCCGACCAGTCTGAAGAAGGGTCTTGACCCTTAACGTTGCCTATTCTTCCCTCCATAGATACTGCCTCACCCGCTGTGTGCCTCCAGCATTTTTGTCTACCTTCGATTTTTCCAGCATCTGCAGTTCATTCTTAAACAATACACAATAAAGTCAGTACATTCGTAGTCATGGGATAAGTATCAGACTGGATGACTAGCTGGCTGCAAAACAAAAAAGCAGAGTCAGGATAAATAATCATTAATTGGGATTGTGGAAGGGAGGTGCCAGGAGGTCAGCACTACATTGCTCTGTGTCTTTGCATGGTTCAAACTTTAGCCCCCAAATAATCTAAGAATTTGTTCATTAAGGGGGATAATTAGTGTTGAGGTTTCAACAAATTATAAGACGACAAATTATAAAATTATAATACAAGTTTATTTATAGCAGTAATAAACTTGCTTGGTGTTAGTTTGATTATAACATACTGGTATTTTGTTGCAGCAATTTTTATTTCATAAACTGCGAAGCCAAACATTTCAGAAAATAACTGCTTGTCTTTGATTGACGAGCTCTCTATCTTTTTAAACAAAAATTCATCTGTCTCGTTATTGCAAAGATAGGGATAGCAAGATTGATTTTTCACCAGTAGCACAGAAATAGGATTGTGACCAATCACTTTTTAATAAGCCCGATTCTTTCTCATTTACTTACAACTAAGCTTACCTTTAATACAGCAAAATCATTTCACTACATGTGGAAAAGAAAATCAGATGTGATATAAGATGGGCTGCAGATTCATTATGACCAGTAAATGTCTTACTAACAAATATAACTTTGAATCCAAGATATATTAACTGAACTTCAATCAGATTTAAAAATAAGATCAATGACCCTTATCTCTCAAATCGTCTAATCCACTATACAACACCCTGCCAGTAAAAAGATTTTACCAATTGTAGTTTCCAGATTTACGGTCATACTATTTGCTATATATTTGCAATATATTCTTCTTATGACAAAGGCCTGAATTACCTTATGTCAATATTACTCAAATGCATGGATCTTTTTACAAATTAGATGTATAGTATTCTATAATTCTTCTTGTGGAACTTGTTTACATCATAGGTTCAGCGTAAGATTCCGGAAGTAAGAATCATTGAGTAAGTACATAAATGTTACTTAATATCATTCTTAGTAAGACAACATAAACCTTGCACTATAACCTTTCTCAACCTGATGAAAAATACTATAGTAAACATAGAAATGGGAGAGTCTCCTACCATTCACTAAGATTGAGGCCAAGTAGGTCTTTGGCCTCAACTCAATCACTGCCTAATTCTTATAACGCTTTAGATAGACACAAAATGCTGGAGTAACTCAGCGGGACAGGCAGCATCTCTGGAGAGAAGGAATAGTTGACGTTTCGGGTCAAGACCCTTCTTCAGACTGATGTCAGGGGAGTGGGCAGGACAGAGATAGAATGTAGTCGGAGACAGCAAGACTGGTGGGAGAACTGGGAATGGCGAGGGGAAGGAGAGAGGGAAAGCCAGGGCTATTTGAAGTTAGAGAAGTCAATGTTCATACCGCTGAGGTGTAAGCTACCCAAGCGAAATATGAGGTGCTGTTCCTCCAATTTGTGCTGGGCCTCACTCTGACAATGGAGGAGGCCCAGGACAGAAAGGTCAGATTGGGAATGGGAAGAGGAGTTAAAGTACTGAGCAACCGGGAAATCAGGTAGGTTAAGGCGGACTGAGCGGAGGTGTTCAGCGAAATTATCGCTGAGTCTGCGCTTGGTCTCGCCGATGTACAATAGTGGACACCTGGAACAGCGGATACAGTAGATAAGGTTGGGGAAGGTGCAAGTGAACCTGTGCCTCATCTGAAAAGAGTGTTGGGTCCTTGGATGGAGTCGAGGGGGGAGGTCAAGGGACAGGTGTTGCATCTCTTGCAGTTGCAGGGGAAAGTACCTGGGTAGAGGGTGGTTTGGGTGGGAAGGGACGGGTTGACCAGAGAGTTGCGGAGGAAACGGTCTCTGCGGAAAGCTGAAAGGGGTGGAGATGGGATGATGTGGCCAGTAGTGGGATCCCATTGGAGGTGGCGAAAATGTTGGAGGATTATATGCTCTATAATGGCTGATAGGGTGGAAGGTGAGTCGGTCCTTGTTATGAATGGAGGGAGGGGGAGCAAACGCGGAGCTGGAGGATATCGAGGCGACCCTAGTGGGAGCCTCATCTATAATGGAAGAGGGGAATCCCCGTTTCCTAACGAATGAGGACATCTCCGATGCCCTGGTATGGAAAACCTCATCCTGGGCGCAGATTCGGCGTAGGCGGAGGAATTGGGAGTAGGCTAGATCGTTATAGGAGTCAGTGGGTTTTTAGTAGATGTTTGTCAATAATCTGTCTCCTATGATGGAGACAGTGAGATCTAGAACGGTAGGGAGATGTCGGAGATGGTCCAAGAGAATTTCAGTTCAGGATGAAAATTGGTCGTGAGGTTGATGGTCAGTGAGTTCTGCATGGGTGCAGGAGGTAGCAACGATGCAGTCAATGCAGCAGACGTAGATAGGGCCAGTGTACGCCTGGAACAGTGATTGTTCGACGTACCCTACAAAGAGGCAGGCATAGCTAGGGCCCATGCGAGTGCCCATACCTACACCTTGGATTTGGAGGAAGTGGGATGAGTCGAAGGAGAAGTTGTTGAGGATTAGGACCAGCTCTGCTAGGCGGAGGAGAGTATTAGTAGACGGAAATTGGCTGGTTCTGCTGTTGACGAAAAAACGGTGGGCTTTAAGATCTTCCTGGTGGGGGATGGAGGTGCAGAGTGACTAGATATCCATAGTAAAGATGAGGGAGTGGTGGCCTGGAAAACACTGATAACCCTTTATTCCGCTTTATTGCAAAAGCTTTCCTTCTTCAGACCAGAATATATTTAACTCTGCAACTATCGAGTCTATTGAATTCCAACGTTTCACAAACATTTGAAAGAAAAAATCCTTCTCATCTAAGTCATAGGTGACTGAGCATTTATCCTGAGACTGCCTCAGGGTTCTTGATTTCTCCATTCAAGTAAACATCCTCACAGTATCTACACTGTCAAACACATTCATTCGTAAATGAGAGCCTTAATGTTAATGACTGAAGAAGGGTCCCGACCTGAAACGTTGCCAATGCATGCCCTGCAGAGATGCTACCTTACCTGCTGAGTGATTCCAGCATTTTGTGTGTTCTAAGCAAGAATCCAGCATTTGCAGTTCCTTGTAACATAATGCAGTTGTTGGAAATCTGAAATAACATAAGAAAATACTGGAAGTGCTCCTCTATAAATCCTTTAGCATATGTGAAACTGAAACATCCTTCATAAGGACTCTGACTGAAAGTATATAAAGAATAGAATAGTTTATTTATTGTCATTGTAACATGAACCATGTACAACGAAATTTAAAAAGTCAGCCAGTCAGTGCACCATAAAAGCTAACGATACATGCAAGGTAAAATATTAAAAAAGATGATAAACAACTAAAATAAATACGAAATATAAAAACAGCACGCATAAACACCCAACCCTACACCCTTCTGTCGATTTCACAGTGTACCAACCACAGTCCCTTAGTCCCCGCGTTCCTTGGCGGCTACATTTAGTGCCTTTATGGCAATGGGGTAAAAACTGTTTTTAAGTCTGTTTGTCCTCGTCCTTGTAGATCTGTACCGTCTGCCTGACAACAACAGTTCAAACAGAGAGTGTCCAGGGTGGGAAATGTCCTTTATAATATTCTGGGATTTTTTGATGCAGCGGGAACTGTGTAAGTCCTCCAAGGTAAGGAGAGGGCAGCCGACAATCCTCTGGGCGTTGTCAATGGCCCTCTGGAGCGCTTTCCTCTGAGCCGCTGTGCAGCTGGTGTACCACACGCATACACAGTATGTTAGGATGCTCTCAATGGAGCACCGATAAAAGGACAGCAGCAGTCTCTGTGTGATGTTATTCTTCCTGAACACCCTCAGGAAGTGCAGTCTCTGCTGGACCTTTTTCAGCAGCGTAGAGGTGTTCACGCTCCAGGTCAGGTCCTCCTCAATATGGATTCCCAGGAAGCGGAAATCCGCCACCCTCTCCACACAGTCCCCTCTGATGATTAGTGGTACCATTTCCGTTTTGTTCTTCCTGAAGTCTATTATTATCTCCTTGGTCTTTAAGATGTTCAGGAGCATTTTCTCCACACCACACCACACTATTATTTTATCCACACCACACTGTCAGCTGCTCCACCTCATCCCGATAGGCGTACTCATCCCCCCCCAGAGATGAGCCCCACCACCATAGTGTCATCCGCAAATTTGACAATGGTGTTGCTGTGGTGGGCGGAGGTGCAGTCATGTGTGTAGATGGTGTAGAGCAGGGGGCTCAGCACGCAGCCCTGTGGAGAGCCGGTAATGAGGCTGAGGGCCGTGGATGTGTGATGGCCCATTCTGACTCTCTGGCTGCGGCCTGACAGGAAGCTATTTATCCACAGGTGGAGTGTGGAAGTCCCAAGTCCCCCAGTTTGTCCACCAGTTTGTGGGGAAGGATAGTATTAAATGCAGAGCTGTAGTCCACAAAGAGCATTCGCACATAGCTTCCCCGCTGCTGCAGGTGGGACAGTGCAGCATGGAGTGCTGTGGCTACAGCGTCCTCTGTAGATCTATTTGCTCTGTACGCAAACTGGTGGGGGTCAAAGCTTTGGGGCAGGAGTGGTGTGATAAGACCCCAGACCAGTTTTTCAAAGCACTTCATCACCACTTCATCACCACTGGCCGGTAGTCGTTGAGGCTGGAAATGTGGGTGTTTTTGGGCAAGGGGACTATGGCTGCGGACTTCAGACATATATGGACACACTGCATTACACGGTTGCATTAAAGTCTTTTTGTTTAGCATTGTCACTATTTAATACATTTTCCAATTTGGTATATAATAATTGACTAGACTGAGTTGGACCAGTTGGGTCCCGCAACGCAATATTCCACTTCCACCAATTCCAATGTTGCTGGCAAATGGGGGGGAGGGGGGGGCTTTCCTGAGCATTAGCATGGGTGTTGTGGGCCGAAGGGACTGGTTTCCAGAGGGCTAGTATGGACATTGTGGGTCAAATGGATTCTTGGGCTGGCAGCTCACTCACACAGCGCCTTGAAGTGGGGGATGTCAGTTGGGGGGGGGGGTGGTGAGCGACCTACTCACGGCCTCTGGACTCACTCACTCATGGCCGCTGGACTGACTCGCAGCCTGTGGACTCACTGACTGACTCACTTTCAATTTCATAGCATTTCAAGTAGAGTGCAGGCCATCAAATTCAATTTCATAGCATTTCAAGCAGAGTGCAGGCCAGCAAATTCAATTTCATAACATTTCAAGTACATTGCAGACTCACGGTTCAGTTGATTCACAACTTAGAATCACAGTCGTGGACTCACCTTCACGATCTTCCAGAGTGACTCACTGACGTCCAGGCATCTGGGGCTTTATAGTCCTGACGCTGGCAGTTATAGTCCTGCCGCTGGCAGTTCTTTTGAAAGCTCCGTGTAACTTAGTGGGAGTGCAACAAATGTTTAGTGGATTCATTTATGGGCCGTGAGAAGAGAATGAAGTTATCGTGTTTATTCAATTCAATTCAATTCAATTCAATCTTTAATTGTCATTGTGCAGTGTACAATACAGAGACAATGGAATGCAGTTGGTATCTCCGAAGGGCGAACTTACGAATAAACAAGTAATACATATACATATACAGTGGTATTCGTGCAATTTGCTAGTGATTGGATAGTCCGGGGGGGGGGGGGGGGGGAGGTGGGGGTGGTGAGGGGTGGAGACAGGCAGTCATTGAGGTGTAGCGTTGAGAAGTGTGACAGCCGCAGGGAAGAAGCTGTTCTTGTGCCTGATGGTACGGCAACGGAGGGACTCCCGGATGGGAGGAGGATAAACAGTCTATGGTTGAGGTGTGAGCTGTCCCTGGCGATGTGTGCCCTGCGCAGGCATCGTTTACTATGGACAGACTCAACGGAGGGGAGTGAGGAGCCTGTGATGCGTTGGGCGATCTTCACCACCCTCTGCAGAGCTTTCCTGTCGGCGACAGAGAGGTTACCATACCGTGATGCAGTTGGTAAGGATACTCTCGATGGTGCAGCGGTAGAAGTTCACCAGAATCTGGGGAGACAGGTGGACCTTCTTAAGTCTCCTCAGGAACAAGAGACGCTGGTGAGCCTTCTTGATCAGTGTGAGTCTTCTTGATCAGAGTTTAGTTTATAAAATTGTGAGATTATGCCTTAATTGTGAGATTCTAACTTTATTTATTCTTTGTTCATAAGCAAAGAAGGTTTATATGAAATCAGCAGTGGACCAACAGGAGTTTCCAGGTAGGAAATGAAGATTTTTCAGCTGTTCTATGCATTAAACAGAAAGGTAGAATAAAATATTTTGTTGATTTAATTAATTTGCCTATTTTGTGTCCAGGACAATGTAGTATAAGAAACATTTGGAACTTGTGATTGTAATACTGATTTATAACCTCAATTTTTAAGTTAATACTTAAGCCCAGTGCTTCTGAACACAACCTTTCTAAAAGGAGTCATTGCCCATTGTGAACTTTGGTGAGTTGTAGCTTAGGCACACAAAAGCCACTGTTATGCTGCCAATTTGGCAACAAGATCTTGTGTTGCACGATATTCATGCACACAACTACACCAACTTTAATTGTCATGGGTTAAGGCAGTAGTTATATTTTCCCCTGTAAAGTTTCTAGTGATCAGCATCTACTTCTCTGTGTCATTATTTTCTGAAATTGTCCTTATGGGCAGATTATTTTTCCAAAACTGTCTCTTATTTCGGGCTTCTTAATAAAATTCTCCTCAATGTTTCTAGAGTTATTTTATATTTTTCTGACCCTTTTATATTAATTGATGAAGGCTCAATTTAATATTTTACTCACATTTTTTGGAACAGGAGATTGGTGAGTTGCTCAGCATTGGTTGCCCATCGCTAATTGCCTTTGAGGAAGAGGTGATTAGCCACTTTCTCAAACCTCTGAAGTCCTTTTGGACAGGGTATTCATATAACATTAGGAAAGGAATTCCAGGATTTAGATCCAAAGATTCTGAAAGAATGTTTATCCCCTTAAATGGCCTAGCACGTGATCATCTTTTCAAGGGATAATTATGGATGAGCAATGAACCTTACCAATGATGCTTAAGTCCCCCAAAATAGATAGATAGATAGATAGATAGATAGATAGATAGATAGATAGATAGATAGATAGATAGATAGATAGATAGATAGATAGATAGATAGATAGATAGATAGATAGATAGATAGATAGATAGATAGATAGATAGATAGATAGATAGATAGATAGATAGATAGATGGATAGATACAAAGATAGATAGATGGATGGATAGATACTAAGATAGATAGATGGATGGATAGATACTAAGATAGATAGATGGATGGATAGATACTAAGATAGATGGATAGATACATAGATAGATAGATAGATAGATAGATAGATAGATAGATAGATAGATAGATAGATAGATAGATAGATAGATAGATAGATAGATAGATAGATAGATAGATAGATAGATACAAAAATAGATAGATACAAAAATAGATAGATACAAAAATAGATAGATAGATACAAAGAAAATGAAAACACTGCACCAAAGGATATAAACATTTCAATCTACAAATGTCTAGGCCTTGCAAGCCAGACAGGGAAAACATCACTGTTGTGTTTTGTCATTTTTACTTTCCTATTTTTTGTTTTCAGACTTCATCTGAAACCTGCTTTCATTGACCCAAAAGAAGCTGATTGGATGTTTGAACAATTGTACAGGGAAATACCTTGGCAGCAAAAATCTAACATTGGACCGGGTTGGTTTTATCTTAGAATATAATCTTAGTGTCTCAAATGTACAAAATATAGAGGTTTAGACACAAGGAACTGCATATGCTGGTTCACAAAAAATAAAATATGGAGATTTGTTTAGTTTCATTGGTTTCTTTCCCATGCAAGTGAAATGTGTCCACGTTTTCAATAACACCAATTCTAAATCACTCACTTGAAGCTGTGAATGATGTGGGAATTTCACTTTTCATCACCTTGGTTCGCCATTGCAGAATTCACTACTCCCTATCATTAATGGAACATGGCATCTTAAATCTCCAGCCCCCTCACCATGCTATGCTACTTGATTTTCCCTGCTGAGATTTAATTAATTGAAGAACCATTTATTGTTTTTAGCAATCACTGTCCCATAAGAGAGCAATCTTACTTTGTGTAACAGTAATTGAAATTCAAATAGATTGTGTTCTGATATTCTAAAATAACTCTGTTTTTCTGTGAACTCTGCTTCTCTGCCTACATTTGCAGCCTTACTTGCTGAGTATTTCCTGCATTTTCTGCGTCTTGTATTGTTTTCTTTACCAAATGCCCTTGGCTTCAGAAAGCCAGAGCTCATTTTAAATGAACTGATGGCTCTATATTTGATGGAACGTTGGCTCAATTTCCATCTTCAGGTGTAATCCATTCCTAAATTTTATACGTTAAATGTTAATTGTAGTGTCTTCAATTACTTTTTCGCAGGAGCTGTTTTGTATCTTTTTTATTCTTTAGGGCAAAGATTGTATTTTTAACCCTATTCTTTTCCTTGGTAAGTGATTTGCTTTAACATTATTTGTCGATTATGGGAATGGTAACATCTAACTCTCCAGTTGACTTATTCACTTGCCTTGTGGCAAATGACTCAAAACATGAAGAGCTGTAATCCGACACGTGAAGTAATTTTGTTTGTAAACCCGCATCCCGTCACTCAGTGGCATTGATGTCCAATGATGCTTTCCTACCAAGCAATCTTGTGCATTTATGGAGAAGAATTCACTTTCATTGGTTGCTCATGTTCTTTTTCACCAGATTTAATAATTTATTTCATTTGCCAGACTTCCTCTGCCTATTATAAAGAGTTGTAATGAATTGTAGTGGGAACTGTCTGTGTTGGATCCCAAGATGAAGGGTGAATGAACTTTGTATGTGAGCACATCTTAATGCATTTATCCAATGGCTCTGAGCAATGATACCCTTCAAGATTATTCAATATTTACACATCCTAATGAGTTGAAATTCCAGATCTTAGGATTTTCTTCCATGTACAAACAAATAAACATTCAACAAATCTGAATAATTTAATTACCAGTTTGTAGAAGGGTCCTGACTCGAGATGCAACATATCCATGTTCTCCAGAGATGCTGCCTGACCGGCTGAGTTACTCCAGCACTTTGTGTCTTCTTTTGTAAAACAGCTTCTGCATTCCTTGTTTCTGAATAATTTGCCATGGATTTAGAAAAAATAGAATGAGGCTGGCCCTCATCCTTTTCACTTTGTTTGATATTTCTCTATCCAAAATTTTGAATGAGCAAAATAATGTCCAATTCTGTTAGGTACTTTTAAATTAATATGTTAATACTATTACTGTATAACATTGGCATTAATAAGATCAGCCCAAAGCAGTTTTATGTCTTGTACAGTTAACTGGTGTGAACTTCCCTTTTATAAATATATGTTCTGATTTTTGTTTTGAAGCAGGGTTGTATTATACGATATAACAATGTTCCATGAAACAAGCTTAACATTGTGTGCTGCTGTCATCATTCTGGAAGTGCTCAGTGAATAATTTTAGTTGTCGCAGCATTTTAAAGAAAGCACTGCATAATGTTCCTTTCAATGTAAAGCATGGGTAAACTGTCCTAAAGAATGCAATGTTGTGAGAGAGGGTTACACAAAAAGCTGGAGAAACTCAGCGGGTGCAGCAGCATCTAAGGAGCGAAGGAGATAGGCGACGTTTCGGGTCGAGGCCCTTCTTCAGACAACATTCTTCAAATGTTTTGAGAGAGTACTGCTGGATTGGTTGTTGGAATTACATGTATTTGAAAAGTGTCCTGATCCTGATGTTTTCAAACAACTGCAATATGATTTTTACTGGTATACATGCTGTTTTGTTTAATATTTCAATATTACTTAAAGGGACCTTAATTGAGTTTATGGCTGCTATCATGAGCCTTGTAATATCACTGTTTTGATATTGCAACTGAACTATAGCCTTTCCTCATAAAACATCCATAACTTTTGCAATCTGTAGTTGTTTACTGTGTAGGAAAGAGCTGCAGATGCTGATTTAAATCGAAGAAAGACACAAAATACTGGAGTATCTCCAGTAACAGTATAACAATCTCCAATAACAGTAGTTTGCTGTGTATTTGATTAAGAATTGTTGCTGTTTTCCCCAATTAAGCTTTGCTTGATGTTACAAGTATCCTTTTCAGAACAAATACATGGATTATTCATCCATATTATCCATGAATTATTCATTCAGAAGGACATGAGTCTCATTTTCAACATTAAATCTTTGTAGATGGATCATACAAGGAACCAAGACTCACATCTTGGTATGGAGATCTCCCCTACACATACTCCAACTCAACAATGAAATCAAACCCTCATGTACGTTATTTCACCCTCTTTAAAAAAAACAAAAAACAATTTGTAATACTGTCTTTGAACATGTCAGAACATTTTTCATGGATGATTTTATAATAAGCTATTATGTTCCATTTAGTGGCATCCTCTGTTGTCTATGCTAAAGGATCTAATTGCGGAGGTAACTGGATACACCTTTAATTCTCTTCTTTGCAATCTGTACCGACATTGTAAGGACAGCATTGATTGGCACAGTGATGATGAGCCATCGTTGGGAAAAGACCCAGTTATTGCATCCCTCAGCTATGGAGAAACCAGGAACTTTGAAATGAGAAAAAAACTACCTCCAGTAAGTACACATTTAAAGACAAATAATTTGCTTTACAGACACAATATGACATTAGAATTGTATGTTATTTGTTTCAGCAAAATGTTTTCTTAATATGGCTGTAGTAAAATCACAGAATTTCCTTGTAATTTATAATAATATTTAGAGAATATAGATTATAGGAATATATAGTTGATCCAACTGTTTTAAAGAAAAGTTGCTCTTGCTCACATAATGCCGAAACAAATACAAATTTAAAAAATGTCATTAAAAGTAGGTGAATTATACATGAGTGAAGAATAATAGTTAATAAAATAGAAAACATTTGATGTATGATTTGTTTGCTTGGCAAATGTCTCAGAAAATTAGGATTAATAATTGAACAGTGGATTATCACTATATTACAGAACCATACGTGTTGTAGTTTAGTAATAATACTGATGTATATCCAGTGGCATTATTCAAAGTGAGTCAGAGGGTGTGCTTTACCTGCGAGTGAGTGATTAGATTTGAGAATGCAAAAATAGTACAAAATGGTAAAAATTTGATAAGTTTGTGACCAATTGGGGGGGTGGGGGGAGAGGTGTCGGCTCTCAGGGGAGAGTTGCAGCAGTAGGCAGGTCTTTGGCACAACATAGAAACATAGAAAACAGGTGCAGGAGTAGGCCATTCGGCCCTTCGAGCCTGCACCGCCATTCAATGTGATCATGGCTGATCATCCAACTCAGTATCCCGTACCTGCCTTCTCTCCATACCCCCTGATCCCTTTAGCCACAAGTGCCACATCTAACGCCCTCTTAAATATAGCCAATGAACTGGCCTCAACTACCTTCTGTGGCAGAGAATTCCAGAGACTCACCACTCTCTGTGTAAAGAATGTTTTCCTCATTTCGGTCCTAAAGGAATTCCCCCTTATCCTTAGACTGTGACCCCTTGTTCTGGACTCCCCCAACATCGGGAACAATCTTCCACCATCTAGCTTGTCCAACCCCTTAAGAATTTTGTAAGTTTCTATAAGATCCCCCCTCAATCTTCTAAATTCCAGCGAGTACAAGCCGAGTCTATCCAATCTTTCCTCATATGAAAGTCCTGACATCCCAGGAATCAGTCTGGTGAATCTTCTCTGTACCCCCTCTATGGCAAGGATGTCTTTCCTCAGATTTGGAGACCAAAACTGTACGCAATACTCCAGGTGTGGCCTCACCAAAACCCTGTACAACTGCAGTAGAACCTCCCTGCTCCTATACTCAAATCCTTTCGCTATGAATGCTAACATACCATTTGCTTTCTTCACTGCCTGCTGCACCTGCATGCCTACTTTCAATGACTGGTGTACCATGACACCCAGGTCTCGTTGCATCTCCCCCTTTCCTAATCTGCCACCATTCAGATAATAGTCT
The DNA here is from genome assembly GCA_963514005.1 of Raja brachyura. The sequence goes on along the minus strand of OY740798.1, from coordinate 15,783,027 downwards.
ACCCTCATGTTTTTGCCACCAAAGTGGATAACCTCACATTTATCCACATTATACTGCATCTGCCATGCATCTGCCCATTCACTCAGCCTATCCAAATCACCCTGCAGCCTCCAAGCATGCTCCTCACACCTAACACTACCCCCCAGCTTAGTGTCATCCGCAAACTTTGAGATGTTGCATTCAATTCCCTCGTCCAAATCATTAATATATATTGTAAATAGCTGGGGTCCCAGCACTGAGCCTTGCGGTATCCCACTAGTCACTGCCTGCCATTCTGAAAAGGACCCGTTTACTCCTACCCTTTGCCTCCTGTCTGCTAGCCAGTTCTCTATCCACATCAATACTGAACCCCCAATACCGTGTGCTTGTGCAACTAGCACTAGCTCTGTGCCTCCCAGGTGCAGGGATGTACACATATGTGTAGGAAGGAACTGCAGATGCTGGTTTAAACCGAAGATAAACCAAAAATGCTGGAGTAATTGAGCGGGACATGCAGCATGTCTGGAGAGACGGTATGGGCTACATTTCGGGTCGAGATCCTTCATATATATGTGTACATGTGTACGTGTGTGTGTACACATGTACCTATGTATGCGTACCAATGGCATACGTAGAGAAAGGAATGAGGTCCTGCTTTATGAATATAGGGAGTTAGGCAGATTTTAATACAGTACCTCAAGGGTTGTAATCTCTGGATTACTCCCGGTCTCATGTGGTAGTCAGGCTAGGAACAGGAGGACAGGGTAGATCAATGTATGAGAGTGATGAAAGTTATCCATGGATCAACTGAGAACATGGGCAAAAGAATGGTGTATTAAATTTAACTCAAACAAGTGCAAAGTGATTCATTTTGAAACGTTAAACCCGAGTAGGACTTTATACAGTAAATGACAAGGCCCGGCGGACTGTTGTAGCACAGAGTGGCCGAGGAGTTGAAGTACATAGTTCCCTAAAAGTGCCAACACAGGTAGACAAGATGGTAAAGAAGACAGATGCCATGCTTGCCTTTATCAGATAAGGCAATGAGTACAAGAGTTGGGATGTCATGTTCCAGCTGCATAGGACATTGGTGAGAGTGGGCTTGGAATATTGTGTGTAGTTCTGGTTGTCATGCGATTGAGAGGATGCAGAAATGATTCACAATAATACTACCAGAAGAGCTTGAGTTAGAAGGAGAGATTGGTTAGTCTGGAATTGTTTGCCCTGGAGTGAAGAATGCGGAGTGGTGATCATATAGAGGTTTATAAAATCATGAAGGGCATTGGTAAATTGGATGGTCAGTCTTTTCCCCAAGGTAAGAGAGTCAAAAAATAGAAGGCATGGATTTAAGGTGAGAGGGGAAAGATTTATAAGAGACCTGAGTGGCAAGTTTTCCACTCACAGGGTGGCAGGTACGTGAAATACGACAAAATTCTTAAGGGTTTGGACAGGCTAGATGCAGGAAGATTGTTCCCGATGTTGGGGAACTCCAGAACAAGGGGTCACAGTTTAAGGATAAGGGGGAAGTCTTTTAGGACCGAGATGAGAAGATCTTTTTTCACACAGAGAGTGGTGAGTCTGTGGAATTCTCTGCCACAAAAGGTAGTTGAGGCCAGTTTGCTCAATTGGCTATTGGCTATATTTAAGAGGGAGCTAGATGTGGCCCTTGTGGCTAAAGGGATCAGGGGGTTTGGAGAGAAGGCAGGTACAGGATACTGAGTTGGATGATCAGCCATGATCATATTGAATGGTGGTGAAGGGCCGAATGGCCTACTCCTGCACCTATTTTCTATAATTTCTATGATTTCTATGAAATGAACTGACAGAGGAAGTAGTAGTGATGGGTATATTTACAATGTTCAAAAAATATTTGACAGGTTCATGGATAGAAAAAGATAAGGGATGAGTTGGGCTGAGGGACCTGTTTCCATGCTGTACTACTGTGTACCTCTATGACTCTAGGATTGAACAAGAGAACCTATTAGTTATTTGAGTTGGATATCATAGAAATCCAATAAAAGTCGCTGCCTCAGATTTAAGATGGGCCAAACGGGAGCGGGTGCTTTCGAGAGGTAAATGATACAAAGTAGAATAAAAGGCATTTGTGTGCACTAATTCAAATTGCATCATGAAATAGATGAAGAAATCATGTTCGGATTTTGCGGCATATTGCAAGAGATAATGGTATTCACCACTGATTTCCGAAAGCAAAGCTGCCCACAAAAATGGGGTGAACTGTGTGGTTTTGAATTCCTTTCTCTGAGGTTAAATACAAATGAAATCTCTCTGGTCATCATGTGAGCTGAACAGTCAGCAAAGTGATCCTTTTCCACCAAAGTGATCCTTTCAGTTCACCAGACTTCCGTCATTCTATTGAAGGAAACTTGAGAGCATTGACACCTATCCTATGATGTACTGAGGATGATTTCTGGATATCCTCATTGCTATTCCTGGAATTGCAGTGTCAAGATGCAACCAGAGTGAACACTGAAAATGTCACCATCATTACACTGATTATGTTTAATTATAAGGGAAATTCAGGATTTAACTCACAAAATACTTTACACAAAAAGTGATTACTAGCTGCTATGGACTTTCAAAAGGTCATCGGAATCGGTAGTTAGAATTCATAAAGAGATACCTGGGTCATATGGGAAAGGCTACAAATGTCTCACAACTCACTACTTTGAGGTTGATTACAGGACACCAAACATTGAGAGATTATCTGAGCTTTGTTTGCTGACAATCCCTCATTTCCAAGATGTTATTATTTTGATGTGATTAGAAAGGGAGCCCCTTTAAGAGGGCCAATACATTTCTGATGACACTGGTTCTTTTTGGGGGAACCATTAAAATAAAATATCACATTTGGCTTTCCATGCTTTTCCTTCTTTTTCTCTTTCTCCTGTTATTGTTGTTCCCTCATTCATCAATTCTTTATTAAAATTCCAAAGTTTGGGAGTGCTTTGCAATCTATCTCATTTTGATATACTGCATCATAACTCTTAAAGCTTTAATGCTGGGATCTCTAAAGTATGCTGTCACTGGATGGCCTGTTTATCAGAAATCATTCTCCCCACAGAGCCATCTTTTTGGCATTTCTTTTGAAATCGATTTTTGTTAATTAACAATTTAAAATGCACTAAAAGCAGGTTTGCTGCGTGAGCTGTTGCCCTTGCATTTATTAGTTATCTTTGTATTGATCTCAAGATGTTATCGCATTTATCAAAAATTGAATTGATTCACATAATCTATATTTGCAGCCCATTTTGAACATCTTAGTAGATCAAAGCTTCAAACGTCTACATTCATGACAAAGGTGCTTTTAAAACAACAAATAAACATGTCGTTTGGTTTAAATAATTGTGGTAGTATTGGCTCCACTAGAAATTGTGTGGGTGGCTCTGACAATACAGGGAAAATCTAACATGGTTCTGATGGTTCCCATGGCAACTGCTTAAATGCCGGCTTAAAGTGTATGTACAGATATCTCTGAAAAGGCTCCAGGATTTAAAGAAATACAAGAATTTGTCGCATCCTGCGGTTAAATCAATTACACCTAATAATGTCTAAGACTTTAAGAATTGCAGCGTAGCGTCTGTTTAGTTTTGCAATACATAGTTATTGATGGAAGGAATGTCCAGAAGTTAGGGGTCCTTAAAATTTGTATTCATAACATTGTGGTTTTACAAGGAACATAATATTCATCGTTGTTAATTGAAGTTGTCTTATAAATCACATGATTTAAGTAACTACGAGCTGGGTTCAAATAAAAGGTCCGCACAGAATTCCTCCATTGGAAAGGAAATGGGAATTTTGCAGCATTGGCTGTTGTATAGGGTTTCCTAAATTGAAGGGGCGGTCAAGGGAACTGCAAACATTTTTGAGACAAATCGCTGATGAAGCACACCCTTGTAATGAATTGACTCCTCTCTCCCGTGTAATCCAAAGTTAGTTATGGTCGTGAGCCATGTGTGCATGACATTTGAAGCTTGCTGCAAGTTTGACCTCCGTTGACTTTCGGGTGCACATCGTGGCAGCGTTTTTCTGAGGGTGAAAGGAGAGGCAATAGTCACATTGAGATCACAATTCAAAATGTCAGGCTGGCTGTAATCAAGCTCATTATTTTTGATGCAAGGTTAAATTAAAGATTAACTTGTCTCTCAGTTATTTGTTCAGGAATAAGTGTGTTTGTAACTGCAAAATCTTAATATTGTTGAATGGCTGAATGTACGGTATGTAGCTGTATCTTTTCTTACTCTCATATGACAGTGGATTGTTTGTTTTGCACTGGAAATATTCCAGATTTGACAATATTTTGCCTCCACCATTCTTTTAAGTTCTCCATTTTATTTGGTTTGTTATTCACATTGCCCTCCATCTCATACTCATTTTCCCTGTGGGTATGAAAGCAATTTGGCCCTAGTTTTGTATTTACTGCTGGAAGGATCTTACATTACGTAATATTAAGTCCTTTAGAGACCGCGGAGAGGGGTGGGGGGTAGAGGCGGAGAGAAGGGGGGAGAAGAGGGGGAGAAGTAGTGGCGACAGTTTTAAGAAGACAGACAACTTTTAATAAAGTTTAGCGGGCATTTGACATTACTAGTTGGTTTACTTAAGGGGCTGTCCCACTTGGGCAACTTAAGCTGCGATTTTAGAAGAGTTTGCCCTGGACTCAAACTCACAGCATGGTCGACACGAGGACCTAGGAGGTCGTATGAGGTGGTTGGAACACTCCTTCATGCTCGAGGGATGTTCCCGCCTACTCGTGGCCTCAGTTAGGTCGTGGAAAATGTTTCAGCATTTTGAAAAAATTTTCGCGAGTACAATTTGGTCGGCATGGGTCTTTTTCACTCGTAGTGCAGTGTTTGGGGTCACTATTTACTTACAGGCAGTTGTGTGCAGCCGTAGGCAATCTCCTTCGCTGACCAGATAATTTTGATTGACTCATTGGAGTTTCATGACCTAGGAAGATCTACCGGTAGGTAAAATGCCCGGTAAATTTATTAAACTTCTTAAAAGTGACTCCACTCCTCCCCCCCTTCTCTCTCCCCTTCTCTCTCTCTCCCTTCTCCGCCCACTCTTACCCCCTCTCCCCCTTCCCCTCCCCTTCTCTCCCTTTCTGTCTCCCTTCTGTCTCCCTTCTCTCCGCACTCCCCCCCCCCCCACCCCCCCATGCTCTCTAAAGGACCTACGGCACTCTGTGGCAGCCATTTACCTTCCTCTTCATCGCGCAGACAGCGCTCCTCAGCTGTCCCTGGCTCCCACCTTCGCGATGTGTGTGTGCGCGCATGTGTGCGCGATCGGTAGATGCAGCTCGCTGTTTCAACGCTGCCGGTCGATCCAGTTCGAGGCTTTCCAGGCGAGTGCCCTCGAGCTTGAAGTTCGAAGGCACTCTTCTGGACTCGTGGATTAGGTCGCCTAAGTGGGACAGGCCCTTTACCTTTTTTTTCCTCAACGAGCTTTACCTTCAACTACCTTCGATTATCTTCGATTACCTACGATAGCATTATGACCCACTACGACCTACCTCGACTAAACCTACGAGTAAAAAAACATACATTTTTTTCATTTGTTTACTCGCGGGCATTTTTCACCTTGCAGAAAAAAACGCCGCGACCTAACTGAGGCCTCGAGTACGCGGGTACTACTCTTGAGCAAGAAGTAGAGTTACAAAGACATAGGACCTCGTGTCGACCATGCTGCGAGTATGAGTGGGGGGGTAAACTCTTCTAAACTCGCGAATTAGGTCGCCGTAGTGGGCTAGGCCCTTAAATCATTTTCAGGGACCAGTCATAAGAAAAATATTAAATTTAACCAGATGGCATATTTCTAGTCAGGTTTTAAGAAACAAATGCTATAGTTCTTGGTGCTCCACTACTATATATCCAATGCAACTTCCCACCTCACAGGGTCTCTGTTCACTAGCTTCACCCTCTGATGCTATACAGTGATGTATGAATCCACTAGTATTGTACCCAATGTAATACAGTGATAGAGTACCCAGCAGGATTATACCTCAATGTTATGTAGTGACATACCTTTGCCCAGCAATACAGTACTCCAGTATTGTACAGACCTACTGCCAGCAGTACTCTGCCCAACTTTCATACCGTAACAAGCTTATACTAACAAAATAAGGGAGAAACCTTATGTGGAGACGTGGTGCATTTGGATTTTTGGTAGGCTTCCAATATGATCCCAGGTTGGAGGATAGTCAGCAAGGTTGGAACTGAGGTTGAAATACTAACATGTTTTTAGAATTGATTGTCAGCAAAAAGAAAAAAGTGAGAATACATGGCTTTCTTAGGTTTACAGGCATTGATCTAGCATCATTGATCAATACAGGACTCCCTCTTCACATTATCAATAATTTATCTGGGCAAACTAAACACCATATTACCCAGTGTGGTGCTGATATGCAACTAGATGAGATTAGAGCGAGCAAAGTGAAAATGCAAAGAAGTTTCAAAGGATATAGACTTCGTGAGTGAGTGGGTAAGAATAAGAAATATAATGTGGAGAAATCTAAAGTAATTCATTTTAGTTTTCTTTAGAAAGACCGTTTTGTTTTAAATGGCATTGGGTAGTGTTGATCGAAGGCACCTGTGTGTATTTGTAACAAATCACTGAGCGCCAACATGCAGGCAAAACGAACAATTAAGAAGGCAAATAATGTTTGCAAGGATTTGTGCAGGAGCAAGGAAGTCTTGCTGCATTTGTATAAGGACTTACTGAGATCGCACGTGGAGTATTCTGGAGTTTTGATCTCCTTGCCATGGAACGGATGCTCTTGCCTCAGAAGGAGTCAGTAAAGGTTCACTGTATTGATGGTGAGCTTGCTGTGAGAGGACACGTTTCGTAGACCAAGATTGTATTCTGTTTAATTGTATTCTCTATACAATTGAATATAATTGCATTCTCTCTAGTTTAAACAACTTCACAGATTGGATGCGGACAGATTGTTTTCCCTGGCTGAGGGGTCACATTTACAGAATGTTTAAGGCTCAGAAGAGGAGAAACTTGGAGCTAAAGCTTGCTACAAAAATGTATTTTGTTAGATTAGTTCTCCAATATTGATTTTACTATGTAGGATTGTTTTGTGATAAGTGGCAACAATAAACTGGACATTATGAGAAGTATTAAAATGTAATTTTGTTATATTAGGATGTCAAAATGCAAGTTATATAAAAATGAATTAAGAAATTGAAGTTCAGTAATTCATTATCTGCAGTTCATACAGCTGTTCTTTTTTAAGGGAATCTTTTCCATCATTAACAACATGTGTTTGGAGTTGATGCACTTATTTTAAATACGTGGATGTCTGTTAAGATTGTACATTTAATGTTATTTCTTACAAAAATGACTTACCAAAGATCTAATCGACAGTCACTCATCTTATGATCTGCACTCTTCATATTTCCTTGGCAGGTCGATGAAATCATGGTAGGCAGAAAAAAAGTTTAGTAATGGTACATTTCATTGCAATGTTTCCAGAATATCTCACATTGAACAGATGGCCCAAAATATTAAACAAGAAGCCCTTTTCATGAAGGAAATTAGGGTAGACCAGTAACAAATTGCACAGGTATTTAACTATGGGCCGGGGGGTGGGGGTAGACTCATGGACAGATCGTACCATAGCTATTACTTGGTTCTGAATTCTCCAAAACTTTTCAAAGGTTAACATTGTTAGACTCCATGTCTCGAGAATTTCATAGAAAATAGATTAGCACAGCACAGGCCATCAGTACACAATGTCTGTGCCAAACATAATGTTGCCAAGTTAATCTGCTCTGACTGCATGTGATCTATGTTCCCCCCCCCACCATATCCATGTTCCTATTTAAAAGCCTCTTAAATGCCACTATCCACTATTGTATCTGCTTCCCCCACTATTCCTGCAGCACATGCCATCCCAGGCATCAAATGCTGTCTGTGTAAAAAAATAAAATTACCCTCCACACATCTACTTTAAGATACTTTAAAATTTCCCCATCTAACAAACCTATGCCCTCAAGTCTTTGACAATTCCACACTGGGAAAGAGATTCTGACTGCCTACCTTATCTATGCCTCTAATAATTTTATATACTCCAAGTCTCAAGTCTCCCCCTTAACCTCTGACACTCTAGAGAAAACAATCCAAGTTGGTCCAACCTCTCCTTGTAGCTAATACCCTCTATTCTTGGCAGCATCCTGGTAATCATCTGCGCACTCTCCATAGCCTCCACGTCCTGTAATGGGACAACCAGAACTGCAATCAATACTCCACATGGGATCTAACCAAAGTTTTATAAAGCTGCAACATGACCTCCTGACTGAAAATTGAAGATTAATTTCCTGAATACTGCTGTGGTTAATCCAGGGGAAAAATTATAGCGGCTCAGGAAAATAACTATTTTCTCTATGTCATTTCATGTGCATTTGAGTATTTCATGTATTTAAAAAATGATACTTGAGATAAAGAACTGTTTGACTAGGGTATGATGAAGTCTCGAGGTAACCCGAATTGATGACCTATTACACTCAAAAGTAACATGTCCTCTGAAAATATCAGGAATAATTACAAGATTCTTAAATTGTTTCATCGTCTTTCTATTGCTTCATCCAGGAAGAGAAAGGTGATTATACCTATGCCGAAAGAATTCGTATCCCATTAAACCATGGGTGTCTGTTGGTAATGGAAGGGAAGACCCAGAAGGATTGGCAGGTGAGGTCCTCTAAGTCCAACAGCATATATTGCGGTGCAGGATATTTCTTAAATACATATTCTTTCTTTATCTTGACTCAAATCATTTTCCTCCACACAAAGACAAATATATTTCGTAGTTTTACTTTTATCTGAAGAGAAGGGCAAATGGTTGTTGGTAGAGACAATTAAAGAAAGAAGAAATTGTGCATCCTAATGATCTCAGGATGCACAGATGAAATGAAATTTTAATTATAGGAATAGATGCTTTTTTTTAAATAGGAAATATTATGCACATCTATTTTGTACATAGCCAATCTCATGTATGGTAAAGCCAACCATGACTGAGAAGGAATGAGCTTCCTGATTCAGCTTTATCTCACCTGTATTCGCAATTTTCAATACATCAGCTTAACACTGTAATTGGCCTTAAAGGTCAATGACAGGTCATGTGCGACTCGTATAGAGAAAAACTGGATGAAGGAAAATGAGGAAAGAAAGGAACTGCAGAAACTGGTTTACACAGTGCTGGAGTAACTCAGCGGCTCAGGCACCATCTCTGGAGAACATGTATAGGTGACTTCTCGGGTCAGGACATTTCTCCAGAATTCCTACAGCTCCTCAGAACATGATTTGTTGCACTGCTTGCAAAGTACAATTACTAGCATGGAAGGAGGTTGGTTTAGCCCATGAAGGGTGTGCCAATTCTGCAAGAGTAATCCAACTTTTCCTAGGCTCTGCCGTTTCTTTCCCTTCTAAGCAATTATCCGCTTCCCCTTTGAATGCACAATTGAACATACCTCCACAGCCCCATCCCTGGCCGTGCATTTCACATTCTAACTTCTTGCTGCAGAAAGTGTTTCCATCTGTCACTTCGATTCTTTTGGAGGTGACCTTCAGTGCTCACCTCTGCAGGTGGGAACAGTTTGGCTCTGTTTAGACCCTTATGGTTTTAAATATATCAATCATAGCCCCTTGCAACCTCATGTTCCAAGAAGAACTCCACCCAACTTCTACAGTCTCTCCACATTTGAAATACAGCAAATCTTTCCATCATGTCCTCTCTATCAGTTATGAGCCCATATCCATCTTTCTCAATGCATCTTTTGTTCAATGCTATATATTGTGCCTGCCTCACTTTCCCCATCTCCACCTCCACCGTCAAATCGATTTACCCACCCCCATGCAACAGCTCTGGTAAAAGCTCCTTTGAAATGAAACTCATCTGGCCAGCATAAGTCCAATTTCCCCAGAATTCTTAACAATTGTCTGTATCCAGAATCTAAAGCCATTCTTCGAACCATGCTGTTCATGTGGGCTATCCTGTTTATTGTTTCACATGGCAGCGAGTCATTTGGAGATTGCCATCTGTACAAACATGGTTAAACTCTAGTAATTCCTTAAAATCTGCTTGCAAGATCTCATTCCTTTCTCTTGGTTGTCAGTATCAATGTGGACCAGAACATATAGCTGCACATTCTCCTGCTTCAGAATGTTCTGCAGCCATTATTGATGGCTTTGGATCTGGCATGTGGTAGATAACATATCATTCGGTAGTGTTGTCTTTGACCAGGTAAATGGCTGCCTTTAGATGTTTTGGTGTTGAAGAAATCGAGGAAAAAGAGGTTAGTGCGGGTAGTGGCACTTTTGGTAAAAGATCAGCTGTGAACCTGATGACTAGCGAAGCAGGTAACAGGAAATGAAAGACCTATTCCTGATTCAGTTGCTTAAGTAAATAGGCCAGCTTTCCTTACCATGGAACCCCCATAACTCTTGCAGTTTTGGTCTTTCTCCTCGCCTCCCATGAAGAAGAACCACTCTTCTGTGATCTCCTCATCTACAGGCACATGTCTTTCCCCTTGGCATGCACACTTTGAAGTGTTGGGCAACCATCTCCTGTAATCTGCCTTCCAACAAAGTGAATCATTATTCATTGTAACCCTCCCCACACCTGGTAATGGATTCAGTTTTCCAACATCAAAATAATTATATTTAGTTTGACTAAATATAATTTTAGAATGTAATAATCTTGTATGTGTTACTAAGACTTTCTAAAACATTTTTGATTATTTGAGTTAACAGAAGTACAATTAATTTAATCTTTACTAAAATGCATTGAAATGATGTTAAAATGGTTGATTAATATTATAGTTTTGAAGAACGACGCAAAATGCTGGAGTAACTCAGTGGGTCAGGCAGCATCTCTGGGGAAAAGAAATGTGACTTTTCGGGTTGAGACCCTTCTTTAGACCCGAAAGGCCACCTATTCCTTTTCTCCAGAAATGCTGCCTCACCCTCTGAATTACTCCGGCAGTTTGTGTCTATTTTTGGTGTAAACAAGCATATGCAGTTCCTTCCTACACATTGTTCTGAAGGATATTTAAAGTCTAACAATATGCCTCTCATAACAGTTGATGTCAATGGCTGGCTGGAATGCAACATTTTCAAGGGAATGTGATTAAGTAAACAATTCAAACTACCCTGTGTATGCTCGGCACAAATAAAGTGATATTAAATCTCCAACTCAATTATTCATCTTCACAGTTAAAAAAACAATAACTTTCCTTTATATTCAGACTGCCAATTAATTGCAGTTAACCATTGTGATTAATGCATTGATTTTCTTCAGATTCGTATTTTAGCGTCAATCAAATGCATAAATTACACTGAGAATATCTTTAAAGTCCTTCAATAAAATTTGTGATTCAGCTTTTTGCATATGCCAAGGATGGCAATGTGCAGTGACGCTGTCTTCACAGATCCTGAGGGCAAATGCAAAGTGTCTCTCATTTGCTCCTGGGGCCCCACCAGATAAGCTGCTCTAAAAATCTGCATTCACAGTCTGCAGGGTAACGTACTGCGCTGATTAAAACTAAGATTAAACATACTAAATTGTCATATTAATCACAATTAATTTTTAATTGCACACCCGCCAAAATGTATACGACAATATTAACACAGGAAAGTAATCCAGTATGCTTCAGAGAGCACAATTAGACAACATTTGATTCAAGTCATTTAACATATGAGGACTGTTGACTAAAAACCTGTTTGAAAAAGTAGATTGTATTGTGGGTTATAAAGGAGGGGTGAGAGTCAGAGATTTGGGGAAATTCCGGAAGTTGGGAGTGCGGTTCTGCGACGAGAGTGAGAAAGAAACCAGACTAGAATGAGAGAGAGAAATTTAGAATGTAAGAGATAGAAGCAGGAATAAGCTGAAAATAGACACAAAAAGCAAGAGTAACTCAGCGGGTTGGACAGCATCTCTGGAGATAAGTAATAGGTGATGTTTGGTGTTGAGATCCGAAACGTCACCTATTCCTTTTCTCTAGAGATGCTGTTTGACCCGCTGAGTTGCTCCAGCTTTTTGTCTATCTTTGGTTTCTTCCAGGTGTTCTGGTTTCCTACCACATCCCAGAGACATGTAGGCTTGTAGGTTAATTGGCTGTTGTAAATTGCCCTGAGTGTTTAGGGAGTGGACGGGAAAGTGGAATAACATAGAACTAGTGTGAACGAGTGATCGATGCTTGGTGGGGACTTGCTGGGCGGTTCCATTCTGTGTCTTTTAATCAATTTGGTGTCACTTTCCTGCCTGATCCAAATTGATTCTTTAATATCCAAAGATCTACAGATTTACCTAAAAATTGGAAGAAGCAAATAATTGAAGAGATGTGAGATTTTCTTGGCAGCTAGAGCTGATTGAAGTCAGGGAGCAGTTAGGTGATGCGCAATTAAAACGTGAGGGTTAGAATACAGGCATTTTAGATCACCTGAGGATTGTGTACACCAACCCCAAAGCTTTAGGAAAAAAGGAACCTTGAGGTGCTAAGGGCAGAGAATTCCATAAGCAAACAGGTAGAGTATGATCAAGTTGCAACAATGGAAGAAGGTAGTCTTTGAGAGGAAGGTGAGAGAATGGCGAGCAGATCGAGAACGTATGGGTTTAATAGAAAAGGTTAATATAAATGCAAGTAGTTTTTTAAAGTCAAGAGCCAAAGTCTAGGCATTTGCGAGTGCAATGGGCAATTATAAATAACTTGGAAGCGAGTATAAGGAAGAATATTTTCTCCAAGTGCTAAATGTAGGAAAAATTGAGATTGAGGGGGATATGAGGAATGAGTTACATGCAGCTCACGTAAGTAATAGGGAAGCAATAGAAATGTTGTTATGACAGAGTGGGTAAGTCCAAGTGGATTTATTTGAAAGGAGAAGTTAATGACAGAGGATGAAGGCAGTAGAATCATTGAAGGGGACTACTTGAATTAAGGTGGAAAGTAAAATCAGAAAGGAGAAGACATTTCCTTGGGAGGACTGAATAGTAATTCAAAAGTAAATAGAGCTGTTATTAGAAAAGAATATAGAAAATAAAGGATCTTAACCACAACGGTATTAATATTTGAATATATTTTATCATTATTTTCAGCATCGAGTGCCAAAAGAATACCATGATAGAAATCCGCGAATAAACCTGACATTTAGAACAGTTTATCCCGAGGCAAGATTAAACTGAAGATAACACGTGAAAATCTGCAGCAGAACTGTGTGAAAATAAACGAAAGAACCAGAGACGTTGTCTGTTAATGTTTACAATTCTAAGATATTGAACTTATTTATTAAAGAATTCTAGAAAGTTTCATTATTGCAAGTTTTGGAAAAATGTAGTTTGAATACTAAATTGGTAGCTAATTGGAAGTTATTTCTAAACTATGTAAACGCATTTTTTAGTTTCGAAAAAAAATTATTTCAAAATGTGATTGCATACTAATCTGGAAAGTTACAGAGAGAATTGTGTCAATGAGTGCTTGGATCCGATCAATATTCACTGAAGGCTTAGATGTTTGTTTGAAAGTCAGTTGCATTTTACATTTATTCGTGTACTTTACTACTATCTCCCTCCATCTTAGCTTTAAAAATGTTTTTGTTAAATAAATAAAAAATGAGCAACAGTGAGAAAGGAATAATTTTGGTGTTAGAAAACAAACTTGATTTATTATTTGTAAAAATAGTTTCTTAAAAATTATGCATTATAAGTTTGAAAACGTGTTTAACTCTTGAGTTAATTGTCCAGAAAAGGTCATTATAATGAAAGCATAGTCTTCAAATGGGATAGAATTAATGATACCAAGCAGCGCAATATGCACATTCTAAATAAATGGATTATGCTAATCCAAACTGTGATCTGACTTTTTACTACAACTTGATGCAGTGAACATTTATTCATCATTTATTCTTCAATTACTTCCGTTTTCCAGGCCCCCACTCCCTCATCTTTACTATGGATGTCCAGCCACTCTATACTATCCCCCATCAAAAGGTCTTAAAGTCCTCCGTTTCGTCCTCGACCGCAGAACCAGCCAATTTCCCTCTACCAACACTCTCCACTGCCCAGCAGTGCTGGTCTTTACTCTTAACAACATCTCCTTCGACTCCTCACACTTCCTCCAAATCCAAGGCGTAGCCATGGGCCCCAGCTATGCCTGCCTTTTTGTAGGGTACGCCAAACAATCCCTGTTCCAGGCGTACACTGGCCCTATCCCCGAACTCCATCTCCGTTACAGTAACAACTGCATCGGGACTACCTCCTGCACCCATGCAGAACTCACAGACTTCATTAACTTCACTACTAATTGCCATCCTGCCCTCAAGTTCACCTGGACCATCTCCGGCATCTCCCTACCGTTTCTTGATCTCACCATCTCAATCACAGGAGATAGACTATGGACTGACATCTATTATAAACCCATTGCCTCCCCCAGCTATCTAGACTACAATTCCTCCCACCCTGCCTCCTGCAAAGACTCTAACCCCTTCTCCCAATTCCTCCGTCTATGCCCAAGATGAGGTATTCCATACCAGATGTCCTGAAATGTCCTCATTCCTTTGCGAAGGGGGGTTCCCCTCTTCCGTCATCGATGAGGACCTCACAAGGGTCTCCGTGATATCCGCCAGCTCTGCTCTTGCTCCCCCTCTCCCCAGTCGTAACTAGAGTCCCCTTGGTCCTCACCTTTCACCCCATCATCTGTCGCATGCAGCACGTAATCCTCCACCATTTTTGCCATCCCCAATGGGATCCCACAACAGCCACATCTTCCCATCTCCACCCCTTTCCGCTTTCTGCAGAGACCATTCCCTCCACAACTCCCTGGTTAACTCGTCCCTTTCCACCCAAACCAACCCCTCCCAAGGTACTTTCCTTTCAACCGCAGGAGGTGCAGCACCTGTCCCTATACCTCACCCTCTCGAGTCCGTCCAAGGACCCCGACATCTGTTCAGGTGAGGCAGAGGTTCACTTGCACCTCCTCCAACCTCATCTACTGTATCCACTGTTCCAAGTGTGACCAAGCACAGGCTCAGCGATCATTTCACTGAACACCTACGCTCAGTCCACCTAAACCTACCTGATCTCCCAGTTGCTAAATATTTTAATTCCCCTTCCCATTCCCATACTGACCTTTCTGTCCTGGGCCTGCTCCACTGTCAGATTGAGGCCCAGCACAAGTTGGAAGAAAAGTGCCTCATATTTTGCTTTGGCAGTTTGCACCACAGCGGCATGAATATTGACCTCTAACTTCAAGTAACTTGCTTTTCCCCTTTCTCCAATCCTCCCCCTTCCCAGTTCTCCGACCAGTCTGACTGTCCCCGTGATTGTATTTAATCTCGGTATGCTTTGTTGTCACCTTCTCCGAGCTAACAATGATCTATTCTACATTTTCCTGGATCCCCATCTCCTTTGATGTCTCGTTTTCACAACTTGCCCTTCCTTATCTCTCTCCCTCTCCTTATTCCCTCTGCCCTGCCTCGCAGTCGGAAGAAGGAAGAAGTCTATCTTCGGTGCAAACCAGCATCTGCAGTTCCTTCCTACACACTTGTTCATCAGTGTTCCAGAGGCATGCTCATCATTGCAAGACAATTATTTCAAACAATGTTATTTGTTTCTATGCTATTTGCCGATCTAAACAAAGCTGATGATAGTCACAAAATGCTGGAGTAACTCAGCGGGACAGGCAGCATCTCTGGGTAGAAGGAATGAATGATGTTTCAGGCCGACCTTCTTCAGGCCTTAGGTGTAAACCAGCATCTGCAGTTCCTTCCTGTGGCTACAAAACGCCCATATTTGGCAAATGGTATTTTTGTAAAGTATTGCGACTTAATAGACATTGTTGATAAAATTGAGTGTTCACTTTTAACTTTGATGCTTTGGATTTCTATAAAGATTAGCATTGGAAGATCATTTACTTGTTGTGTACCCATATCAATGACACTGACCACCATGTTTCATTGCTGGAATATTGAGTATACAGCCCTGTTTTTCTTGTACTGTTGAAGTTTGGGAATCAGAGTTATTGAATGCAGAATGGTTATAACATGGAACCTTTGGGCCTCTCCCCTCACATGCCACACTGATCAACACCTCCTTCCTTCTTGCTTCTGTTCTCTCCCCGTGGTCATTTGCCTCCATCCTGCCCTGGGGCCACGATTCTGGCAGGTATTACCTTCCTTTCCCACCACTCACCTTCCCTCCAACATGATCCCTAATTGTGTGGCCACCAGCCTTTCTTCCCCCATAGCTGTATTCCTACTAAACCAGAACCGTCAATGTCCCACATGGCACATCGCCCACAACGGGGAAATTGCAATCCCCACTCGATCATTGCTGAAATCTGTAGCAGTACCCCACAGCCAAAATGGTCAAAGCATTCCATTGCAACGCTATCTGGCATAGCCTTTTGAATCATCCAGAATTTCTAATCAAGACACAAAGTGCTGGAGTAACTCAGCATATCTTGCAGCATCTGTGGAGGACATGAATAGCAACAATTTGGATTGGGATCCATCCTGACCAGATTTGGACTGGGATCCATCTTGTCTACTCTTGTCCTCCGGAGATGCTGCCTGACCTTCAGAGTTACTCCAGAGTTTTGTCTTTATTTGTAAACTAGCATCTGCAGTTCCTTGTACGTACAGAATTCCTAAGCAATTATCTTTATCCCGTGCCTAAAGCCATCATTGATGGGCTGATAGAACATCCGATCATTAGAGGTGAGGAACGTCATTCAATCTCTTCTGCTCCCAGAATAACTACAGAGTCACCCATTTACATTTCCAATTGGTTCATAGTGCTTCAAGGACCAAGGGTCTAGTTGTGGCAGCGGCTACAATTTCTTCCCATCGAATAATCTCACCTTGAAATGCAGGTTCCTATGCTGGTGTTATCACTTACATCTGTCACATGTTATTTTTGATTCAGTATGTTGATTTTATTATTCTCAAGGTCATCTTCCTGAACAGTCTAGTGTTCAGATTGGGTTAAGATTTGTAATTGGTTATGAACTGAATTAACAGCCTCATCCATGGCACTGTGGAAAGGTGCTGAGCTCTCGAAGAATAAAGAGCAATAGAAATTAGGATGGTCAGAGCTAGTCATTTTCAAACCCTTTCATTACGGACAGTTTCAAAATGAAAGTATTGTTATGTTGTGAGCATCTTTTAAGATGCAGTGATCTACAGTGGAAATAGATGTCGGTAAATGTTCCCATTTGAAGACTGTTGAAGTAATAACATTTGCCTTGGAAACAGACTAGAATCGTTTTCTTACTCCGTAAATGTATGCATAAAACTAGGCTTTAACTACACACGTCAAATTAAGATGCATTTTTATGATATAATGTGGTGATTCCACCCTTTTTATAGAAATGTTGTATTTGATGGATTAGTGAAATTATAGTAATGGGATGCATTTGCAACAGGAAAAGGCAAAGTACCTATTTTGGCAGATTCAAGATCTCAGCAGGAGTATTGAAAACACTGCTTCAGTGGAGAGACACATCATTATCAACAATTCCTCGCAATTTGGCAACAGGTTATTTGGCAACAGGTTCTTTTCCAAGCTTGAAGCTTTTTGTAAATTTAAAAAAAGATGAAGCTTACAAAGCACCTGTCACACCACCTGGATGCTTCAAACACATTGAATTGGTGCATAACATGGTGCCAAAGCCCCAATAATAACAACTGTCCAGTCACTCTAATTCTGGGGAGTTGAAGGAGTGAAGAATTATGCACAAGGTATCAAGAAAAAACGTACAGCTCTTTGTTCCAAAGTATCTTTGTTAAAGTCTCATTCAAGAGAATACTGTATTACTGCCAGCACCCCGCATTAGTTTTGCACCATAGTGCAATGCAATTGCCAAATCCAATACCACATTAAATTAAGTACAATTTACAGAGTAAGATTCTGATCTAAAATAACCTTGTGATTATCAATAACCGGTTATGTTTTTGTTTGATTTTTACACGGTGATGTCTGATGATGATAATAACAAAAGTCTAAATCTCTGCTTTAATTTCCTTACTTTTTTTTCAAGATACTGACAAAAATGAGGTTCTCTCAAGATCCGCATTTCTTTTCATATTGTTTATATATTGCCCACTATCAACCTGAATGCAGATAATTTGGTTTTAATTCTGATATATTTTATTTTTAAGTGTGTTACTGTCTATTTATTATGATGGAGGCATGTAGACCATTGTCCACATCAGCTCTCAGGAGGGTAACCTCATTACTCCAATTTCCCTTGCAATTTATTCTCCCATACATGCCCATTATCTCCCCTTTGATTGTCTTTTGTCCTTTACCTACACCATGGAGTAATTTACAGCAGCCAATAAACCAACCAGCAGATCTTTGTGATGTTTGAGGAAACCAGAATGCCCAGAAGATATCAGTCACAAAGAATGTGCACATCCCACCTAGATGGCACTGAGATCAGGACCTTCATTAATATTAACTGGTAACGCTGCAAATTCAGACAATTACTTAACAAGGTTTTTTTGTCCCCTAAGATCTGTGAAATCATACGTTAGAAGCCAAGCGGATTGATAACTGCAATGTAATAAATATATTAGGAAATGTTACGTGTAACTAGCTCCAGTTGTTCACCATAGTGATTAATAGTTGGCTGGATCATCCCCAACAATTTTAAACTTAATTTTAGAGGCTGACGTTGTAAGTTTACCATCTACACTCGGATATTGGCATCAGCATGGGTGTTCTGTCTCCCGGAAAGATTTTGAAAGGTTGACTGGGTAAATTGCCACATATTGTAGGATTGTGACCTGCTGCTCGTTGAGAGTTGAGGTTGTGCAGAGATATCTGCTTTCTTGATTCAACCCAAAATGATAAAATTTGACCAGAGCAAATTGAATTAAAAGGAAAAATAATTAGATATTTATTCAGTACTTTAACTGTGTGCTAAAATAAGTGTACAGCATTTTAACTAGGTATTTTGGTGGTGAGGGAAGGCAGCAAAATACTATGAGATAGACCATTACTCTGCACAAATTCCATGTGTACCAATGCTGTGCACCATTAAAATTACAGCTTCACTGGTCAATCTTAAACATGATACCAAATGAATTTAAAAAACTGAAAAAAGTATTTACTTTAATGGAGACCAAAAGTTAGCCCTTGAAAGAAAGTTAAGGAACATACAAGAATCTAATTAATGAATAAATATACCAATAAATGTCCACTTTTCCAGAATTTGATTAGGATTGAAAACTGAAGCCAATGTCTGGATTTTATATTGGTTTACACGTGATCATTTTTAGGAAATGACATTCTCACTAGATGGATTGTTCCATTATTTAATTAACTGCATTTAAATGTTACCATTTTATTCGTTTGCAAGCACGACGCTTTATTTTCTCCTACAGCAGCTGTTCAGCTTTTAAAGGCAGATTAGCAGAATGAACGAGCTTCATGAGAATCATCTTCCCAGATCAGTAAAATGCGGCAAGTTAAATTTTACACTTGGCTGAGAGTTAACATCTGTAAATGTAAAATTGGACCTTTTAGTTGCAGTTCTGATATTTTTACAGTATAGCTACTGCCTTTTCTAATGCTCCCACTGTAGCCAACTTTCAAGATACTTTAGGTGTTTTATATATATATATATATATATATATATATATATATATATATATATATATATCATCTTGCTATATAGACCAACATTTTATGTAGAATAGCAACAAGTCATTTTATGTAGAATATTTGTGTGACCACATTTGGAATATTGTTTATAAGATATCCCTATCTTAAGAAGGGTATATGTGCTGGGTGTGTGCAGTGAAGATTCACCAGAATGATTCATACAAATGTAGACATTAGGAATAGCATTGGACCATTCATTGTTTTGAATCTACTTTGCTATCAAATAAGATCTTGGCCTATTTGATTTTAACTTCAACTTTTCACTCCTGCTCATTCCCAGTAACCTTCTGGAATATGTGACCACCTATTTGTGAAAAGTGACCCCTAATTCTAGATTTTTGCACAAAAGGAAACAATCATTTTATTATCAAATCCCATCTCAATGCAGAACTTAAAATCTAGCACAGACCACTCTCTAGTTTGCTCCAGAATGTGTTGGTCTCAGAAACACATTCCAAAACACTGTATATAAACCCTTCATCTCAGCCACCTTTATGTATCTGATTTTACCAGTCTCTTTGCAGATTCCCGGGATGAAGAAGGGTCTCGAACCCGAAACGTTATGTATTCCTTTTCTCCAGCGATGCTGTCTGACCCGCTGAGCTACTCCAGCATTTTGTGTCCATCTTCCTGGGATGATGTTTTGTTTCCTTAAGCGATGGCACAAACTAGGCCTGTCCTGTCTTGATTTTGAAAGAAGTGGAGGTGGTCTCATAGAAACATAACAAAGTCCTTAAGGGACTTGACAGGATGTGTGTGGAATTGACATTTCCCGTAGCTGGGGATCTGGCACCAGTATCACATTCTCAAAATAAAGGGTCGGCCATTAGGGCAGAGATTAAGACGCTTCTTAGCACAGAAGGCAGTGAATTTGTTTCTTTACAGGGCTGCGGACGCTCTGTCATCAAGTATGTTCAAAACAGGCTTTATACAATTTTAGATATTAAACAAATAAAGAAATGCATGTTTGGAGCAGAGTGATGGCATGGAGTTAAAAGATTAGCCATGATATAAACAGCTGAGCAGGCACGAGGGATCAACTTCAATATTCCTGCACTTATTTATCATGTTCTTTATTTAAATTTTTTTAAATAACTATAAATCTTTGGGCTTATTATATTTATTTTAAGATTTGAAAGGATGGTGAGTCTAACAATTTGTATCGGCAGTGAAACAAAAGCCATGCTTAGTTAATTATTATATTTGCCATTGGTTCATCTACTTCAGATTGCCAATTCAGTTAAACACTGAAGCAAAGTGTTCATCGTGCTGTGAACAATACTGGTAGATTAATTAATTGTAATTAGTTTTGTGTTGGTTTTTGATTTTTATTTAAAAGGTGGTAGTAATGTTTAGCCTCCACATTATAAACAGGAGCACAAGCGTTTTGAAATTCTGGCTTTAAATTCTTACTGCAGTGTCTTTGCTGCAGCTGAATTATAACGTTCACTGCAGCAGTCTTCCCGGTCTTGCAGCAAAGAGTATCTTTCGATATTTCAATCGTTTCCTGGTGACTTTTCCAGTTTCAAGCATAAACCTGTTGTCATTTAGCCAGTGGGGAATCACATCTTATCCCAGGTAGACAAAGAATTGACAGATCTCCTGCACACGAGGGAGCCCTGGCAGAATGTTTTTGATAATAAACATTTCAATTGCCCAGTCTTTCCAGAAAATCCAGTATGTTTGGAGCTGCCGTTACCTGGGCGTATGAAAGAGAAGCATTCCGTCCCTCATAATTCTCTACCACTCATTAAGACCATTGCTGATCTTTGACCTCTTTCCCTGCACTATTCCACAATATCTAAAATATTCTAGAATATATACCTCAACCAGGCAATATATATATATATATATATAGCCTTGGGCAGAGAATCCCAAATAATCACTATCTGCTGCCCGCAGAAATGTCTTCCCATATCCATCCAACATGGTTGATCCCGCATCCTAAGACTGTGGTTCCTGGATTTAGATACTCAAACCAAGAGAAATATCATCACTGAAATTGCCCTGCCAAATCTCATAAGAATTTTGTACTTTTCAATTAGATTGCTTCTCATTCAATCGAGTATACAGTGTATAAAGTCATGAGAGGAATAGATCAGGGTAGATGTAGTCTCTTGCCCAGAGTCGGGGAATCGAGAACTGGAGGACATAGGTTTAAGGTGAGGGGGGAATGATTTAATAGGAATCTGAGGGGTAACTTTTTCACACAAAGTGTGGTAGGTGTATGGAACAAGCTTCTGGAGTAGGTAGTTGAGTTAGGGACTGTCACAATGTTTAAGAAACATTTAGACAGGTACATGGATAGGACAGGTTTAGAGGGATATGGGCCAAACACAGGCAGGTGGGACTAGCATAGATGAGACACGCTGGCTGTTGTGGGCATGTTGGAAAGAAGGGCCTGTTTCCACGCTGTAAGAGCCTACCGCCCTAGTCTGCTTGACCTGTACTCATACAACAAGCCCACCAGTCCAGTGGTCAGTCTGGTGAACTTTGGCTGTGCTAAAATTCCACAGTATCCATTTTTCTAACAGATGGCAAACGTCATTAAATTGCTATCATGCAATATATGAAATCACTTGATGCTCGGATATGCACTTAAAAATGTTACTGGGCAATAGCAACGTGAGTCAGGCATGCACATGTTGCTCAAGTCTCAGCTTATTTATAATGACTTCATAGTTGGCATTCTCAAACATGTCCTTGTATCAGTTATTTTAATTAAAAGCATTATGAGAACTCCAAATATCAAGGTCTTCTTCATTGCAGCAAATTCTGCCTTCTGCTATGACGCTTGGAAATAGCTGGTTTGGCAGCAGAATGATCCAGAACATTTTTAAGCTATCATGTTTTCCAAGTGTGTTTATTTATTCTTGGTGGTGTAGCTGGAGAAATAGCAAAGCTCAAAATATGTGACAGGTTTTCCCAATAAAACAATGTTATTTCCAACAAAATAAACAGTTCAGCACATGGAATATAAAACTCCAGCTTTTGGATTTATGATTGAAATATTCAGAAAATATTCACTGGTACAAAATATTTTGGATGTAGTCCCTAGATATGGAAAAAAAATTAATGATGTTTAATTTTTCTCATTGACATGATTACTTATCAGAGCCCTGCTTCTCTATCAAGCTGCCAGCATATCAAACACTGCTATTTGAGCATTTGCCCGTGTTTTACCTCACAGTTGCTGATGAACTGGAAGTGTATTTTGCGTTACATTTGTGACAATGATGGAAATTTGTTATCCTATATCCTCTTCCAGAATGCAGCTGATTGAACCAGACTGATTCCTGGGATGTCAGGACTTTCATATGAAGAAAGACTGGATAGACTCGGCTTGTACTCGCTAGAATTTAGAAGATTGAGGGGGGATCTTATAGAAACTTACAAAATTCTTAAGGGGTTGGACAGGCTAGATGCAGGAAGATTGTTCCCGATGTTGTGGAAGTCCAGGACAAGGGGTCACCGTTTAAAGATAAAGGGTAAATCTTTTAGGACCGAGATGAGAAAAACATATTTCATACCGAGAGTTGTGAATCTCTGGAATTCTCTTCCACAGAAGATAGTTGAGGCCAGTTCATTGGCTATATTTAAGAGGGAGTTAGATGTGGCCTTTGTGGCTAAAGGGATCAGGGGGTATGGAGAGAAGGCAGGTACGGGATACTGAGTTGGATGATTAGCCATGATCATATTGAATGGCGGTGCAGGCTCGAAGGGCCGAATGGCCTACTCCTGAACCTATTTTCTATGTTTCTATGAAAGCTACAGAGCCGATGAACCCAAACCTCTCCCAAGGCCTTCTCCTGACATTTTCTAGTAATTCCACCTACTTGTTTTTTCCCCTCTCTGTAAGACTTTACTCAATGTATCCAAATTCCATTCTAGCTGACGTTAAGGAGCTTTCCTCTCTCTTGAAAATGAAGTCATTTTGTTTAATCACCACTCCATCTCCAACCTAAAGTGCTATGTTGTGCTGTCTTCTCCCCAACTTATGCCCTCAGTTCTCATGTTGGATTTGTTTAATGACTGCGAATGTATCTCTTTCACAGTGATGAATCAGTCCAGGTTATCCAACTGAACATGTAGAACCCACTAAATCCCACGACAGAAAGTAAAGAACAAGCGACACTTAGCTGAGCCAGACAACTTGTGTCTCGTTTATTCCAGAAGCCTCGTTTACATTAATTCTCACTTATCATAACCCGTGTTGAGATAAGGCCAATTAGTGCATCTGACCTTGGAGTTGTTATTGAGCTCTTGTGGCTGGATCTTCTCTTAACAGGCTGTACGCAAAACCAACATGGGCGTGCAGGCGCCACAGATCCCCCCTCAGCCACCGAATCATACAAGGTGGCGACTGCCTGGCTTTGTCCTGCCCGCACCGGTCTGGCGGGTTGATTTTACGGCCTGATCTTGTTTGGTACAGCAGTGTGGGAGGTCTTTGACAGGAAGTCTTGGGGTCTTGGGGTCGGTTCGGTGGGTGAGGTAGTCGGTTGGTTCCCAACGTATGCTGGCTTTAACGTTGTCAGTTTTTCCGTTTCGATATATCACTAAACTTTTGGGTAGGCGTTGGATGACTTGGTGAAGAGGTTGGCGGACGGCGTCATATCGGACCGAAACATGTGCAGCGTTGGAGGTTAACAGGCACGTAGACCATTGCAGGTGTTCACCGTGTTGGTGTTGGCCTGAGTAGCGGCATAGTTCGCCGTAATCGATCGACATACCTGCTTGGATCATAGGATCTGTCTGTGGGAATATGTTCGACAAATTCGCCGGGCAGCTTCAGATTTGTGCCGTAAACCATTTCCGCCGATGAACATCCTGGGTCTGCGTTCACCGCCGTACGAATGCCAAGCAGAACCAGAGGCAACCGTTCACTCCAGTCTGACGCGTCTCCTCCGGCGGCCAGAGTGACTTTCAACTGGCGACGGAACCGTTCAATCAGGCCGTTCGCTTGTGGGGGATATGCAGTCGTTCGAATCCAGTTCGTACCCAAGAGGTCGGTGTTTGAAACAGCGCAGACTCAAATTGCGGTGCTCGGTCTGTTGTGATCGTACTTGGGACCCCAAAGACCAAAATCCATTGGTCAACAAAAGCGTGGGCTATTGTTTCCACTGAAATGTTGATGACTGGGATAGCATCTTGCCATCTTGTGAACGGGTCTTCACAAGTGATCAGATATATGTAGTTTCTTGACGGCGAGAGTGGGCTGACCAAGTCCAGGTGTACGTGCTCGAAACTGGTGTTTGGTTCGGAAAACTCACCGAAAGGGGTCCTAATGTGTGCCTGGAGATCTTAATTTGTTTACACGGTAGACAAGTCTTCGCCCACAATCCAATGTCACGCTTGATGAAAGGCCAGATGAAACATTCCGAGATTAGTTTTATTGTAGCCTTCTTGCCCGGATGTGATAAGTTGCTGTGCGCGCTGAAAACGTCTCGACGCATTGTCCTCGGCACAAACGGCCTTGGCTTGCCAGTGGAAGTGTCATATGCGATGGTTTATCTCGTGTCACCGATAGGTACATCTTCCAATTTTAGGGTTGTATGCGTCTGGTGGTAATGGATAAGATCAGGATCAGTGTGCTGCACGCAAGCCATGGCATAAAAACCAATGAGTGTCGCCGCATTCAGAGCATCCAGCTCCAGTCTTGGTAGGGCGTCGGCAACTGGATTTGCTTCTCCTTGATGTCACTGGAGAATTGCAGAACGAAGTCCAAGTGGCGGATTTCCTACGGTGAATAACTCCCCACACTTGTACGAGTAGTGTATGTGTGCGGCTGGTGATCTGTATAATTAGTGAAGGGATGGCCTTCCAGCAGATGGCGGAAATGCTTGATGGCGATGTACGTAGCCAAATATTCTCGCCTGAACGTACTGTACCGCACCTGAGTGGGTGATAATTTCTACCGCCGCTTTCTACCGATCACCGCAGGTCAGTTCTTCAGGACACGTTTGGAATACTGTGAGCAAATGTGGGCCCCATATCTGAGGAAGGATGTGTTGGCTCTATGGAGGGTCCAAAGGAGGGAGTGAAATCGAGCTTCTAGTATTGAGAACCACACTCTCGCGTTGTTTGTAAAAACAATTGGCACGTCGAGTTTTACTTTGTCGACTGATACCGTGTCACTTTTATCGTCAAACATTTCGCGAGTAAGTGGAATGTTGCGTGTAGCAACTGGGTCACCAGTTGTAGAATCGACTAAATACCACGACAGAAAGTAAAGAACAAACGACACTTAGCTGAGCCAGACACCTTGTGTCTCGTTTATTCCAGAAGTCTCTTTTACCTTCATTCTCACTATTCATAACCCGTGCGCGGATAAGGCCAATTAGTGCGTCTGACCTTGGAGTTGTTATTGAGCTCTTGTGGCTGGACCTTCTCGTGAGGCCGCTGGCGAGTCGCCAGCAGTAACAGGCTGTACGCAAAACCAACGTGGGCGTGAAGGCGTCACAGACATCTTGCCTCTTGACAAGAGTCATCTCACTCCAAAACCTACATCATTATCCAGCACAGTCGCAAGAGGGGACTAGATGAGCGCTTGAATCATTGTGGCATTGAAGGCATCAGGCCAAGTGTTAGAAGATATATTTGTTGGTCAGCATAAATGTGGAGGGGTGAATGGCCTTTTCCATGCTGTAAAATTATATGACTACCCTTAATGAATTCCACATGTCTAACCAATCATAATTATAGTACCAGTGTCTCTCCCTGACAGCCTTCTGCACAGAAAGCATGAACCTGTATGAATCTGTATTTCTCCACAGATGCTGGCTGACCTGCTGAATATTCACAGCATTTTGTTTTTAATCAAATAAATGCTTCCACTGCTTTGCTTTCCAATAGTTATTTTATTATCACGTGTACTAAGGTACAGTGAAATTCTTTTGTTTTGCATAGAGATCAGTAAAGGGCCTGTCCCACAGTACAAGGTAATTCAAGAGCTCTCCCGAGTTTAAAATAAAATCAAACTCGTGGTAAGCACGTAGAATGTACGTAAAGGGTACGTTGGAGCTCGTAACGCTAACGGCAGGTACTCGGGAAACGCGGTAAGCTCGTGAGGACGCGTGAAGATTTTTCAAAATGTTGAAAAATGTCCACAAGAGCCCTGAGTTCCTACGAGCGGCCATTACCGTAAATCTCCGAGTTCGAATCAGGGGAAACTCGGGAGAACTCTTGAATTAGCTCGTACAATGGGACAGCCCCATTAGATTTTTGCCATACATAAGTACTATCCCTGATTAAGTACCGAATGCATAGAAACAGCCCACTGAGGCCCAGGACAGAAAGGTTGGATTCGGAATGGGAGGGGGAGTTGAAGTGCTGAGCCACCGGGAGATCAGGTTGGTTAATGTGAACAGCTCCGTCACAGAGGTCGTCAACTCGGGAAGGTCATCAACTCGGTGAAAGACGCTCTTTGGTCTGCCCGAGTGTTGTTGACCACCCAACGGAGCGAGATGTCCGTCGGGGAATGTTGCCAACTGCCCCGCTGCAGACTGCAGGAGTACGTGCTGAGGGACGCACTGAAGCTCGTTGCAGCCAACGCCAAGGCTCGGTGGGGGAGGGCCACAGTCAAGGGTCCTTCCGCTGCTGGACATGGGGGGCAGGGTGTGGTTGAGACTCCCCTCAAAAATAAAGGTAGGGATTCCACTCCAGTGGGCCACATGAGTGGCAAGGGGGTGGGGTAAAAAAATTGTGATTTGGGGAAACTGTATTGTATGTATGTATAGCCTCCGAGAATGTTGGATGGAGTTTTGAAAGGATCATGTATTGGATATCTTTATTTCATAGAATCATAGAAAATAGGTGCAGGAGTAGGCCATTCGGCCCTTCGACCCTGCACCGCCATTTAATATGATATTGGCTGATCATCCAACTCGGTATCCTGTACCTGCCTTCTCTCCATACCCCCTGATCCCTTTAGCCACAAGGGCCACATCTAACTCCCTCCTAAATATAGCCAATGAACTGGCCTCAACTACCTTCTGTGGCAGAGAATTCCACAGACTCACCACTCTCTGTGTGAAAAATGATCTTCTCATCTCGGTCCTAAAAAACTTCCCCCTTATCCTTAAACTGTGACCCCTTGTTCTGGAGTTCCCCAACATCGGGAACAATCTTCCTGCATCTAGCCTGTCCAAACCCTTAAGAATTTTGTAAGTCTCTATAAGATTCCCCCTCAATCTCCTAAATTCCAGCAAGTACAAGCCAAGTCTATCCAGTCTTTCTTCATATGGAAGTCCTGCCATCCCAGGAATCAGTCTGGTGAACCTTCTCTGTACTCCCTCTATGGCAAGGATGTCTTTCCTCAGATTTGGAGACCAAAACTGTACGCAATACTCCAGGTGTGGCCTCACCAAGACCCTGTACAACTGCAGTAGAACCTCCATGCGCTTGTACTCAAATCCTTTTGCTATGAATGCCAACATACCATTTGTTTTCTTCACTGCCTGCTGCACCTGCATGCCTACTTTCAATGACTGGTGTGCCATGACACCCAGGTCTCGTTGCATCTCCCCTTTTCCTAATCGGCTACCATTCAGATAATAGTCTACCCTCTTGTTTTTGCCGCCAAAGTGGATAACCTCACATTTATCCACATTATACTGCATCTGCCATGCATTTGCCCACTCACCCAACCTATCCAAGTCACCTTGCAGCCTCCTAGCATCCTCCTCACAGCTAACACTGCCCCCCAGCTTTGTGTCATCTACAAACTTGGAGATGTTGCATTCAATTCCCTCATCCAGATCATTAATATATATTGTAAATAGCTGGGGTCCCCCACTAGTCACTGCCTGCCATTCTAAAAACGACCCGTTTACTCCTACCCTTTGGTTCCTGTCTGCCAGCCAGTTCTCTATCCACATCAATACTGAACCCCCAATACGGTGTGCTTTAAGTTTGTATGCTAATCTCTTATGTCGGACCTTGTCGAAAGCCTTCTGAAAGTCCAGATATAACACATCCACAGGTTCTCCCTTATCCACTCTACTAGTTACATCCTCGAAAAATTCTATAAGATTCGTCAGACATGATTTACCTTTCATAAATCCATGCTGACTTTGTCCAATGATTTCACCACTTTCCAAATGTGCTGCTATCCCATCTTTAATAACTAGCATTTTCCCCACTACCGATGTTAGACTAACTGGTCTGTAATTCCCCGTTTTCTCTCTCCCTTCCTTTTTAAAAAGTGGTGTTACATTAGCTACCCTCCAATCCTCAGGAACTACTCCAGAATCTCAAGAGTTTTGAAAAATTATCACTAATGCATCCACTATTTCTGTGGCTACTTCCTTGAGTACTCTGGGATGCAGCCTACCTGGCCCTGGGGTTTCAATCCATTTAATCCATTCCATTTACCTAACACCACTTCCCGGCCAACCTGGATTTCACTCAGTTCCTCCATCTCATTTGACCCCCGGTCCCCTGCTATTTCCGGCTGATTATTTATGTCTTCCTTAGTGAAGACAGAACCAAAGTAGTTATTCAACTTTTCCAATAATGTCTATTTTTAAATTAAAATTGAACTGAGCGGAGGTGTTGGGAGAAGCGATCACCAAGCCTGCGCTTGGTCTCACCGATGTAGAGCAGTTGACACCTAGAACAGCGGATGCAATAGATGAGGTTGGAGAAGGTGCAGGTGAACCTGGAAAGACTGCTTGGGTCCTTGGATGGAGTCAAGGGGGATGTAAAGCGACAAGTGTAGCATTTCCTGCGGTTGCAAGGGAAAGTACCAGGGGAGGGGGTGGTTTCGGTGGGAAGGGACGAATTAACCAGGGAGTTACGGATGGAGCGGTCTCTGCAGAAAGCCGAAAGGGGAGGAGATGGAAAGGTGTGGCCAGTGGTAGGAACCCGTTGGAGGTGGCAAAAATGTCAGAGGATTATCTGTTGTATGTGTTGGCTGGTAGGGTGGAAGGTGGAAGGTGAGGACAAGGGGGACTCTCTCCTTGTTCCGAGTGGGGGGATGAGGAGTGAGACCGGAGCTACAGGATATAGAGGAGACCCTGGTGAGAGTCTCATCTATAGTCGAAGAGGGGAACCCCCGTTCCCTAAAGAATGAGAACATCTCTGATGCCCTGGTTTGGCACACCTCATCCTGGCTGCAGATGCGGCATAGATTGGGGAATTGGGAGTTGGGGATAGAGTGATTACAGGAAGCATGGTGGGAAGAAGTGTAATGCAGATAGCCATGGGAGTCAGTGGGTTTGTAGTAGATGTTGGTCAGTAGTCTGTTACCTGCGATGGAGATAGTGAGGACTAGAAATGGTAGGGAGTTGTTGGAAATGGTCCAGGTGAATTTGAGTGCCGGATGGAAGTTAGTGGTGAAATGGATGAAGTCAGTGTGTTCTGCATGAGTGCAGGAGGTAGCACCAATGCAGTCATAAATGTAGCGGAGGTAGAGTTCGGGATAGGGCCACGGTACGCCTCGGACAAGGATTGTTCGACGTACCCTACAAAGAGGCAGGCATAGTTGGGGCCCATGCGCGTGTCCATAGCTGTGCCTTGGATTTGGAGGAAATGGGCGGAGTTAAAGGAAAAGTTGTTGAGGGTAAGGACAAGCTCCGCTAAGCGGTGGGCAGTATTGGTAGACAGGGATCAGTTGGTTCTGCGGTCGAGGAAGAAATGGAGGACTTTAAGACCCTCCTGCTGAGGGATGGAGGTGTAGAGTGACTGGCCATCCATGGCGAAGATGAGGGAGTGGGGGAGTCATAGAGGAGATAAAGAGCGTGTGAGGTGTCTTGGACATAGGTAGGGAGGGATTTGACCAGGGGGGGATAGGATGGAGTCGAGGTATGTGGAAATAAGTTTGGTGGAACAAGCAGAAACAATGGGTCTGCCAGGACAGTCAGGTTTGTGGATTTTGGGGAGAAGGTAAAATCGGGATGTGTGGGGCAGGGGAACGATGAGCATGGAGGCTTGGGAGGGCTGGGAGCCGGAAGTGATGAAGCCAGTATGGTGTTTGAGATAATGGCCTGGTGCTCGTCTGTAGGGTCATGGTCCAAGGATAAGTAGGGGGAGGTGTCTGAAAGTTGGCGCCTGGCCCCAGAGCGGTAGAGATCAGCGCGCCAGACTACCACGGCACCTCCCTTGTCGGCATGTTTGATCACCCTGTCGGGGTTGTTGCAGAGTGAGCGGAGGGCTGTACGTTCAGGGGAGGAGAAGTTAAAGTGAGAAACCCATACATTTAAAAAATATGAATTATTTCTCTTGAGCAATAGATGGAGCTCTTTTCATAAGTAGGTGTGGGGGAAAAAAACTTGACAGTGTAAAAGATTTGAAAACTTAATTTTTCAAGTTTGGGAATTTATGAGCAAAGAAAGCTGTGTTACAATGCAGGAGAATTTATATATAGAATATGTTCATATTTAAAATGCTGATTGTTCTTGTTGTGCTAAAGACTATTTATATTTAATAAAATCCATAATATTGCAAATATTTCATAACTATCCATAAGCGTATTTAGCTTAAGAATAATAATGGTTGAATTCAGAATATCTTCATTCATTGAAACTGTCTGATTACTTTACACCTTCACCTGAGTGGAAGCAAATAATTTATAATTGCAATTCTCTTTTGTGGATCAGTTTTGAATGTTTTAATGATTTATACTTCAATTATTTGTGGAAATTAGGTCAGTGTTGACAGTAACTAAGAAACCCCCCCCCCCCAGGGTGTCTTCTTGTAAGATGATTAATTTTAGATGCTGACATTATTACTGTCATTAGGGTGATTTCCTTTCGTAAGGTGATAGCTTTTGTGAGAGAGCAGATGGACTTACCAGGCTGACAAATGCAGGGCATGACTGTCATTGAGCTGACTGTGGGCTGACTTAATTCACAATCCTAAACCTATTCTCTTTCTAGTTTATTAGAAATTACTATGTACCTCAAAATAATAAATCTGTTAATATCAATTGCTAGCAATAATATAAAAATGAAATCCGCCCATGCCTGGGTAGCCTGGGGAGTTTTGTGGGTGCTGTTTTTATTCCAGCGTTTGCCTTTCTTCCTTGGAATCTGCAATTATTTATTAATGGAAATGCCCCTATTCTGACCAGATTCTACTTATTAAAGCAAGTTCTGAATATTGTTGGTGATAATTTGATAATCCTGCTGTCTATAAAATGTCCTTTCGTATACGTAGATTTTTTTAAAATGGTATTGAATGAGAGACCAAAACAGGATCTGATCCAGTATGTAGCAAGTGTTACTGATTCATGTAAAACATCTGATTACTGTCAGCTGGTACTTGGTTTAGTACCAGATTAACGGTTTAATGTTTTTCATACTCCTTTCAACAATGGCATTTTTATTTTTAATGGCCATTCAAAGAAATATAATTCAGAGATATAACAATCCATTCTAGCACATGCTTCCTGAACAAATAACTGATGTGGAATTAATAAAACAATTCATTTTACATGTACAGAAATATAGCGAGGATGGATTAGGTATTGCATGTCTTATTTTAAAAGATGGATCATTGCACATGGTTTTTCCTCCAGCTCTCTGATATGGTGACCTTCCCTTTCAGCGTGCTTACACTGCTGCTCTCTCAATGCCTTTCGATTGTAATGGAGCCAGGAGCCTGGAGTGAAGAATGTAGAATATCAGGTGGCATAGGACAGATGTTTCTTCTTCCTTTGGGATTGAGTCTGACTTGCTTCCACTCTGATTGCATGGATTCTGATATGACTCTTGAGACCCATTGGGGAACTGCAAACTCTTCCAAGGTGGAATGGGTGTGCAGCTAGTATGTGTGTGGGTATGAACCTCCCTCTCTTTATCCTGGCTCTCTGATACT
Organism: Raja brachyura; assembly: GCA_963514005.1. Next base: position 15,750,548 of record OY740798.1, on the reverse strand, counting down.
TTGAAAACCATGAGTCAATGTATCCCACTAATCACCCTTCCTGAAACTCAGTTTCATGTGACACCATTAACTGTAATGATGTTTGGGAAGAAGTTATTGCAACAGTTTCCTCAAATTTCTGGTTAACAAGGATGTGTTAAATAGAACAAAGATATAATAATAATAATAATAATAATAATATGTATTTCAAACAGATTAAAAAATAAAAAGCAAGAGTGAAACAGCATACAAAAAACAAAAATCAAAACAAGAATATTTATAAAGTGTCATAAACAAAATGTATAAATAAATGAATCGTATGTGTCTGATTCTTGACCACGAAAGAAAAATTATCTGGTGAGCAAGACACTGAGAAGTACATATTATCACTTCAGAATTAAGAAGTCAATTATATTATATTGGTAATGTTAGAAATGTCTGATTTTCAGATTATATGGTAACGTTAGAAGATGCTGTCTTAACTAAGCACGGTAATATTCTTGGCTATTCTACACCACCGTATGATATGCAGACCCAAAATATGCAAAGACTAAAGAGCATTAACCAGATGAATGGAAGCAGAGTCATACAGCATGGAAACAGGCCCTGTTCGGCACAACTTGCCCACACCAACTTGCTCATATGTCTCATCTGCACTAGTCCCACCTGCCTGCGTTTGCCCATATCCCTTTCCACCTATCCAACCCAAGTACCTGTCTAATTGTTTCTTAAATGTCGCAATAGTCCCTGCCTCAACCACCTCATCTGGTAGCTCGTTCCATACACCCACCACTCTTCGTGTGAAAGTGCTTTATAAAGATTGCTGCTTCAGCGTGCCACGCTCATGCGCTTTGAAAACAATGTAAAATCTTCCAAGTAAACAGAAAACGGAATCATGGCAGTGAAGAGATCTCCCGCTAACTGGAGATTGTGCAAGATGGGACTGTACCACGTTTCAATGTCGACAGCTGCAGTTGTAATGTACACTGTTGAAGCAGGCACTTGACTGAGGCGATATTACTGAGGTGTAATCTCACACCTGCTATTCTTCTCCTGTTCTTAATTTGACCACAAATGCAGTGGAATAAGAAGTATGTCATGTTAATCAAGAGCCATTTGCTATTTGCTATTTGCTACGCTATTTGCCACGCGTCTTGTATCTGCTCGGTGGTGGTCTTCTCAGATGGGAATGGAATGTAAGCTTCCATACACATCTGGCCATTTGTGGGGCTGGAGAGATTTGAACAAAACTAATGAACTGTCCGTGTGCACAGGGATTTCCCTCAATCAACATGAACACCATTTTTGATGTAAGTTACGGCAAGACATATGCGTCCAGCCATAAAAGAGGTAGTCGAATTCCCAGAATAAACTCCCTAGTATGTGCACATCCAATGTTATTAGCAGACTCTGGCAGCGAATTCCAAGGCAGTTTTACCAATGAACAAGGCAAAAATACACTGTTACCTGGGTCATTGGTGAATTGACTGAGAACACCCAACATTTATATTTGAGTTTGACCTAAAGAATGTTCAGAAGAATCTCGCCCGAAACACAAGAGCGCTGATACTTTGCATTTTAGAGGGGACGTCACACGCATCAGAAGTTTTTTTTATATTCATAAGTGGTCGGAGCAGAATTGGGCCATTCGGCCCATCACGTCTACTGCGCCATTCAATCACGGCTGACCTATCTCTCACCCTCCTAACCCCATTCTTCTGCCTTCTCCCCGACTCCTGCGATAGTCATTATTACTTCAGCTCCCTTTAGATTAGAAGCTCGCTCGAGCAGTGCTTCGGAATATCTACTGGTTACCACAAGCAATGGTGTGGATAAATACTGTTGCTCTGCAGCGAAGCAGTTCCCGTTACCGTTCTTGTTGCACTCACCAAGCGGGTTCAACACATCAGAGAAACCTCCTCACTGCAACACCACAGGAAGCCGCAACATGAACATCATAATGTAGTCTGCAAGGTACTCCTATTCTATGGGATGCCGACGGCTTCATCCGACTTGGCTGACAGCTTCGACTTGGGTTATGGTCAATACGGTGTCAACTTGTGTCTGTTGGCAAATAGAACATGGCTGTATTTTAGGAAACTGTCCAGCTAAACCCATATGGAGTTGACAGACACAAAATGCTGGAGTAACTCAGCGGGCCAGACAGCATCTCTGGGGGAAAAAAAAGGAATATGTGACGTTTCGGGTCTCGGGTCGAGACCCTGCTTCAGTCTGAAGTTACTCCAGCATTTTGGGTCTATCTTCGGTTTAAACCAGCATCTGCAGTTCCTTCCAACCTATATGGAGTTGATTATTTCAGCCACTTCTTTCCCCATGTCACTGCCTTGCAGAACGTTTTATTTATTAAACGAAGCTTTGCACCACATATAAAGCTGCCTTTGCAACGCCACGCTTTGCTAAACCCCTGTCTTACAATCACCCCATTTCAGGGTCAGCGGGAAAGCGCGTCCGCAAACAAAAAGGCTCGGGCATTAATAAAATCATTTCAAGTACGTCAACCAAAATAAAACGTGTGCGGGCAGGACAGGATCGCTTTAAAAGGCAACTGTGTCATCAGAGTCTGCGCCCACGTGGGCCGGAGTGCCTGTATATATTGTCTCCACAACGCAGATCCAGTCCAAGTTGCGGCAACTCTGAGAGACGGAGCCCGGCGAAGGCATAACGACCAGAGCGCGGCGATTGCGAGCGGATGGCATCGGGCAAGCAGGGCGAGGTGGTGGGGATCTGCACCAGTTACCAGGCGGTCATGCCCAACTACGCCGGGATAACGGAGGAGTTCCCGCAGTCGCTCCGGCGCCAGCTGCAAAAGGCCAAGCTGAAGCAGAGGAGACCCCGGGAGGCCAGGTTCAAAACGCAGCCGGTCACCTTCGATGAGATCCAAGAGGTGGAGGAGGAAGGGGTCTCGGCGCTGGAGGAGGAGAAAGCCAAGAAGTCGTTCCTGCAGTCGCTCGAATGTCTCCGGAGGAGCGCCCAGAACTCCCGCGCCCAGAAGGCAACTTTAAGCAACTCAAAGCTGAGATATAGTCTGGACTCGAGCGATTCGGACTCGGCACACTGATAGACTGAGGACCGAGTCGCCTTTAAAAGTACTCTGCTTCACAATGAAGTGTTTTTTTAAATAAAAAAAGAAGCTGTATTTTGTAAAAAGACATCTATTTTCAAAGGGGAAACGTTTACGCATTGCCTGGCGCAAACCAGGAATAAGTACTGATGTGAGATGTTGCTCTGTGCTGGATGTTTGGCGTCGCGGTGAAAGCTGTTCGCAGAACCGTTGTGCCTCTCTCTATCCGAGTCGACGGAGAGAGCGCAGCTTTGGAAAAGGAGCCGCCGATTCCTTCATAGGACATCACCTCGAAGTTGCGATGTGGATATAAATGCAACTCAAGTTTTAACCGTTGTTTTTTTTTCCCCTCCGCTTTGAGAGTTATTAAAATGCGAGATGCAATTCGCAGTACGTTTCCTTCCTCAACGTTGTCGGATCGCACAGCAGATGCTCGAAGCTCGATACTCAATAGCTCGGCTCTTGCCAAATGTCATCTATGTAATGCTTTTACTACTCAAATCAGTAATTTATATGTTTGTACTTTGTGAAATTTGCAACAATCCGAAATTGTATTGCCTCGTGATTAATAAAAATGATTGCACACTTAAAATAGTACTTAAAATGTTTTTTTTTCCTTTTGCTCGCACAAAGAAGACGTCTGGGGTTTATCTCGGTGAGACCAGTCTGTGATGGGTATGACCTACCCTGATCGTTTAAATCGATGGGCATCGACCACCGTCACGGGCTTGGATTTCTCCTTTATACTCGTGTGAGAATTTGTCTTCCTCTCGAGCCAACAGTTAGATCATGTTTTGCCGGATTAGCGCTTTCCACTTGGTAGCAATCGATAGTATTAGAATTGGTGCATGCACTTTGGACCTGCGCGGCACTCTCGCCCAACTTCCACCCTCTGCCTTTTAAAATCGCGTGTTTCTGATTAGTGTTGCAACCATATGTTGCAAATGTCTTGCATTCACTACCGTGTACCTCGCTACTTTCGGCGAGGGCAGCAGAAGGGGGAAGGCTAAACCAGTAGGGCCGAATGGCGTGTGCGTGTGTGTGCTGTAAAGATTTTGAAATCACTGCAGATGCGCGTTTGTCCACTAGCCGGCTCCAGCCTTGATCCCCTCCGCTCATTCTCACCCCACTGTCCCCCCCCCCCCCCCCGCTGAGTTACTCCAGCATTCTGTGTCTATCTTCGATGCAAACCAGCGTCTGCAGTTCCTTCTCTACACATTCCACAGTTGCAACGTGTGGCTCCAGTTATGTTTCCCATTCATGTCTGTTTGACTTCCCCACCCCGTCCCTCTCCCATTAATCTGGCTGATGTTCACGAGTGTTGGCTGGGTTGGTGCAGTCCCACCAAGTTGCTGCCTGGTTGCTACCAATGCTGGGCGGTGCAGGGCATGAGATCCACCCCCCAGTGACGGGCGACCCATCCCGAATATGGAGCGACCCCACACAGCTGACGTCATCCCAGGATCACGTGGCCGCCGAGAGGCTCGCCGGGAATTGTAGTTTTTAACCACACAGACATTACCGCAGGTAACAGGTAAAAACTTGCAGCCCCATTAAATAATAGTGCTTTAAACCGGTCTCAATCATTCGCATGCAATAGTTAAATTGGAAGGATATGGCCAGGGCGTGTTTATAACCAGTCAAAACACTAATATGTCAAATACTGAGTTTTAATTTTTTTTAATGACCAAATGCTAAATCAAAGTCCTTTTACAGTACCATATGGTGAATGTTACATTCCGTTGCATGGGATTTGTGTTTTTTAATGGTGTACTAAGTAATAATTACTGCTTTCCAAATTATACAGCTATAAATTATTTTTATGTATGTGGACAATAGTTCCTTCTAATTATGCATTAACATTATTTCTGATTTAAAACAAAAATATTATAGTTCCGTTATCTTAAGAATGATTTACAATTTGGTACTCTTGAGATATTTTAATTAGTATGTCTTTTTTCTTAAATGTGCTTGTCGTGGTAAGTTATTCTCACTGCTGTGAGAATACACTTGTGGCTGACTACAGAGGCAGATTGATAACACGAGTTGCCAGAGAATGTATATAGTTCTCTGAACCTGCTCTACCATTCATGGGATCATGGCTGACCTACTCTTGGCCTCCTCCACTTCATTGTTTGTTCCCTCTGCTCCGGGCCCCCTATCATTCAAAAATGTCTGCCTACTGTGTGTGTGTGTGTGTGTTTCTCCTAACATTGGACTAAAATGGTGCATCTGTGGCTTTAGTTGTGGCTACTATCAGCAAATTCCATTGAATGTCATTGTAGCAAATGCAAAGGATGGATTTTGTTTCACAGCTGACTATGGGTAGCATTTGTTTATGTTTCAACAAGGCAAATTTTGTACAAACTAATTGGAACTGTCAGATTGTGTATGTTTGAGAAACTGGTGTAGTTCTAGACTATATTTTAGCATCTCTCCATAAACTTATGTTAGACAATCCAATGGTGTGTGATGAATACAGTAATGAACATTTGAACCATACTCGTGTATTAGTTTCTGATGTATTGGGTCCATGACAGCAAATGGTAAATTCATACAAGAATTATTTGTAAAATGCATAAACTAACAGTGTTGTGTAATCTCAGATGCATATTCAAACATTAATCCTGACATCAACTGTGCACTTGTACATAATCCATAATTTTTTTGTAAATAATTGAACTCTGGAAATGTCTGTTACATCACAAGGTTACAGTGACAACCTATTCATTGCATTTTTTCGTACTTTAGACATTAAGCACATTTAAGAGCCTGTGTAATATGATATAGGATGTAACTGCATCCCTCCATTATTCTGCATGAGTACAGCAAGTAACATTACTGTCATGGGTTATAATCCAGCTGATGGGTGATGGCAACTTGTGACAAGTCATAAGTACGATATGATTATATTTTAACATAACTGGTCACTAAAAGCTACATGGAGTCTTGTCACATTGATAATTTTAACAGGTTGAGTTTTTATTCCGGAGTTTTGAAGAATGAGGTGTGATCTTGTTGAAACTAATCAGATTCTAAAAGGAGGCATGACAGGGGAGATGTTTGGATATTTTCATCGGTGTGAAATTCTTTAATGAGGGATACAGTTTCAAGATAAGGGCCAATCATTTAGAAATATCTTCTCGCAGACAGTGGTGAATCTTTGGTAATGTCAAAGGTATGACTGCAAAACAGTGCTGGGCAAGGTGCAGGAAGCTTTGCATGACATTTTGAATAGTAGCCGACAAAGTTTTACTTAATTCAGGAAGCTGTACTACAAGTTGGCAAAAAATAATAAAATAATTTGTTTACGGAACTTTACTAATTTATTGTATATTTCTTCACCAATTGACATGTGATTGATGCATCCATTTATAAGGTATGATTATTAATTTTATAACTTAATAAAATATAAAAAATAATTTTTGTAGCGTCTTTAAAGAATACCATTTGCGTCGTCTATTCAGACTTTCATGAAATTTGGTATCCAAACAAACACAGCATTAGGTTTGGTGCATTAATTGTTTCTTTGCCCATCTGCATATATTTATAATGTTAAAACATTTTTACTGTGAAATAGGATTTAATTTATTTTTGGGTCATTATAATTGGGTTCCCCAAACTGAAAATCATAAAATTTAGCCAAAATCCAATGTGAAATCATGTTTAGGAAAGAACTGCAGATGCTGGTTTAAATCGAAGGTAGACACATAATGCTGGAGTAACTCAGCGGGACAGGCAGCATCTCTGGAGAGAAGGAATAGGTGACATTTCGGGTCGAGACCCTTCTTCAGACTGATGTCAGGTGAGTGGGCGGGACAGAGATAGAATGTAGTCGGAGACAGTAAGACTGGTGGGAGAACTGGGAAGGGGGAGGGGATGGAGAGAGGGAAAGCAAGGGCTGTTTGAAGTTGGGGAAGTCAATGTTAAAACCACTGGGGTGAAAGCTACCCAAGTGAAATATGAGGTGCTGTTCCTCCAATTTGTGCTGGGCCTCACTCTGACAATGGAGGAGTACAGTGAGGTCTGATTGGGAATTGGAGGGGGAGTTAAAGTGCTGAGTAACTAGGAGATCAGGTAGATTAAGACTGACTGAGCGGAGGTGTTCAGTGAAATGGTTGGCGAGCCTACGCTTGGTCCAGCAGATTTTCAGGAGTTGACACCTGGAGCAGCGGATACAGTAGATGAGGTTGGAGGAGGTGCTCTGCCTCACCTGAAAAGACTATCGGGGTCCTTGGATGGAGTCAAGGGACAGGTGTTGCATCTCCTGCGCTTGCAGGGGGAAAGTACCTGGGGAGGGGGTGGGAAGCGATGAGGGAGGCGACCTCCAAGATAGCATTGAATTGCGAATGGGTATACTGCAAAATGCTGGTATTCAAAGGGAAATTGTTCCAATGCTTGAACACTTGATAAGACCAAACAACCCTTTCATTGAAACACTTAAAATGGTAAAGGAAATAATTCGAGGTTTACCAGAGGCATCAATCATCATAGATCCAAATCATCGGCCAGCTTTGGAACATGAAATTTAACAAACAAATTGCCAACGAAGTTGCTGTCATAATACCAAACGATAATGACCCTCGGGCAACATCACGTGACATTGTCTTGAAAGAAAGAGGAGGAGGCCTGCAAATAATTACAAAGTGTCATAGGTCGTATGATAGTTCGATACATTATTTTCTTTCCACATGAAAAGATGGATGGCATCACCAACTCCAAATGAGTAACCACAAGAAATTGTCAGCAATGCGATATTATGCCTATAGGATTATGAATCATGATAATGAATTAAATCACTTTTTGAGAGGAAGACGACTCTTTCAACAATATGCCGTTGATATGGGAGCTATGATTGAGACTGATAGGCTCAATAATTTTCACATGAATCAAACATCGTTGAGATCAACAACTTACAAAGTCCTTACGGATGCATTAAACGACAATGATTTGGGAAACATCGGAAAGCGCATCACCCTCTCCTCGACATTTGTCGGCGGACCAAGATACATGATGGAACGATGCCAGGATGCCATGATGTACGTTCGGAAGTATGGCAATGCTTCATTCTTCATTACGATTACTTGCAATCCGAACTGGAGCGAGATCCGACAGTCCCTCCTTCACAATCAGCAGCCGTGTGATAGACCAGACTTGATTGCAAGAGTATTCGATCTGAAAAGAAAGCTATTCATCAAGTACGTCACTGGACCAAATGGGCTCTTTGGCAACTATAGATTTTGTCTCCACTGTGGAATATCAAAAGAGAGGCCTGCCTCATTTGCACTGTCTGATGTGGCTTGACGAAGCAACTAAGTCAAGACCAAATGATTTTGACAGATTAGTGCAAGACCAGACCTACAAGTAGATCCTGAGCTGCATGAATTGGTACTCAAGCACATGATTCATGGACCGTTCTGCAACCACACCTCTCCATGTTGAATGAAAGGAACATGCAGCAAGAAATTCCCAAAGCCATTTATCACAAGCACAAGGTGTGCACATAATTCATACGCTCTATACAGGAGAAGACCTCCAGACATTGGAGGATATCAGGGACATCAAGAGGGACGCCGGCATCGAACTATCTCTTCTGATTGGGTGGTGCCCTATAACGCTCAACTATTTAAGTTATTCAAATGTCACATCAATGTTACGATGTGCTCCTCTATAAAGTCAGTCCAATACGTCATCAAGTACACCATGAAGGGAAGTGATCAAGCATCTTTTACAGTTAACAGGGATGACGAAATTTCACAGTACTTGACTGGCAGGAATATTGGTCCATCAGAAGCAGTGGCATTAATCCTCGGATTTTCAACTCATGAGAGACACCCCACTGTCTTTCGACTCCAGGTACATCTACCAGAACAACAACGAGTCTTTATCAGACCCGATGCTGCTGAGCAAGGGACCAATGATGCTATGACGAGAATGACTCTAACTGAATTCATGACGTTGTGTTCTCAATAGCCATTTCCAAGAATACTTTACTATGCTGATTTCCCCGATTTTACACATGGAACAATAAGAGATGGCAAAGAAGGAAGGTTGGCAAGAGTGGAAGATCATCCAGGTATTTTTTAATCCAATGTTCTGGGACGAGTGTATACCGTGTCTCCAAAATGTGATGACCTCTGCTATTTGGGACTGCTTCTCCATCACATAAAAGGGCCAGTATCCTTGATTCATTGAAGACACATGATGGACAAATTCATCCTTTCTTCAAAGACATCTGAGACAAAGGTTTGTTGCTGACTGACGACCATTGGCAACAAACAATGGAAGATGCTGAGAACACAAGACTCCCCAGTGCAATTAAAGATTTGTTTGTTGTTTTGCTAATGAATACTGAGATCAACAATCCTTGACAATTATGGGATCAATTCAATGCCTGAAGATTACCTTGATAAAAGAACTAAGAACAATGAATGATTCTAATCTCACATTGATGAGAAACATCATGATCAGGATCTATTGTATATTCAAGACAAGCTTGAGAGCTACAACAAAACAATGGAATTCTTTAATTTGCCACAACCAGGAAATGGACGGATATACCTTGATGACGACAATCCAGAATTGCTGCAGAAATTGCAATACGATAGAACTGAACAACAGCAATTTGTTGAGGAGAATGAGCCTCTGCTGAATGCTGAGCAGAGTATGACCAGGTGTGCAACTCCTTGAAAAGGAATCTCCCTTCAATGTTTTTGATTGATTCACCAGGAGGAACAGGAAAAACATTTATCATCAATTTGATCCTCTCCAAAGTTAGAGGTCAAGGTGACGTGGCTATTGCTGTAGCATCATCTGGGATAGCAGCTACATTAATGCCTGGTGGAAGAACTGCACATTCTCAATTCAAGATACCCATCCAAGTGGCCAAGGGTACATTCTGGAACATTGAGAACTCTAAAGGGCCTGTCCCACCAGCATGCAACTCTATGCGATTAGCGCGACCTAACGTGGTCGCTTGAGCCGTCCGGCGTTGCGGGGCCTGTCCCACTTCGATCGCCGGAGCCGTGCGGAATTGTGCGGAGTTCGTCCCAATACCGCGCGGGGCTCCGAAAAACCGACTATGTCCAAAAATTCCGCACGGCAACGGCTTCCCGGCTCGCAGTCGCCTCGACATTTACACACTGCCCGGACATCGTGCCTCCGTGAACCTATCTGTAAGTGCCTCCGTGACCCTCCATGTGTGTGGCTCCGTGGCCCTGTGTGTGTGTGTGTGCCTCGGTGCCCCTCTCTGTCCTGGCGAACTAACCTTGGACTTCGCTCCAAGTTCGCCTCACTTTGCACCGCGTTCAGCCACTCACCCGACCTCCGCGTGGCCCTCGCTGCCGGTTTGGTACGCTTGCCGCATGCAGGCGCATGCTTGTGGGAACGGCCCTGTACAGGGGATCACCCGACCTCCGCGCGGCCCCCGCTGCCGGTTTGATTGCGTTCATCGCATAGAGTTGCATGCTGGTGGGACAGGCCCTTAACACGGCACATTTGATGAGGCAAGTGAAACTCATTGTTTGGGATGCATGTCCAATGATTAGGAGAGAAAGCTTTGAAGCGATGGACAGAACTCTTCAAGATGTCCTCAGCAACACTAAGCCTTTTGGTGGCATTCTGATAATTTGTTGTGACGATATTTGACAACTCCTTCCTATGGAGAAAAGGGGAAATTATGCTGATGTTGAAAATGCTTGCTTGTGGAGACTTTTCACCAAGTTTCAATTGCAGACAAATATGCGATTGACAGAGGGGCAAGGCGACTGTTCTCAATTTTTGTTGAATGTTGGAGAAGACGACATTTTAAAGAATGAAGATGATGAAATAGAAGCATATCTTGTAGCATTTCAATCAGCAAAAACACTGGAGGATTTTATTTATTTCATCTATCCCACATTTGACAATCCTGCAGAATTATTCTCCAACAATTGTATCTTGGTTCCGCACAACGATACGATGAGAAGGATCAATGCTACATGCATCAGATGCTTCCCTGGAATCATTAAGGAGTACTTTTCTTTCAATGCTGTCACTGACGGAAATCGTGCTACTCACTTCCCAACAGAATTCCACGATTCACTCGAGATCTCTGGATTACCACCGCACAAATTGAAAAAAGGATCTCCAATCATATTAATGAGAAACTTGGAACCGCCAAAGCTATGCAATGGAACAAGGATGATTGCGGAAAAGCGACACAATCATCTGATCGTTGCAAGAATCAACATGGGAGCCTTCAAAGATGACATTCTCATTCCTAGGATAGCAATTTAACAGAAGGTGAAGACATTCCCCTTCAGCGGACCCAATTCCCCATTCAATCAAGTTTTGCTATGACGATCCATAAAGCGCAAGGACAAACAATGCAGAAGGTGTCGGTCTGCCTCGACAAACTGGTATTTTAGCATGGGCACTATATGTGGCTCTTAGCCGAGGAACAATGAAGGAGTGCATGGTGGGGGGGTGGTTGAGAGGAGATGGACTAAATGCGTGGTGGGAGGGGAATGGCAAGGAGCAGAGTGGGGGGGGGGGGGGTGAAGGTAGGACTGCCAGGCCACCAGCCATGAGTAAGTGAACTGCCAGCCCACCAGCTGTAAATGACTGAAGTGCCAGCCCACCAGCCGTGACTGAGTGAACTGCCAGCCCACCAGCCGTGACTTGCTGAACTGTGAGTCCAAGAATCCATTCGGTCCATACTAGTCCTCTGGAAATCAGTCCCTTCAGCCCACAACACACATACTTCTGCTCCAGAGATCCATGCAAGGATAGACTTTCCTTCATTGCAGTGATCTGTAAAAAAAAATGAAAATGTCTAAAATAGATTCTCCACCCTCTCCCTTCTCTCTCACAGTCTGTTTTGGGCAGAATTTCTGGCAGTTTCTGAGCTGCCAGACCTGAGTGACTGAGCTGCCAGCCCAAGAATCCATACGGCCCACAATGTCCATATACTAGCCCTCTGGAAACCCGTCCCTTCAGCCCACAACAACCATGCTAGTGCTCCAGAAAGCCTCCCACTTAGTTTATTACCTCTACATCTTCGCGGGCCGGATGCAGAAATTTCCTGAAATTATTCAATTTCCCTAAAATTACCCAAAGACAACCAGAAATTCCCGAATTTCGGGTAATTTCTTTCAAAGTGGAAACACTGCTCCCATGCTTGTACCCAATGAGAAAATACTGAGAGAAGCCAGCTCTGCCCTGAGATCCTGCAACAGAATGTTGCTTAACATAGGTCCATAATCACCCACCAAAGATCTGAAAACATGTTGACTGCTGCATGAGACCAAGCCCAGGATTAATAACTGTCCCTCCGAAACATAAAACAACAGTTAAAAATCAATAATAAAATTTAAAATAATGATTCCAAATTGCAAAAGTTCTAGAATAGTGAAATAAATTAAATAAACTTAAATTCAAACAAAATTCTAATAATATGAATGGTTTCCTCAGTCCCAAGGAGCTTTCAATCTCCATTGAAAATATTTGTGATGAACTGCCCAGTCTGACTTGCTGCATTTGGTTAACAGACTTCCCACTGCAACTGGTGAGGGATTGCCACAACATGGTTTCCTCACACAATGCATTATCATCATCGTTGCAAACATCAACGGGCATGTTATACAATGCTATGTACGACAGGGATGGCAACTTCTACTGAAGTGTGGATGGCCGTTGGCTCGCTAGGAGCTCATCCGCCATTTGCCAGGCCCTCTCAGTTTACTTTGTCCATTCTGGCCATCATGCCTACTTGTGCTTATCCCGTTAGCCTGTATTAACCCAGTATCTTTCTATGCCTTTCCTATCCAAGTAATTTTTAAGTGTTGTGATTGTGTCTGCCTCCACCACCTCCACTGGCAGCTCATTCCACCTCTGTAACCTCAGATCTCATTTTAAATTTACCGTCTCTCACCTTAAAGAAGAAGGGTCTCGACCCAAAACTTGGCCTATTCCTTCTCTCCAGAGATGTTGCCTCACCCGCTGAGTTACTCTAGCATTTTGTGTCTACCTTTAATTTAAACCAGCATCTGCAGTTCTTTCTTACACATTAAAAGAGTATCCTCTAGTTCTCAACTTTCCTCCTGCCCTAGAGGGGGAAAAAAACAAGATTCTGACCATCCAATCTATGCCTCTTGTAATTTAAAGAAACCTCTAAGGTCCCCTCTCAGCTTCCACCATTCCAGAGAGAATAAACCCAGAATATCCAAACTCTTCTTATAAATACAGCCTTCCACTCCAGGCAAACTTCGTCTACATTCCTTCCTTTCTTACCACATCCTGTGGTGTGTCCACCACAGCCATAGACAATACTCTCTGTGGTCTAACCAATGCTTTTTATAGCTGTAGTGTGGGATCACAAGGAATTATATGTTGACCACAGTTGAAGAATTCCCAGCAAGCAATTGCCGATGAGCTTGGGTCACCCATGTCAGAATTGTTTGGTAATTGTTAAATTGGACAGGAACAATGCAATTCCTATATGCTGCCATTTTACAGGTACATTCAACACAACAACACTACAAATAAAATATAACATTAGTTATATTAGGTAAACCGGTCCATAATAGTGCAAGCCAAAGTACTGAATGTAGCGCAAGCTTCAGTAGTACAAAACGCATTGTAGTTTACTGCTGAGGTACGGTTAGGGTTGTGCAGGGTTTTTCAGGAGCCTAATGGTTGCTGCAAAGAAGCCGTTCTTGAACATAGAAACATAGAAAATAGAGGCAGGAGTAAGCTATTCGACCCTTTGAGCCAGCACCACCATTCAATAAGATTATGGTTGCTCATCCAAAATCAGTACCCCGTTCCTGCTTTCTCCCTATATCCCTTGATTCCGTTAGCCCTAAGAGCTATATCTAACTCTCTCTTGAATACATCCAGTGAATGGGTCTACACTGCCTTCTATGGCAGAGAATTCCACAGATTCACAACTCTCTGGATGTAGCTGTCAGGATTCAGCACATTACTTATTCTTCATGCACGTTCTTGCATATTTTTGCTGAATTTTCAAATCAACTTGCGGACTTGTCAGGTTGTAGCTATCAACAAAATCAGGTTATTGTGTTTACCCTTGGATATGTCGTCACACTAGGCTGCAACTCCGATATGGTTTCTCTTCTGGCCCTCTACTATCGCTTCTGAACTCAGTAAAGAACCAATTTCTTGGCACAGTACTGTGTATTGTTTGCATACTCCCTGCCAAATCTGTCATCTTGAAACAAAAATTCAATGTCAAAGTGCATAATATACCACTTAACCAGTGGTAAAATAACAATATTGAAATTTAAATTAAACAGAATATTATCTGCAAAAGTTATAAGAATATTTCAAATTACAAAACGGAAAAATGTTGAATTCGGTGATAAACCACATAAACATTTGGCACGTCAACTGAAAAAAACGGGAAAAAGATCATACGATTTTTAAGATTAAATCAGACAAAGGTGAATTGTTAACATTACCTAATGATATCAATAAAAGATTTGCTCACTTTTATCAACATTTATATACATCTAAAAGGTCAGCAGATAGTACTAAAGTTATAAAGTTTTTGGATAATTGTAATCTCCCTAAACTTAATCTGCTGGAACAAGAGGAATTGGGAGCGCAGTCTCAATTAAGGAAATAGAAGAAGCAATAAATGGAAAAACACCAGGACCGGATGGATTTAGTAATGAATTTTATAAAAGATTTTATGAGATAATTTCACCACGTTTGCATAAAATGTATACATATGCTTTCAAAGAACAAACATTACCAGAAACATTAGTGGAATCAACGATTACACTAATACTTAAAAAAGATAAAGATTTAGAAGACACTGGCTCTGTAAGAGCCATCGCATCTGATCAAAAAATATTAGCAAAAGTTTAGCAAAAAGATTAAGTAAATATGTTAGCAAATTAATAAATGCGGATCAAACGGGGTTTATACCCAAGAGATACTCATGTAATCATTTGAGACAATATAATGCATTCATATAAAACTGAAGAACAAGACTTATCAATTATTTCATTGGACGCAGAAAAAGCATTCGATCAAGTCGAATGGGATTACCTCATTAAAGTATTGCAAAAATTGCAAATGGGAGAGAATTTTAACTCATGGGTAAAACTATTATATGACAGGCCGTGTGCTAGAGTATTAACTAATAACATGTTGTCTCCGAAATTTCAATTATCCAGGGGCAATAGACAGGGATGCTCACTATCACCTCTGCTATTTGCTCTTGTAATAGAACCCCTAGCTGAAAGCATTAGAACACATCCGAATATCCATGGTTATAATACAAAATACTCAAATAACAAAATATTATACGCAGATGATGTATAATCATGATGTCTAAAGTATATTACAAAATCGCAAATCAGTATACCAAATATATTAAATCTAATAGAGGAATTTGGATCCTTTTCAGGATACAGAATAAATAAAAACTAAAAATGAAATTATGACGATAAAACCTCAAGACACGACACAACTGTTAAAATTCCTTTTTAATATTGCTACAGAAAAATTTAAATACTTGGGAATCTAAATCATCAGAAAATATAAATCTTTATTTAATGCAAATTACATGCCCCTACTTACTAAATTAAACAGCCTTACGGCTTAATAATGGCAAAAAATCTCATACTTAAATTCTGGTAAAACGCTCCCACACCAATGGTAAAAATGTGGATATCAAATGTCCGAAATGTTACACCTCGAAGATATGAGATTCGTCCTAGCTGGCAATTCAGACCAATTCCAAAAGATTTGGTCTCAATTTATCGACTTATTACAAGCATAAGTGCAACATAACTTTGAAAATATACGGTTTCAGGACCTGTTGAGGGGTGTGTAAAGATATGAAGTAGGTACATCCCTTTTATCTTATCTTATTTTCTTATATTTTCTTTTTTCTATTTTTCTCGTTCTTTTTTTAAATTAAAAAAAAATTCTTTCTCGCGTTCTACGTCTCTACGGGCTCTTCCTTTTCACTAATTCACGCACTTACTATCTTATCTAACTTTCTCTATTTTTCTTAAAGTTTAAAACAAGAAGTGGTACATGAAATGTATTATGTTATTTTTTTGCTTATACTACTGTAATGTACATGACTTCTAATTAAAAATAAAATAAAATTTGAAATAAACTTGCGGACTTGTCAGGTTGTAGCTATCAACAAAATCTGGTTATTGTGTTTACCCTTGGATATGTCGTCACACTAGGCTGCAACTTCGATATGGTTTCTCTTCTGGCCCTCTACTATCGCTTCTGAACTCAGTAAAGAACCAATTTCTTGGCACAGTACTGTGTATTGTTTGCAAATTCCTTACCAAATCTGTCATCTTGAAACAAAAATTCAATGTCAAGGTGCATAATATACCACTTAACCACCTCATTCCACTTCTTCTTCACACATTGATAATCACCTTTTAGCATGCTGCATATTCTGTCTGACACCAAATGAATTACAGTCTCTTCTGCTTAAACATAGAGGAAAAACAGCTGTGATTTATGCCCTCTCCCCTAGAAAAGTAGAAAATAGGTGCAGGAGGAGACCATTTGGCCTTGGAGCCTGCACCGCCATTCATTGTGATCATGCCTGATCATCCACAATCAGTAACCCGTGCCTACCTTCTCCCCATATCCCTTAATTCCGCTAGCCCCTAGAGCTCTACCTAACTCGCTATTAAATTCATCCAATGAATTGGCCTCTACTGCCTTCTGTGGCAGAGAATTAAACACTTTAACAACTCTCTGGGTGAAAAAGTTTTTTCTCATCCCAGTTTTAAATGGCCTCCCCTTTAATCTTAGACTGTAGCCCCTGGTTCTGGACTCCCCCATCATTGGGAACATTCATCCTGCATCTAGCTTGTGAAGTCCTTTTATAATTTTATATGTTTCTATAAGATATCCTCTCATCCTTCTGAATTCCAGTGAATACAAGCCCAATCTTTCCTATATGATAGTCCCGCCATCCCGGGGATTAACCTCGTGAACCTACGCTGCACTGCCTCAATAGCCAGGATGTCCTTCCTCAAATTAGGAGACCAAAACTGCACACAATACTCCAGATGTGGTCTCACCAGGGCCCTGTACAACTGCACAAGGACCTCTTTGCTCCTACACTGAAATCCTCTCGTTATGAAGGACAACATGCCATTAGCTTTCTTCACTGCCTGCTGTACCTGCATGTTTACTTCAAGTGACTGGTTTGCGAGAACACCAAGGTCTCGTTGCACTTCCCTTTTTCCTAATCAGCCGCCATTGAGTTAATAATCTGCCTCCTTGTTCTTGCAAATCCTGTCCACAATTGGTCTGGTCTTCCTAAAATACAAGGTTCTGAAATGGCAATTTTTTTCTTGTCCTTCAATTAACAACTTTCAGAACAGCCAAATTGTTAAAATTCACAAAAGATTATAGACTGACATTTCCCATTGTTCAGGGTCATACTTGGAAGAACATTCCAACTGATTTTCATCTAATGAGTGTAAAAAGCTTATTCAAAGATCTGTACACAGATTATACTCCCCTAATTTAACAATGTGGTCTGTTTTATTTCAGTCATATTCTGAGATGTTTTATCTATATTCTACATTTCTTTATAAAATAGATTTTACAAAATGTGAGTGTCAACTTAACCTACTGTCTGTTAAAATGTAAAGTTGTACAGGGCATACCGACCTCTGAATCTAAATTACTGAAACGTGTTCACGTTGCCCAAATCTTTGTACGAGTAGTGTTGGTTTGCAAAACGTACTTCATGTATATTTAATTAAAAGCCTTCCTAAGCTGTACTCCACCGTAAATTTATCAGATAATTTCTAAACATTGCTAGGACTGAGTATTTCTTGTGCTGCGTCAATGCTATGTCCAAAGATCCAGCTTTAAACAGGTTCACTGTTTTGTGGATGAATTATGAATAAATACTATTGGAGGGCTTTTGGAGAATCTACAGCCGACAATGTCTGATGGTAACTGGAAATTAAAATCTCTAATGAATACATAATTAGTTTGTTTATTTAATGAGGGTGATCAGAGTGAAAATCTACCTCAAAAAGTAACAAATACAACTCTGGACTTCACCCGTTTACCATTGCTTCTTAAAGCTTACCTCTTTGACCTCATCTCTCTCTTAATATTATCTTACCCATCTTCATATCATATTTGGACTGGAAGCATTTCTTTTGCCTGGTGCATTAAAGCTTGTGTGCAAATAAAAGTTGTTGTTACACTGGACACTTTTTTAAAATCTCACTTACCTTTCATACAAATATGTTGCAGTTTGGGGAATTCTGAGATGGAGTCAGAGATGGGAATGCAAAAGGCAAAACATATTAGAGGTAGGAGAAATAGATAGTGACTATATTTATAATCGGAAACAACTAGAGCATGTGAACTACAGTGCGTGCTAAAAGTCTTTTCATCAAAAATAAATTAAATCTTATTTGAAGGTAGTAACATTGCATCAAGAGATTTTTTATGAAGTCCCCCTTTGCTGGAGGTAGACAAAAATGCTGGAGAAACTCAGCGGGTGAGGCAGCAGCTATGGAGCGAAGGAAATAGGCAACGTTTCGGGCCGAAACCCTTCTTCAGCCTGATGAATCAATTTTCCAGCATCTGCAGTTCCTTCTTAAACATAGTATGGAGGACTGTCCCTTTGCCTTCTGATATGCACAGAATAGGGGTGTCGGGGCACAAAATCTCTTGCCCAAATTAGGGGAATTGAGAACCATAGGGCATAGGTTTAATGTGAAGGGGAAAAGATCTAATAGGAATCTGAGGGCTAACGTTTTCACACAAAAGGTGATGGATATATGGAACGAGCTGCCAGAGGAGGTAGTTGAGGCAGGGACTATCCCAGCATTTAAGAAACAATTAGACAGGTACATGAATAGGACAGGTTGCGAGGGATATGGACCAAATGTGGGCAGATGGGACTAATGTTGCTGGGACATGTTGGTCGGTGTAGGCAAGTTGGGCCAAAGGGCCTATTTCCATGCTGTATGACTCTATATGACTTCAGAATTAAGCTATAGATTTCTATGTAACATTTTCCTGTTTTCTTTTTGTTAATAAAACTGGATAAAAGAAACTGAAGAAGCTTCATTTTTAATTCCACCTGTCCCAGTATTTCCTCATTCATACCTTGCCTAAATAATGATTCTTTTTTGAATGGCAGTTTTGATGGATATTTATATGTGCACTAAAATGCAAAGGTAGAGTAAAAAAAATCCCTCTGTGCATTGAACTGAGTTTGGGAAGGATTGCAATAACTTTAGAGATTCAGTGTGGAGACAGGCCATTCGGCCCACTCAGCCTGTGCCGTCCAGCGATCACCAGTACACTAGCACTATCCAACACACGAGGGACAATTTCTAATTTTTACCAAAGCCAATTAACCTACAAACCTGTACTTCTACGGAGTGTGGGAGGAAGCTGGAGCACCCGTAGAAAACGCATGCAGGTCACGAGGATAACGCAGAAACTCCGTACTGACAGCACCCACAGTCAGGATCAACCTGGGTCTGAGGCGCTGTAAGGCAGCAACTCTACCGCTGCATCGCCGGTGAGTCATTTTGTAACTAGTTTCTCTTTCTCTGTTTGAGCAGTGTCATAACTCCAACACTTAAACTGCAGCCATGTTCTCGTAGTTTATGTCATTTCATGTAATTTACTGGAGTGAATGGAAGGTTCATAAATCAGTCCATCCAAATATGTCCTAACTTGTGCAATCACGATGGCCAGATGCAAATATTTAAAACCGCAGACTTGAGAAGATTAATAAATCTGTGCTCCTGCTGTGATATATCTACAAATATTAGGGCAGAAAGTTGTTAGCCAGCACCTTGTCAGACTTTCATACAGAACTTCTCATGATTGCTAGACATCCATAAGTACAGTACTGCCCCTGAATTAAATTTAAAATGCATTTACTTAATTTATGTAATTAACACAGCAATGTCTACCCTGTATTTTTGACTGATTGCTAAATAGCTATGCAGGCAATTTGTTTATATAACAACACCTAATTAGGACTGCAATTCTCTCTTTCAAAATGGTCATGGAAAATGTTACATGAAACCAGTTGGATATCTTCATACAGTAGAACCTCTCCAAATGCCAAATAACTTCCAGGAACAGTGCTGAACTTTCCTCATAGAATGATGCTAAAATCCTATACTAAGGCTCCTGTAACCTTCTAGCCCAGAGTTAAAGGTTTAACTGACTGATAAAGTTCACACTCAAGAGGTAACTGGGCAAAAAGAATGCCCACATTTGTGCTGTTCTATTAGTGACTTCGTACGTGACATGTTTTAAAACACACACTGCATAAAATGCAGGCTTTCTAACAATTAATTTATATATGGTAGGTTTCCACAAACACCCTAATGTGGCTTATTGTAGGATGTTGGTCTCAGCATTTTCTCCTGCCTACTACCCTGGTAAATATCACAAATATCAAACATCTTCAAGCCAGGACTGAAGAAGGGTTTTGATCCGAAACGTCCAGTATCTCCAGAGATGCTGCCCGTCCCGCTGAGTTACTCCAGCATTTTGTGTCTATCTTCAGTTTAAACCAGCATCTGCAATTCCTTCCTACACTGAAGGATTTCACTACAGATAATGTACACACAAGAACAGATATACAGTGCATTCAGAAAGTATTCAGACCTCTTCACTTTTTCCACATTTTGTTACAGCCTTATTTTAAAATTGATTAAATTATTTTTATCATCAATCTACACACAATACCCCAGAATTAAGAAACAAAAATAGTAAGATTAAACGAGAACTTACCAGTTTGAAGTTTGATCTTTATTTTATGAGGAGTTGCGATGAGGGATTTCGTGAAGAACCCGCCAGCACGCATGCGCGACATTCTTCAAAGCAGCGGTGTGGAATCACAGAACCAACAAAACACAGAAATGACTTGTTATAGTAAGATTGAAGAGACTCCAGTTGACTTTATGATCGAGGGTTGGGAGCAGAGGGCACGAAATCCCTCATCGCAACTCCTCATAAAATAAAGATCAAACTTCAAACTGGTAAGTTCTCGTTTAATCTTACTATTTCATTTCGGAGTCACGTGAGTGACTTCGTGAAGACTTCAAAGCTCTGTGATTTCACACCCTGGACAACGTCCATGCTATCACACACGCCACTGTAAGGATGGATAGGAGTAATCAAAAATTTTCAGACTGCTTGTTCTGAAAAATAATAATATTTATTAATAATAACAAAAGAAAAAAACCCTCACTGGGGAGTAGTCATATGTTCTCGGCCTGCATTCCGCACGGCTTCTGCGAACATTCCAGGAGTGGTAACAGGTTTATTATAAAACCGCTGAAAGGTGACTTCACTGGCCCATCCCGCTGTGGCAAGAATATGGTCCATGGGCACCTCCATGACCCTTGCCGCCGACATTGATGCAGCCCTGGTGGAATGGGATTTAAAAACATTAGTATCAATACCTGCTTCGTTCAAAACGATCCTGAGCCATCTGGAGATTGTCTATACCGTCACTCTATGGTGAGGTTTTTTGTGGCTGATTAGCAGGTATTGCTCCATTCCCCTTAATTTCCGCGTCACTCTAATATAGTGGCGGATATGGGTGGCTAAACATAGCCTGGGATTCCTGGGAACCAGACTGATTCCTGGGATGTCAGGACTTTCATATGAGGAAAGATTGGATAGACTCGGCTTGTACTCGCTGGAATTTAGAAGATTGAGGGGGGATCTTATAGAAACTTACAAAATTCTTAAGGGGTTGGACAAGCTAGATGCTGGAAGATTGTTCCCGATGTTGGGGGAGTCCAGAACAAGGGGTCACAGTCTAAGGATAAGGGGGAATTCCTTTAGGACCGAAATGAGGAAAACATTCTTTACACAGAGAGTCGTGAGTCTCTGGAATTCTCTGCCACAGAAGGTAGTTGAGGCCAGTTCATTGGCTATATTTAAGAGGGCGTTAGATGTGGCACTTGTGGCTAAAGGGATCAGGGGGTATGGAGAGAAGGCATACTGAGTTGGATGATCAGCCATGATCACATTGAATGGCGGTGCAGGCTCGAAGGGCCGAATGGCCTACTCCTGCACCTATTTTCTATGTTTCTTTGTTTCTATACCCTAGCATCAGCGGGGTATGCTGGAAACACCAGCTGCAGCCCTGTGAATCCAGGTCTGTGCTGCTTAAGCAATTCATCAATGAAGAAAATAACCTTCTCTGGGGTAGAGATCATTCTGTCAATCTTGACCTTGTGAAGAGTCTGTACGCTTTGTGCCGAAGTAAGTGCCAATAACATCACCAGCTTCAGGGTGAGTTTGTCCAATTCAAGCCCAGCCATGGGCGACCACGTCCTGAGCAGGGTCAGTACTTTCCCAATGTCCCAGGTGATGTTGTAACGGGGTCTTGGCGGATTGGAATTAAATATTCCCCGCATCAGTTTGGACACCAATTTATTGGATCCTACCTCAATATTGAGGTAGGATGATAGTGCACTCCTGGCGCTATTGATGGCACTGTAGCTGAGGTGTTCGTCATGGTGTAACCCCGCAAGAAATTCCAGCACATCTGTGATTGAAACGGAGTCATATGCAATGTCCAAGCGGCCGCAGTAGGTTCCCCATTTTCTGATGTGTGATAAATATTGCCGTCTTGTGGACTCCCTGCATGATGCTCCTATGGTGTCCATAGTCCTTGATGAGAGACCATACTGCAGTAATGGTCTGTTCAAATCCTGCAAGCCAATAAACTCAAATGACTATGGCAGGGATGTGGTTCCCCTGTAACAGGGTTCATCACCAATTGTGGGCAACCCTCTAAGAGGACCCATGGTTGACTGATCATACCAAGGACCACCGGATACCATGACTGAGTAGGCCAGTCGGGTATAATAAGAATGCCATTAGCAGCATCTAGCTGGATTTTCCGCAATACCCGACTGATGAGGCAAAATGGAGGAAATGCATAGAAAAACCATTTCCCCCAATCTAGCGAGAAAGCATCCATCGCCATTGCCCCAGGATCTGGCTCCCATGATACATATGTTGGTACCTGATGGTTCAACCGTGACGCAAAAAGGTCAATATCCGGCTTACCAAATTTGGCTGTAATTTTTTCGAATATTTGGAATTCAACATCCACTCGATGTTGTCATTAAATTTCCGTGACCTGGTGTCCGCCACTGTGTTGAGCTTACCTGGTAAATAGGTAGCTGAAATCCAAATATTCCGTTGTATGCACCAGAGCCAAATTATATTAGCCAATTCATCACATGAAATTGACCTGGTACCGCCCATATGATTTAGATATGCCACCGCAGTGGTCTTGTCTATTTGGAGACAGACATGAGAATCAGTAAAGTTTGAACAATAAGCTCTAAGTCCGTGGAATGCCCCAAGCATCTCCAAATAATGTATCCCTTGTGCTAACAAAAGGGTAGATTCAAGTGAGTCCCATCTGCCCCCACAACTGGTGTTGTTGTCCGTAGCTCCTCAGCCATGGGAGCTTGCGTCTGTTTGTAAGTATACCACCGGATGAGGCACAACGATGGGTTTAAATGAGTTATGGATATTGTCAATCCACCATTGTAACTCAATTTTTGCCTTAAGTGGCAGCTGCATAGGTCTATCAAAGTGTCCAGCATTCAATTTTAACGCTGAAATCTTGGATCTTTGTAAATTTTGATAATGTAAAGGTCCGAATTGAGCAGCTGGAAAGACTGCTACGATTTTCCCAATTACCTTAGCAGTTTGTCTGATTGATGGTATACTGGCGCAGACCAGGTTCTTGCATGCTTGAATGACATCCCCAACTTTGTTAGTTGGTTTGGTGGCAATCATGTGATTGGAATCTATCGTGAACCCCAGATAGTCCATGATCTGTGAAGGACAGAACTTTGATTTATCTGGATGGATAATGAATCCCATCTTTTGAAAAATTTTCACAGTGGCTGAAACTGCCAATTTCGCTGATTCCAGTGTATGCCCAATAATTAGGATATCATCCAGATAAGCCATGACCGTGTGATTTTTCCTCCTCAGTGTCACTAGCACTGGCTTGAGTAATTTAGTGAACAGTCTGGGGGCTGTGGTAAGCCCATTGGGCAAAGCTTTGTATTGCCAAAGTTGATCCATCAGGTAAATTTCAAGAACTTCCTGTGGTGTTTCTGAATGGATACTGAATAGTATGCATCTGTTAAATCAATGCATGCCATGAAGCAGCCCACAGAAATCAAAGATTTGGCTGTTTCGAACGTGTCCATTTTGAAATGGGTATATTTTACAAAGGTATTCAAATGGGTTAGATCTATAATGACCCGACTTCCACCATCTTTTTTGGTTTTTGTAAATATGTTAGATACAAATTCAATTGATTCATGTGTAGTTCTTTCTATCACACCTTTCTCTTGTAGTCTCAAGATTTCAGCATAGCCTACTGCTGTTTCCTTCCTGGAAAGTGCAAATCTGCGATTCGGCATATGCTGAGGTGGAGGAATTTGGCCATTTATGAACTCAATCTCATAGCCCTGAATACTTTGTAAGATAAACTCATCTGAGGTGATGGTTTCCCATGCCTCCTTAAACTCCCGTAGTCCACCCCCAACATGTGAGGTTAGACATGCAAGTGCATGAAAACCAGACCGCCTTACCTTCATGGTTATCGGTGGTCCCTGGGGTGTTTGGTGGGACGTGGAGGTGCTGGGTTGCGCTGATAATGTGGAAACCGCATTTTCCATGCTGGCCGTTGAGGGCCTAGCCCTAAAAAAGGCCTGGGCTGTTGAGGCTGTTGGTATAAAGGAGGCGCCGGAACGTAGGTCCTTGCTGGCCTATCGGTTTGACCTCGTGGCCTGAAAAAAGGTGTTTTCTTGGCCGTTTGTCTGGTCAAGGTGTGTGGCCTCATAAGACCCACTGTCTTAGCATGGTCATCTAGATCTTTGACCTGCTTCAGGAGGTCTTCTCCGAATAACTGTCTGGGTGGTGGTGTTGGAGGTGCTCTGCATAGCCCCGCAAATTTGGGGTTTAATGTAGGCTTGATGATGCTTTTCCTAAAAGCATTGATTTCATATTGCGTATTGCAAAGTAGCGCCAGAGCATCCTCCTGTTCGGTGTTCAAGTCCACTCCATCCACCGACCTTGCAAACGCGGTAATCCCAGATGTAAGTAATTTCAGGATTCTTTGTAATTTTACTTCCTGAGTCCTGATGCCCGGGCTGATATTGCCCCAAATAGGCATGTTGACAATAGGCACGTTGAGCGAATTGCAATTGCCCGGTGCCTTGTGTCTGTCCATGGCCTTTGCAAGGACCTCCTCCTGTAGCTGATGGTTGGTGAGGAAATCTATGGTAGCAGCCAGCTTGGTATTGAGGGGTTGTCCCGATGATATGGGTAATCCAAACTTGGCTGCCACTTCCAGGAGCTCTTCCTGGGGAACCTCAGGTGCTACTGGAGCATGTACCAAGATTTCCTCTTCCTCTGGCCTCATGCTATCCATAGATGATGGGGATATGTTCATGAGTCCCCTGGAACTGTGTGTCTCCTGTCTTTGATTTTTCAGGATTTGTTCCATAATCCTCTCCATCCGATCAATGCGCCCTTCATCGTGCGTGAATGGGCGGTCAGAGTCCTCATGCCCGAAGGAACTTCTGAGGCTCCTATCATCGGCCCGTACCTCGTCGAGGTAATATCGGTGCCGTGACGATAAGTCGCTACCAGCCGCCTCAGCGAAGCTGAACGACTCCCGCGCGGATCTGCTCATACGCCTTATTTTGGCTGAGCTAAATCCGGCTGCCTCTGAGGGCATATGCGGTGAGAAGTCGGCACCCAACGCCGCAGCGTGGTGACCCGACATCCGTGCGGTGCTTGCCGACTGTCCTTTTCCTGGACCCAGACGGCGTACGGTCCCGACCCGCCCCCAGCGGGGGAAGCGGTGACCGTGGCGAGACTCCACCTGTGTGACTCCTCCTAGTCCAACTAGGTGGTGAGTCCTTCTGGCCCTTCTTGGTCTACCAGTGGACTCGGGTCTCGCTGATACACCAGGCCTCAATCTAGCGGCTCCTGGTGAAACCTCAGCCCGAAAAGGGACGAGCTCTATCCCTGGCTCCTCCATGAGGGCTCAGGGAGAAGGGCCGTGCAGCAGCACGTGAACCCATTTTGCTCGCCTCTGCCAACGATCCTGTTGGCGATAAAGAAATGGAGTCAGGGTCTACCTGCTCCGGCGCTGTACCGACTTCTTGCTCTGCGGGAACCCCGCTAGTGCTCAGCTGTGTCGGTGATTCGGGTCCTGTGACTACAGGGCTCCCCGATTTGCGCGCCTTTTTCCCGGCCCGTCCAGCGGGTGCTGTAGACGGGAGCTCCGGGATAGGTGGCCGGCAACTCCTTCCGGATGTCCTGCGGCCCTTACTCCTCTTGTCCATGACCCTCTTTGGAGAGAAAGAATATACAAACAAGGAACAACCAGCTCAAGGTTGTCTATACTTACCTGAGTGGCCCTTATGAAGGGCTGGTGGTGAGCCGCGCTCCACCTCCAGCCGTCGACTGCAAATGCGATCGACGATATGTCGCGCATGCGTGCTAGCGGGTTCTTCACGAAGTCACTCACGTGACTCCGAAATGAAATAGGTGTTTAGAAATGTTTGCAAAGTAATTACAAAGAAATAACTGAAATATCAAATTTACATAAGTATTCAGGCCCTTTGCTATGACACTCAAAATTGAGCTTAGGTTCATCAAATTTTCATTGATTATCCTTGAGATGTTTCTACAACTTGATTGGAGTCCACCAGTGGACAATTAAATTGATTGGACATGATTTGGCAAGGCACACACCTGTCTATATAAGGTCCCACAGTTGACAGTGCATGTCAGAGCAAAAACCAAGCCATGAAGATGAAGGAATTGCCTGTAGATCTCTGAGACAGGATTATGTCGAGACACAGATCTGGGGAAGGGTAGAAAACAATTTCTGCAGCATTGCAGATCCTGAAGTGCACAGTGGCCTCTGTCATTCTTAAATGGAAGAACTTTGGAACCACCAGGACTCTTCATAGAGCTGGCTGCCTGGCCAAACTGAGCAATTGGGGAAGAAGGGCCTTGGTCAGGGAGGTGACCAAGATCTTGATGGTCACTCTGACAGAGCTCCAGAGTTCATCTGGAGTTGGGAGAAACTTCCAGAAGGACAACTATATCTGCAGCACTTCACCAATCAGGCCTTTACCGTAGAGTGGCCAGATGGAAGCCACTACTCAGTAAAAGGCACATGATGGCCCACTTGGTGTTTGCCAAAAGGCACCTAAAGGACTCTCAGACCACAAGAAACAAGATCTCTGGTCTGATGAAACCAAGATTGAACTCTTTGTCCTGAATGCCAAGCGTCACGTCTGGAGGAAACTAGGCACCGCTCATCACGGTGAAACATGGTGGCGGCAGCATCATGCTGTGGGGATGTTTTTCAGCGGCAGGAATTGGGAGACTAGTCAGGATCAAGGGAAAGATGAATGGAGCAAAGTACAGAGAGATCCTTGATGAAAACCTGCTCCAGAGCATTCTGGACCTCAGACTGGGGCGGAGGGAGGTTCACCTTCCAACAGGACAATGACCCTAAGCACACAGCCAAGACAATGCAGGACTGGCTTTGTGACAAGTGTGTGAATATCCTAGAATGGCCCGGCTGGAGCCTGGACTTGAACCCGATCGAACATCTCTGGAGGGACCTGAAAATAGCTGTGCATCGACGCTCCCCATCCAACCTGACAGAGCTTGAGAGGACCTGTAGAGAAGAATGGGAGAAATTACCCAAATACAGGTGTGCCAAGCTTGTGGTGTGATACCCAAGAAGACTTGAGGCTGTAATCGCTGCCAAAGGTGCCTCAACAAAGTACTGAGTAAAGGGTCTGAATACTTATGTAAATGTGATATTTCAGTTATTTCTTTTTAATTACTTTGCAAAAATGTACAAACATCTGTTTTTGCTTTTTTTTAATGGGGCATTGTCAATTCAATTCAATCTTTAATTGTCATTGTGCAATGTATAGTACAGAGACAACAAAATGCAGTTAGCATCTCCCCAGAAGAGCGAACTTAGAATAATAAATGGTAAAATATATATATGTACAAACAGTATCAGTGGTGCAATTATACTGGAGGAAGGAGTGTCCGGGGGGGGTGACTGGCAATCACCGAGGTACAGATTTAAGTATTGTTACAGCTGCAGGGAAGAAGCTGTTCCTGAACCTGCGGGTCCGGCAACGGAGGGACCTATAGCGCCTCCCGGATGGGAGGAGGGTAAACAGTCTGTGACTGGGGTGAGACCAGTCCTTGACAATGCTGCGCGCCCTTCGCAGACATTGCTTGCTTTGGACAGACTCAATGGAGGGGAGTGAGGAACCGGTGATGCGTTGGGCAGTTTTCACCACCCTCTGCAGTGCTGTCCGGTCAGAGACAGAGCAATTGCCATACCATACTGTGATACAGTTGGTAAGGATGCTCTCGATGGTGCAGCGGTATAAGTTCACCAGAATCTGAGGAGACAGATGGACCTTCTTTAGTCTCCTCAGGAAGAAGAGACGCTGGTGAGCCTTCTTGACCAGTGCAGAGGTATTGTGGGTTGTGTGTAGATTGATGGTAGAGTATTGTGTGTAGATTGATGATTTAAAAAAAAAAAAAAATTTAATCCATTTTAGAATAAGACTAACGTAACAAAATGTGGAAAAAGTGAAGGGGTCCGAATACGTCCTGAATGCACTGTGGACAGCAACCTACCAGCAGAACTGTCCCATAGTCTACTAGGGACACCGCATTGATGGCAGTCTCTGCCTACAGTCTGTCTGTTTTTCTCTCTTTTTTTACTTTTAGTCAGTTTTAAAGTTTGTTTTGGAGATTTCTTTGGCTTTTCTATGTGGGGGAGGGGGGTAGGGTAAGGGGGAAACCGTTTCCCAGTCACTTCCTGGCGAGGATGCGACTATTCTCCGAGTCGCGTCCTCGCCCCCCCCCCCCCCCCCCCCCTTGCGGCCTACCACCTGGATTGGAGCGGTCTTTCCTGTCGGAGACCAGACCAGAGCTTCAGCAGCGGCGGCGCAGCGCTGGATACATCGCAGAGCGAGCGAGCGCTGGATCGCCGTTGAAGCCCCGGAGTGTTGGGCCTCTGCTTCAACATCGGAGCTGTGGTTTGCAGAGCTACTAGCGCGGCCAGCGCTAACTTCAACATCGTGGAGTCCTGGGGCCCTTTGCCGAGGGCCGCCAGCGTTGAATCTCCGCCTTGCGCAGCCTGTGGACATCAGGAGCCGCGGACTCCGGTAGGAGGTGGCCGATTCGAAGGTCCAAGCCGCTGAGGATGTCCTCCAGTTCCGACGTCTGACTTCCATCACCCCGGCGAGCAGGCCTGAACATCGGGCCGCCCGTAGCGGCGACAGCGGGGGGGTTTGGGAGCCCCCCCGACCACGGGAGGACAACAGGAGGATGACAGCATTTTGGAGCCTTCCCTCATAATGGAAAACTTTGATCCCACTGTGTGGGGATGTCTGGGTTAGACTATCGTGTTCTGTGCTCTTTATTATTCGTATGGCTGTATGGCGACCACACATTTCACTGTACCTATTGGTACATGTGATAAATAAATGTATCTTGTTTCTAGTTGATTGTAATAATTGGGCGGAACGGTGGCGCAAGGGTAGAGTTGCTGCCTTTCAACGCCGGAGACCCAGGTTCAATCCTGACTACGGGTGCTGTCTGTACGGAGTTTCTACGTTCTCCCTCTGGCCTGAGCAGGTTTCCTCCTACATTCCGAAGACATACAGGTTTGTAGATTCATTGTATTTTGCCCTAGCGTGTAGGATAGCATTAGTGTACGGGGATCGCTGGTCAGCGTGGACTCGGTGGGACGAAGGGCCGAAGGGCCTGTGTCTGCGCTGTACCTCTAAACTAAACCTTTTCTATAATAGTTCAATATGTACTGAAATAAAGCTTCTGGTTAAAATTGCTTTTCTTGGAATTATAACAGTGCAATTCTTAATAAGGATTTCAAAATCTTTATGTTTGTTCCTTGAAAACAAACAATTGTTTTTTGGAACAAGAGAATTGAAGATTACATAGAAATCCTGCAGCATTATTTCTCAGTTTCAAATTTTGTTCTGGTCGGTATAAAACCCCATGCATGTTGTGATGAATTACTGCAAGATGTACTAATGAGCAATTTGATAAATATTGTCTCCAACCCACGTCTTTCAAGACTTTAAACAACATTGTTGGTGAATTTCTGCTTGAATGAAGGTCTCCTTATCTTCACTCACAGCTGATCTATCAATCTGGTCTGTTTTCTCGCTGATAGTCTGAGGTTTTTTGCCATTTTGAAACCAAACAAGTGTCTCGGTATAATTCCAAAGCGATATTACAGAGTACAGAAATGTTCCCTGTTGTTGTAAACCAAATCTCTAAACTTGTTGTGAATGCATCAAGTGAAGGTATGGTGCATTTTCTGTATCATGCAATGCAGTTTACAACAGCAAGATCTCACATTCTGAAATTACAAGGATTAAATTACTTAAATTCAAATATCATGAATAAAAATAATTGATTGGTGGGCCTATGTTACAGAGTTTGTGATACTATAAAGGTGACCCAAGATCTCTAGAACGAGCTAATAATGACTGGAGGATTGTCAGAACAGATCAAGAGATGCTTTCAAGAGAGCTAGATAGGGCTCTTAAAAATAGCAGAGTCGGGGGATATGGGGAGAAGGCAGGAAAGGGGTACTGATTGGGGATGATCAGCCATGACCACATTGAATGGCAGTGCTGGCTTGAAGGGCCGAATGGCCTACTCCTGCACCTATTGTCTATTATCACTAATAATAGGATCGCAACGGCTATTGACTAAATATTATTTGCTACCTTCTCAGTTGTGTTTCCATTTTTAGGGAATCCCTTCCACCATTGTCACCTATCCATGTTCTCCAGTGATGCTGCCTGACCTGCTGAGTTACTCCAGCACTTTGTATCTTACTTTGGTAAACCAGCATCAACAGTTGCTTGTTATTATCCATCTACACTTCAGTATTTACTTTAATGTCATTTTAACTGAGTACTTATATACACAGAAGAAACGAAAAATTATTTCTCAATCAGTTCCTGTCAGTGCAGTTAATAAAAACAGAATAAATACATACAGCTTTAAAATAAAAATATCTAAAATAGGCCTATAAATTGAACTAAAAACAGACATTCAGAGCGAACAGTAGCATGCTTTGACAGGTGTCTAGCTGTCAAAGTATGGGCGAGGTTAGATGTGTTGGTGTATGATGTATGGGGAGGGGACACAGTCCATTAACCAGTCTTATTGCCTGTTTGGAAGAAGCTGTGTAGCATCCTGCTGGTTCTGCAGCTGATGCTCCTGTACCTCTTCCCAGATGGCAGAATGGAGAAGATGTTGTGTGATAGGGATCCTTAATAATGGAGATGGCTCTGCGGATGCTGCGCTTCTGATAGATCTCCAACAGGAAAGAGAGTGGAGCACCAATGATCCTACTGGCTGTCTTCACTATCCTGTTAAGTTGTTTTTGTTCATAAGCCTTACAGCTCCCAAACAGGAGCCGATTAGGACAAGGGGAGATGCAACGAGACCTGGGTGTCATGATACACCAGTCATTGAAAGTAGGCATGCAGGTGCAGCAGGCTGTGAAGAAAGCGAATGGTATGTTGGCATTCATAGCAAAAGGATTTGAGTACAAGAGCAGGGAGGTTCTACTGCAGTTGTACAGGGTCTTGGTGAGGCCACACCTGGACCTGTACACCTTGCGTACAATTTTGGTCTCCGAATCTGAGGAAAGACATTCTTGCCATAGAGGGAGTACAGAGAAGGTTCACCAGATTGATTCCTGGGATGGCAGGACTTTCATATGAAGAAAGACTGGATAGACTCGGCTTCTACTTGCTGGAATTTAGGAGATTGAGGGGGGATCTTATAGAGGCTTACAAAATTCTTAAGGGGTTGGACAGGCTAGATGCAGGAAGATTGTTCCCAATGTTGGGGAACTCCAGAACAAGGGGTCACAGTTTATGGATAAGGGGGAAGTCTTTTAGGACCGAGATGGGAAGATCTTTTTTCACACAGAGTGGTGAGTCTGTGGAATTCTCTGCCACAGAAGGTAGTTGAGGCCAGTTCAGTGGCTATATTTAAGAGGGAGCTAGATGTGGCCCTTGTGGCTAAAGGGATCAGGGGGTATGGAGAGAAGGCAGGTACAGGATACTGAGGTGGATGATTAGCCATGATCATATTGAATGGTGGTGCAGGCTCGAAGCGCCGAATGGCCTACTCCTGCACCTATTTTCTATGATTCTATGATTCAAAACAGGAAGTGATGCCGTGGGTCAGCATACTCTCAATAGATGGTGCCCCTGTAGCAGGTCGTTAGGTGAACAGTAGGGAGACCTGCTTTTCTTAGTCTCCAGAGAGGGTGGAGGCGCTGCTGAGCTCTTTTGATGACTGCTGTGGTGTTGGTCGTTGAGATCAGGTCATCCGCCAGGTGAAGTCTCAAGCACTTCACACTGCTGACCCTCTCCACTGCAGCACCATCAATATGCAGCAGTGTGTGATGGTGTTTCCCAGCCCTCCTGAAATCGATCACCATCTCCTTTGTCTTTTCCACGTTGAGGGTGAGATTGTGAGATCTGCACCACTCTGTAAGCAGCTCCACCTCCATCCTGTACGCCGACTCATTGTTGTCACTGATGAGACCCACCACTGTTGTGTCATCAGCGAACTTCCCTTAGTTATATCCCATTTACCAAAAATGATGGACGTTGGTGGGTAGCCATGCTAGAATATTTGCAAATCCGTCAAATTAAGCTTAAATCTGTAATCTAGTTTAGACACAAAAAGCTGGAGTAACTCAGCGGGTCAGGCAGCATCTCTGGAGAAAAGGAATAGATGACGTTTCGAACCGAGACCTTTCTCCAGATTCTGTAATCTATTGTCAGATTTTTGCTGTCTTGAGATTTTTAGAACTGTTTGTTAGATTTTTAAAGTTTTAGATTAATATTTGAGAACATAGTCCAAAAATGCAAGGGTTACACAAAGTTGGAGAAACTCAGCGGGTGCAGCAGCATCTAAGGGGCGAAGGAGATGGGCGACGTTTCGGGTCGAGACCCTTCTTCAGACCAAAATCCAAAAATGCAGTTGCAAGTTACTTAAACTGGTGTTCGGCTCATTAGTATTATAGCTGTACATACATTGTTGACAATTGTAAATTATATCTCCGGCAGAAACAACATTCCTGAAGTTCAAACTTAAGTGAGCCAACTTCCCCGGGAACGTGGTCCATTAGTCTCTGCTTTGTTTGGTTTATTCAACAAAATGCTTGCTCCATTCCTTGCAGAGAGAGTTATGCTGTCTTGGCATCTCCCTTTCAAACATTAACAGGGAAATGTTTATGGAAATGAGAAGGAATCATATTTCCACCATTCATTATAAGGGATAACAGAAAACTTCACACAGCAAGAAGAATTCTCATGTAGCTTTATATCTGTGTTGAAAACATAGAATGGTATTTGTATCCCTCCTGCTGTTTCTGAATGCTACAAAACAGCTTTTGACCATAGAACAAAGTGTTGGCAATGACTTTATTATCGGACTTAATGGCACCATTGGGGATGATTATAGAACAGAAGGCTTTTGATCATCATGTGGTTCTTTATTATTTATAATGCCAAAACACGAATGTTGGTAATCTCAACGTAACCTCTCAAATTAATTACTATTATGTAATTCACCAGCAGCAATTTCATCCCCATTAAAATAACAACTGTCTTTGAGTTAATCCAGAACATCAAATTATTACGGCGCTTTAGCAAATTGCAGATAAGTAATTGCTATATAGTTCTATAATAATCCTTTAAGATGATAACCAGGATGTAGCTGGATTATTAAAACACAAAGATGTATTTCAGTCACATTGTATTTTTATCCATTAAACTAGGGTGCAAGAAAAAACGTTTTGTTGCATCTCAGCTCTTCAAATTGCACTAATTTCTTAGGTGTAGGGAAATGTTTGAAAACTGTTGTGCAGGAAGGAACTGCAAATGTTGGTTTAAATCGAAGATAGACACAATAGGCTGGAGTAACTCAGCGGGTCAGGCAGCATCACTGGAGAAAAGGAATAGGTAATTTTTCGGGTCGAGTCCTAAAAAGGGTCTTGACCCAAAACATCACCTATTCCTTTTCTCCTGAGATGCTGCCCGGCCCGCTGCATTACTCTGGCCTTTTATGTGCCTGTCTTTAGCTTTGAATCATGTTACTTTCAGTTATATCACCTGGGGTGGGAGATTGCAACCTTTACGTGGTCCGCCCTGTTTCGACAAATGCAATCAATCTGGTGTGCACATTCAAATAAGATCAAATAGAACAAGAGTAGACAAAGTGTTAAATTGCTGGTGATGGGCGGTGGAATCGGGGAGGGGGAGATACCTCAAATAGAACAAGTTGTCCTACAACTTTAGGTTGTGCACGCCATACGCAAGAAGAAGTTACATCACCTGAAAATTGCAGAGATTAAGGTCCTTTAATTTGAATATTAGTTTTGGTTGCCGGCTATTGCATTCCTGAATTTGTCTTTTTTATGCTTGGTTTCCTCTGTTTTTGGACGTCTGCCATTCAGTTGTCAAAAAGGAAAAGGCTGCATCTTGTTTGCCCCACAATTCAATAAGCTTCCTCTAGCCTTCAGATCTTTTTGCATTGCTCGCGAACAGATCCTGATTTTCCAAAACACAATAAGACAAAAGAACCAGTGAATCCCAGCTAGGTCAGACCGCACCAAACATGCTCTCGGACATTTAATCAAAGATGCACCCAAAATGGTGTTCGACCAATTAGAGTACAAAACACCACTGTTTGTTTTCTAACAAAGATCCCATTTAGCATAACATAGACAACTATGATGTCAGTAGATTGTTTTTTTGCAGCCCGCATAGAACAGAGTGGAGAAAATAACTGACAATAAAGAAAGACTAGCGGCTATTGTTTTAACTGTTTGGGTGGTTTGAAAAGGAAAAATATTTCCTTTGGCATTCCTCACAATGTTCCTGTCATATTATTCCACAGCAGTAACAAACAATTATTTGTGAATCAAAGAACAATTAATATAACTTTTTCAAAATTGTTACCCAAACTCGTCAAATACACTTTTAAGCCAGTGCGAGTTAAAAAATAAATATATTCTCTATAATTCTCCCTACATTAATTTACTAGACTAAAACCAAAAATGTGATTCTGGAAGGTAAAACTTGAGGTTACAAGGAACTGGACAGGCTTTCTTTAAACAAAAGGAAATAAGATCCATCGTCTTAAAAGGTTCAGAGACCTGATGAATGCAGGCTTAAACCAGAAATTTCGCCTCGGGCAATATTTAAAGAACAAAAAAATGTAGACTGTAAAATTAACAAAACTCGGGTAAATGCTTGTTCAGCCACGGGTTATTCAATTCACATCGTAGACTCCCAAGAAAAATCAATATTCTCTATTAAGTTGTTTATAATAGAATAATTACTACAGTGGCAAACTCACTCTGAAAGGCATTTTACTGAGTTTGGGGAAGATTGAACCATTTTATAGGACTGTAAAACTGCACGTGTAAACCATCATCCTATGTGATACCTAATCTATCAATAATCTAATGTTGGCAGTGGTTCCTATTAATGTTCAGTGGCCTGGCTTTGAAGAACTCTGAAATGGTTCTAAAAAATATAATTCATGCAGGAAATCTAACAGGATGGCACCGGAGACTGCTGGATGAACTCAGCGGTTCAGGTGGCATCTGTGGAGCAAAATGGACCGGGGACATTTTCAGCTCGAGACTCTTCTTCCGACTGGGTCCCAACTTGAAATGTCATCTGTCCATTTCCCTCCGCAGATGCTGCCT
Source organism: Raja brachyura (assembly GCA_963514005.1). The sequence continues at coordinate 15,714,591 of OY740798.1, read as the reverse complement.
GACCCGCTGAGTTCCACCAGCACTTGTTTTTCAATCTGACATGGTGATGATCTAGCAAATAAAGGCTTAAGGAAATGTAACTGTGCCGTTTCACAATCCATCAGACAGTATTTAGACCATTAGCCAAAATCATGCTTGGCACATGCTATGTCTCCGATCTGCTTCAAGTATTCCCACAAACAGATTAAGCTTTTGGAGTTGTGCAGTTCCCAAAGACTTTGTGACCTTGTAGTTTGTAGTCATTCCGTGAAACACAGCAGTCTGATGGTGGCAATTGGGCCTCAAACAGTGGAACCTGATGCCCACATCTGACCTCCTCGACTCCATAATTAGTGCCACCAAAGTCCTTTTCAACTCTTTCTTAATGAACCTGAAAAACAGTTGAAATACATTTAAACATGAATTTTGGTTACGCTGTTTTGGACCTCCATTAAAAAAAAAACAAAAATTAAATTCATTTTTAATTTTATTTAAACAAAACAAGACAGAAAAAGAGAAGGAAACAAACAAAAACAAAAAAAAACCAAAAAAAAAAGACATCAAAGAAAAAATAAAAATAACATAAGAGCCGCCAGACATAACAGTTTGGTGCGATCCATATGGTGCTACACAGTCAGGTATTACAAGAGCACAAGTAAAAAGCACAGGACTACATCACTGCGAATAATATGGGCTTATGAAATTATTGGTCTTTGAGGTGGTTGACAAATGGTCCCCAAACACTTAAAAAGTTGTTGGGTATCTTGGAGTTGTAGAAGCGTATCCTTTCCATCTGTATGATTGTTATCATTTCATTGAACCATTTGTTGAAGCAGTGGGGTGTGGGAGATTTCCAGTCTGTTAAGATCATTTTCTTGGCTGCCACCATACCAAGCATCAGTGCTTGTTGTTCTTCAGACGTGAAGTACAAAGCAGTCTCTGAGCATCCAAAAAGTGCCAGTTCTGGATCAGGGGGAATCATTGGACCTCCATTTTAATTGTTATTGCTTCCCCTATACATATATATCTAGAGACAAATAAAGAAAAAAGGAAAATAATACTTGGCTAAATAGATAGTTTTACTGAAGGTCAGTACTTCATACAATTGAATGGAGCCATATTGAGGGTCAGGTCTGGGGGAGTTCCCCCCACCTCGGGTACCATGTAATCCCGTGCTACCTGCTCCATGGTCGGATAGTCGGCGACTAAACCGTCTCCCCCACCTGGTTTGCCAGGTGAGGAAGGACCTGTGGACCCCCAGCAGAACCAAAACAAGACCTGTCAAAGGGTGGATGAGCTCCTAGCGAGCCAAGGGCCATCCACACTTCAGTAGAAGTTGCGATCACTGCTGTACATAGCATTGTATGGAATGCCCGTCGGAAACCAGCACCACTGCATCGCTAATGTTTTCAATGATAATAATTAAAAAAAATAATATTGAGAGTCCAGATGTGAAGTTGATCCTGCCTCTCATCTCAGGGTCATCAGACTTCCCTTATTCTTGGTGGTGAAGGGCAAGGCAAGATCTCCAATGCATGACATCACATCTCCTGCATACAGACAGCACCCGCAGTCAGGATGGAAGCTGGGTCTCGGGCACTGTAAGGCAACAACTCTACCACTACGCTACTGTGCCATCCTAGCATTCCTCGGGTATGGGATAAAACGACTCTATTTCCACACTTATACCTGAGCCATTCACCCCAGCTAAAAGTGTACATAACAGCCATCAAAACAAGATAGAACCATGTTGTTGTGCTGCCTCAGGAAGTCACCCTCTAGTCTGAACCATATTGTTCACAAAGTTTGGAGCAACAGTTTAAAATCAAAAACTGCACCAACCAAAATGTTTTTTTAATGCATATCATCAAGCTATTTTTGTTTGTATATTATTTTGATTGCAGATATTCCATAATAATAAACGTCACAATTATGTTGGTTCATGCCAGCAATAGTTTGTTGTTTTATAAGCAGGCATGCAAAACTGAGTAGAACTGCTTGAAAGATGTTGGGAGATTAAATATACAATTTCTAGATCAATGTTCATTTTTATGAATTTATTTTTATGGAGAATTTTGTTTGTTATTCACAGCAAATAGCTACACCTCCATCGTCTTTCTTTTTTCATGCTTTTTTAATGTCACGAAGCATGGATTTTTGTTATGATTTAATACAGAATAATAACCTGCAGGCATTCTCTAAACTTTGGCATCGATGTAAAGGTCATTATTTAAAGGGATAAACAGAACATTTAATCATGAAATCAGCTTGTTTCTCTGCGAGGTACATTTCCGAAAATGGGAAAACATTGGATACATCAGAGTTATGCCTCATGGCGATACTAATGGATGTGAACTAATGATTCAATATTCTGTTCATGGTCTTGTACTGATGAGTGGTTTAGAGCTCCTTTGAGTGCCTGTAATAATATTGTTTCGATTTTGTCCTGATCGTAAATTTGGAACAACAATTTATTTTTAATTGGAGATAAACAAAGACAGCACTGATGGCTTGAAGGAGAATATTCCCTACATTATATGGACCTGCCCCCTTTCCCTGGTATTCCAATCATTCTGAATGATGTCATATAAAATTCTTATTTGTTCTAATTTGAATAGTATGCATTCTCGTGACAAATAATCACAATGCTAATATTCTTTCAGAAAAGTTCTTCAGCTTTAGAAATCTAGCTTGACGACGTTTAGTTTAGAGATACAGCGTGGAAACGGGTCGTTCGGCTCACCTAGTCTGTGCCGACCAGCGATCACCACACACTAACACTATCATACACATACATCCTACACACACTAGGGACAGTTTACAATTATACCAAGCCAATTAACCTACAAACCTGTGCGTCTTTGGAGTGTGGGGAGGAAACCGGAGGTCCTGGAGAAAACCCACGCGGTCACAGGGAGAATGGACAAACTCCATACAGACAGCACCCGTGGTCAGGACCGAACCCGGGTCTCTGGCGCTGTAAGGCAGCAACTCTACCACTGCGCCACCGTGCCGTTAAAAAAATGTTTACAGTGTACGTATTTGAAATTGTAACAAAAAAACCAGCAAGCTAGAACAATGTTAAATCTCTTCCTAGCAAAAGTCCATCCCTCTCTAGATTGTTTCCAGTTCAGGGGTAACCTAATACTTCCTTTGAAATCACTGGTTTAAAGCTATCGATCTTTGACCATTATATCTCTCAAACTTCACATGCTGCCGGCACAGAACATTGAGCCGATGGCCTGTTCAACATCTGCTTTGAGCTGTTTACATTGGGAGATTATGACTTTGACGCAGTTGCAATGAAGATCGTGGGTGAGTCCCACTAGACATGTTATCTTTGGCAACAGCTGTTTATGGGAAATGGCTGTAAGATTGAGCTGGGTCAGAGTTTAGATCCGTCTCGCCTGACCAAAGATATAGCACTGATCAACAAACTAAGGCCTTCTGGAATATTGTCCTCGAGGTAGGTGAAAGCATTTTAAATTAAATTTAAAGGAAAATAAAAATAACTATTTCCCAATTATATCTATATGGGGGAAAAAGCTCATGTCGGAATGTCCGACATAATTTCCGTTAACCCTTTGAGGATTGAAAGAGTTCAATTAAAAAATTCCTTTCAAGCAATTCTGTGGATGAGCTGCTTCATTGCATAAGGCTTGACCTTGATGATATCTTAAACCATGACAGTAATGTTTGAGTCATCAGGGTCCTGAGATTTTGTAACCGCCGGTAACAATCTCTATGACAATTATTTCATCAAATTGCAAACGTCAGAGATTTATGAAATTGGAACTATTGGCCAATCCACCGGTCCCAACTTCCTGTTTGAGCGCTGGGGTTTCAATGACTACTACTGTGGGAAGAGTGAAGGAGATTGCGTGTAATAAAAGCAGGGATACACCCCTAGAGCCACTCTGTCCTTCAATAAGGGCTTAGTTGATCCGTTCTTTGGCATAACACTTCCCTGCTGGATTCTGATAACCTGGGCCCTGCCATTTGATTATTTAGTTTTCTTTTAAATATGCAGACCGACTCGGCATCTATTTCTCTCAGGGACACAAAATTCTTTGCAGACAAGCTTGTCCTCATTCTTAACTGGCTGATCCCTTATTCTGAGGGCATATCCTCGGGTTCTAGTCCCTTTCCAACAAGGTAAACAGCTACCCATCAAGCAGTGGTTTCAAAGGCATCTCATCTCATCCTTCCAAATTAATAAAAGCATAGGACATTTTGTGCTGTGCCTCGAAGGCAAATAAGGAAATCCGAATTTACCCTGCACGCTTTCAAATGCATGCGCTTTCATCACTATAAATTTACTGGCGAACTGAAATGCCATCACTAACAAAGACCCCTCTTGAATCTGCATTAATGCATTCAGGAAAACTGATGAAGGTTCGATACCCATCTGCACCTCTCGGCCTTCAAATTACTCACCCGCACACACGTACAGGTGTCAGAGGTTATGGGGAGAAGGCAGGAGAATAAGGTTAGGAGGGAGAGATAGATCAGCCATGATTGAATGGTGAAGTAGAATTGATGGGCCGAATGGCCTAACTCTTTGCCTATCACTTATGATCTTATGATCAACACACATTTGTGCACACGGATGCACACACATACACACACACGCACACATGCACACACTTACACAAATATGTGCACATGCATTCACACACACATGCACATATGTACACAAATATGTGCACACATATGTGCACATACACACACGCACACTTAAACACATATGTGCATCTGCATGCACACACACATGCACATATGTACACACACATGTGCACACATGCATTTATTTGTTTGTTTATGGGATGTGAATGGCATTTAATGCCACATAATGTCGTGCCACAATCACCCAAGTGCTTCAATGGTTGTGACATGCTTTGGGATGTCCTGAGGTTGTGAAAAACTCTGTATAAATGGCACTTCTTTCTTTCCCTCAAGAGAGAATCTTTCCTTTGGAACTTTATTGAGATTTGGTCCTGTCTAGAACTGCTCTTGCTGCACCCCAGGTTGAGATGAAAGTTGCAAGTAAAGGGCCTGTCCCACTTGGGTGACCTAATCCGCGAGTTCTGGCGAGTTTTTCCTCGTCTCATACTCGCAGCATGGTCGACACGAGGTCATAGGAGGTCTTCGTAACACTCCTTCATGCTCGTGAGTGGTCTCCACGTACTCGAGGCATCAGCTAGGTCGCGGCGTTTTTTTCAATATGTTAAAAAATCCCCACGAGTAAAAAAAGGTTGCCGTGGAAAAAATCAATACTTTTTTTACTAGTAGGTTTAGTCGTAGTAGGTCGGCATGGTAGTTGTGGGTAGTCAAAGGTAGTCGTAGATAGTCTTCATCATAGTCGAAGGGAGGTCGAACAGAGATCGAAGGAGATTGAAGGAGGTCGTCTTCACTCTCCACTATTCGGTGTCCAATTTTCCCGAAGTTAGTCCTAGATAGTCGTAGCTAGTCAAAGCTAGCCTTTAACATAGTCGAAGGAGGTCGAAAGAGGTCTTCTACATAGTCGAAGGAGGTCTTCAACATGTAATTTTTTCAAACTCTTCTAAACTCGCCAATTAGGTCGCCCAAGTGGGACAGCCCCTTAACTTTTGAAGGGGACATTGGGAAACAGCACCAGCATGAAATTAATTGCCATGCCAATTAGACAGATCGCTTAAGGAACTGGCACAAACATAATAGTCTCACTCTGCTCTGCATCATTTGTGATTCCAAGCGGTCTCATGTATCGCAAGCACATGACAACTGTATTAGATGCCCCCCTTCAGACATGAATGATGCAAGGAGCCAGTACATTTATAATATTCTTACATAGCCACTGGGATTGGAAGGGGGACCCAGCGCGGGAGGGGGGGGGGCAGGCAGAAGATAGGATGGTTCGGTGAACATTTTATAGTTTTGCGGGCGCCAGAAACATGGCAACCCTTGTTTACTGCCTCGGTGAGGTCTGCTGTATGATTTTGCCGAGTTGTATGCAAAAAAAAGCATTTCACTGTACCTAGGGTACATGTTGCAATAAAGTATCTTTGACTTGATATCAAATGTTACTGCTAAGTATAGAAATGATTTTAAGTCATGCTGTGTTTCCCTGTTATAACCAATTTGTTTCATGTGTCTTGTTGGTTAAAAAAGAATGCATTGGATTTCACCAACCAAACTTGTTTAGTAGTGATGTCGTGACATCAACACTCCCTGAAAACGTGACTGTGTTAGCACCATGCAGCCAAAGATGAAATCAAATGGTGAGAGTGTCCAGTGACAAGCATTTTGCACAGGCAGCAGACATGAGCTGCTTCCCCATACGGTTTTACTTACCTTTGAGGTTATCGTATGGGAACCATCAGTTAATAATTCACCACAAGATGTGTGGGGCCTTTCCCCCACAGCATTGCTATATTGGTATCATGAGATTTATATGTTTATTTCTCCAGTTATCTGCACTTGCTTGCAATGAAAATCCTTCCAGTCAGCCATATCATGATGAATTCCATTAGGGACCATATCACCAAGGCAACAGTTTGGAAATACGTACATGCAAACCAAAGTATCTACAGAATACAAAAGTTAAAAGTAACAATCCAATTTCTAGATAGAAATAATGTTCAGAAGTAAGTTGGACTTACCGATCCTTTGACTGGTTTGCTGGTTCTAACCTTGTGTCAGATATCCATGATTATCTACCTTAGTGCAGTGTTCAGTACCATTATGTATATCTTATTTTAAGTGGAATATTTTTATTCAGATGTACAGCAAACTGCAATTTTTCATTATATCTTCAATTGTAATTTTCTTGAAATGAATAATAATATATCTTGAGTTAATGCTTATAATTTGGCAGTCAACATGCCTAAACACATATTTGCAAATACTAAATTGATACCTTTATATTTATTATAGTTTCAGCAGTCATAAATAACATTGTATCAGCAGACCTGGTGATTTCAATGTAAATCTCATTTTTCCTCCAAGTAAATTAAAATATTAAGATATTTACACAGTATTTAATTCAGTTTCAAATGAGTTTGATATAAAAAAAAATATCTTCTACTACATTCCTATTATAGCATTGAAAATGCAGTCTCACACAGACAGGCCCCATTTAAGGCATTTCCCCAACCATGTAGCGTAGAAGTGGTGTTTATCTGAAATAACCTGTTCAGAAAGGCCATGACCTGAAACATCACACAATCCTTCTCTCCATAGATACCGCCTGTCCCGCTTAGTTACTCCAGCTTTTTGTGTCTATATTCTAACCTCATACAGCTAATAACTCAATCAGGAATTAAATAAACATACCAATTATTTTTTCTAAAGTGAAGGTCTATCATTCTGTTACAATTTCAATCCCATCTCCACCTTCTGGGATTTCTAATCCCCTCCTACACCAGAGCAAGAGCCAAGAGCAGCCAAAATGTTGAGAGGACACTTGGTGCTTCAGCATGTTAAAAAATACCTGCCAATGTAAATTAGCATGGCCCCAGATTTAGTACGTGGGTAGACTCTATCTGAAAACTGCAGTCTCCCTCTGCTAACTCACCAGTAGCCAAATTCCCACCACTATCTATGCTAATACTTCCTTTCTCTCCTCAGCTCACAATAAATCAGCAGGAGAAAATAACAATTATAAAAAAAACACACACAAAAATACACAATTTTCATGAGAAAATCACAAAATAGGCAACATTATTATTCATCAAATATAAAGGATGTCTTCAAGATATTTGATTAAAACTGGCCTATATGTTTAAGTGGGGGATTACATCTTAACTTTCCTCAGGATATAGATTGGTTTCTGGTGAAAGTTTGACTATATGAAACATTAACTCTTATCTTCCTGGCTTTCCTGTTTTTGTTTCGGATTTCCAGCATGTGCAGTAGGAGGGTATGAATTTCATCCCTATCCCTGAGCACACCATACGGTATTGTCAACACATTATATGTTGCATCCAAAATTATTCCATTAACTGAAGTGGAGTTCAGAGCTAGGGTACGACATATTGTTGCTACAGTATTGTGTGTTTAGTGCTGCCAGCATGAATATTCTTAAGCACATTTGTTGATTTCCAGCTGTTGAGAAGTATATATGTAGCAACCAACTGCAGATGCTGATTTACATGCAAGATAGACACAAAATGCTGGAGTAACTCAGCGGGGCAGGCTGCATCTCTGGTGAGAAGGAATGGGTAACGTTTTGAATCGAGACCCTTCTTCGAAGAAGGGTCTCGACCAGAAACGTCACCCATTCCTTCTCTCCAGAGATGCTGCCTGCCCCGCTGAGTTGCTCCAGCGTTTGATGTTTATCTTTGTCGAGAGGGCAGTCATGTGCAGTACAGAGATGTATCATGGGAGATGTCGTTTTTATCAAATCTTTCCTGCAGCCATGTACTATTTTTATCTCCAGTTAGCCATATGGCATATGGCTCTGGTGAATTTATAATGTTATTATAATCAACAAACAACTGCTGTAATAAGAGGCCAAGGAGACTATAATAGACAATAGAGGCAGCTGTTCAAGTCTGCAGCAATCTGGGAACAATAAGGCAGGAGGTTTCGCAGACGTGCAGAATTGTAGGTTGTCATTATATTTAGGAAACTATCAGCAAAATGTAATTGCCTCGTGCAGTGTTGCATTTGTTATTCTGATATCTTTGGTTTTGCTGTATTCACTTTGATATTTGATTCTGTTTGGTAAATCATTTGTGTCTGTTCGAACTGCCAGAGCACCGCACAAAATAGTCTCAAAATTAAAATTAAAGTCTCGACTTTGTTACTAAAAAGTCAGCTAAATGTTTTTTTGGGGAACTTGAGTCACTTTATAAAAGAATGTTGTGTCAACCTTTGACAATTCTTTATTTCTGCAGTCAACCAGAGCAGGCAGGGGACATGCATTATTTCTTGTAAACATTGGCAAGCACGTGATACTTTCTCCGGTATGGTCTTTGGGATCACCAGAGCTTTCTTTGAACAATGACGCCAAGCTAATCCTCACCCACCCTCTTCCTCCTGACCCAACTTGTTTTGATACTGGAGCGACACTTTCAACTTCATTCACTTCCTCCACATAAGAGATGTTGTTATGGAAACCTGCACAGTTTCCAGCTATGCCTGTGTTAAATATAGGACGTATTATTCTTTATTCCAGTGCTAATCAGAATTTCACCCTGGCTCCTCCTTTCACATCCTGTGAATGTTAATGCTACCTCATTCTATTTGGAGATTTAATTTATTATTGTACACATTTCTCCCCCACCCTTCACCTTCATTTGGCTCAGGTTTGGCACTTGCCCTCTGGGACTTCTGTGCTTCAGCAGCTCGAGACTGGACTTCAATTAGTATGTGACGAATTTCCACACTTGTTTCATCTGCTCAACCTGACTTTTGAGAAACCGTTCGCTGCATTTGGAGGATTGGCATGAAGCACCTTAGATTTAGATGACAGCATTCCCAATGCCGGGGTTCGCACCTGGTTAGTTTCTCAGTAGCTGGTTGGAACATAGGCAGTGATTCACTGCTTGCAATGGCAAACCCAAAGATTGAAGATTGAATTCTTCAATTTTAGATAAATATACTGCCAAAATTCCCTGTTAATCCCTCCACCCCCCATTTTCACCCTCTTTCTCCTCTCCTCCCTGTGCCCCACTTGGATGTGCACCCTTTATCTCCCTTTCCCACTCCCAGAAGTCAGTTCACAGATTTCATTGAGACCTTAAAATCTCCACCCTGTTTCACGTAGCCCTGTGATTCTGCAACTTTAATTGCTGCATTGACCCTTGCAGGCTGAACGTGTTTTAAGCTTCTCTTCTTCCGAGGGTTAACTCGTAGAAATGTGCAAGAACCTAAGGGAGTACTCTTTACAGAGTAGATGTCATGATGTTTCTAGTGGGGCAAGATAAGGGAGCGATCATTCAACACTGAAGCGCACAGGAACTTCTCTTGCAGAGAGTGATGAATCTCTGGAAATCTCTTCCTCAGAGTGTGTGGAGGCTGGATCAATGGAGGTATTTAAAATGGAGGTAGATACGTTGAATGGTTGGGGAACTGAGGGCTCTTTGAGAAATGGCACAGAAGAGGAGATGAGGCTTGGGGCAAATTATCCAGGAGCAAATTGAATGGCTTTAGGGATCAGGTGCTTCTATTTTCTTTTGTTCACTGGTAACATTGTGCTCTTGGAGTAATGCATGTGTAGTTTTCTCTCCTTATCTCCCTATCTCACACTTTTTGCCTTTTCACCTCTGGCCTTTATCCAACCATCACCAATCCCTCACCTACTACAAAGTTGATAGGCTTTTGCAAACTGTGAAGTGAACAGTATCCTAGTTTATGGAAGGACTGATCAGGCCCTTCCATAAGGTAGGGTAAAGTTTAATTCTCCCCTAGCCCTTGAAGGACATTGGACTTTGTCTATGGATCTGATGCACTACAATGTTCTACAATGCTGAGAATTGTATTGTAACTGTACCTGAGTTTAAACTGATTGCATCTATGTGTGGCATATCTGACCTATTTAGTTAGCATGCAAAACAAAGCTTTTCACTGTACCTCAGTACATGACAAAAATAAACCTAACCCCAAACCTGATGGTGTCAGTATTATGATATGCTGTCATTAAATATTTTCTCAAGCTCCTGTTGACTTAACAGCTTTTTCATTTACATAGCATTACACAACTGACAATTTATAAATTGCATGCTAAAAAAACATTTTTCTTTAGATATCTCATGCTTAATTAAGTTAAAATATCCCACGTCACTAAATGCAATGCAAAACAATGTTTGAAGTTTATGTTATGTTGAATTTCCTAGTAAGTCTGGGAGTGATGTTGAACTTTCAAAACTTTTGATGAGTATGAGTTGTAGAACAGGAAGTCAAACAGCTGCAGTATTTTGTTAAAGAAGGAACTGCAGATGCTGGAGAATCGAGGGTACACAAAAGGCTGGAAAAACTGCTGCACCCGCTGAGTTTCTCCAGCTGCAGTATTTTTCTGGGATAGGCAAAAAATGCTGGAGTAACTCAGCGGGGCAGGCAGCATCTCTAGAGAGACGGAGTGGGTGATGTTTCAGATGGAGACCGTTCTTCAGGCACCCATTCCTTCTCTCCAGAGATGCTGCCTGTCACGCTGAGTTACTCCAGCATTTTGTGTCTATGTTTGGTTTAAACCATCATCTGCAGTTCCTTCCTACGCAGTATTTTCTTTTCTGTTTACTTATAAACTAGAATAAACTTCAATTACATGGGCAGGGATCTGAACAGCATCTGCGAAACACACTTCATTCTTGGATAAGAGCCTGGCTGCAACAGTTGAAGAGTTTGTTGCTCAGACCATTGAATGATCAACTCTGGAGTACAAACAAATCTTTCCCCACCCCGAATTGCTGAAAGCAATTAAACTCCAAATGCATGCAATCGATTGCTGGAAGATGCACAAGAAATGCCAGGCTCTTGACAGAAATAAAAAGCTTTGCCAGTGAAGTTTAATAGGGAATGTTCTGGCTGGAACCATTGCCTCTTGTAGTGGATCAAAAGTAATTGTGCATTGAATTGCATTGAGAACACAGTGTAGAAGCAAAGTGGGCTGAAGGGCCTGTTTCCACACTCCATGACTTAGCCGCACAAATGTCAGTGACCACTATAGTCTATGTCAGTATTTACGCTCCACACAAAACCTCTCTGCACGCCTCTTCATTAAACTTTAAAAGTATAATCCTTATATCCCTTTCTGTCTTCTGTTCCTCTCCCATGCATGCATCTGTGCTGCAGCCTCAACCACAAAGTGACAGTAATTTTCCTACTTTATCAATGTTTACATAAACAAATTCTTCCTGAATTTATTATTAGATTCAACTAATATTTATTACTTCTATTTCTAAACTTCCTATACATGGAAACATTTTCTCCACATTTACACACGTCCAACTCATTCATAAATGTATTAAACTCCACACAAACATTTGGTCTATATGCAGTGGTGCTTTGAAAAATCCAAATCTACTGTGGGTAACCCTGTTTACTGTTTGTTACCTTTTCAAAGAATTCAATATAATTGCACAAGCAAGACCATACTTTTAATATTTGTGCTGTCATATTTTTTCGTTTCTAGATACTTGCCAATACTTCATTCAATTAAAAAAAATGTAATATCTTTCCTGTCAATTATGTATTTCAGTTTGTCAGACATTAGAGATACATTGCTGAATCAGGTCCTTCAGCCCACTGAGTCAATGCTGACCAACGATCACCCCATGCACTAACCTGCACACACTAGAGAACATTTTATCTTTGCATGTGTTCTCTCCTTTCCAAAAATAAGACGGGGACATTGGTGCAGTGAGTGCTATTTCACTGCATATTTCTTTGTATATTTTGATCAGTGAAACTCAATTGACATTAATAATTGATCCAGGATCCACAAGAGAGTTCAAATTGGCATACGGGAGCGTTTTCTAACTGCATTCTTGCCCCCATTTCAGATGAGATTACACCTGGACTACTTTGTCTCGTTTTAGTCCTTGTATCTTAGGAAAGATGTTCTTGCTTGGGAAAGAATGTAACAAAAGTATACTTGACTAATTTCAGGGATGGGAAATTGCCAATGAAAATATTAAGATTTTCAGTTCCACATTCCCTAGTCAGGGGAACCATCTTCATAGTATTCACAACATCAAATAAAGAATGTCATATGTGTCAAAGGGTTCACATTTCTTTTCTTTTTTCCAAATTCAGGGCCATATAGGCCTAACCTATTCAATGTCCCCTCCTCCCATTCCCGTAGAAATCAACCAGTCAACCCCAGCTGCACATCCTCCAAATGGCTGTTGAACAACTGAGCTCACGAGGAGCTTCCTGACCATTGTTCCATCTGTAAAATAGAGGTGGTCATAGCAGCTGGGTAACTGTGCTGAAGATCAAGAGGCACAAGTTGATGCAAGCCTAGCATGTACGATCATTCCTCCTACTACATTCCATCAGTTCTAGTAGGCCTTTGATCTGCTTTCTATGGATTTAGTCTTTCCTTGCAGTAAGGGACTGAATACGCACAATGCCCTGATTATATCTGAAGCATGGAGACACAAGGATCTGCAGGTGTTGGAATCGTCAGCAAAAAGACATCATGTTGGAGTAAGTCGGCGGGTCAGGCAGCACCTGTGGAGGGAATGGACAAGGGATGTTTTGGGTCAGGAGCCTTTTGCAGATTCATATTTGAAGCACGGGAAAGACGGGAGATGATTGGTGAGCGGACTGTGAGTTCAGTTCCCAAGCCCTTGCAAGCGCTCTAACAGCTCCAAGGCCAGCTTCTGGAAGCACCATGGCAAATAAAAGTGGAGCAGTGGCTACAGGAGGCGAGAAGATGGTAGAGGTGTCGGTGGCCTTACAACAGCCAAGGGATTGCGTAGATCAAATGCCCCACAGCTGGGGCGGATGGGCAGCGGATCAGACCCGGCCTACAGTGTCACAGAGTGGTGGTGGAGGACACTACAGCATGGCCAGGTCAGGTTCACCCTTACATCACCGCCAGGACCACAAGCCTTTAAGGCCACGATAAGGCTGAATATTTCTAATGACTTGATACTGGAAAGATAGAGGATGGTGTCAAAAACATAGCAACTGTGTCCTGCCTTAGAACAAATCTACAATTTTTACAGTGTAATTGTTGGATTTAAGTATGGTAGTGCTTGTGTACAGTATGATTGGACTAGATTAGATGCTAAACAAAGCATTTCACTGTATCTAGGTACAAGTGAGAATAATGTTTATTGGACTATTGAACAATTAATCAGCTTCAGCTGTTGACTTTAAGAAAGATTCAGCAATCATTGCCGCAGTTTAATCGTGAGAACCAATTTGCTTATTCAGCCATGGAAATAAATTCAAATGCCATAAAGAAAGGTAAATAAAATGATATGTTCAGCCAGCTGTGGTAATAAAGCTATGGTACCATTTAAAAAAATGTACATGTATAGAGTGTGGTATAAGTATGTTTTTACTTTTTTTGTATTTTATTTTTCATTAAAATCTTCTGGATTTAGGGAATGGTGAGCCAATAATTCAATGCGAATTAATTTGTCTTCAAATGGAAACTTTGCAGCTTTAAGCTGTTTTGATTTAAAACGGACAGTGGAATTGGCACAATAAATGAATTTACTTTCAAACCTTCCCAAATAATTTAGCATTGCTTGGTACTCGAACCTTCAGAAGAACAACGTGTACAGTACATAAGCTAACTGATTCTACTAATTGAATCATATTTGATGTCATCACTGGTTCAATAATTGGCTTTGCGTTCCATTTCCATCAGTTAAGTCCAGGTCGGTAAAAGCACATCTGAAGCAATTAGAAAATGCAGTTGCAACGTACTATTTATAACTTTCTCGGTTAGATTAAGGCCCAGAAATATCCTTGATCCTGTGCAAGTCTTACAGATGTTAGATGAGAACAGCGATAGCCAACATGGAGGTGATGGTCACACACACACATCTGGAGCCTGTAGTAACATCTGCACACAAAAAAAATCTCAAGGCCATGCACCTGTTTATTTGCCAGTAAGAGGCCTCTCTCTGTTAGTTTCCCTCCTTAAGAAATTGGTTTACCCAGAAAGCACTTGGCTGGCAGCATTCAAGAGGTCAGGTGTACTTCATGACTAACTAGTTAGGGGTCCTTAAGAAGATTGATGAAGGCTGCCACATGGAGGTAAGTTTAGTTTCAACACTTGTTCAGGAGGGCACCTTGGTCGACATAGACGGGTAGAGCCAAAGGGTTTGTTTCCATGCTGTGAATGTATTTATTCTAATTTAGTCCAGTTTAGTTAATTGTCGCGTGTATTGAGGTTCAGTGAAAAGCTTTTTGTAGCATGCTAACCAGTCAGCGCAAAGACTATACATGATAATAATTGAGCTCTCCACAGTGTACAGATACATGATGAAGGGAATAACATTTAGTGCAAGATAAAGTCCAGCAAAGTCGAATTATAGATAGTCCGAGGATCTTCAATGAGGTGGATAGTAGCCTCACTCTCACCCCCGCTCTCTAGTGTTGGCAGGATGATTCAGTTAACTGATAACCGCTGGGAAGAAACTGTCCCAGAATCTGGAGGTGTGCGTTTTCACACTTCTGTATCTCTTGTCTGATGGCAGGGTGGAGAAGAGTGAGTGACCGGGCTGAGAGTGGTCCTTGATTATGCTGATGGCCTTGCCGAGGCAGCGCCAGTTGTAAATGGAGTCAATGAAAGGGGGGGTTGGTTTGTGTGATAGTTTTGGCTGCATCGATAATACTCTGCAATTTCTTGAGGTCTTGGACGAAGCTGTTCCCGATCCATTACTGGATAAAATCTAGGCTATTGCTCGCAATATATGAGAGAACCAAAAAACATCAAAATAAAGATAGGAACAAGAATGCGCCCCTTATCATCTGAAGCCTGTTTCACCTTCTTAGAATAAAGGGGAGGCCATTTAAGACTGAGTTGAGAACAAACCTTTTCACCCCGAGAGTTGTGAATTTGTGGAATTCCCTGCCACAGTGGAGGCCAAATCACTGGATGGATTTAAGAGAGAGTTAGATAGAGCTCTAGAGGCTAGTGGAATCAAGGGATATGGGGAGAAGGCAGGCACGGGTTATTGATTTGGGACGATCAGCCATGATCACAATGAATGGCGGTGCTGGCTCGAAGGGCCGAATGGCCTCCTTCTGCACCTATTTTCTATGTTTCAATGGAAAACATAGATTATTTCACTGGCCATGCCATTAATACCAGAACTATATAGAGAAAAACTTAATTTTCTATATGCCTCCACATCTACTCACTGCTATCCCTCATCCACTGGTGAAGCATTTTGTGGTGAGCAGGTTGACCCGAGTACACTGCCCTATGCCAGATCAAGTTCAAGCCCGGCTAATAATGTGTGCAGGATGTGTGGAGATGTTTTTGAATTTTCTCATTCTTTGTTTTGTGGTTAATTTGGATTTGAAACCCATCATTTTTCTCAAGGACAAACAGCAGGAAGTGTAAAAATCACTGATAAAAAGGGCAAGACACCATGTGTGAAAACAAGGACATCTGTTAGATCTGATGTAGTATAGAATGTTTCTCGTCCATTGGTTGAATTATCTTCATACGTAGGTAAAGAGTCAGGTCTGGAAATCCAGTTTGGCGAGTGCGTACCAGACCTGCCCGTTTTCACTCACTCAATCAGCGTGCAATATTGGTGCTGAGTGATGAATCTAATCAAGTCAAGTTCATTTGTCACATACGCATACGAGATGTGCAGTGAAATGACAAGTGACAATGCTTGCGGATTGTGCAAAAAAAAAACTACAAAACAGAATAGAATAGAATCAGTAATTACATATTAGTGAGAAAAAAACAGCAATTTAAAAAAAAGGCACAACACAACAGGATGTGTGGAGATGTTTTGAATTTTCTCATTCTTTGTTTTGTAGTTAATTTGGATTTGAAACCCATCATTTTTCTCAAGGTCAAACAAATACTTTCCTCCAAATAAAAGGCGTAGCTATGGGCACACGCATGGGCCCCAGCTACGCCTGCCCCTTTGTCGGGTACGTCGAACAATCCTTGTTCGCGGCGTACCAGGGCCCCATCCCCGACCTTGACCTCCGTTACATCGATGACTGCTTTGGTGTCACCTCCTGCACCCACACACAACTGACTGACTTCATCCGTTTCACCACCAACTTCCATCCGGCACTCAAACACACCTGGACCATTTCCGACATTTCCCTACCATTCCTTGACCTCACTATCTCCATCGCAGGGGGTACACTCCTGACCAACATCCACTATAAACCCACTGACTCCCACAGCTACCTGGACTACTCTTCCTCCCACCCTGCTTCCTGTAAGGACTCCATCCCCTATTCCCAATTCCTCCATCTATGTCGCATCTGCTCCCAGGATGAGGTGTTCCACACCAGGTCATCACAAATGTCCTCATTCTTCAGAGAACGGGGATTCCCCTCCCCCACTATAGATGAGGCTCGCATCAGGGTCTCCCCATTCCCCCACTCGCAACAAGGGCAGAGTCCCCCTGGTCCTCACCTGTCACCCCACTGGCCGGCACATACAACACATAGTCCTCCGCCAGTTTCACCACCTCCAATGTGACCCCTCCACTCGCCACATCTTCCCATCTCCCCCACTGTCTGCCTCCACAAAGATCGCTCCCTCCGCAACTCCCTTGTCAATTCTTCCCTTCCCTTACGCTCCACCCCTTCCCCGGGCACTTTCCCTTACAACCGCAAGAGATGCTACACTTGTCGCTTTACCTCCCCCATCCACTCCATTCAAGGACCCAAGCAGTTGTTCCAGGTCCGACAGAGGTTCACCTGCACCTCCTCCAACCTCATCTATTGCATCCGCTGCTCTAGATGCCAGCTGATCTGTATCGGTGAGACCAAGCGGGGGCTTGGCGATCAGTTCGCCAAACACCTCCCCTCGGTCCGCAATAACCAACCCGACCTCCCGGTGTCTCAGCACTTCAACTCCCCCTCCCATTCCATATCCGACCTCTGTCCTGGGACTCCTCCACTGCCAGAGTGAGCAACACCGCAAATTGGAGGAACAGCACCTCATATTCCGCTTGGGGAGTCTGCATCCTCTTGGCATGAACATTGAATTCTCTCAATTCTGTTAACCCTTGCTGTCTCCTCCCCTTCCCACCTCTCCCTCAGCCCTCGGGCTCCTCCTCCTTTTTTCCTTTCTTCCCCCCCGCCTCCCCCCACTCCCCATCAGTCTGAAGAAGTGTTTTGGCCCAAAACGTTGCCTATCTCCTTCGCTCCATAGATGATGCTACACCCGCTGAGTTTCTCCAGCATTTTGTGTACCCTCGATTTTCCAGCATCTGCAGTTCCTTCTTTAACACAACACAACAGTAAATTGGTACAGTAAGTTAGTCCCTGGTGCGATAAGAGCTACCACGACGGTGACTGAACCCGGCTGCTCCATCTTGAAAGTCATGCAGGCTTGCAGTCACTGCTGTGTGGTGCTCACCGGGAACTCACTGTAAAGTTAGAAAGTGTAGGGCGGAGGGAACCGATGAATATGATGTGTCCATAACAAAACTGAAAGGAAGCTATCACCCGATAAAAGGGATGAGCTTTCTGGCTGTAGCCGCATGGAGGAGGATGGAGGGGGACAGCGGTGGATGCTGGACAAAAGACCCGGCATGAAGAACCGGAGGTGGTCTTACCTTCCACGCCCTTAGGTTGGCAGAGTGACGTGACCCCCCGGGGAACAAGGACTGGAAAGGGCCACGCAAGGAGATAGACGATAGGTTTACGGGACAACCTCTGCATGGGGGCCGCAGCTGCAGCTGGGATTGTAAAATAACGCCAAAATGGTTTCTCTGGCATACAGTGGGCTGTTCTGCACATTCTGTACTAACCGGGGGATTGTCCTCATGTATGGTGATAGTCTTGCTGCCGTGTGCAAAAAAAGTTTTTCACTGCACCTTGGTACACACGAAAATAAAGATACCAGGGTATCACTGCCGGATGCTGTGGAGAACATGAAGGTGGGCTGCTGCACCGTTCTTGAGTGCGTCTTTGGACGCACACTGCATTCAGTCAGAGGGAACCAATACGTGCTTGCCTTGCCAGCAATGGAATTTAAAAAATTCTCTGCCTTACACTAGTTCACACCGAAGATAGACGCAAAATGCTGAAGTAATTCGTTTTGTTAAGAGATACAGCGTGGAAACAGGCCTTCGGCCTACCGAGTCCGCGTTGGCCAGCGATCACCCATACGCTAGTTCAATCTTACACACTAGGGACAATCTACAGAAGCCAATTAACCTACAAACCTATCTGCACATCTTTGGAATGTGGGAGGAAACTGGATCACCCGGAGAAAACCCACGCGGTGACACGGAGAGCGTACAAATCCCAGACAACATCCTACCACTGAGCCACTCGTGATATTACCAGCTCAATGATGGAACAAGGGCTAGGTGACAGCTCACATTGACACTCTGAGGGTTTAGAAGCTAGAATAGGAAAATAGGATGACATAGATGTCAACTAATCCTATGGCCAAGGATTCAGATGCTGGCCTCCAAGGCCCAGACTGCCTTTCCCAACAATGCTCAAAGCACTGGGCAGTCTACCAGGGAACTGGCGCACATCATCAAAGAGTACAGAAGTCTTCGGCAACCTTTCTCAGGTCTTTGTGCAAAATGTCCTTGTGGTCAGATCCATCAACATGCTGGAGGCATAATGGTGCCTCTGCCAACAATTCCCATGGCGACAGAATCTGCTACTGACCGGCAATTACCAGAAGTGCAGTTCCAGCAAAATCATGCTCTTGTATTGAATGAGATGTCTTTAGTCTCTTTTGTGTTGCTGTTCACCAAGGCAAGTAACTTGCAATAAAACATCTCTTACTGATAGTCCACACTCAATCAGTGGCAGGGTCTCGTACACCAATATATCACAAGTCATACATCACAGCACACACTGTTCATAAAGGTACACGCACATTCAGATATACCTACTATCCTTCGAATAGAAACAAACATGCAAACTACCTACGTTATGGTAACGGATAAATTAAATTATATCAGAGGCTGATTGTCAAGTCAGGAAAAATTATACAATTAATTAATTATTTACCTATATACACCATCTAATAAAGCAAAGATAGACACAAAATGCTGATGTTTCGGGTCGAGAACCTTCTTCAAACTGAAGAAGGGATTTGACCTGAAACGTCACCCATTCCCTCTCTCCAGAGATGCTGCCTGTCCCGCTGAGTTACTCCAGCATTTTGTGTCTATCTTCGATTTAAACTAGCATCTGCAGTTCCTTCCTACACACCCAAAAAAGCAAAATAAACATAAATTAACTAATTTTCTTAGTCCTCTCAATCACAATGTTTGCCCCAATAGATAAACCATCAATCTTACAGTATCCTTTCATGTAAGAATAATCCCACAAATCCTCCTCTAAATACATACGGGCCAAGCTTACATCCTGTTCTATCATTGATACACAAACTATGTATGATTCTAAACACAGTGAGCATCATATTTTCTAAAGACTAAACTTTAGAGATATTGCGTGGAAACAGGCCCTTGGCCCACCGAGTCCGTGCCAACCAGCGATTACCTCCTATAGACTAGTGCTATTCTATACACTTGGTACAATTTTACAGTTGTTACCGAAGCCAATTATCCTACAACGTGAATGTCTGGAGTGCGGGGGGAAACTGGAGCACAGTCACAGTGATGCCACGCAGTCACAAAGAGAAGGTACAAATTCCATACAGACAGCAGCTGAGGTCAGGATCAAACCTGGATCTCTGGCACTGTAAGGCAGCAACTGTGCTGCCCAAACAAAACCTGGAACATTAAACCTAAAGCATGCTAATAATTCTTACTAAGCAGTTACAACACATTGCTTTCAGTATATTACTAACTAAAATAAACCCAAGCATATCATTTTCTTCTTTGATTCCTTCTTAAGGCTTCCCACCTTTGCACATTCAATTTCATTTCGGAGTCACGTGAGTGACTTCGTGAAGAGCCCGCCGGCGCGCATGCTCGACATATCGTCGTACCGCGTTGCTGCGACGGCTGACGGAGGAGCGTGCTCCTCGCCAGCCCTTCATAAGGGAACCACGCAGGTAAGTATGCTACCTTAAGTTGGTGGTTCTTGTTGTGTTTGCTTCACAGCAAGAACATGGATGGGAGTCTAAGAGGCCGGAGTTCGAGGAGAAGTCGCCGGCCAGCAGTTCTGGAGCGAGAGTTGTCGGGGGTACCTGCAACGCAGACCGGAACGAGGGCGGAGATGTCGGTGAGCTCTGTTTTTTCAGGTCCGGACCCGCCCGCACACCACAGCTCGGAGGAGTTCGACGAGGAGGAGTGTGGTGTGCCGTCAGAGCAGGACGACCCTGCCATGGCAGTCAGGTCGTCAGCAGGCTTGCTGACGGCCTCGAGCAGAAGGGTCCGTGCGGCTGCACGGCCCGCTTCACGAAGCCCCCTGAGGAGGGGAAGGGCAGGAGCCCAAAAGCCTAACCCTGTCGGGGTTAAGGCTCTGCCTGTCGCCAAGGAGCGGTCAGGTTCTAGGACGGGACCCGGGGCAGCTGCGAGGTCCAGCCGTCGCCCCCCAACTTCCGACGCCGGGACGAGTCAGTTGGGGGTCCCGTCACGGTCGCCGAGCCCCCCATGGATGGGTGGGCGAGACCATGCGTCGGCAAGGTCCACGATGTGGGCAGCTGGCAAGCCTGCACGGGCCCAAGGTATCCAGGCTTCGGCTGGTGCCGACACCATGCCGCATCTGTCCTTAGAGGCAACGGCTTCCGCTCCTGCTATACGGAGGCGGTTGAACACGCCCGTGCAGGAATCGCGCAGTTTCGCCTCGGCGGCTGTCGACGACAACTACCGGCACCGGCAGGGCCTCGACGAGGTGCGGGCCGATGACAGGAGCCCCGGCCAATTTTCAGAGCTGGAGGACTCTGACCACCTGAGTGTTCAGGGTAAAGGGCGTATTGACCGTATAGAGCGGCTGCTGGAACGTCTCCTTCAACAACAACAGGCATCCAGCAGCGACAGGCACAGGGCTTCATCACCAGCTTCATACACCAGCCTGGAGCAGCAGGACGAGGAGGCAGTGGTCGATCCCATCCCACCCCCGCCTGAGTTACCGGCGGAGGACCTCCTCGATGTGGCCACCAAGTTTGCAGCCCCTCAATCCTTGGGGCTTCCTATCAATACAAAACTGGCAGCCACTGTGGACTTCCTAAATAATCACCAGCTTCAGGAGGAAGTTCTACTACAAACCATGAGCCGTCACAAGGCTCCATCAAACTGCAACTCCCTCAACGTGCCTGTGGTCAATACGCCAATCTGGGGCAACATCAGTGCGGCTATCCGTCAGCAGGAACTAAAGATTCAGCGGATCCTGAAACTCCTCACGGCCGGGATTACTGCTTTTGTGCGGTCGGTCGACGGAGAGGAGCTTAATTTGGACCAGGAGGATGCCCTGGCGCTTCTATGCGCTACTCAAAATGAAATCAACGGCTTTCGGAAAAATAGCATCCGCCCAGCGCTCAACCCCAAATTTGCAGGGTTGTGCAAACCACCGCCGCCCCTGCCGCCCCGTCAGCTCTTTGGCGAAGACCTTGCCAAAAGGGTCAGAGAGCTTGATGAACAAGCCAAGACCGTGGGGCTCATGCGCTCTCAGAGTGCCCCCACGCCATCGAGCTCCAAAGCTCCGCTTGGCCGCTCACGAGGGTCTGCCAGCACGTCTACCAGGAATTACCCTCCAGCTCCAAACCGATATCAACCACCCCAACCACAGGGGTCTTTTTTAGGACAGGCTCGGCAGAAGCCGAGATTGAAAATGAGGACGCCACGACCTCAAACCAACCCAGCACCTCTACGTCCACCCACTCGTGTCAGGGACCGCCGGTAACCACAGAGGTGAGGCGGTCTGGTTCTCTTTTTTCTCTTTGTTTAACCTCACATGTTGGTGGGCGTTTGCGGTTGTTTGCGGGTGCATGGGGTGATATTACCAGTGATGAGTATGTGTTACGGAATATTCAGGGCCATAGCATTGAGTTTATTAATGGGGACATCCCTCCGTCTCAGCATAGACCGGGTCGTATGTTTAAACTAACGGCTGCGGAACAGTCCGTAGGCTATAAGGAAATTTTAAGGTTGGAACAGAAAGGGGTCATAGAGAAAACGGTTCATGAGCCCGTTGAATTTGTTTCCAATATTTTTACCCGACCTAAGAAAGATGGAGGCTGTAGAGTCATTATTGATCTGACCACTCTGAATAACTTTGTAACATATACTCATTTTAAAATGGACACGTTTGAAACGGCCAAATCATTGATCTCACAAGGGTGCTTTATGGCATGTATTGATTTACAGGATGCGTACTATACCGTACCCATGCAAAAATATTACAGAAGGTTCTTAAAATTTATCTGGATGGACCAGCTGTGGCAATATAGGGCGTTGCCTAATGGGCTCACCACAGCCCCTCGATTATTTACTAAATTGGTGAAGCCAATTATGGCTTATTTAAGACAACGACATCATATCGTTATGGCCTATTTAGATGATATTTTAATCATCGGACACACCTTGGAATCAGCTCAACAAGGGGTTGCAGCTGCGGTCAATTTGTTCCAACAGCTTGGGTTCATTGTTCATCCAGAAAAATCTAAGTTCTGCCCCACCCAGGTAATTAATTATCTGGGGTTCCAGGTGAATTCCATTAGCATGAGAGTCACCATACCAATTAACAAAATTGAGGAGGTAACACAGGTGTGTACAGATTTACTCAATACTCGTATACCATCGATTCGTCACACAGCTACTGTCATTGGCAAGATTGTGGCTTTGTTTCCGGCAGCCCGGTATGGACCTCTGCATTATCAAAACTTGCAGAGAGCCAAGATTGCTGCGCTGCGACGGCATGCTGGTCATTATGATCGATCAATGCAGCTGCCGCCTGCAGCATTGGATGAGTTACGATGGTGGGTTTGCCACATTAGTAACTCGTTTAAAACTATTATTGAGGCGAAACCGATGATATACTTACAAACTGATGCGAGCTCTGATGGCTGGGGAGCTACGAATCAACATTCTAGTTGTGGGGGCCGATGGGATACCCTTGAGAATACAATGTTGGTATCACAAGGGATCAACTATTTGGAGCTGCTTGCAGCGTTTCACGGACTTCGTGCATATTGTTCCAAGATCTTTGGAGCACATGTCGGCTCCAAATAGACAACACCACAGCGGTGGCGTATTTAAATCACATGGGCGGTACCAGGTCAGTTTCATGTGATAAATTGGCTAATTCAATTTGGCTCTGGTGTGTCAAGAGAGACATTTGGATTTCAGCCACCTATTTGCCAGGTGAGCTTAATTTTGTGGCGGACGCCAGGTCACGCAAGTTCAATGATAATATTGAATGGATGTTACATCCTGAAATTTTTGCAAAAATCACAGCCAAATTTGGGAAACCGGACATTGACCTTTTTGCGTCCCGGTTGAACCATCAGGTACCAACCTACTTCTCGTGGGAACCAGATCCTGGGGCTATAGCGTTAGATGCATTCTCGCTAGACTGGGGGAATTGCTTTTTCTATGCATTCCCTCCGTTTTGCCTCATCAGTCGGGTATTACGAAAAATTCAGATGGATGGTGCCAAGGGCATCCTTATCATACCCGACTGGCCTACACAGCCGTGGTATCCGATGGTCTTTGACACGCTCAGTGAACCTTGGGTCCGTTTGCAGGGTAGCCCAGAATTAGTTACTCACCCTGTTTCAGGGGAGCCACATCCCTGCCATGGCTATTTAAATTTGTTGGCTTGCAGATTCTGAATCGGCCTTTAGTTGGATACGGCCTTTCTACCCGGACCATGGATACCATTGCAGCGTCGTGCCGAGAGTCTACAAGGCGAAGATACCGCTCTCACATCAGGAAGTGGGAAGCCTTCTGCAGCCGCTCTCGCATCACGTACGATGCCGTGACTATAACCGACGTCCTGGAATTCCTCGCGGGGTTGCACCATGATGAACACTTAAGCTACAGTGCCATCAACAGCGCCAGGAGCGCTCTATCATTCTACCTCAATATTGAGGTGGGATCCAACAAGCTAGTGTCCAGGCTCATGCGGGGTATTTTCAATACGAATCCGCCTACACCACGCTACAATATCACCTGGGATGTCAGGGTAGTTTTAGCTCTGCTCAGGACGTGGTCCCCCATGGAAGGGCTCCAGCTGGACAAACTCACCATGAAGCTGGTGATGTTACTAGCGCTGACTTCAGCACAGAGGGTACAGACACTCCATAAACTACGTGTCGACAGAATGATGTCTACCCCCACAGAAGTAGTTTTCTTTGTTGACGAGCTACTAAAGCAGCATAGACCTGGGTGCACAGGGCTGCAGCTGAAGTTCCCGGCATACCCCGCAGATGCTAGGCTATGTTTAGCCTCCCACATCCGTTACTACGTCAAGGTGACGGCAAGCATCAGAGGAAAGGAGAGATACCTGCTTGTCACTCATAAGAGACCTCACCATCGAGTGACAACACAGACGATATCCAGGTGGCTTCGAGTCGTCTTGGGTAAGTCAGGTATCGACACTAATGTGTTCAAATCTCATTCCACCAGGGCTGCATCGACGTCGGCGGCGAGGGTCATGGAGGTGCCCATGGACCATATTCTCGCCACAGCAGGATGGGCTAATGAAGCGGTGTTCCAGCGTTTCTACAACCGGCCCGTCGCTGCGCCTCTACAGTTCGCAGAAGCCGTACTAGATGCGGGGCAAGAACGTGGAGATGTCCCCGAATAAGGGGTTTTTGATTTGTTGTTAATAAATATGATTTGTTTTGCAGTATGGACTAGTCAGCACGTTATTCCTCCCATCCATCCCTGGTAGTGGTGTGACAGCATGGACGTGGTCCAGGGCATGTCATCACAGAAGCTTTGAAGTCTTCACGAAGTCACTCACGTGACTCCGAAATGAAATAGTAAGATTGAACGAGAACTTACCAGTTCGAAGGTTGATCTTTATTTCATGAGGAGTCGAAGTGAGGGATTTCGTGCCCTCCTCGCCCAACCCTCAATCACCTTCATCTGGTAAGCTTAGTCGTTTTCATTCTTACTATGTGAAGTCATTTCTTTTGATTGGTTTCTGTGATTCCATGCCGCTACTTTGAAGTATGTCGAGCATGCGCGCCGGCGGGCTCTTCACGAAATCCCTCACTTCGACTCCTCATGAAATAAAGATCAACCTTCGAACTGGTAAGTTCTCGTTCAATCTTACTATTCTCACTTGTTTTCCAGTCATGTTCTCGCAGAAACATTGAACTTTTTCTCTTTCGTGTTGTTTCTGCTGGTTAAACAGCCACAACTTGCCCTCGCCTAGTTATTTCCTCAGGGCTGACTGGCCTCGTGCACTCCTACTACACTGCATTGAGCCAGGCCAGGCAAGGAAAACCTCACCCTTGGGAAATGTGGAATTTATGAATCATGCCCATAGTGCAGTACATTCCTTTCCCAGTGCATTCAATTCAGGTCTGAACACTTGAGCCCATTCAGTAACTGTATGGATAGATACCCTGTGGATATTAAACACTTTCTCAGCATCCACACAATCTCATCCTCTACCCCAGCCACAAGATAATTAAAGTAACCATGCTAAAGCACAGCATGCACGCTTCTATCTGCAAATCCTTGCAATGGCACAGCCATCATCCAGCACTGCCAACTGAGAACCTTCTAAACAGGTTACAGACTCACCCTCTGCACTGCTTGCCATGAGTGTTCCAGAACTGTGGGAGCATTATCCAAATGGTGCTTTGAAATTAATTTGCTCAAAATGGGTTGTCCTCCAGAACATCTCACCGTAATCTATTTTACTAGCTTATTTGATGCTTTATTTTATAGAACTGCCTTTCCACCTGTGCAGTCACTCTAGTAATGGACACCGGTCTCACAATCATAGTGCTTGTGCTAAGTAGGTATGATAATTGCACCTTTTAGTCAGTGCCTTTAACCTGTCCCATATCCCACTCACTGGTCCTCCTCTGTGATTCCTACTGATCGCCAGCTCCATTATCATGTTTCACTCGCATCCCTGTATCCCTTTGTTATCACCTCTTCCGCAGCCAACAATGGGCCATTATGGGCTCCCCTTCCTTGGTCATCTGTTGCCAGTCCTGATTTGTTCTGGCCTTTCTTCTACCTCCATTTCCCCCCCACCCACTCCCTTTATTACTTTCAGTCCAAAGAAGGGTTCCAACCCGAAATATCATGCATCCCTTTTCTCCAGAGATGCTGCCTGACCTTCTGAGTTACTGCATTACTTTATGCCTATTTTATGTATTTACCAAAGTTCTTCCGGGCTTTGGCTGAATGGGTCAAACTTAAAATGTAGGAATATAGGAGTAGGAGTCCCACTGAGATCACGTCTGATCTTTCTCAGTCCCATTTTCCTTCACTGTCCTCACAGTCCTTGATTCTCTCATAATTCAGAAATCTATCAATCTTGGTTTTAAATTGTCTCAGTGACTGAGTCCCTACAACCCTTCAAGGAAGAGAATACCAAAGATTCAGCGCCCTCTTCTCTTCTCTTTCCTAAATAACCTGCTATTTATTCTGAGTCAGTGACTCCTGTTCTAGACTCCTCGGTTGGTGCTCCCAACCTGCCATTCTCATTACGAATCTAGAGGACACAGTCCTAGTCCTTTCAATCTCTCCTCATGCAACAAACTCACCATCCCTGGAACAGGTCTAGTTAATCTTCGCTACATTGCCTTGATACAGATACATCCTTGCTCAGGTAACGAAACCAAAACTGTAAGATATGCTCTGGATGTGGTCTCACTAAGTCCTATGTCATTGCAGTAGGACTTGCTTATTCCTACACACAAATATGTTCATAGTAAAGCACATTTACCTTCCTAATTCACCTTCCTAATCACAACCTAAGCCCCTGAGCATCAACAATACCCAATCTCTCACCATTCAATAATAGTCTGCTTTTCTGTTTTGTGCATCTCAGTTGGTGACCTTCCATTTCTCCATATTACATTAAATTTGCTACGTTCTAACCAACTCGCTCAGCTTGGCCTTATCCCTTTAAAGGACCTTTAGAACCTGCTCCATACTCATAATGTCACTCGATTTAAATAGCACCAACGAACATGGGAATCTTTTGGTCTCCTCAGGCAAATTGTTAATGTGTATTATCACAGTCGATAGTTACCAGGCTAACATGCAGGTGCGGCACGTGATTAAGAGGTGTAATGGTATATTAGCTTTTATTTTCAGAGTAGTTGAGTACTGCCACAAGAAAGTCTTATAGTAATTATACAGGACCGGCGACGAGATTGCACCTGGAGGACTGTTTACAGTTTTTTTCTCGTTAAGAATGTACCTATCCCTAAAGAATACAGTAAAGATTAATTCCAATCATAGACACAAAATGCTGGAGTAACTCAGCAGGACCGGTAATTCCAATGGCAGGTTAACCATGCGAGGAGATATTGGGAAGACTACAATAGACATACTCCAGAGTTTAGAAGGATAAGCGATCCCATTGAAAAATCACAAGTATTTGAAAGATGTTATATAAATGCAAATTATGTTGCTATATTAATGCAGGTTATGTTTACTTGAATTATATACGTTTCTACAGTTCGTTTTCTCTACCATTGAAGAATTAAACAAAATCACCAAACATTTAATGGAAATATTCTGCAGGTCAGGCAGCTTTCATGAAGAGAAAAACAATATTGTTTCAGGGCGATAACATCATAATTTTCTCTTTTTGTCTTACATTTCCAGTGTCTGTGGTATTTTGCTTTTGGCCATTTAATGGAATGTGATTGACCTATAATTTGTGAATTAAATAAAAGAAGTCATACAAACATAGTCAGTTGCTCATTTAATTCAGTAAGTTTCACCTCGGCTTGCTGACAAAATGGAAGTGGCAGCCATTTCACCCAAGATGATTTCTGTAAATGGTGTTGGCCCAGATTTTTCGCTCAGTGGAGAATGAACAGCACCAGTCATTCATTGCATTTGACCACACGGTTTCCTGGCAGTTTGTGCTGGGTCCTGCAGTAATTAGAATGTCATTCTGGCATTGCACCGTCCATAGGGGATCGTTGACGTGTGGACAGTGAAAACAACTAGACCTCATCATACTATCAAAGCAGAGAATTAATGAGGCGCGTTGAGCGTGACACAGAGGCTGGAAGATTTAACTCAATGTCAGATGATATACAGTATGCAAAACAAGCTCCATTTCCCTTTGCAGGTTTCCCTCAGCGATCCACAAAGAAGTTTGCAGCTTTAACCCTGGTGGCAATTCAGAACAATAATTCTGAAGAAGGATCTCGACCCGAAACGTCACCCATTCCTTCTGTCCAGAGTTGCTGCCTGTCCCACTGAGTTACTCCAGCATTTTGAGTCTATCTTCAGAATGATAATTGTTGGGTTCACAAGTTAAATGGCAACATGCCAACAGTATGTCTACCTTTCTATAACTTACTGTATTTAAATATGCATATATTCTTTATAGAATAATTTATTTAAAATATCGTTTTAGCCACTTTTATTTATTTTTGTTTCATCACAACAATATATGTGCACCCAGTACATCATCAGCTCACTTTAGCGTGGCAAAAATTGTAGAATGAAAGAATGTAGATTTATTCCTGTTGGCTTCTCTTAATGGAACTGACATTTACAAGTCTTTAACAATAAAACAAAACTCAATAATATTAACGGAACTTCGGAGATACGGCCTGACCCATTGAGTTACTGAAGAAAGGTTCCAACCCAAATCATCATCTATTCCTGAGATACTGCCTTGACCCGCTGTGTTACTCCAGCATTAAGTGTCTATTGCAGCAATGTTGTGTCTATTTTTGATATAAACCAGCATCTGCAGTTTCTTCCAACACAATAATATTGCAATTTAACCTGAGGCTTGGAAACCTTAAAGACAGGTGAAGTTCCACACAGTTGCACAACAGCAAATGAAGAACATATTTTATTTCTAGTGTTATAGTACTCCCTTTGTTCTGCAGCAGTTTATCATCCAAACTCCCATGAGCGACTCTACAGGTGATCTCTAAATGATGAGGTTTATGAGACTTCAAACATCATGGGCTGCAAATTGACTGGTATCAATAAAAGCCTGTTTGTGGGACAGTGCAGAGTGGGCTGACCAAAGGCTTGTTTGCCATGAATGCTTGCAGCAGATTAAAATGGTGATAAAATATATGTGAAATGCCAGGATAAACATAAAATATTTGAAACAAAATAATAGATTGTTATACGGTTTAAGACAATGTGTACAATAAATAATAGGCTTGATTGATTGAAAGATATAGCATGGAAACAGGGTCTTCGGCCCACAGAGTCCATGGCATCCATCGATCACCCTTTCACATCAGTTCTATGTTATCCTGCTTTCTCATCCACTCATCACACATTAGGGGGCAATTTACAGAGGCCTATTAACCTACAATTTGGGGGTTTGTAGATCTTTGGGACATCTTTGGGATGTGGGAGGATTCGGGAGCACCCGGACGAAACCCACACAGTCACATGGGAAAGTGGAAAGACAGCCACCAGAGGTATTCGAGATACTCCTTCATGGCCAGCAGCTAGATCCTCCAGAGCATTGGGGTGACTATCATCTATCTCAGCACCAGAAACTGGAGGACATAGGAAATAGGACAGGGAATGGCACAGCGGAGGTAGACCCCAAGGATTTACACAAGGTTAAATAGTCACTATTTACAATCTCTCCTTATAGTTCAGGGCCTTGAGTCCTGGCAACATCATCGGAAATCTTCTTTGTACTCTTTCCAGGTTAATGACATTCTTCCTCTAGCAAGGTGACCAATACTGAACACAATACTCCAAATGCGGCCTCACCAACATCTTGTACAACTGTAGTAGAGCGTCCCAACTTCTATACTCAGGATAGAGAATCCTTGAGAACATGGGCATACCTATTGTCCACCTCAGCTCCGGAAACTAGACCTAAATAGGACAGGGAAGTCGACACTAAGGATTCGCACAAGGTTGAATATTTGCATGGTTTGACAATGCATTGGATGTATATGTTCGACATTTTCATTTAGTTGGTTCATGTTAGCAAATAATTTCTGCTCAGTCACGGAGGTCATCAGCAGTAGAGGGAAGGTTCAGGAGGAAATTTGTTCATCTGTGTAATAAGAAAGATGGGCATTGCCAGCCAATTGGAAAATAAACGCTCACCCAAATTTACTGATTCACTAAAGGGGCTGTCCCACTTGGGCGACCTAATTGACGAGTTTAGGAGAGTTTGAAAAAAATGGCATGTTGAAGACCTCCTTCGACCTCCTTTGACTATGTTGAAGACTAGCTTCGACTAGCTATGACTAACTTCGGGAAAATTGGACACCGAATAGTGGAGAGTGAAGACGACCTCCTTCGACCTCCCTTCGACTAAGATGAAGACTATCTACGACTACCTTCGATTACCTTCGATTACCCTAGATTACCTAAGACTAACACGCCGACCTACTACGACTAAACCTACAAGTAAAAAAAGTATCGATTTTTTCCATGGCGACCTTTTTTTACTCGCAGGCATTTTTCAACATGTTGTGGGGACCACTCTCGAGTATGAAGGAGTGTAAAAGACCTCCTACGACCTCGTGTCGACCATGCTGCGAGTATGAGACGAGGACAAACTCACCAGAACTCGCAGATTAGGTCGCCCAAGTGGGACAGCCCCTTAACACCGTTCAACTCATGGTTCATCCTTGACGTATTCTGTTCATATAACCATATAACCATATAACAATATAACAATTACAGCACGGAAACAAGCCTTCTCGGCCCTTCCAGTCCGTGCCAACCATTTATTTTCCCCTAGTCCCATCTACCTGCACTCAGACCATACCCCTCCATTCCCTTCCCGTCCATATACCTATCCACTTTACTTTTAAATGTTAAAATCGATCCTGCCTCCACCACTTCTGCAGGAAGATCATTCCACACAGCCACCACTCTGAGTAAAGAAGTTCCCCCTCATGTTACCCCTAAACTTCTGTCCCTTAATTCTCATGTCATGCCCTCTTGTTTGAATCTTTCCTAACATCAATGGGAAAAGCTTATCCACGTCAACTCTGTCTATCCCTTTCATCATTTTAAAGACCTCAATCAAGTCCCCCCTTAACCTTCTGTGCTCCAAAGAATAAAGACCTAACTTGTTCAACCTTTCTCTGTAACTTAGTTGCTGGAACCCAGGCAACATTCTAGTAAATCTCCTCTGTACTCTCTCTATTTTGTTGACATCCTTCCTATAATTGTATAGGAACCAAAATTGTACACCATACTCCAGAATTGGTCTCACTAATGCCTTGTACAATTTTAACATTACTTCCCTACTCCTATATTCAATGCTCTGATTTATAAAGGCCAGCACACCAAAAGCTTTCTTTACCACCCTATCATCAAATCTTAAATCTCTGCACTGCTCTATTTGTATCTAATTTTATAAATTTACCTCCTCTTCCCATCCCTAATATTTAGTTTAAAACTCTGCCTATGACATTGGTTATTCATTTCTATTGACAACTGGTTCTAACCTGCTGTTAGTGGAGCCTAACCTCCTGGAACAGCTTGCAATAACAAGGAACTTTGGATGCTGGTTTACACCCAAGATAGACACAAAAAAAAATAGCCTGAAGTATGGTTCTGACCTGAAACGTCATCTGTCCATGTACTCCAGGGATGCTGCCTGACCCATAGCATTTGGTCCATATCCCTCTAATCCTGTCCTATTCGCATACTTGTCCATATATTTTTTAAATGTTATTATTGTACATGCCTCAACAATCTCCTCCGGCAACTCATTCCATATACCCACCACACTCTGACTGAAAAGGTTAACCCTCAGGTTCCTGTTAATTTTTTCTCTTCACACTTAAACCTATGTCCTCTTTCTTGATTCCCCTACCCTAGGTGATTCACCCTATCAATTTTCCCCATTAAGTTAAACGCCTCTATAAGATCACCCCTTAGCCTCCTGCGCTCCAAGGAATAGAGTCCAGGGTTGTGTAGGAGAAACTGCAGGTTATGATTTACTCCGAAGATGGAGTAACTCGGCAGGTCGTGTAGCATCTCTGGGGGAAAGGAAAAGGTGACGTTTCAGGTTGAGACCCTTCTTTAGACTGTGAGTCAGGGGAGAGGGAGACTGAGTTAAAGGCTCAGTCCCAGCCCCTCAGCCTCCACATCGCAGGCAACCAAAGTCCTAGGTTGCCTAATCTCACCTTGTGTCAGGGATCGACTTCGGGAGCTCCAACGACTGGAGCCTGCAGATTTAACATCAAGGAGCTTGCAGTCCCTTCATTAGCGTTCGACTTCGGGTACTCCAACCGCAGGTTCTTCGACCGCCCCGACGTGGAGCTTCGATCGCCCCGACTGCGGATGGCTCGACTGCCTTGGCCGCGGGAGAAAAGGAGGGAAGAAGATAATACGTTATTGCCTTCCATCACAGTGCACTGTGGCGGATGTTGTTTTGTTAATTTTTATGCAGTGGTGTGTCTTGTTGATTTTTTTATATGACTGTATGGCAAATCAAATTCTTTGAATGTTTTTACATTCTTGGCTCATAAATTAATTACAATTACAATTACAATATAGACCACGTCTACGGCCTTATCCCGGTTACTTTTATCAAAAACACAATCAAACTTATGAGACATGATCTTCTATGTTCAAAACCATATTGGCAATCCCTAATCATCTTCTGTACAGGTCAACTCTGCCCCAGAGGAGATCCCAATGGTTCAGAGATTTGAATCCCTGCCCCTGCACCAACTCTTAAGCCACTCATTCCCATCTTTTATTCTTACCCTCACTAGCACGTGGCACCAGGATCATTCTGGAGATCACTGCCCTCATGGTCCTACATTTTAACCTTTTGCCCAACTCCCTGTATTCACTCTGCAGGACCATGTCCCTTTTCCCACCCAGGTAATTCTGGCACCAGGGAGGCAACACGCCACCCTGGAATCTCGTTCGCCGCCACAACTTCTATCACTAAAGTCCTCCGAAAGTTGAGGCAAGAAGTGGAGTCAACGTAGATTCTAAATAATTGCCTTCTCTGGGAGATGCTGGCTCCTGGTCAGAAATGTCAAAAAGATTGAAGATTACTGGCACTGCTTCCCCTAAACAACATTTCCTGAACTTAGCAACAGACGTTTGGTTTATTCCAGACAATATCGTCCTGAGACTGAGGCTTCTGTGTTTGGACCCTGAATTCAGCAGCCTATAGTCACAAAGGGAGCACACAAACACCAAATGTTAAATATTTTACATTTTAATTACAAATGGTAGAATCAAATGTGTAATAAAATAAATAGACTTTTATGCCAGTGCAACTCCTTGACTATTTTGAACAAAAATAATTACGTCCTCATGTCATGCTGGGTTCCAAGCAGTAATTTAAATTAAAGTTCAGTTATATGGATTTCAAAGAAACCTACCCTAACTTCAATCTGAAGAAGGGTCTCGACCCGAAACGTCACCTATTCCTTCGCTCCATAGATGCTGCCTCACCTGCTGAGTTTCTCCAGCATTTTTGTCTCCCCTAACTTCAATGTTACTATTGACGATTGTGTTGAACATGTTGCCCTTCGGTGGAGAATAAACCTCTCCTGTGCTACTTGCAAGCTAATCTGAAGTTTATCGTGATGAACGAGCTGTAAATACTGCCGTCGGCTGATTTTCATGTTTGCAAATATTTTACAAAGATTTTCCTTGACGACAGTGTTTTTAAATTTGCCCTAAATCAAATATCCATGAAACCATTTTTGGCAGTTTCTAAACCTACTTAGTTCCCATAATAGAACAGACAGTGTCACTGTTAAACCCTTGGCTGACCAACTTGAAAAAATATCATGTTGTTTAATCTGACGGGCGTTGAAATGAAAACTTTTCGAAAAAGAATCACAGCAGAACATGTTTTATTAATTGCAATCCGATGCAAAAAATACCTGCGGTGCAACATAATTTTGAAGCCTTGGTTTTCTGGACTCATCAAAATGGGGAAATATAGGAAGATTAATGATCTGTATGCTAAGCCATTAAAAGTGCTTCTTTAACGTGATTTTAGTTTTAGTTTAGATTAGTTTAGAGTTACAGTGCGGAAACAGGCCCTTCGGACCACTGAGTCCATGCCGGCCAGTGATCCCTGTACACTAGCACTAACCTGTACGCCGGGGACAATTTTAGAATTATTACCAAAGCCAATTAAGCTACAAACCTGTATTTCTTTGGTATGGGAGAAAATGCTATGAAAATACACACGGTCGCGGGGAGAACGTACAAACTCCCTAAAGACAGCACCTATAGTCAGGATCGAACCTGGGTCTCTGGCCCTGTGAAACATCAACTCTATCGCTGCGCCACTGTGTTGCCATTTCTATTTGTCTAGACAAGGGTTTTGACCCAAAATATCACCTACTTTTTTTCTCCAGAGATGCTGCTGAGTTATTCCAGCATTTTGTAAGTAAGTAGTTTTTATTTATATAGCACTTTTAAATCAAATCATGTTAAAGCCAAAGTGCTTTACAGGGAAAAACATTAGATGACCATACATCCATATAAAATAAAAAAGAAGAAAAAAGACACACCAATCAACACTATCCACTGTGCAGGAAGGCACCAAAAAGTCCAGCCCTCCTCCTCCTAGACCACCCGAGGCCGGGGCCTATTTGTGTCTACTTCGGTTTGTTTTCTGATGTGTTATTGAAAATGACGCAGAGACCGGCTATGTGCAGAAAGGTGGTGAAATGAAGCATAGCTGTTGCACTATTTTCCCCACACAGAACTGATTTCAGATACCACCTTCAAATGACCTGCCCTTACCAGTTGGACTGATGACTGGCACTTGCTCCATGTCATATGGGTGGGTCTATTTATTTGATTTAAAGTGGCTAATCAGTGTCTTTCTATCAGAAAATAAAGGTTTGGAATCAGGCCAAATTCCTGGTAAGCATGTTTAGCAGCAAATTGAGAGAGATTTTTTAATCACCTGGAACAATACTAATAAAACTAATACACATTCAGTTTCATCCTTCTATTCAATAGATGCCATTACTAGAGTTTTTTCAGTGAATTTAGACATTACTGCTTCAGGAACACTCATATTAAATTTGAAAACTCAGAAAGTTGTAATGTAACCTGAATCTTTTTTTTAAAACTTGCTAATGCAAAAAATCTAATTAAAAGGTCAGTCAGTACCAGCTCCCCCCGCCACGGGTACCATGTAAACCTGTGCTACCTGCTCCATGGTCGGATAGTCAGCGAATAAAACCGTCTCCCCCACCTGGTTTGTCAGGTGAGGAGGGGGCTGTGGACCCCCAGCAGGACCAAGCTCCTAGCGAGCCAAAGGCCATCCACACTTCAGTAGAAGTTGCGATCACTGTCGTACACAGCATTGTGAGGCACTGTGCCCGTTGATGTTTTCAACGATGATGATGACTAAAAACAGAAAATGCTCAAATGTCCCAGTAGGTCCAGAAGCATTAGGTGCAAGAGAGGAAGAGTTGAACACTGGGTAATGGAAAACGGAAAATAAAATGTACTGCTGGAGCAGAGACTCGACATTGTGTACAGAGGCCTGGGAAATGGCAAGGTTAATGCGACTGTTCAGAAGGCACATGTTGGGGCAGGATTTGGATACAAAGAATTCTGGCAAAACTTAGAGACTTTCTTTGCAGGAAACCTGCTTTAAAAATGTCAAATAGAAATGAAATTCAGCAGTTTCATTCATGTTTCTGATGGGAATAGACCCATAGACAGACTTGCTTTGAAGTCAAGTCCAGTAGCCTTGTGATGTGAAAGGATAAGTGTGATATTGGCTAATGCTATTGGTGCTGTACGATAGGTAAGTGGGGTTTCATTCTCAACTTGGTCTCACCATATCTGCCGAAGGAGTACATTGAGCTGCCACTGGGTGTGTGAAATGAAACATGATCCATTTCTGATAATTCCCTGGCATTCATCATCTTTGTACATAGAAACACTCTTATCTGAGCACAATGCTTCTTGGGCAATTAACAAAATGCTGGAGGAACTCGACGGGTCAGGCAGCATCTGTGGAGAGAAATGGACAGCGGATGTTTCAAAATGTCATCTGTCCATTTCCCTCCACAGATGCTGCCTGACTGCTGAGTTCCTCCAGCATTTTGTTTTTTTGCCCAAGATTCCAGCATCTGCAGTCTCTTGCGTCTCCACAATACCGCTCTCGAACCACCCTACATAATATTGCACCAGTCTAAAGCAAAAATAAGATACAATGGAAGCCACACATTTACCAACAATAATGTGTTCCCAGTTGGCTTGCGATTATGCTATTTTATTGGATAATGCTTGCTCTATAAAAAATAAACTTCTTAAAGTATGAACCTTTACCTGCCGAAGAGAAAATGTAACTTTGGTTTCTTTAAACATTACGGGTGTCAGGGGTTATGGGGAGAATGCAGGAGAATGGGGTTGAGAGGGAATGATGGATCAGCCACGATTGAACGACAGAGTAGACTTGATGGGCTAGAACCTATGAACATGAACATGAACAGTACACTCTATCACTTTGTAATTCTCTTTCCTGCTACAAAACATGGTTGCTGCATTTAATGGTTTGGCAGCTGCCTAGACCCTTGCAATTCTACCAGTGTAAAGAATGGTTGTCCTTGTGCATTAGTATTGAGCAGTATGTGGAGTGTGGGAGGAAATTGAAGAAATCAGAGTAAACCAATGCAGGTCACAGATTCAAACTCCGTAAAGATAGCACCCATGGTCAGAATTGAACCTGGGTTTCAGGCGCTGTAAGGCAGCAACTCTACCGCTGCGCCACCAGATTCTCATGAGAAGAAGGGGAGGAAGTAGCATAGGCCCTGATTATCACCTTCTAATCCCATTCAACTACAGGGAAGGTGACATAGGGCTGGAAGATTGCTATTGGAGTCCTGCTGTTTCAAAAGAATAGACCAAGGAAGCCAAATATTTGTGGTGGGCACAATTATTGGAATAAATTCAAATGAAGGGCATAAGTTAGCATTCAGCAAGGATGGTGAGGTGGATTTCTTAAGTCAATGCTATGATAGATTGTCTGGGGCAGTGCATTGGGTGACATCTGCATGAATGTCAGCAAGGTGTTTGGATGTCCAATGTGGCAGACCACTCAGTGAAGTAATGCTCCTGTCCCAGTTAGGAAACCTGAACGGAAACCTCTGGAGACTTTGCGCCCCACCCAAGGTTTCCGTGCGGTTCCCGGAGGTTTTTGTCAGCCTCCCTAATGGTTGAAAGTGGTTTCCGCTTCTTATATAAAATATAGAAGAAGCGGAAACCACATTCAACCATTAGGGAGACTGACAAAAACCTCTGGGAACCTCCGGGAACCGCACGGAAACCTTGGGTGGGGCGCAAAGTCGCCAGAGGTTTCTGTTCAGGCTTCCTAAGTGGGACAGGCGCATAAGAGATTGAGGTATCCAGGGAAAGGTGCAAACTTAATTCAAGTTGACTCAGTAGGAAAAGGTAAATGAGAATGCAGTAAACCCTCATCATAATGGACCACAGTGGAGGGAATGGCGTCCATTATTGCCATTGTCTGCAAGGTATTATCATTTGTGCAGCAGCATCAAAGTTCAAGCAGGTATTGACTCTGAATGGTCTGTGTTCCACTTAATGATGAACTCAACTCTTCAACTGGGCAACTGCCAGTTCCTTTGCTTGGCCACAAGATGGTGCACCTCCTTTAAAGTCCAATTTCAATGCAGCGGGAATGGAGAATGATGTTGAAAACTATCGAAGACACAAGGAACTGCAAATGCACATTTATAAAAATAGAACGCAACCACAAAATATTACACTGGAGTAATATTTCGGATTGTGACCCTGACCGAAAATGTTGCCTATCCATGGTAGACAAAGGTGCTGGAGAAACTCAGCGGGTGCAGCAGCACCTGAGGAGCGAAAGAAATAGGCAACGTTGCCTTTTTCCTTCGCTCCTCAGATGCTGCCGCACCCGCTGAGTTTCTCCAGCGCTTTTGTCTACCTTTGATTTTCCAGCATCTGCAGTTCCTTCTTAAACAACGTGTTGCCTATCCATGTTCTCCAGAGACACAGAGGAGCACGGTGGCACCATGGTAGAATTGCTGCCATCTGTACCTCGTTATTTAATTTTGTTACATATTCTGGGTGAGTGATCACAGAACTAGGGGTCACAGAATAGACACAGATGAAGGATCCATCCACAACAGCCGGTCATATAGATGGAGTAATTATTTTCACTCCAACTGACATGCAGAAATGTCTGCTGTTTTTTATTTCTAGAATAAAATGAAGAGGGTGCATGTGAACCTCTGTCTCACCTGGTGGGGTTGCTGGGGTACCTGGATGGAAGTGAGAGAAGATGTAGGGACAAGTGTAACTTGACTGTCTCTGACACCTCTCTCCCATTTCTAATCTCACTGTCCCCATCGCATCAGTCTATCGATTGATGTCTACTACAAACCCATTGACTCCCACACCTTCACCTCCTCCCACCTTGCCTCTTGCAAGGACCCCATCCCTTACTCTCATTTTCCAGCATATCTGCTCCCAAGATGAGGCTTTCCCATCTAGGTAATCTGAGATATCCTCTTTCTTTAGTAATCGTTTTTTCCAACCCACTGTTGTTGATGGATCTTTCATCTGAGTCTACTCTGTGTCCCCTCGTTCGGTTCTCGCTCACCCTCCCCACAGATGGAACAAGGATAGAGTTTGGCTGGTCCTCACCTTTCACACAACCAGCCTCCACGTTGAACACATCATTCTCCGACACTTCTGCCATCTTCAGCTTGATCCCACCAGCAGTCACATCTTCCCATCCCCACCCCTTTTCACTTTCCATAGAGATTATATAGCAATGTTACAAAATTTTGAGATTTTAAAAATCAAGTCTGCAATTTATCCCATCAGATAAAGCATAAAAAGAAGTTTAATTTGACACCTAATTAACTTTCATATCTTCAGTATTAAGAAAGTTATGACCATTTTCATACTCGGAAATTAGCATCTTGGTCCCCATTGCCTTTCAATTGACTTAACTCAAAAGCTGTGATCTGGAACAGTTAAAAGCCCATAAATTTCTTAAAAATTAAGAGAACTCATTGAAATTTTCAGTTATTATAGATTGAAGCATTCTGAAACAAATACTTGGATGACCTGAAATTAAAGCATATAATTAGTTAGTTATCTAATTGTAGCTAATTACAAAATTCAATGAGTAGATCTAAACATCTATCCATTTCTTAAGAAAATATAAACTTTTTTTAAATTGCCTAAGTGTCCAAATAACATTCACACAATAATCCACAATATAACAGAATTTTTAAATCTCATTTTCATGAATTTCTGGGCCAAATGGAAGGAATTTAGTGTTTAATGCCTGTAAATTAATGGCCATTTAAATCAACTAGCGAGTGGGTTTTAGTGGAGTGCGGTGGATTGGAACGTTGCGGTTTGCGGTGAAGTCAGTATGAAAAATACTGTTGGTTCATACATTTTTTTGGACCCCATTTCGCAACATGAAAATATGATTAAAGCCTCCATAAAAACCAACTTTTAATATAAAAATAAACTGTGTACCTTTTTTTCTCCCCTACGCACAATCCTTCCCAGTTGTCGGTGCTCACGGCTTTTGAAGGTGATTTTTAAATTACTCTAGATAATAAATAATCTAGCGTAATTTAAAAATACTTCATGAATGAAATGTCGGAGCGATTTTTCTTCCGCAATGAAATCGCCCGACATGGATCGATTTTCCCTGCCTGTAGAAAAACGGCACTTCCCTCTGAAAGGCGCCAAAGCCACGCACACGGGGAGCGGCAGAACTGCAGCGCTGCTCAAGGTAAGTTTTGTAACATACCTAGATCATATCTTCCGCCAACTCCTTAGTTCACTCTTCCCTTTCCACCCAACCCTCTCCCTCCCCAGGCACTTTGCTCTGCACCGTTGGAGAAGTTACACCTGTGCCTACCGCTCCCCTCTCACTCCCATCCAGTTTCCCCAGAAGCCCATCCAGGCTTCACATGCACCTCTTCAAATGTCATCTAATGCATTTGGTGCTCTCGATGTGCCCTCCTTTACATTGGTTTGACCCAGCATTGACTAGGCGAACAATTCACTGATCACTTGCTGTCTATCAGACACGGGCTGCTGGATCTCTTGGTTGCTAACCAGTTTAACTCCCCATCTCATTCCCATACTGACCTTTCTGTCATTCCTCTCCATTGCCAGGGTGAGGCCACATGCAAACTGGAGAAATAGCACCTCAAATTTTGCATGGGTTGCTTACAACCCAAGAGTATTACCATTGAATTCTCCAATTTCAAGTAATGTGGTGGGCACCCATTTCCTCCACCATCTCCAAATCCTCCCACAGTTAACTTCTTTTCCCTCCTTCATACACTCCTCCCAAACCCTAAGCACCCCCATCTCCCTTTTATCTCCACCATTTTACCTCACCTGTCCCTTTCCACCCATATCGCTCCCTCTTTATTTACATTTACCTCCTCTAATCTTAGTCACTTACTCCACTCATCTGCCAGTCAGACCCCTCTCACCCATATCCACCTATCACTGCCAGGCTTTGTCCTTCCCCCACCTCTTTACCAGCTTTCTCCTCCATACTCCTATTCATCTGAATAAGGGACCCTTCTTGAAATGTTTTTTAAGTTTAGTTTAGAGATACAGCACGGAAACAAGCCCTTCGGCCCACCAAGTCCGCATCGACCAGTGTTCCCTGCATATTAATACTATCCTACACACACACTAGGGACATTTTATTTACATTTATACCGAACCAATTAACCTGTATGTCTTTGGAGTGTGGGAGGAAACAGAAGAAAAACAGAGAAAACCCACACGGTCACAGGGAGAACGTACAAACTCCGTACAGACAGCACCCATAGTCAGGAACGAACCTGGGTCTCTGGTGTTGTAAGACACCAACTCCACCACTGTGTCCTTTCATTGCCATCTTCTGTTCCCTCCACAGATGCTGCCTGCCCCATTGAGATACTCCAGCACTTTGCCGTTTGCTCAACTTTCCAGCATCTGCAGTTTCTTGTGTCAACATTTTAGAATTATATGATTCAACAGACGTTATGAGAAACCAGGTCAGGACTTGCGTAAAGCTGCTTAATTAGGTCACCCCACAGGATGCTGAAGTCATTTGTTCCATAACGAACTACGTGAAAACAATCCAGCATGTGTTCTCCCTCACCCAGCACTGAAGAAAACAGTAATAGACAAATTGCACATGTTTTTTCACACAAGACAGTCTTGAGGTTTATATATGTGAGTAATCACTAAATGTGGATATATTATACTATATATTTGTTCTGGGTTACCCAACCAACTAAAAATGCCTAAGTTGCAGTAAACTGTTTACCTGAACTCATCAAATTGGACATGGTGTTGGGAGACATTGTGCACAAACCATCCTCCCATCCATTGACTCCATCTCCACTTCACGCTGCCTCGGCAAGGCCGCCAGCATAATCAATGAGCAATCTTACCCCGATCACTCCTTCTTCTCACCTCTCCCATCAGACAAGTGGTACAAAAGAGAGAAAATGCATACTTCAAGATTCAAGGACAGTTTCTTCCCAGTTGCTAACTGAATGGTCCTCTTATCGGCTAGAGTGTGGTCCTGACCCTACCATCTACCTCAATGGAGATCTACCTCATTTGAACTATCTCTAATCGGACATTATCGGACTTCAATGTTATATCATTGCGCTAAATGTTGTCCCCTTAAATGTCATCTTTGCAAGTGGACAGCTTGATCGTATTCATGTGTAGTCTTTTCTATGACTGGATAGCATGCAAACAAAAGCTTTTCACTATACCTTTGTACACATGACATTAAACTAAACTAAATTAGGTGAAATCTCATTTTAGTTGTAATTTATCAAATATGGAATTGAATTAGTACTTGTGCATGGCAGATGTGTTAGAGAAATCCGAGTGAAATCAGGCAGCTCAGTGTAAAGAAATGTTGGAATTTAAACCCAAGTGACGTCCCAGCATTTTCAGCCATCGGTGGCACTGTTTCAATGGCCAATTTGCCCAGGTCAGCCCTTGCCGAGCAAAGTGCTCA
This sequence comes from Raja brachyura, assembly GCA_963514005.1. Next base: position 15,671,892 of record OY740798.1, on the reverse strand, counting down.
TATGCTCAGGTTGAAATAGTAAAGTTCCACAGCTTTGTTAATCAGACTTCATCGGACTTCCATGTGATATCTTTGCACTAAATGTTATGATTTGTTTGAAACACACATCACGTAGTTAGAAGACCAGCGGACGGAGGTTTGTTATATTTTAATTGAATTTACTGGCAGGTCTACACACTGCGGGGAGACGGGAGATTAAATCTTTGAATGTGGACGGATGTCTCCGCGCCTGCTCGTTCTAAGCGGAATATATTTTTAGTTGCCTTTCAAGCCGGGCTTTGGTTTTATTCCTTGTTTTTGTTTATTCGCACACACTTTGCGTGTGTGAGGGTGTGAGAAGTCCATTCCGGGTGCCGGCCGGCCAGCCCCAGCCGCTGTTCTTTCACATCAGTTGCACATCAGATTGTTGGGAGACGGAGCTCAGGGTTTGCCTCCTGAGCTGCTTTGGTGCCCAGGCGTGAGTTGAGGTGGAGGGTGGTTGGGGGGGGGCGCTGAGATCTTTCTCTGCGGGATGATCTTAGTGTGGGAGACAAGTGGGAGACGAGAGGTGTACTGACTGTGTGGGCAGACACTTTGGTAGTGATTGCCCACCAGTCTCAAAAGCCGCTGTGTCTCCCTGTCCCTGGGATAGCAGGGGGCGATCAAACAGCACAATACCCCCCTCCCCCTCCACGCCAACACAAAGGGCAACGATCCCAAGGCTTTAGACGGAAGGCAGAAGCAACAAGCTGGGGTAACAACGCGGGCCAGGTAACGTGGATAGAAACATAGAAAATAGGTGCAGGAGTAGGCCATTCGGCCCTTCGAGCCTGCACTGTCATTCAATATGATCATGGCTGATCATCCAACTCAGTATCCTGTACCTGCCTTCTCTCCATACCCCCTGATCCCTTTAGCCACAAGGGCCACATCTAACTCCCTCTTAAACATAGCCAATGAACTGGCCTCAACTACCTTCTGTGGCAGAGAGTTCCACAGATTCACCACTCTCTCATTCACAGATTCTCATCTCGGTCCTAAAAGACTTCCCCCTTATCCTTAAACTGTGACCCCTTGTTCTGGACTTCCCCAACATTGGGAACAATCTTCCTGCATCTAGCCTGTCCAACCCCTTTAGAAATTTGTACGTCTCTATAAGAAACTCTATCAGAGACTATAGGTGACGTTTCGGAGAAGGGCTCGTCTTCTGAAGAAGAATCTCGACCCGAAAAGTCACCTATTCCTTCTCTCCAGAGTTGCTGCCTGATCCGCCAAGATACTCCAGCATTTTGTGTTGGGCATCAAACAAACCCCCGTCCAGTCATTCTGCTCGTTTTCCAGATCGGCTAATTATACATTTGTTCCCCTGATTACCCCACCCCTCTCCTCACTTCTACCGCAGCTGCACTTACATAACGGTAACTTTGACTTAATAATTACTATACTGACTAATCTATTTATTTTAAATGCCAAGCAATATTTTTCCTACTAATTCCCATTCCTCGAGAAAGGGTTGAAGCATTAACTTATCACAAAAGGTCACAAAGTGTTGGAATAACTCAACGGGTCAGGCAGCATCTCTGGAGAAAATGGATAGTTGACGTTTCGGGTCGGGACTCTTCTTCAGGGCCTTTAGTTTAGTTTCGATACAGTGCGGAAACAGGCCCTTCGGCCCACCGAGCCCATGCTGACCACAATCACCCGGACACTAGTTCTATCCTGCACACTGCGGGGCAATTTACAGACGACAATTAACATACAAACCTGCACGTCTTTGGAATGTGGGAGGAAACTGGAGCACCCGGTAAAAATCTACGTGGTCACTGGAAGAACATGCAAACTCCGTACGGACAGCACCAGTCGTCAGGATTGAACTCGGGTCTCTGGCGCTGTGAGGCAGCAACTCTACTGCTGCGCCGCCAATGTGACATTCCAAGTTTTAGAATGAAGTTAGCCGCTTACAGATCCCATTCTCTGCCCAGCTTGGAGAATCATGAATTGCCAAGACACAAGGCACTGTAGATGTTGGTTCCTTTTTTAAAAATCACGAATTCAAAGGTATCTATTCAAGAATAATGTAGTGTGGTTCGTTGGATTTGTCCAAACTCAACTTCAAATTGTCCATAATCTATAACTTTAAGTTTTTTTAAAGCATTTAGTGAAACTACAGATTGTGTTCTGTTCAGGTTCAGTTTCCTGGGTCCAACTCAGAGAGAAGTCTCCCCCCTTTCCAGGGTTAATCGCTCCACTGTTTATAATGCTCTCCGCATTATGAAATCCTCGACAGTGAACCCCATGGGCAATCACTACCACAGTGTCTGCTCACACAGTCAGTACACTTGTCTCCCATACTAAGTCACCCCAACCCCCCCCCCCCCCCACCTTTCCCTCCCAACTCCAGTCCCGTCCCGACCCCATGGGAAACTGAAGGGAGCGACAATCAACTGCCACGGATACAAATAATGTCATACACAAGAAAGGGCAGATGCTGTTTACAAAATGGTGCTGGAGAAATTTGGAACCGTCATCCCATCACCATTCCTGCTCTCCAGAGATGCTGCCTGCCCGCTGAGTTAGTGAGTGCCCAGGGTAGACGCACGAGTCACTAAGGTAAACGCACGGGCCACTACATTATTACGAGTTTAAATGTTTCAATTTTTAACTTGAACAGTAAATTTGACTCGTGGAAAACCTCAAACATGTTTGAATTTTTTCACGAGTTAACAAGCTTCACGGGTACCTACCGTTAGCGCCACGAGTCGCCAAGTTGCGCGCGCGAGTTCCGACGTTCCCGCTACGTTAATTGTACGTGATTACCGCGAGTGAAAACTCGGGGTCCCTCGTGGGTCAACTCGCACCGTGAGACAGGGCTTTTTATCTTTAACTGCAATGTGGACAGCTTGATGGTAACCATGTACAGTCTTCTCTTTGACAGGATATCATGCAAACAAAAACCCTTCGCTGCATCTTAGATCTTCAAATTGCACTCATTTCTTGAGTGCATGAAAAACAGATTTTTGAAGACTGTTGTGTAGGAAAGAACTGCAGATGCTGCTTTAAACCGAAGATAGACACAAAAAGCTGGAGTAACTCAATGGGTCAGGCTGTATCTCTGGAGAAAAGGAATGGGTGATGTTTTGGGTCGAGATCCCTCTCCAGACTCTTGAGCCTGAAGAAGGACGTCAAACTGAATAGCCTTTTCTCCAGAGATGCTCCTGTCCCGCTGAGTTACTCCAGCTTTTTGTTTCTATCTTCTGTTTGAAAACTGTTCTTGCATTTGGAAAAATCTAAACAGCATGAAAGCAACTGCCTTGCGCCAATAACTGTTAGATGGTACGGTATTTTCAAAAGTATTTTGCAGAGGCTTTAAATGTCATATATGGAGCACTGGACTATTTTATGTCTAAATGATGATAATGCTAAATTTAGATCTGCCTTCAAGGTGCAATAAAAATGAAATGCATTTTAGTGCAAAGTAAAAATTGCCATTCTATCATATTGGAAGGCTTCCAATCTCTGCTTATGCAATTTTTCTGAAAGTTTGAAGCGTAATTGAATCGATGCAATTTCAGGTGATTTTTGCAGGCAGATTAAAATATAGAATCTAAAACTTATTTTACGCGTTTTAATGTGATGTAGCTGGCACTTGGACAGCTCACAATTGGATTTAGGTCTTCATCTTAATAACCATATAACCATATAACAATTAGAGCACGGAAACAGGCCTTCTCGGCCCTTCCAATCCGTGCCGACCATTTATTTTCCCCTAGTCCCATCTACCTGCACTCAGACCATACCCCTCCATTCCCTTTCCGCCCATATACCTATCCACTTTACTTTTAAATGTTAAAATCGATCCTGCCTCCACCACCTCTGCTGGAAGATCATTCCACACAGCCATCACTCTCTGAGTAAAGAAGTTCCCCCTCATGTTACCCCTAAACTTCTGTCCCTTAATTCTCATGTCATGCCCTCTTGTTTGAATCTTCCCAACCCTCAATGGGAAAAGCTTATCCACGTCAACTCTGTCTATCACTTTCATCATTTTAAAGACCTCAATAAAGTCCCCCCTTAACCTTCTGCGCTCCAAAGAATAAAGACCTATGCATTGTGCTTGATGTTGGTTTCCTGTGGCAGCTTGTCCATTTGATTGGATTCCATTTCAAGTCAGCATGGCTGTACGTGGGAAATCGTGTCTCTCAAGTTTGAGTTTTTAGTTTTGACCAAGAAGTGACCAAGATGCCTGATGAGGGCAGTGTGCTCGAGGCTGGGCCAGTAGAATGCAAAATTTGGTGATATGCTCCAAGAAAACAGTTTACTGCATCGTAGACACTTTTAGTTAGTTTTACAACCCAGTCCAAATAAAGAGTATAATGTTTCAAACATTTAGGGACTACTCACATGTTCGAATCTCAAGACTGCCTTGTGGCATAACCATGTGCAATTTGTTTATTACTGTGCAGATCTGTTGTGTAATATGGAAAATTGGATCATATGGGATCCGGGGGTGGGATCGGATACAAGATTGGTTTGGCGGCAAGAGACATAGGGTGGTAGTGGAGAGTTGTCATTCAAATTGTTCCAACCACTCCATGTGTAAAAAAAACCACACAGACCTCCGTTATAAACTTTCCCCCATAAATTAACATCCTTGTCTCTTTGACATTTCCATCCAGGGAAAAAGGCTCTCACTATCTGCCCTAACCATGTCTATAATATTTTACATACTTCCATCAGGTCTCCCGTCAGCCTCCGACACTCCACAGAAAACAATCTAGGTTTGTCCATGCTCAGAAATGTGCACAATACTCCACATGTGGCCTAACCAAAGTTTTATACGACATGACTTGATATTGTAACATGCCTTCCCGACTTGCGTACACACTCAAAATCCCAACTTTCTTTGTAACCCAATGTACTTGTATTGCCACTTTCAGACAGCTGTGGACTTGCATCAAAAGATCTCCCTGTACATCAACCTGTTGCATTTATTAATGAGATAAGGTTACCATTGCATCAAATCACTCGCGGTGCACAAAATAACAATGTGGTGTATCTATAGTCAATCTTGTCCAAGTAGGTTAGGATGAAAGAGCGAAAAGCCAGAAAGAAACGAGAGATGGTCTCTGATGCATTGCACCATCATGATGCTCACTGTGTTAGTTTATTCACTCCAGTTTGCTGTTACTCCAACTACTCTAGGTTTTCTAAATATATTTCACACTTAAAAATACAGTAATAGCAATGGAGTCTTCCTAAAATTGGTAATTTGATGGCAAAGTTTGCAATTCATTGCCACAGACGGACGTCATTGGGCATTTATAAAGCGGAGATTGACAGATTATTGATTAGTAAGAGTGTCAGCTGTTACGGGGAGGAGCCAGGAGAATGGGATTGAAAAGGAAAGATAGTTCAGCAATGAATAAATGGCGGAGTAGACTCGATGGGCCGAATGGCCTAGTTCTGCTCCTATGACTTATGAACTTATGAATTGTGCATATTCTAATTGACGTGAGGTTTCCCTCAGATGGTGGTCTTGCTTTGCATATACTTACTATGGATAGCTCTATTTGGCTGCTCCACCAACAGTACTATGCATTCCCCTGATCCAAGATCAGAAACTTCTGAGATGGTGCAGCATTACTTTCTCTTTATGCCATTAAATAAACAAGGCAGGAATAGAAATTATCTAGAAATAGCGGAATATGAAAATATTATTCCATTTGAGACACGAGGGATTACATAGTCCCACTCAAACTGTTTAGGCTTTCTATAATCAGTTACTATATTAATGGTCATTTTATATTGTTCTTAATCATCAGTTAGGTCTTTATTCTTTGGAGCGCAGAAGGTTAAGGGGGGACTTGATTGAGGTCTTTAAAATGATGAAAGGGATAGACAGAGTTGATGTGGATAGGCTTTTCCCATTGAGGGTAGGGAAGATTCAAACAAGAGGCCATGACATGAGGATTAAGGGACAGAAGTTTAGGGGTAACAATAGGGGGAACTTCTTTACTCAGAGAGTGGTGGCTGTGTGGAATGATCTTCCTGCGGAAGTGGTGGAGGCAGGATCGATTTTAACATTTAAAAGTAAAGTGGATAGGTATATGGACGGGAAGGGAATGAAGGGGTATGGTCTGAGTGCAGGTAGATGGGACTAGGGGAAAATGAATGGTCGGCACGGACTGGAAGGGCGGAGAAGGCCTGTTTCCGTGCTGTAATTGTTATATGGTTATATGGTTATATCACCTGTGTACATGATCCAGAACTAAAAGCAAGGCATGTCATGGCTCATAAACCAGAGAAATGCCTAGACTGGGAGCAGGATAGGAAGTCATACTGCATTACAAGCATAATAAATCTTGTTCTTAAATTATTTTGAACTTTGATGATAATTATATTCACTGCTGTATGTTTTAATATTGTTGTTCCAATGTTAAGCAGTGAGTTTTCAATTTACGTAAAAGACCGGAACTCAGAAAGTGGAAGTATGATTTCATAAATCTCGTATCTCTGACGCCCCTCTCCCCGGCAGTCTCAAGAGGGTCCCGACCCAAAACATCACCTGTCCATGTTCTCTGGAGATGTCGCCAAATCTGCTCAGTTACTCCAGCACCTCGTGTCTTTTTATGGTTTCATCTTTGTGATTTCAATGTAGCTGGGAATGAAGAATATGAATGCATATCACAGGAAGATATTAGCAAACTTGTAGAATGGACATGTAAATGGTTAATTAATTTCAAACTAGACGACTGCGAATTGTACATTGGAAGGAAAGGGGAACCATCCAGTTCAATCCTGACCTCTGGTGCTGTTTGTGTGGAGTCTGCACACTCAGCCAGCGTGGGTCTCTTCTGAGTGCTCTGGTTTCCTCCCACATCCCAAAGACTTGCGGGTTTGTGACCTCGGCAAATTGCCCCTAGTGTGTAGGGACTGGATGCGAAAGTGAACAGGGCTGCAAACACTCGGTCAGAGGAGGCCATTTTCCATTCTTTACAGCAAGTTGTGATCTTTACCACAGAATCACATCGCCAGCAATTTAATCAATTAACAATAAAAAGCAATTGCAAATTGACTGCAACTAGGATAAATTGATAAGCAACAGAAACTAATAGACTGATCATCAAATAATTTTAATATCTCACTATGAGATTTGATTTGACTGTCTTTGTAGGCATCTTGAATTGCGTGTTAAACACATTTTGGCTGAATTTTGCTGCTTTAAGAATCGGCCTCCACAAAATATTTTCCCATATCACCATACAGTTGAGAAAACAAATAAAGCTGCAGATTAATTGATTGAGAGATGCAGCATGGAGCAGGCCCTTTGCCCCACTGGCTCACTGAGTCATTGCCGACCATCGATCACCCTGTATGGGGGACCGGACCTTTTCCCTGTCGGGTCTCCGTTGTCGTTGGGGCCTAGCACCGTGGAGTGGCCTCCAACTGGAACGACCTGGGGGCTCCAGTCGCGGAGCCTGCGGACCTACCATCGTGGGGCTGGCCGGCGTGGAGAGCTGTGGTGGCGCGCGGCTGTGACCCGACTTCGGAGCTTCGGAGGCTCCAACCGCAGGCCCGGTGGACGGTGACATCGGGAGCTCGCGGGTCCCTGTTGGGAGACCGCTTTTCGGAGCTCCCGCAATGGCAACATCTCCCGCCCATCTGAATTGCGGGATTGAAAACGACCCGGAGCGGGCCCTTACATCGCCCGGCGCGGCTTTAACGGCCACGGGACTTGCCAGCTCCCGCCGGGGGCTTTAACATCGGGAGAAGAATGGAAAACAGGGGAGAGACAATGACTTTGCCTTCCATCACAGTGAGGAGGAGATTCACTGTGATGGATGTTTGTGTAAATTGTGTTCATTGTGTGTCTTGGTTTTTTTTTCTTGCTGTATGACTGCAGAAACCAAATTTCGTTTGAACTTCATTTGAGGTTCAAATGACAATAAACGGTATTGTATTGTAACTCAGCGGGACAAGCGGCATCTCTGGAGAGAAGGTGAATAGGTGAAGTTTTGGGTCGAGAACCTGACTCTCAGGCTGAAGAAGGATCCCGACCCGAAATGTCACCCATTCCTTCTCCATAGATGCTGCCTGCCCCGATGAGTAACTCCAGCATTTTGTGTCTGTCTTTGGTATAGACCAGCATCTGTAGTTCCTTCCTATCATTAATCTGTAAACAGAAGGGTAGGCCAGGACATTCAAGTTTCCAGGCTCCTATACTTGCTTCCCAATGGGAGGAGGGAAACAAGAGCGTGGCCGGGTGCTGTGGGTCTCCGATGACGCTGGCTGCCTTTTTGAGACAGTGACTCCTGCATTGATGGTGGGGAGGTCTGACACTGGGCAGTGTAAACACTTTTTTCAATCTTCTCTGTTCCTGGGCGTTCAAGGTGCCGAATCAGGGCGTTAAGCAACCAGTCAATATGGAGAAATAAGAGATGCAGATATGTCGCTGGTAGCTCCTCTCAAGTATGGTCCAGTATGGTAGAACCAGTCTTGTTCAGCTTCAGACAACAGCCAGTGATAAGGTCTTGTAGAATCCTTTATAGAATATTGTTTAGTTAACTTTTCTGTCAGCTGTTACAGCTGTTGCAGGTTGGTCATTTCCTCCAATTATAAATGGTTCTATTTAATTATAGCCACTTTGCCTGATAGCTTGAGATAAGCAACTAAAAGATGCCGGAAATGTTTCATACTTAACCCCGAGTAATCCTGTGTTCTGTGCATTCCATCAATACACTGCCATTCCCGGAGTGCAACTGAATTCATTTGGCAATTATGCTTAAAGTGCATTGGCAGAGAAAGGTTGCAGAGTATGGGAAAAGTAAAAGGCCTGTCCCACTTTCACGACCTAATTCACAACCTTTTTTTACTCGTGGACATTAATCATCAGGCTAGAAAAAATTGCCTCGACCTACTTGATGCCAGGAGTATCTACAACTAGCATCACGACCTGCTACGTCCTACTTACGGCCTCCTAAGACCTCCTACGACCTCGTGACGACCATGCTGCGAGTATGAATCAAGGGCAAACTCGACAGTGGTTGTGAATTAGGTCGTGAAACTGGGACGGGCCATTAAAAGTAAAAAGTAGAATTTGAAACATTGTAGTGGAAAGTTAGAAAATGACGAGGTGCTGAAACTCCATGCTGAGGGATGTATACTTTTACAGCTTACCTCCCTGTCCTCATCCCCAGCAAACTCGGTGTTGCCTGCAGACTTACTAAGTAATCCATTTGCATCTTTGACATAAAGAACTGCAGATGCTGGTTTACAAAAAGTAAACCACACAAAGTGCTGGAGTTTGGTCAGTTGGTCAGTTAGCATTGAGGGAGAACATGGATATGTAATGTTTCGGATCAGGACCCTTCCTCAGACTGTTGGTGGGGGTCAAGGGGGCACAAAACCTGACAAGTAATAGGTGGGATACAGGTGAGGTGGGGGATTTTGGTAAACAGGTCCTGGGTGATATATATACACACACAAACAATAGTGCAAAGGCCCAATACCCAAAGCCAATGTAGTTCGGAGCTTATTTGGAATCCATCCGTCCATCCATCCGTTATCTTCCAGTTTGTGCAGTCATTCTATTTGTGCAAAAACTGTACGGAATAGCGCAACGATATTTCGTCAGATTACTCACCGTTCTCCTCTGTTGCGATTGCACCAAGTTTCGTTCCGATTGGTGGTCTAATGTAAAAGTTAGCAAGGTTTAAAAATCGCACATGCGCAGATCGAACTACTTTCCTGCCAATTGGCGCCGCGAGGATTGGTCTATTCGTCTGTCACTCCGCGGGATGGTCCGCCCCTTCCTGCACCATCGCGTCTTTACTGGAGCTGAGGGAGGCTCTGGATGGCCGGCGGAGGTCTCCAAACAGACACCATTTTTGGAGGGACCGGAAGCGGCCCAACCCGGCCCGGAGTCGGCGATGTCGCCAAATATAAAATGGAGACTCTGATCCTGGCGGAGGAGAACGTCCAGTGACCAGCTCCCGCTGTGAGTCCACATCGCCCACTGTGAGTCCTCTAGCCCCTTCCCCTCACTGACTCCTGCCCTCCCCCCATAACACCCCCACGACCCTGTCTTTTCTCCAAGCTCTCTCCCCACACCCTCCCGCCCGCCCCCACACTCCTCCTTTTCCTCCCCAAACCCTCCAGCCCTCACAAACCCCCCCCCCCCCCACTCATCCACATATCCCTCCCTCCCAATCACACAACCCTCCCCCTCTGACTCCACAACACTCGCTGCCCACCCACCCCTCAGGCAGCCTCGCCAGCAGCCTATGTGTTATTTCAACTTTTTTTGTTATTTTTAGTGTGCCTGAAATGTATGTTTTAATGTTTCTCGGTATGTTTTATGTAGGGGGTGGGGGGAATAGGGGGAAGCCATTTCCAGTCACTTACCTCGATAGAGATGTGATTTTTTTCCATGTCACGTCTCCGTCCCCACCTGCGGCCTAACTGGATTGGTGCGGCCTTTCCTGGAGACCGGCCTGGACCTTAAAGCCTCGTGCGTGGCGCGGACTTACCATTGCGGAGTGGGTGACCCTTTGCCGCGGATCGCTGTGGAAGCGCTCCGACCGCGGGGCCGGTGGACGTTAACACCGTGAAGCCACGGTCTCCGGTAAGAAGCGGCCGACTCGTGAGTGTTCCGATCTATCCCAACGCCGGAGTTTTGATCATCCCGACGAGAGGAACTGGACATTGGGCCGTCGGCAACAGCCCCGTTTAAAGGCCCCGACCACGGGTGAACAAAAAGGAAGATGACTGAACTTTATTGCCTTCCATCACGGTGAGGAATGTTGATTCCACTGTGGTGGATGTTTATGTTAAATGTATTGTGTATTGCATTATTTTTACTTGTATGGCTGCAAGGTAACTCAATTATCACTCTACCTTAATTGGTGCATGTGATAATAAGTGTGAACTTGAACTATGATTTACTTTTACTAATCTTTCATCCTCACAGCACAGGAGGCCATTTGGCCCATTGGGTCCATGCCAACTGTGCCATTCGCTGTCCTTATTTTCACAGTAGCCTTTTTTTTTAACAATTAATCCTTATTTCCCAAAGTTCAAATTAATTTTGTCAATGATTAATGAGTCTAAAAGTCTACATGTCACTGATGAAAGACGGATATAGAGCAAAAAATTTAGGTCAGCCAGTTTCTTCCTACAAACGAATCTTGACACACAATATGTTACCTCTCACAACTAAATGCATAGTATGGTACATGCAAATTTCTGGAAATAAAAATAAGCTTTTTTTTGGTAGTTACTGAAAAAATTATTTTGCTTGGAAAACATCCAGTGATGCCTGCACTTCCTCTGTTGGCCACATGGTGGCAATCAAATACCGTATGGGATTCAAACCTTATTTTCTTTCCTTGAACTATGATGGCTAATGTGCTCAGTGCCTCCCCACTGTGGCCAAATGACACAACGCAACTCTCACAGGGAAAGTGAGCAAACCTTCTAATAATAATAATAATAATAATAATAATAATAATAATAGTATTATCAATATCTTTTATTGTCATTACACATAAGTGCAACGAGATTTGGTTTGCAACTCCATCCGATGTCATAACTTAAATGACTAATAAAATTTAGGTCTAGATATTTAGGTTTATTCAGGATAATTAGGATCCTGTAGATCCCTAAGATGGGACCTGACAGTGTCCACCATTCTTTGTAACCTCCTTTGTTCTTGGTCATTCGACTTGTCGAACCAGGCCATAGTGCAACGTCAACATCTTTACCTCCAGATGCCATAATTGTGGATAATCTGTACATATCAGTTATGTTTTCTGATGGACACAACATAAAATACCGAGAACACTATAAAAACTGTTGTAATTATAAAGTTTTCCTATACGAATATAGCATATATATTTTGCCAAACTCTACTATTTGACAGCTTACAAATCTCAAGAGTGTTTAATTGGCCTATGTGCAGTCAATGGTAAAATTAAATTCATACTTGCAGTAATATAAAATGCCTGTAAGCACACTACACATAGATCATTTATAACAAACAAGAGTTCAATAAATTAATAACCCGAATTGTTCAAATAGACCATTAGTCATTAGTGCAACCAAAGATTAGTCCATAGAAGTTCATCGTTGAGGTTAGTGTTGGGTGGTGTTTAAGAGCCTCATGGTTTTTGGGAAGAATCTACTCTTGAATCTGGTGGTCATGGTTTTCAGACTCCTAGATCTTCTTCTTGGTGGTAGGAGTGAAGTGAGATTACGGTCATTGTGGTGTGGGTCTTTGATAATAATGCCTGCCTTTTGAAGCAGCCCCTCCTGGAGATCCCTTTGATGGTGGGGAGGTTATTACCTAAGTTGGGACCTGACAGTGTCCACCATTCTTTGTAACCGCCTTTGTTCTTGGTCATTCGACTTGTTGAACCAGGCCATCATGCAACGTCAACATTATCTCTACCGTAAACCTGTAGAAATTAGAGTCAACATACTGAATCGCCTCAATCTTCAAAGGAGGTAAAGGTGTTGATGGGCTTTCTTTATGGCTGGGTCAATGTGCCGGGCTCAGGACAGATGTTTGTCGTTATGCACGCCCAGGAATTTTAACTTGTTGACTCCATCGCCAACCCATCAATGAAGCCAGTTTTAGGGAGAGGGGAACATTCCCCTCAGATCACCTTTAAAACTTGTATTCTCAACCATAACCCCATGGCCTCTGGCATTAGATACTTCTGCTAAAGGGATCGTTTCTTCCCATCTATCTCCCTCATCAACGAGAGGAAGTAGTTGAGACAAGCACAATAACAATGCTTGGACAATGAAAGGGATAGGAACTATTTAGAGGTTTAGTATATGGGCCAAATGGCAGTAAATGGGACCATCTTAAATGGGGCAAGTTGGTCAGCGTAGGCAAGTTGGGCCGAAGGGCCTGGTTTTATGTGGTACTAGACCAAGTGGGACCCGCAACTGTGGCTCGCCATCCCTCTTCCTACCCCTATCCTCCCCCATTCCCTCTCATCCCCCAGCACTCCCTCCCCCTCCTCTTCACCCTCCATTATCTTACCCGTGTCCTCCTTCCCTCCCCCACTCCTTCCCTCACTCTCCTTGCCCCTACCTCAGTAACTCCCTCCCTCCATAACTCCCCTCCCTGTACCCCTTCCTCGATTCCCCCCAAGCCTCCCTGTCAAGTAAAGACGGCAAGTGGGGGGCTGTTTTATTTTTAAGTTTTAAACGTCAATAACTTGTAAAATATACCACCAATCTGAATGATACGTGTTTAATTCACATCACAGGACAATGGTGAGTAAGTTGAGCCAAAAATTGTAGCTCTATCATGTACCGTTTTTGCGCAAATACAACCCGGGCAAACAAACGGACAAACCAACAAGATCAGAGTTTTAGTAATATAGAGATGAATATCTCTGAAGGAGGATCCAACTCAAAATGTTACCTATCAATTCCTTCCGTGAATGTTGCCTGACCTCTGAGTTCCTCCAGCAATTTGTTTTGCTCTAGATTCCAGCATCTGCAGTTTTTCATGCCTCTGTCACTTCATGGGTTTGTACCCCTCCATCAGCCCACCCCCCAGCTTCCCCTACCGCAAGGAAAACAAACCCAGTCTATCCAGTATGGGTAGTTCTGCAATGACCCACGTTTCCATAACACAAATTGGTTATAACGTGATGAATTAAGGAACTATTTCTATTAGATGGTCCGAATTGCTTATGATGCAATATCAAATAGAAACTAAAGGAGCAACTAAAAGGTTACCTCGCAAATTTACTAACAGGAAAAAAAAAAGCTGTCCTGGGGGGAAAAACACATTCGGAGAGGGGGGTGTGGGGGGGGGGGGGATTGTTCACATGTAACCTCGCCACGATAATCATTGTCTCTTAAGAACAGTCAATCAGCTGGTCATTGAAAGTGACAAGCAATCACTTCTATTGACTGTTGTGCATCAATTATTAAACATACAACCTTAAGTTATCGTAGCTTGCAACTTGGAGCTATTAAAAATCCTGCACAAAAATTAACTTTGCTATTGAGTCTGAAATTCTCTAGCCCCTAACATAATTTCCCAATGTGCACAATTGTTTTTAAGATGATTTTCTATAACGCGAGGTTGCTTAGGAACACAACTATCTTGTTACAGCGACCTCCTTTGTATCCTCTACATCTATCCTATGGTATGGCGATCAGAACTTCATACAAATCCTGCTGCAGCCAGCGGAGAGAGAAATGTTGTACTGTGGAGCAAAAAGCAAATGTTCTGAGGAACTCAGCAAGTCGGACAGCATCCGTGGAGGAAGAGGGATAACATCAGAGGACATCCTCCCCCTCCTCTAGGGTGATGCAGCACCAGAGATCCAGGTTTGATTCTGACCATGAGTGCTGTCTGTATGCAGCTCGTAGATTCTCCCCATGACCTGCGTGGGTTTTCTCCGGGTACTCTGGTTTCCTTCCACACTCCAAAATCGTTCAGGTTTGTGGGTTGATTGGCATTGGTATAATTGTAAATTGGCCCTAGTGCGTGCAGGCAAGTGTTAGTGTGCGGGGATCGCTGGTCAGCGCGGACTCGGTGGGCCAAAGGGCCAGTTTCCACGTTGTATCTCTGAACTAAACTGAACCTGTTCAACTTAATCTGCCAGCCCCTGTCCCCACCCCTCTACTTAACGGACATCACCCCTCTCCAGTTAGTTTTTCGTTTATTGTCACGTGTACCAAAGTACAGTAAAATGCTCTTTGTTGCTCCAGTTAGCGGAATGACTGTACACAATTACAAACTAAACCATCCTGTGCAGACACAGGATAAAGGGAATACCGTATAGTGCAAGATAAAGTCCAGGAAAGCCAGATTAAAGATGGTCCGAGGGGCTCCATTGAAGTAGATGGTCAGCTGAGTTAGTCCTGGCCCAAAATATCAACCAGGCATCTTGATTATTGAGCTGTTAATTTAGAATACCTTCACAAAAGCAACCAGGCAGCAGCTTACAATCTTTATTTATTTTCAACATAAAATACATAATGTCAGAACAATTTGAGACAGTCATGACCTTCCACACATCACATTCCTGAGACGGCCAAATGTCCATCCACTCCCAGCCTAGGGTGATCTGATTTTAAAACATTATCAAACTGAATTGGGATTACAGCTTCAACACCTCTTTGCCTGTTTGTCAGCTACCTACTATCCAATGAGGGAACTCTGAAACAAAAAAATTACGTAAATAAGTTACTTGGATAGGACATTGAAGGCACTATTTGTGTAGAAATAGGTTTTGTTCTCATAATTTATCCTGACTACAACGGAAAGGCTTTCTTCTTAACTTGTTTTACCATACAATCAAATAGCTTTAGCATTTTCCCCAACAATGGAATGCAAAGGGGGGGGGGGGGAGGGGGGGGGAGAGAAGGATAGAACGGAGGAGGAAGCGAGGGAGGGGTGAGTGGGAAAGAGGGGAGCAGCAGAGGGGGAAGAGAGCGCAAGAGAATGGGAAGAGAATGGGTGGGAGAGGGAGAGTGTGAGAATGGGGGGAGAGGTAGAATTGGGGAGAGGAAGGTGCTGAAGGTCCCAACCACAGAGTTTGGGATCAGTAGCTGTTGTTGTGTGGACGGGGGAATTAACCATGTCTCTGCTTCAGTGGTTAACTGGATCCTCACATGCTCGCATAAATATAAAATCCAAATTACAGCAACCATTAGAGGGATCTCCCTCTAAACACATCACCCCCTCTGCTGTGGAGGCCAAGCCTTGCAAGGAGTTTCTCCCGCAGTGCAGGGCGGAGCGGCTGGGCCAGGGAATGAATGCTCACCCAGTGTGGCATCAAGTCGAGTGTTAGGGTGGGCTACTGAGAGGTGGTCCAAGGTTTCAGTGAGGCAGGCCACCGGTTGGATGGTTCACCAGCATTCACTGGGGTCTCGATTCTGCTGGAGCAGATACCTTGTCTGGATATGACCACAGAGATACAGGTCGCAACCGGCAGTCAGCGTGGGGGTGACAGAGGCGAATGGTTCAAAGGTTGTTCCAATGTTGTTCCTTTGATTAAGGAGATAATCCAGGGAATTATAGGCCAGTGAGCCTCGTGTCAGTGGTAGGGAAGCTATTGGAGAGGATTCTTCAGGATGGGATTTACTCTCATTTGGAAGGGAATGGAGAATTTATGGGCAGGCAGCATGGCTTTGTACATGGCCGGTCAGGTCTTACTAACTTGATTGAGGTTTCTGAGGATGAAGGTGATCGATGAGCGTGGGGTGGTGGATTTTAGTAAAGCATTTGATGAAGACCCTTGTGTTTTTCTGATCCAAAAGATACATGGGCTTTACATGTCGTATGGATTCACAACTGGCTTACCAAGGGAAGGTCTAGAACAGTATAGCACAAGAACAGGCCCCTTCGGCCCACGATGTCCGATCCAAACATGATGCCAAGGCAGATGGCCGTGGTGGAAGGGTGTTAATCTGGCTGGAGTCTGTGACCAGCGGAGTTCCACAGGGAATATATATATAAACTTGGACATAAATGTAGATGGATGGGTTGGTTAGTAAAATTGGTGGAGTTGAGGACAGGGAGAAAGACTGTCAAAGTACACAGCGGGATATAGATCAGCTACAGAAATGAGCAGAGAAATGGCAAATGGAGTTTAATCCGAGCAGGTTTGAAGTGCTGTAGTTTGGGAGGTCACCTGTGAGGGGAAAGTACACAATTAACAACATTAATGTACACCTTGGGCTCCAAGTCCATAATTCCCTGAATATGGCAACTGAGGACCTGAATGGCTTTCTGGGTGTTCTAAAGGTGGTCAACTCAAGGGGGGCGGGGGGGGGGGGGGAGGGCAGGGGAGCGGGAAGGGTGTGCGGGTGAGGGGAGCGCGGGGGGGTGCGCGCGTGGGGGGGGGCACGGGGAGGGTGTACCACTGATTGACTCTGAGGCACAGTATTGGGTGTGACGAGGAATGGTGGCAGGGTGGTGCAGGCACTGCCCCAGTGGGGGCAACATTGCATCCGTGGGTGAATGCCACACCTCAGCCCAGCCCAGCCCACACCTGTGGTCATGGGCTCGGAGACTGGCCTCTGTGCACCATTATTGGGCAGATACCCCACTGGCTGGACACCATCCCTGGCCAAACATGGCCACGAGCCACTGCTCTGGACACGGTTACTGGCCGGACGGCGGCCACAGCTCTGGACACTCTCACTGAATGGATGTTGCCGGCGCTTGCTCAGCTCAAACGAACACACCTCCCGGATTCAGTCTCGACACCAGCGGGTTCTGCAGGTTTCGCGGGTTTCCCAGGAAGTGCATGGCGGTCGGGCGTGTCGAGGTGTCCGATCCTGAAACATGAAAAACGCATCCGTGGGTTGATGGGTCGGACGGGTCGGTGAGCGGGTCGGCCGGCTGGGCCGAGGAAACAACTCCAGAGCGTGCGCCAGAGGGAGAGCTCGAGCGAAACCGGTTCGTTCCCAGCCTTGGGCGCTGTCTGTGTGGAGTTTGTATGTTCGGTGTCGGCTCTGGTCTCCCACACACCAAGGGAACGCGTGTCGGCGGGTGAATTTGCCGCCGTACGTCGCCCGCAGTGTTGGCAAGTGGAGATTCTAGGGGGAGAAGTAAATGGACGTACGACGGTCAGCACAGACTCGATGGGCTGAAGGGCCTGCGGCTAAGCAGCATAACTCTGACCTCCCCGTGTTTGGGGTCATGACCTCAGGGCCGTAACGATAAGATGACCATCTCTATGGCTCTAGGCATCTGCTGCCTGTCTCCAGCACAGTGACCGGTGACCTGTGCAACTGGTTTAGTTGATACAGCGCAGAAACAGGCCCTTTGGCCCATCGAGTCCGCGATGACCAGCGATCCTCACACACTTACACGATCCTACAAACACTAGGGACCATTTACAATTTTACCGAAGCCAATTAACCTACAAACCTGTACGTCTTTGGAGTGTGGGAGGAAACCGGAGCTCCTGGAGAAAACCCACATGGGTCACAGGGAGAACATACAACCTCCGTACAGACAAGTATCCGAGACAGCCTCCGGCGCTCCAACTCTACGGTGCGGTCTCCAGTGAATTACATTGAGATTCCCAGTCGGGGCAGTGGGAATCGGACCCTGGTCTCTGGGAGTTCCCAGGTCTGCAGCCCCGCCTGAGCTGCTGCACTGGTGCGGGGCGGAAATAGGTATCAAAACGTGGGAGGGGGAAACACCGTTCCTTCGTGGCCACACGCGCGCGCGCACACATACACGGCTTCGGAGGCTTTGGCCGTGGGCCCTGTGGACAGTAACATCGGGAGCTGAGCTGGTTGGTGACCAATGCCAAACTCCAGCAACAGCAGCTTCGTCCGCCCCCAATGGCGGGGCGTGAATCGGCCGGTTCGCGGAGCTTATCATCGCCTGGCGCGGCATAAAATCGGTCGCTGGATCTTCCATCCTCCGGTGGGGGCTTCAACATCGGGAGCATCGATCGTCTCGACGCAGCAATTTTACAGATGGGCAATGGAAGATCCCGCGGCCAACTTTAAGCCGCGCTGTGCGATGAAAGGCCCCTCAAACCAGCCAATTCAAGCTCCGCCCTGTGATCTTTGCTCCACCAGGACATCTCCCATCTCCAATCACCGCGCTCTTTCCTCAGTCCCACCCCCTACTTCCGCCTCTGACCGACACCTCCCTCCACCAATCATTGCGCTGAATCATCCTGTCCCGCCCCCACCCCCCCTCCCATTGCCTGCTGACCGATGTCTCTCTCGTCCCCCCCCCGGGATTTCTGCCCATGGGTGCAGGGCTCTGGCCTCGCTGCTGCACTGGTGCAGGGCTCTGGCCTCGCTGCTGCACTGGTGCAGGGCTCTGGCCTCGCTGCTGCACTGGTGCAGGGCTCTGGCCTCGCTGCTGCATGGGCGCAGGACTGCGGCCTCACTGCTGCACGGGTGCAAGGCTGTGGCCTCACCTGCAAGGTTGTCGGGCTGCGGGCCCTGTAGGTCCTCTGAGAGCGGCTCTTCCTCGCTGCGGGGCCGTTCTGCTCCAGTGTTCCCGGTCTGCTGGATGAACTGCTGCAAGTTGCATTGTCGCAGCTCCTTGTTCAACTCCTCCAGCTCCTGCGTCTTGGCCTGCAACAGGAGGATTCAGGCAGCAGAAACGCCAGGCCCCTTGTGCCCACTCTCCATTCAACAGTCACAGGAACAGGTCCTTCGGCCCATCAGGTCTGTGCTAACCCCATTGGCCTGCATTAATTCCATATTCCTCCATGCCCTGCTCATTCAAGTCCATTCCAGATGCCTCTTAAATGTTGTTACTGGTCCTGACTCCAGCACCTAGTCTGGAAACCTCTTCCAGATACCAACTACTCACCCCTCAGATTCCCTTTAAACTTCCTCACCACGACCTTTACCCCACTCCCTCGAGTTTTATAAACTGCCCTAGGAAACAGATTCTCGCAATGGAAAATCCCTCAGAACCTGACATGTTGGAATATGATCCATGCTGTAAAACCTCAATGAGTTAGAGCCCAACTCGCCTTCAAACATCAACCCCTTCACTCCAGGGAGCAACGCAATGATCTTCCTCTGCACGGCACTCCCTACATACCAGAGACAGCATCCTATCTGGATGCATCACAGCTTGGTTTGGGAACAGCTCTCCGATGTCCACCAGAAAAATGCACATAGTTGTGGATGTTGTCTAGTCCATCACAAAGACCGGTCCCCACTATCGGCTCAATCTACATCTCACAGCGCCTTTGGATAGCAGCTGACATAAACATGGACCTTTTCCTACCCTCATCTCCGATCCCCTAGGATCCAGGCAGAATATAAAAGCTTGATAGCACGTACGGTCAAATTCAGGAACAGCTTCTTCCCCACTTATCAGGCTACTGAATTGTTCTCCCATAAGCTAGGGTGTAGTCCGAATCTCCCAACCCACTTGATTGCCGACCTTGCAATTTTTTCTATCTGCACTTTCTTGGTAGCCGTTTTAGTTACTCTATCACCATATTCTGCATTCTGTTTTTTGTTTTTTGGAGTCTGAATACTATGACCAGCAGATTCTTCTTCCCAGCAACTATCAAGCTCCTGAACACACTGACCTCAGCAACTACGATCTTCCATGGAGCATGTCTTTGGTTTCACCACGGACTTCGGTTTTGTACTAATATGGTCATCTGGCAATATGGTTATTTAATTTATTGTATTATTGATTATTGGATAATTATCTATGTGCCATTGCATTTACACAACAGTTAAGCTGCAGCAAGTTAGAATGTCATAGTTCTGTCACGATAAATTACTTTCAAGTCTTGAAGTTGAAAATACCCATTGGCTGGCCGGTACTTCAAAACATTCCCCCTCATGGCTTCCCTGGCCAACTTGATTTGCCCAAGCTCTTCAATGATTAAAATCACCCCTAATTACTTGAATTCCTTCCGTATGCACCTGCATTTTTTAAAAACTTTATTTTTCATTAGACTTTATAGATACAGTGCGGAAACAGGCCCTTCAGTCCACGGCGCCCAGCAATCATCCCGTACACTAACACTTTCCTACACACTCTTAAGGCCAATTTACAATTTTATTGAAGCCAGTTAACCTACAAACCTGTAGGTCTTTGGGGTGTGGGAGGAAACCAGAGCAAACCCACGCAGTCACAGGGAAAACGTACAAACTTCTTACAGACAGCGCCCATAGTCAGGAAATAGCCTGTGTCTCTGGTGCTGAGAGGAGGAGGTGGTTTGGGAATGCTTCTGTTGGATGGAATGTTACCCGCGTCTCCATCTGCTCGGTCCGTAAAGATGGCCCTTACCACAGGGGGTGCTTCTGCAGTGCCATGGTCAGCTCCAGCTCCACAATGCCTGTTGAACCCTGGCTACACCGCCCCACACACTACCTGCAGGTGCTAGAGCACACCACAGTGTGGCAGCAGAGCTCCACCCCGCACCAGCTCACAACAGCAGCTCAGAACCTCCCGTTTAGTTTATTATTACGTGTACCGAGGCAGTGAAAAGCTTGCGCGGTGTTAACTCACTGATTAGGACATTGAGCATGGGCTGCCTGGGCAGGTCCTGCACTCTCAACACCTCGCTCTGCCTCCTACGCTCCAAACAAGAAAGCTCAAAGCTCCTACAACCTCTCTGGAACTCAAGCCCCGGTGACATCCAGGTGAATCTCTTCTGCACCCCTTCAAATTTAAAATACATCTTTCCTATAGCTGCGTGACCAGAACTGAACACATTATTCCAAGTGTGGTCACACTGATGATTCATACAACTGATTTGAGCATGTCCCAACTCAACATTATTCCCAGTGAAGGCAAGTGTGACAAATGTCTTCTTCACCATCCTGTCCACCTGTCTCAACACTTTCAGTACTCGTAGCACCTTGTACTTGTAGATCCCTCTGTTCTCCAACACTGCCCCGGTCCTGCTGTGCACTTGGTTTAACATAGCTTTGGGGACTGGGGGTGGGTGGGTGGTTTTCCCCGATACAGCCGGCTGTTCTCACCTGGAGTCTGCGCTCGGTTTCCTGCAGGGACCGCTCCACCTCCACCATCGAGCTCTGGATCTGGAGGTTCTGCTGGATTTTGGTCTCGATCTCAGCCTGCAGGCGGGCCCCAGTGCCGTGGTGCCCAGCACGCTGTGCCCTGCGAGTTCTCTCGCCCTCCCGCCCGATCTCCTGTTGCAGCAGCTGCTCCCTGCTGCCCAGTCCCTGCAGCCGCTGCGCATTGTCCTGCAGCTTCCTCCGCAACTGGCTCAGCTGCCGCTGCAGCTCCCCTTCCCGCTCCCGCTCCGTCCTCAGCTCCCGCTCCCACACCTCCTCCTCCTCTTCCTGCTCCACCTCCTGCTCCTCCTTGCTCTTCCTCGCTGCCCGCTCCTCCACCTCCGACTGCCGCACTCCCGTCTCCGAGTCACAGCCGGCTCGCCTCTCCGCCAGCTCCCGCAGCCTCTGCTGCTGCTTCAGGATCAGCCTGAAGAGCTCGTCCTTGCTGGGTGGGGGGTTGCCCACTGCCCCCTCCTCCCCGCCCGCCTTCTTAGCTCTGCACTTGTCCCGCAGGGAGATCTCCAGCGCCCCGCCAGTGAAGGACAGCGATTTCTTCGGCTCCCGGCGTTTCGGGGGCTGGGCGGGTGTGAGCAGGGGGAAGGCGGTGTGGGCGAGGGTGGGGGCCGGGGTCCGGCCGCTGGGGTCCGGCGTTGACCGGGCGGACTGAGCGGAGCCCGTGCGGCGCAGCATGAAGTGGACATCGTTGGCGTACTGCCCGCTCTTGGACAACAGCTGCATCGGGCACTCGGTGGGCATCAGTTGGCGCTCAGTATCCCGCAGACTCTGCACCAGCACGTAGCGGCCCGTCTGACCTGCGGCACAGAGGGGGCAATGTCAGGCATCAGCTGCTAGCACGCTGCTAGACTCACCTGCATGTTGCCACGACTCCAGCACCTGGGCTATAGGCAGAGTTTGGGCAGGCCAGGACTTTACACCTTGTAGTGCAGGAGGCTGAGGGATGATCTTATAGAGACGTTTGAAATCACGGGTGGAATAGATATAGTGAATGCACAGAATAATTCTCCCCCCCCCCCCCCCCATATCTTTTCCTCTTTCCCCCTCTCCCCCGAGTTGAGGAATCAAGATCTAGAGGACGTAGATTTATGTGAGAGGGGAAAGTTTTGATAGGAACCTGAGCAGCAACCTTATCACACTGAGGGTGTTGGGTAAAAGGAACGAGCTGCCAGAGGAAGTAGTTGAGGCAGGTACTAAAACCACATTTAAAAGACATTTGGACGGGTACATGGATGGGAAAGGTTTAGAGGGAAACAGGACAAACGCAGGCATGTGGGGCTAACTTAGATGGGACATCTTGGTCAGCATGGATGAGTTGGGCCAAGGGGATCTGTTTTTGTGTCCTATGACTCAGAGGAGAGAGTCTGGAGACCCCAAGATGCAGACAGGGTGCAGGGGCTGGAGGAGATCATGGAAGAGGTAGCCAAGGGCACTGACACAAACAGCCACTGGAGACTGTCAGGCGGTCAGGAAGTGACTGGAACCGTTGACTATTTCATGGCCCATGCTGAACAAGTCGGCATCCAGGGCTAGATCCACGCCCACATTTGGCCCATATATCCCTCTAATTCTTTCAGATCTATATATCTGTCCAAATGGCTTTTAAAAGTTGTAATTGTATTTGCTTCGACAGCTACATCTGGCAGCTCTTTCCAAACACGATCTACCCCATGAATAAAAATGCTGCCATGAAGGTCCTCTTAAATTTCTCACTTCTCACCTTAAGCCTGTGCCCTCTAATTTTAGAATCCTCTACCCTGAGAAAAATACTGCGAGCATTCACTTTCTTCATGCCCCTCGTGATCTTGTACACAACGAGGTCACTCCCTCTGCCTTGTACATTGCAAAGGAAAAGAGTCCCAGCCGGTCCAATCTTTCCGTATAACTCAGGACCAGGTAACACCCGGTGAACCTCTTCTGCACCCTTACTGTACATGAACAGGGTGAGCAGTTCCTCACAGCAGGGCAGTGACTGGACTATCCATCCGTCCCCATCTCCCCTCTCCAATCCCAATTCCCCACCCAACCCCCCCCACCCATCCTCCCTTACAAATCCCATTCTTCCTCCTCCCCCACCCTCCTCCCCATCTCCCCCCCTCCTCACCTCCCCCTCCACCTTCCCACTGCCCCCCACCCCACCCCACCCCCACGCTCCCCATGCTCACCGCTGGCCTGTGCTAGTGCGATCACCACCTGCTGGCAGCTGGTCTCTGGGGTAACTCCGCAGACCACCCTCTGCACCCCCTCTACCCACACCCGCAGTTCCATCCCTCTCCAGACGGGCATCAGTGGCCGGGGTCCAGGGGCACTGTCTGAAACACAGGGAGAGGTTAGCGACAAACAGGGCACAACATCACACCCCCGCCCACCGCATACCGCATACCCAACGAGACTGCAACTCACATCCCTGGGGTCCGTACTTCACCTCCTGCGGGTCTGTGCCGCCCCCCCCCCCCACATGTCCATACGCACAAACCCCTCGCAAGTCCATGCCCACCCCGCACTCCACCACCCCCGCACCCCCCACCCCATGCCCACCTGCCCACCCCCCACCCCATGCCCACCACCCATCCCCCGCACTCTCCCACCCCCGCATGTCAATACGCACAAGCCCCTCGCAAGTCCATGCCCACCCCGCACCCCCCACAGGTCTGTGCCCACAACCAGCCCCCTCCCCCCGGGTTCGTGCCCACACCTCTACAGGTGGCAGCCGTAAGTGACTGCCCCTCACTGGCACTGCCTCTGGGCATCAGTAACACAACCATCCAACAACTGCACTGCATTCATATAGCATCCGCAAGCAACCGTGCCCGATCACGACCACGAGACGAGGAGAGAGATGTCTGACCAGCCGTCCCCCACACTAACGCTATCCTACACACTAGACGTCACCCCTGGTGGATGGAGCTTTTTAGAGGCTTTATAGAGCTATATAGTCTTTCTGCAACAAAAGCTTTTCACTGTACCTTGTCCACGTGACAATGAACTGAACTAAACTCTCTCGTCCAGCAGAGCTGTGACAACAGGACATCCACCCAGCAGTCGGGGAAACTGCCAGGTACATCTTGGTCACTCAGACCAGGCCAAACCGACACGGCTCTGTGACCCAGTGCCACCTTCTCCTTAAATACACTTTACAGAGTGCCCAGGAGCGGGTGGGGAGAGAGGAGGTCACTGGGAGAGGTGAGGAGGAGGAGGAGGAGGCCGAGGGGGGAGGAAGAATGGGATTTGTACAGTAGACTACAGGTGCCTGAGGAGCATTGTACAGAGGGATCTTAAGGTCCAAGTCGAGAGCTGCCGGCAATTGGCAACATCAGTGGATAGAGTGGTATAGAAGAGCTATTGGTACACCTACCTTCATCAGTCAGGGCATTGAGCATAAATCAGGAAGTCATATTATGGCTTTGTAGGACTTTGGCTGGAGTATCGTGTGCAATTCTGCCGTTACCCTGTTACAGAGAAGATGTAGAGGCTTTGGAGAGGGTGCAGAAGAGGTTTACCACTATGTTATGAGAATACTAGCTATAAGCTATAAGGAGAGGTTCAACAAACAGATTATTTTCTCAGGAAGGCTGAGAGAGACCACACCAGGAGTATTGTGTGCAGTTTTGGTCCCCTAATTTGAGGAAGGACATTCTTGCTATTGAGGGAGTGCAGCGTAGGTTTACAAGGTTAATTCCCGGGATGGCGGGACTGTCATATGCTGAGAGAATGGGGCAGCTGGGCTTGTACACTCTGACGTTTAGAAGGATGCGAGGGGATCTCATTGAAACATATAAGATTGTTAAGGGTTTAGACAAGCTAAAGGCAGGAAACAATTTCCCGATGTTGGGGGAGTCCAGAACCAGGGGCCACAGTTTAAGAATAAGGAACAAGCCATTTAGAACGGAGACGAGGAAACACTTTTTCTCACAGAAAGTTGTGAGTCTGTGGAATTCTCTGCCTCAGAGGGCGGTGGAGGCGGGTTCTCTGGATGCTTTCAAGAGAGAGCTAGATAGGGCTCTTAAAAATAGCGGACTCAGGGGATATGGGGAGAAGGCAGGAACAGGTACAGATTGGGGATGATCAGCCATGATCACATTGAATGACGGTGCTGGCTCGAAGGGCCGAATGGCCTACTCCTGCACCTATTGTCTATTGACAGGTTTGTAAAATTACACGAGACATAGACAGGATAGATGACCCCCCCCCCCCCCCCCCCCCCCACAACACCTACAGGTCGGTGCGAGTCCGGTCAAGGCTGGAGGGGGTCGGAGCGAGATCGGAGTTGGGCCGAGGTGGACAGAGCCGGGGGGGGGACGGGGGGGGGGGACGACAAAGGATGGGTACATTTTGTTACTTTGTTGGAGACTTTGTGGCGACTCGTTTGTGCGCTTTGTATGCAAAAACAAAATATTTCACTGCACCTTGTCACATGACATTAAAGTATCAACATCATCCCTCCATATCTCTGTATCTCCTGCAGCGCTGCCCGTATCTGTAACCCGCCTGGCCTCTACACCTCTCCCTTTCTCGCCCCTACACCCTTTCCTTTCCCATCCCCCTCCGGCCCATACAACCTTCATTAAAGTTGAACAGAAATTTCCTGAAGGGAATCAGGAGGGTGGGAGGGAGTTAGCAACTTACGGGCCAGGGAGACAAGGGGTGATCGGAGAGATAGCAGCGTAACAATGGGCCGAATAGCATCCTGGAAGTAGCAAGTGCGAAGGGCAGAAGCCCTGTGCCTGTTCCGATGGAGTGTCTAACGGCAGTGTTGGGCCCAACGCATCAGCTCACACACACACACAGCGAGGGCTCCCGCATCGTACAGAGTCTGACTAAACCTGCTGGTTATAGCTGGAGGGCAGGGAGAGGCCGTGGGGAGGGGAGGGGGGGGTGAAGCAGAGTCAGCGGCAGTGCAGTGAAGAAGCAGGAACCGGAGAACACCGGTCGCATTCCAGGACTGCTTTGCATTCCAGACCTGGGCAGCGTGAGGAGTGTGTGCATTCCCCACAGTGTAGCTCAACCCAGCAGCAACAGTGAACACCCAACTACACGCACGATGATACAGATTAGTTTAGAGATACAACGTGAAAACAGGCCCTTCAACCCACACTGACCATCGATCACCCACACTCCCAGTTTCACATCCTACACACTAGGGGCAATTTACAGAAGCCAATTAACCTACAAACCTGCACGGCTTTGGAACGTGGGAGGAAACTGGAGCACCCGGAGAAAACCCACGTGGTCACATGGAGAACATACAAACTCCGTACAGACAGCGCCCGTAGTCCGGATTGAACCGGGGTCTTTAGCATGGTGAGGCAGCAACTCTACCGCTGCGCCACCGTGCACACCAGTACTTTGAAGATGTATTGGGAAAGTAGATGGAAAGGCAACAAGCCTATGCGGGGTATATGCATTTCCAAAAGATATTGGACAAAGTGTCAAGCACAGGATTACAGTCCTTGGTGAGACCACATCTGGAGTACTGTGTGCAGTTCGGGTCGCCCAGCTACGGGAAGGATGTCATTCAGTTGGAAAGGTTGCAGAGCGATTCACCAGGATGTTACCTGGGCTCGAGCTACAGGGGGAGGATGGCTACACTGGGACTTTTCTTTCATGGCAGCCATGAGGGTGATCTTATCGAGGTGAACTAGATCATGAGGGGCATGCATACAGTGAAAGTTTACTGTCTTTTATCCGAGGAGGATTCTTAAACTAGAGGGCACAGGCTGAAGATGAGAGTAGAGGGATTTACGAGTGACCTCAGGGGCAATCCTTTCACTCAGAGGGCAGTCTGTACCGAGAGCGGGCTGCCAGAGGAAGCTGTAGAGGTGGGTACAGTTAAGACTTCTAAACCCCTCCTGATGATATATCTGTGCAAGAGTCTTTTAGAGAGCTGTGGGCTCCGTGCAGGCAAACGAGATCAGCTCAATATCCCAACTTGGTCAGCATGGACAAGGTGGGCCGAAGGGACTGCTTTGTGCTGTGCAGCTCTGTGGCCCTTCTCTAAGGCCAATGGAGAATAGAAATGCTGGCACAGGTAACAACAAACGCACTCTGTCAATGAGAAATCGCCTTGTTTGTGCAAGGATAACAAAATGGATGAACTGGGTAAATCTTTAACCACTCACCACTTGTCCTCAGTTTCTGACAAACTTTGTCCATTGATCAGACAGGCTGTGGTATCATGGTATCAATTTAATCAGCAAGTAGGGGGGAAATGTAGAGGGGGGGGGGAAGCACAGAGATTGTTGGGGGGGTGGGGGGGGGGGGGAGGGAGGAGAGTGTGGGACTCGAGGATGGGAGATGAGCTTCCAATCTCAGGCAGCAGCTGAGGAACCGACCAGTGTAACTATTCGTATTCCTGATGCTCTCCCCCACCCTTGTGGATGGAATGAAACGTCCCGATCATTACTGTCCATCACGGACCCTAACACCCCGTCACAACACCCCAGCAATGAGGGCAGGGACAGGCAAAAGCAGGGAACGTCCTAAAGACCAGTGCTGAGGGCAGTAGAAGCCAACACCCCACCCCAGGGGGATAAAACACAGGGTCTGACCCACCTCGGGCCAGTGTGTAGACCTGCACTGGCCCAGTGCCAAGGGAAGAGACAGATCATCTCCCTCCCCTGCACGGGCCCAGAATTCTGCCCTCACCCAACACACGCACATACAACACGGGATGCGTGTAGAGCGGGTGCACAGGCAACACAGGACACATGTGTGCAGCGTACTATCAGAGTGGACCAGACTGTTGCACCCACCAGCAGCCACCTCTCCATATAACCATATAACAATTACAGCACGGAAACAGGCCAACTCGGCCCTTCCTGTCCGTGCCGAACACTTACTCTCACCTAGTCCCATCTACCTGCACTCAGGCCATAACCCTCCATTCCCATCCATATACCTATCCAATTTATTTTTAAATGATAAAACTTCCACTGGAAGCTCATTCCACACAGCTACCACTCTGAGTAAAGAAGTTCCCCCTCATGTTACCCCTAAACATTCATCCTTTAATTCTCAAATCATGTCCTCTTATTTGAATGTTCTCTCCTCCTCGTTTATCTCAGCGGTCCTGCCACCACGCTCCCCCCCCCTTTCTGCCTCTCCCACACGGGTCCCAGGGTCGTCAGTGCACAGGCAGCAGGACTTTGCACAGTCTTTCAGTTAAAGATACAGTGTGGAAACTGGCCCTTCGAGTCCACGGCAACCAGCGATCACCCTTCACAAGTTCTATCCAACACGCTAGTGACAATTTACACAGACGCCAATTAACCTACAAACCTTTCGATTGTGGGAGGAAACCGGAGCACCCAGAGAAAACCCACACAGTCACAAGAAGAATGTACAAACTCCATACAGACAGCACCCGTGGTTAGGATTGAACCCCAGTCCCTGGTGCTGTGAGACAGCAGCTCTACCACTGTCCAGTCCCGTCACTTGCTGATACAGAGGTTCATTG
Source organism: Raja brachyura (assembly GCA_963514005.1). The sequence continues at coordinate 15,642,929 of OY740798.1, read as the reverse complement.
AATGTAAATATCACCAACAATCTGTCCTGGACCAATCACACTGAACCACAACCAAACAAGCATACCATTGCCTCATAGGATTAAAGATGTTCTGCATTCGGTGGGGCAGACAGCATCTCTGGAGAAAAAGAAAAGTTGACATTTCGGGTCGAGACCCTTCTTCAGACTGAGAGCCCGAGAGTCTTGACCCGAAGCGTCACCTATTCCTTTTCTCCAGAGTTGCTGTCTGACCCGCTGAGTTACTCCAGCTTTTTGTGTCTATCTTTGGTTTAAACCAGCATCTGCAGTTCCTTCCGACACAAAGATGTTCTGCATGTCTCCAAGTTCTACAGATGCACATAGAGCATCCTTTCGGGGTGCATCACAGCTTGGTTTGAGAACAGCTCTGCCCAAGACTGTGAGAAATCGCAGAGAGTTGTGGATGCAGCCCAATCCATCGCACAAACCAGATTTTCCATCGTCGATTCCATCTATACTTCATAAAGTCATAAATTCTGTTAGGAGCAGAGTTAGGCCATTTTGCCCATCTAGTCTACTCCGCATTTAATCATGGCTGCTCTATCTCTCCCTCCTAACCTCATTCTCCTGCTTTTTCCCCCATAACCCCTGAGATCCATACTAATCAAGAATCTATCTATCTCTGCTTTTAAAATATCCATTGAGGGCCTCCACAGCCTTCAGTGGGAAGGAAATCCACAGATTCACCATTCTCTGACTAAAGAAATGTCTTCTCATCTCCTTCCTAAAGGAACGTCCTTTAATTCTGAGGTTATGACTTCTAGTCCTAGACTCTCCCACTCTTCATGCTGCCTCGGGGAAAGCAGCCAACATAATCAAGGACCACTCACTTCCCGGTCATTCCCTCTACCCACTCTCCTGTTGGGCAGGTGACACAACAGTTTGACAACGTTTGCCACCAGTTTCAGGAACATGTGTCGTCATCATTGTCCTCCCATTGACTGGTTAGTACGCAACAAAAGCTTTTCACTGAACCTGGGTACACGTGACAAACTAAGTAAACTGGACATCCATAGGTTAGGATGTGGTCCTGATCTTCCAACTTACCTCATTCCAACCTGCCATTTTTTATCCACACTATCTCTGTAACACTATAACGCTGTAACACTATATTCTGCGCTCAGGTCTGTTTCTCTTTGCACTACCTGTTGTGCTAATGCGTGACGATTGCATTCATAGATAGCGCACAAACAAAGCTCTTCACTGTATCCAGATACACGCGACTATAATAAACCAATACCAACAGGGGTTTCGACAGAACATTCCATTCGGGTGAGGCACGACCTGTGCACGAGGGAGGGGCGCGAGCAACAGGGGGCGTTCCCACAGGCAAGCCACAGGCGGTTGTGGTTGTTGACAGCAGGTCACACACAGGATGTGTAGGAACCGGATCCTGGTGCCAGCTCAGAGCTCACGGGAAGAGAGCAGGCAACCATTCCTACTGAACACACCATGCATGATGTGGAGCCCCCTCAGTACAGCCCCTCCCTCTCTCCCACAGTGCTACACAGGATCCATGCCTGTGGTGTTCCCATCACGTGTACACTCCGTCTTCTCCTGACACGGGCTGTTTACGGGGAGTCCATGCCGGTTCGGGGCAGGTCACCGTGTGGCAGGTTATGGTGTTTGTCCGTGTGATGGGCACACGGGACCTCGCGGGCTGCAGCCAGGGCTGTTTAAGTTCTGCCGTGTGGGGCAGGTGCTGCCGTTCACTGACAACACACACACACAGGGGCTGAGGCACAAACAAAGGCTGGCTCAGAGCGATGGCTGTACACAGAATCTGCACCAGGGCAGTGCGACCTCCTCACATCAAAGCAACCTCTTGCAAACACTTCAGTGATTCAAGGGAAAAGGCAGGAGGGAGAGGGGATATCCTCACAGGAATATCAGGACATCCAGCCCCTCACCTGTGCTGCTACTTAGAACAGCACAGCAGCTGTACGAACAGGCCCTTCAGCCCATCAAGTCTGCACCATCCTGCAAATAAACTCTCCCAATCAACCTTTGATATATCAGTCTTGTTCAATATAACAGCTTAAAACACAGGAAGAGTCCCTTCAGTCCACCGTGTCTTTGCTGACCTTGATGCCAATCTAAATAATCATGTCTGCCTGCACATGTCTGTATCCCTCCATTATCTGCCCATTCCAGTTGTTTGTCTAAAACCCTCTTAAACACCACTATCATATCTGCTTCCACACCCCTCCCCTCCCTGGAATCATGTTCCAGGGATCCACCACTCTATGTGTAAAAAAAACGTACCCCACACATCTCCTTTAAACATTCCCCCTCTGACCTTAAAGCGATGCCCTCTAATCTTTGACATTTCCACCCTGGGAAGAGAGTTATGACTGCCTACCCTATCTTTGCCTCTTATCATTTCATAATAGGTATCCAATCAACACCTAGAGCTCCAGAGAAAACAATCCAAGATTTCCATAATCCATAAAGATCTAATCCAGGTAACATCCTGGTGAACCTTTTATACATCCTCTCCAACGCCTCCACATCCTTCGTGCAATGGGATGACCTGAACTGCACACAATACTCCAAATGTGGCTTAACCAAAGATTGATGAAGCTACAACATGACTTCCCCACGTACTCAGATCTGTCATCCACTCCACATCCCCCACCTTTCTCAGAATCCCTTTAAACCTTTGGTTTGCAGAAGTTTGGGGAAACTTCAGTCACGACACTGACAACAGAACTTTGGCATGAACCATAGGAGGAGGGGGGTGGGTGTGGGTGTGTGAGTGTCTCAGACTGAAACTCCTGAAGCTCTACCTTGAGTTTGTGTCTGATGAAGGTTCTCGACCTGAAACGTCACCCATTCCTTCTCTCCAAAGATGTTGCCTGTCCCGCAGAGTAACTCCAGCATTTTGTGTCTATCTTCGGTTTTAGTTCTTTCCTACACACTTTCTTTCTGCCCACCCTATCAATCCACCAGCATTTCAAAAACCTCCATCAAATCACCACTCACCCTTTCAAATTGCAGCCAATCTCAGAAAGTCATTGATTAACAAGAGGGGAGCAACCACCCTCAGCTGGACTCCATGTTCCACCTGCTGCTGTTCTGCCCAGCTCCCATTCGATACTCTTTGCTAAAAGCCTCTCGTGGACAACTTGATCAAATGCCTTCCAGTTCTCCATGTAAATAACATCCACACACAGCCCTTGTCCTGTACTGAAGTCACCACTTCAGCTTTGCCAGTCCTTTACAAATCCGCTGGAGTTTACTCACAAGTTGTAAACATTCGACAAGCTCGGTCAAACTACCCTCAGTTATAAACTCCATACAATTTTCCAACAACACAGTATCTCTGAACCCCAAGCCTCCCCCCCCCCCCCCCTCCCCTCACTTTCAGAACAGGGAATTCTACAGGAATAATTCCTGAACGACAAAAGTTTGTAAAGTAACACCTGTATTGTCTGTAACAGTCTCTGCCATTTCCTATTGAACCCTGCCCGTGCAAACTATCCAATCCAGGTGACAACTCAGACTGTCACAACTCAGTCTCACTGTTTTCCTCGTCTATCTTATATTGTTTACATACGGTCACGGCGGTACAGCGGTAAAGTTGCTGCCTGACCGCAAAATGCAGCGCCAGAGACCCGGGTTCGATCCCAGCTGCGGGGTGCTGTCTGTATGGGGTTTGTACGTGATCTCTGGGTTTTCCCCGAGATCTCCCACACTCCAAAGATGTACAGGTTTGTAGGTTAATTGGCTTGATAAAAATGTAAACTTGTCCAAATTGGCGATATGCAGACTACTGCCCTGCCGCCCACACGGTTCAGAGGGTTCAAGAGGCACAGATAGCATGGAAACAGGCCCGTCAGCTCACCTTGCCCATGCAAACCAAATGAGCTAATCTCATTTGCCTGCATTTGGCCCATAGCTTTTTAAACTCTTCCCATCCATATGTTTGTCCAAATGTCCTTTACAAGTGACAATCCCCTCTGGCAGCTAATACCAGATACAGGTGACCCTCAGTGTGAAAACGTTTCCTGAAGTTCCCTCTTAAACCTCTCCCATATCACCTTAAGCCTGTGCCCTTTAGTTTTCGAATCGTCCACCCTCCCTGGGGGGGGGGGGGGGGGGGGGGAGACTGCAGGCGCTCAGCTCACTTTATCCGTGATCTGCTGCTGCCAAGTCCCAGCCCACGATTCAGTAAAAAGTGTCCTTGGGATCTCGGGAACATTATCACTCCTTTCCCGGTGAAACGCTGAAGCAGAGCGAATACTCTGTGCTGCACAGAAAGTCGGGGAGGCAAAGTCTACGGCCACCACAAGTGCTATCCGATGGGCAATAACAATGTGGCAAGAGCCAGCCTCCCTCCCTCCCTCCCTCCCTCCCTCCCTATCCCCCACTCTTACTTTTCTCGTTTGTCACCGAAGGCAGTTACTTTTTAAGGTCCACACACCGGGGTCCGTGCAGGCTTCAGCCCTTTCTGTCTGCTGCTGCTGCTGCTGCTCCCCTCCTTTTGATGTTGCCACTTCCCCGTCGCTGGTCAAGGTATTTGCCAACAAGTGCATGCAGCTCACGACTGGCGGAGGGCAGATTATCTCTGCGTCACCCGTGAGATCTCTGCTTCCAACACCTCCTCTCACTGCTCCGACACGCCCAGTCCACTGGGAAGCCCGTGATTGACACCAAACACTGAGCGGAGACAGGATAAATACCAGAGTGTGGGAAGGAGCTGGTTTGAACCAAAGATCATATAGCTAGCGCTGTAGGATCTTTGGTTTGAACCGAAGATAGACACAAAAAGCTGGAGTAACTCTCAGCGGGACAGGCAGCATCTCTGGAGCGAAGTTTCGGGTCGAGACCCTTCTTCACACTGGTTAAGGGATAAGGGAAACGAGAGATATAGGCGATGATAGACAAAAATGCTGGGGAAACTCAGCGGCTGCTGCCTGCCTGCCTGCCTCACCCGCTGAGTTTCTCCAGCACTTTTGTCTACCTTCGGTTTTTCCAGCATCTGCAGTTCCTTCTTGAACATATAGGCGATGATGTTAAGAGATTAAAGAACAATGAATGAAATGCAAAAAGTAACGATTGACTGCCACAAGCACTGGAAGTCCGTGACAACGCGGAGAGAACAGAGCGTCTTTCACGTCAATGGTCTTTCATTGCAACGGTTAGTAAGTTTGCAGATGACAGGAGGCATCCATCATAGACAGTGAAGTGAGTTAGCAAGATTTACAGTGGGATCTTGATCAACTGTGAGGTGTTGCGTTTTGGGGAGTCGAACCAGGGCAGGACCTTCACAGTGAAAGATTGGGCTCTTGGGAGCCTTTTTAAAACACAGGGGATCTAGGAGTGCAGGTACACAGTGGCGTTGCGGGTCGATCCGGTGGTAATGGAAGGCCTTGGCAAGCAGGCGTTCATAGGATTATAGAATTTGGGATGTTATGTTGCAGTTGTACAAGAAAAGTTGGTGAGGCCACATTTGGAGTAATATGTGTAAGAAGGAACTGCAGACGCTGGTTTACACTGAAAATAGACACAAAAGTGCTGGAGTAACTCAGCGGGTTCAGGCAGCATCTCTGGAGAAAAGGAATCGGTGTATTTTTGGGTCGAGACCCTTCATCAGATTGAGACCGACTGCCATTGCTGGGAAGTGTGCAGAAAAGATTTACAAGGATGCTGCCAAGACTCAAGGGGCTGTGTTGTAGTTAGAGATGAGGCAGGCTCGCACTTTATTCCTTGGAGCATAGGAGACTCGGGGGCGATCTTGCAGAGGGGCATACAATCATGAGGGGAAAAGATAGGGTGAATACACACTCTATTTATTCCCAGGATTGGGGAATCAAGAATTAGAAGGCACATGTTTAAAATTGGTGTGGAAAGATTTAACAGGTACCTGTGGGGCAACTTTTTCACTGAGTGGATGGCTGGGTGGATGCAACGAGCTACCACTGGATGTAGTTGAGGCAGGTACAATAACATAATTAAAAGACATTCGGACAGGTACATGGATGGGAAAGGCTTAGAGGGATAGGGACCAAATCCAGGCAAATGGATCAGCTTAACTTGGGTATGTTTGGCGGCATGGATAGGGCCCCAACTCATCCACATTATGTGACCATGGCACTAAATGTGATAAAAAACTCATCCCAGTTCTGAAAAAAAAGGATGTTTCATCCCAAAACGTTAACTTTATCTGTGAATGTTTGTCTGTTAAAGCTGCCTGACCGGTTTTGTATCTTCAACACTGTTGATTTTTGTTTCGATTCCCTGCATTTTGTTGCTATGCACCGGGAATTAGCATGGCCATTTCATGCATCCCTTTTCCCAGCACTTGATATTATTGTTATTTGATGAATATTCAAACACACCGACAGGCTGGCTAATTCCGGTTCATCACTCGCTACTGAATCCAAAATGGTTCCCTCGTTTGATTCCGAGATACAATGTTGTGGAGGACCACCGTCCCACACGGCAAAACTCACCGCTCATCGGACAAGAGCCGATTCGATTATTCTCGGTCTACGTGAACTTTAAAAATCACTATTAAGATCACAAACAGAAATTGCCAAAAATATTCGGCAGGCCAGGCAGCTAAGAGCCAAGGCACAAGAGACTGCAGACGCTGGAATCTGGAACAAAAAACAGACTGCTGGAGAAATCCTCCACAGATGCTGCCTGACTCGCTGAGATTTCCAGCATTTTCACTTCATATTTCAGATTTCCAATGTCGGATACCGATCACTGAATTTATACATTCTGCCACATCAGCAGCTGCCAGCAGTGTGTCCAATTCCCACCAGACGCCACAGTTGTTTACTGTTTAGTAAATCGGCCGCCATCCCTCAGTGATCTCTCTCTCCCTCTCCAATCTCATATCACTGAAGTGGTTTGACCCATTCCAGAGATAAGGGGTAAATATAGGCAAATGGGACCAACTGAGACAGGCACCTTGGTCAGCAGTGGGGCCGAAGGGCCTGTTTCCTCTCTTTGACCCACTCCTCCTGCCTCCCCCACAACACCTTGTAACCAGGCCCGAGTCAGTGATACCCACAGCAACACACACTCCACGCTGATGTGCACCTGATATTCATTGTCAGCCCCAAGTTGTATCAGGAACACTGAAAATTCCCAGACACCCCGGCCCGGCCTCCGCGCTGCCATGTGGCAGTGACGGATCCTGCTTTAACTATTCCGTATTGTTTAGTTATCTCTTCACCTGCCGTTCCCTTGGTGCCCCACCCTTGGTATCCGCCTCACCCCACTACCCTTCCCTCAGTCCCTGCCTCACCCCACTACCCTTCCCTCAGTCCCTGCCTCACCCCACTACCCTTCCCTCAGTCCCTGCCTCACCCCACTACCCTTCCCTCAGTCCCTGCCTCACCCCACTACCCTTCCCTCAGTCCCTGCCTCACCCCTCCTACCCTTCCCTCTGTCCCTGCCTCACCCCTCCTACCCTTCCCTCTGTCCCTGCCTCACCCCTCCTACCCTTCCCTCAGTCCCTGCCTCACCCCATTACCCTTCCCTCAGTCCCTGCCTCACCCCTCCTACCCTTCCCTCCATCCCTGCCTCACCCCTCCTACCCTTCCCTCAGTCCCTGCCTCACCCCACTACCCTTCCCTCAGTCCCTGCCTCACCCCTCCTACCCTTCCCTCAGTACCCACCATACCCCCCCTGCCAATCCCTCCGTCCCTGCCTCACCTCTCAAACCCTTCCCTCAGTCCCTGCCTCACCCCTCCTACCCTTCCCTCAGTCCCTGCCTCACCCCTCCTACCCTTCCCTCAGTACCCACCATACCCCCCCTGCCAATCCCTCCGTCCCTGCCTCACCTCTCAAACCCTTCCCTCAGTCCCTGCCTCACCCCTCCTACCCTTCCCTCAGTCCCTGCCTCACCCCTCCTACCCTTCCCTCAGTCCCTGCCTCACCCCACTACCCTTCCCTCAGTCCCTGCCTCACCCCTCCCTGCCAATCCCTCCGTCCCTGC